>JAREYC010000012.1:28770000-29370000 GCA_030015325.1 Cryptoblepharus egeriae
AATGCTTCCTAAGAAAGCGAAGATGCTCTTAAAATCTTCCTTCTTGTCCCCAAAGACTCTGCCATTGTGAGCCTTTGATGAATAAATAAGTTAAGCATCTCTTTCAGTATCTCGGGCATAAATCCCTCCCTAGAAATAGTCCATTCTGTTGATTTTTAAATAATTCTCCTTAATCAGTAAAGTCAGCGGCAGTTTTATAAAAGCGGGATTAGGTCTGTTATATTTCTTTGGACTCCTCTATTCACCGCTGAATGGCTTTGCTGAATCTTTGAGCGGCTTACCTAATGCTCTTCAGGAAAAGATTGTGACTTTTTTGACATTTATTTTATAGCATTGCACCATTGCACATGAAATTTATTATTTCTTAAAATTATTATTTCTTATTATTTATAAATATTAATAGTATTTTATATTATTGTAGCATTGCACAGGAGTAAATGTAGTATATATTCTAGTGTTGTATCATTGCACAGAAATTCAGGGAGTCCACAGTACGTCTTTGCTAACATCTCCCCATCAGGATCCTTGAAACTATGAGTACTATGGCAGATAATATAAGGCTCGAAGGCATTGTAGGTGGTTCGCACGGCACATAGTTCATGCGCAGAATTCACAAACACATGAACTGGTGGTGGCCTCTGATTATGATTGCTAGAAAAGGAAAGGGGAGAATTTCAGGGAGGAGAGATCTAGGAAAAGCTATTCCTCGTGGCAGTGCGCCACTGAATACTCTATTTCCATTTAACCAGATGTATGGGCACAATCCAGAGTAACTATGGGGAGTCCTTGCTCCAACATAAGAACAATTTACTCTGGATTGCAATATAAATTTCCCATAGGTTTTCACCAGGTGGTGCCATAACTACGTTGACGTAAATGTCTCTTACGTGCTCCCATAGTTACTCTGGATTGTAGGGTTAGTCCCATTAAACCCAATGGGGCTATTCATCCTGGAAAATGTTGATAGCAGAGTTTCTCAAATGGTACGTCGCAACTCAGTGCAATCCTAACCTATTTAGGCTGGCATAATTCCCTGTGGCGGTGTGAGGAGGCCAGCGCATACTCTGCCCTGTACCTTCAGGGATATGGCCAGTGCAGTGACATGGACCAGCCTCTCTACATTGAGTTATGACAGATGAGCTATGCCATCCTAAGAGCACAATCCTAGGATGGCACTGAGGGATCCTAGGATTACTCAAAAGTAATCCCCATTGTTCTCAGTGGGTCCTACTCCCAGGAAAGTGTCTTTAGGATTGCAGCCTAAATGGGTTAGGATTGTGCGGTTGTTTGCAAACTCATGTGCTGGGCCACTAATGCAGTTTCTTGTGCAGCAAGCCCTTCATAGGTGGCCGCTTCCAGGTTGTGCCAGGCCGGCAACCCTCTGTGTTTTCTCATTAACATCCATACCTTTCTATCTGTGCTCTGCAATGTATCATATTTAAGTGAGATGCTGGAGAAAGCTCCGGCAACAATTTTTTAATCATGGGGCTGTTGCTGCCAGAGCCCTCCTACCCCATAATTTCCCCCGCTAATGAAAGGCGGCATTAAAGATCATCCCTTTCAGGGCTGGAGGCAGGCTGCAATAATTACGGATGTGTGCAGGGTGACCAAATGACTGAATTTTTCTGATTTTGTCCTCTTTTTTAGCTTCCTTTCTGGGTGTCCTCCAAAAGGGCTTCATTGTCCTCCATTCTGGCTTCTTTTTGTATTTTGCAATGGTGTGCAGAACCCCATCATGTTATATGTCATTGGATTCAAATTGAAGAGCAGAATCCAATGCAAAAATCAGTTTTGAAATATCTCCTTCCTATCAACAGTTATGGCCATAAAACTAAAAATAAAAAATATGAACTCTATGGGAAAGTGATAGTGCCCAGTATTAGGGCTTTACTCCTAAACGTTCCACTGTCCACCAGAAAGGCCAGTCTGAGAGGAATCCAAGACCTTGTCCTACTTTTTAGGTTCACCCTGAATGTGTAGCACTAATGAATGATAAATAATTCCCTTTTTAATTTTTTTTATCAGTTCACTGCTCCAATGGGGGGAGGCTCCATCCAACCACTCTGACCCCCCTTTAGCTACGCCACTGTCCTTAGGCCTTCCTAGACTGCACTCTCCTGCCTGGAAAAAGGTGGTCCAATGGAGAAGGATTTGTAGCCTGTGTTAGACTTTTCCTCCGTCACTCTGTCCATCTTGGCCAAACACCATCACCACACCCTGCGGCATGGAGTTCCAAAGAGTATTTTTAATTTGAATAAGGCCCTATATATAAAATGTCTGGGTGTTGGTAATTAGATTTTTCAGCCTCTTCCAACAATAGCATCTGCCTCATCAGCTGCACCAACCATTAATCGGTCCAGCTCCGGAGTGTGTGAATTAGTTTGTTTTTCCTATCAAAGGAAGAACCCCAGGCGGCCAAAACCCAGCGACGGAAGTGGACACGTATTCAAATAAGATCGCACCATGAAGCAGCCAGACAAATTAGCCTCACCCCATTCCGACGGCACCGGGTCCCTTAGGAGAAGAGGTGTGATTTCCAATCTATGTTTTAGGAACACTTGTAGTGGCATCCCAGTCTTCACATACTGAATACGGTGCCAGTCGTTAAATAATCAGCCGTTAAATAATTAGCCGTTAAATAATTATTTCTATTCCGCCCAAATTGACATAGAACAGAATCCTAACCATGTCTACTCAGAAGTAAGCCCCATTCAATGGGTCTTTCAGGAAAGTGTGTTTAGGATTGCAGCCAAAATGGGATAACCATTGTTTATTCATCCATAGTATTTATAGGGGATCCCCAGAGAGGAGAGCATTGGGGACCCCTCACTTAAATAAGAATACAGTCAATTCCATAAATTGGAAGAAACATTTTTCTTCGAAGGGGAGATAAGAAAAATGCATACCCTCATTTTCTTACTAGATATATGTTTTCGAGCAGAGGAGGAAAGAGCAAGGGAGAGATAATTGCTGGGGAAAAAATAAACCAGCCTTATTAAGTACCTCTGGATCGAAGACGGACTGTTTTTTAAAACATGACATGGCAATATGGTGTGTTGTGCAACGGGGTCTATTTATTATTTATATAGTCAATTTATATCCTACCTTCTTTCCTAAATAGGAAACCCAAGGCAGGCATATGGATGGAACAGTAGAGATACAACTGGTTGGGCTTTGGCAGGGAGAGCATCTGTACAGAGAGGGGGAGAGAGAGAGATGGACAGACAGACACACATCTCAGGGAACACACAAGACATCTGCATCCTGGTGCCCCCTCCTGCATTTGGCATCTGTAGGTTGCATCCATCCATCCATCCATCCATCCATCCATCTATCTATCTATCTATCTATCTATCTATCTATCTATCTATCTATCTATCTATCTATCTATCTATCTATCTATCTATCTATCTAGGCTTGTAGCCTCTGATGGACCTTTCCTCTAGGAATTTCTCCAATCCTTTCTTAAAGGCATTGAGATGCTAACCCCACATCCTGTGGCAGGGAGTTCCACATACCAGCTGCATGCTGGCTAAAGAAATAATTGTCCATCCGAATTCTCTCAAAACTTCTACTGTAGGGGGTGCCCCCTAGTTCCAATGTGGTGCAACAGAGAAAAGAGCATCTCTATACCTATTCTTTGCATACCTTGCATAATTTTACATGTCTCAATCATGCCCCTCTCCGTCATTTTGGTCGCCCTCCTCTGAACCTTCTCCATTTCTTCTATACCCTTTTTTGAGATGTGGCAACCAGAACTGGACACAGGACTCCAAATGCGGCCTCACCATCAATTTATACATTATATAAATAGATGTATACATTATATAATATTAGCCATTTTATTCTCAATGCTTGTTCTAATGACCCCAAGGACAGGACAGGAGAGGTTGGAGACAGTGGCAGCTCTTGCCACCCTATCCGAATCCCTGCCATGGATCTCCTCGAATCGGCTCGCCACCGATGAGCCAACCCCATTTAGGATCCCGGCACGCTTGAGGCCTCCGTCTGCCGTCAGACAACAGCATAGCAACCATGTCTCTGAGTTTTATGGGACTAATAACACAGAAGGCCTAATTATATATTTAGAGATGGGGAGGGTGGAGGCGAAGAGCGCAGCTTCGGGGAGTCCAGCAGATCTGAATTGGTTGCTACCTCCAGCGGCTGGCCTGATTAATGGCTGCGCCTCTCACGGTTTCTGTTTGATAGGTGCGGAGAGAGGAGTGTTCTCCATAATTGCCTCCGAGCCTGAATCAATGAGGCTCTTTCTTCCAGAGTCAACCATTTCCCCGTCTCCCTCCCTCTTCCCGACCGCCCAAAGAGCAGCGGTTAACAAAAAAATAAAAAAGAAGATTGAAATCCAAGCTTGCTAAATTGGCGTGAAAGATTTTATGAGTCTGAACACTGATGCATCAGTTTCTCGGTGGGCCATGCGCTTGTGTGGCCGGGAGAGGGCGTGCGCATGAACATCTCTTCGAGGGTGACCAGATGCCCAAAGGAGGACAAGGTGTTGGATTCCCCTCAGCCTGGCCTTTCCGGTGGACAATGGCACGTTTGCCTACTCACGAGTAAAGTCGCAATATTGGGCACTTTCACTTTCCCAGAGAGCTCAATGCATAGTTTTTATTTTTAGTTTTTTTCAGCCATAACTTTTGATAGGAAGGAGATATTTCAAAACCGATTTTTGCATTGGATTCTGCGCTTCAATACGAATCCAACAACATATGACATGATGGGGTTCTGCACACTGTTGCAAAGTTCAAACATGAAGCCAAAATGGAGGACAATGAAGCCCTTTTGGAGGACACCCAGACAAGAAACTAAAAAAGAGGACAAATCTAGAAATTTCCAGTCATATGGTCACCCTGTTAGATACTCATTGCTAGGCTATCTCCATTGTCGGTTGCGGGTTTGTTATCTGGTAGTAGTACCTTTTTGTTGTTGTTGGGCTTTTTGTCCTTAGTTTTTAATGTTGTTGTAATTAATTAACAGCACTGAATTTCTCTATTAAAGGTTTCATTTGGGCACAGGAGGAGATCAACAGAGATTTCTTCCTTAATTATTTCAGTACACTTGGGGGGGGACTTAAATGAGACGTAGCCAGTGGTTTATTGGACGGAGGGATTCATCCCATCAAGAACCCCAGACTCAAGAACAGGAACATGGATTAAGGACAATTATAATCACTGCAATCACAAAGCGCTTAAGGGTTAAAACCGTTAGATGACCATCTAAAAATAGTCTAATTTGCATTAATTATAATTGCCGGTCAATAAATCCAGTTGGTCATTGAAGGGGTTACAGTGACACCTTTTCAATGGCCCTAAAAACATACATTTAGTTCTACCATCTGGGATCTTGGCTTAGAAACTGGGAAAAATGGGGTTTGCCAAGTTGGAAGAGCTTCCTTTGAAAAGCTGAACGGCTACATGCAGAGCCCCCCCCCCCCCATTTTATTCACACAGCAACCCTGTGGAGTAGGCAAAGCAATAATGCTTGAGTCCCAGATAACTTCAGAACTACATGAGGAGCTGTTAGGGTCGGACACCCAAGAAAAATGTCGAACATGACAAAATAAAAGCTAAAAACACTCATAGGTATTGCTTTCGTGTGGTTAATTTAAACCACAGTACATTATAAAACTGTACATTTATAATGTACAGTATATTACTGTATATTATAAAATTGAAAATTATTATATATTTATTAAATATAATTTATGAATTCCAAGAAGGCTACATGCTGCCTGCTCACAAGGGAAAGGAAGTTTTTCCCAGGGTACAAGGCTAAAATCCAGGACATGTCCTGGAAAAAGAGGACATGAGGTCGCCGTGCCTTAAACCACCATTAAGATACAATCTCAGGTTTGTATTGTTTGAGCCACGGAATGAAACATCTTTTAAAGATTATTAACAGTTCCCTTAATTTGTTGATGGAAAAAATCTTCTATTTTTCCTTGTATAACATATTGGGAGAATTTAGGGATTGGAAACCAGGAATGCCAACTTCACCCATCCCTTGTGGAGGAAATCGTCACCCTTATTTTATTATAATTTATTCGATTTATATCCCACCTTTCTCCCTTGAAAAAAGAATCCCAAGGCAGCTAACAACATTTAAAAACGATAAAACACAATTAAAACAAGATAGAAACAATAAATAAAACTAAAATATAATTAAACTATATAATGTCAGTAAAAAAAAACCACAAGATTCTCCTTGTTCCTCGGAGAATCCATTTCCAGCCAATGCCCCCCTTGCAGTCTCCAAGCCCATGTTCTTCTCTCCGTGATCATTATCTATTCATGGGGAGCTGAAGAATAGCTTTAAAATGCATTTACCTTGTATAGGAAAAAAAATGCTGCCAGATCTACTTTCCAAATGAGCGCTGGTGAATTATGAATGAGGGCGTGCGGAGTTGAAAGCCCTACACTTATACATTTTTAAAAGTAGCCTCCCGTTTTCGGATAATACTGTTTTAAGCCCACTGGACTGCAAATTGCAGTCTATTCCCAAAGAAAGAAAGAAGAAAGAAAGAAAGAAAGAAAGAAAGAAAGAAAGAAAGAAAGAAAGAAAGAAAGAAAGAAAGAAAGAAAGAAAGAAAGAAGTGAAAACGAATAAAGACAGAGGGACCACCTAGCTGGCAGAATGAATGAGTGAATCTCCCAATATTTGGATATTTGAAATCTCCCA
The DNA here is from genome assembly GCA_030015325.1 of Cryptoblepharus egeriae. Lineage (NCBI taxonomy): Eukaryota > Metazoa > Chordata > Lepidosauria > Squamata > Scincidae > Cryptoblepharus > Cryptoblepharus egeriae. The sequence goes on from JAREYC010000012.1 coordinate 28,776,694, forward strand.
AATATTCCTGGAAAATCAGCTCAGGATCCCAGGATCCCCAAGCCCAGGATCAGGCCCAGGGTCCATCTAGTGCATCATCCTGGATCTCATAGTGGTCCATCAGGTAACGCAAGGAGCATCCAAAACGCCTGCATCATGTGGCATCTGCCATGCGCCTGGCATTCTGAGCTGGCCTACTTCAAGAACCAGCAGGTCACAAATATATCAATGGATTGTAACCTGGATGGAATATCTATCTATCTATCTATCTATCTATCTATCTATCTATCTATCTATCTATCTATCTGTCTGTCTGTCTGTCTGTCTGTTTTCCTCCATCCATATGTCGAACCCGCTTTTTAAAGGCATCTATGCCAGGTGCCACCACCAGCTCCTGCAGCAAGGAGTTCTGCAGATTAATTCCATACTTGTCTATTCTAACCAGAGCTCCGGATAGCTCATGACTTCTGTTTGCGAACATAAGGGGCTAAAGAAGGTTCTTGTTTCCAACAGTCAGAGATGAACCGCAGATCACCTGGGACCACCATGGTGGTCCAGATCACCTGGATCACCTACTACACACTGCCGATTAGAAACAAGTGTATGGAAAACAGACACCCCCCCCCCCCCAAACATTCCCATTTTAAAAGATATTACAGATCATGACATTATCTCTTCCCATTTCCGGTTATCATCTGCGAGCGCACCTTACGTGGTGTTCTAGCACCGCCTAGCAGTGACCATGATCACAAATGTTCAGGGAGGAATTAATTGCAGCAAACACAACCCACAGGAGGAGGTGTTGGAATAGTTCAATAAGCCACTTCAGAAATAAAAGATGGAGTTTTTACATTCCTTTTTATTTTATTATTTTATGCATTGCACAGATCACAAAAGTGGAATAAAATGTGCACTACACGGGACAATAATTATATTGACTACAAGATGTCGCCGTAGCCGACGTTTATAAGGTGGAAAACACATGACTGCAAAGTCACTGGTGGCTAAAGAAGGGGTCTCCAAACCTTTGGGCAGGGGGGGCCACATCATCTCTCTGACACTGTGTCAGGGGCCCAAAAAACTATTTTACATTTCAAATCTGAATAAATTTACATAAATTTATATATAAGAATGTATTGGAGTGGATTACAGGGCTTACCCAGGTGCCGGATAGAGGGATCTTGAGGCTGGATAGAGATAGAGGGATCTGGGGCCACAACCGGCCCCAGGGCCGGAGTTTGGAGAGCAGTGATTTTCAACCTCTTTGAACTCATAGCTCAGTTGTTTTTACCACTGACAAGGCACATCAGGCTCTTTATTCCTATTAATAAATGTCCCTCCGCAAACTCCCATGGCCCACCTGAGGACTATCCAAGGGCACACCAGTACGCCACGGCACACTGGTTGAAAATCACTGGTCCTGAGCAACAGGGTCCCAAACTTGCATGAAATTTATGGCATATAGAGTGGCGCCTCACGTAACAAATTTAATTCGTTCCGGAGGCATGTTTGTTACGTGAAACGTTCTTTACGTGAAGTGGATTTTCCCATAGGAAATAATGGAAACTCAGATGATTGGTTCCACAACCTCAAAAATATTCAAATAAAAATATTAACTGGATGTAAAAATGATGATAAAACACTGGAATTGAATTCAAAACATGCATTCAATGTGCATGAGCCTATGAAGTCTACATAGGCTGCAATCCAAAAGACACTTTCCTGGGAGTAAGCCCCATTTAACACAATGGTGCTTGCTTCTTGGTAGACATGTTTAGGAGGCTGCAATCAAAGACACTTTTCTGGGAGTAAGCCCCATTTAAGACAATGGGGCTTACTTCTGGGTAAACATGGTTAGGAGGCTGCAATTAAAGACACTTTCCAAGTGTCTGCCCACTTTCTCCCTCTCTTCCTCCTGAGCCTCTCTCCCCTACTCCCTTCTGGCTAGCCCTGAGCTGCTTCCCTCTTCTCCTCTGCTCTTCTCTCCCTCTGCCCAGCAGATGCCCGCATTGCCCGGCCACAGGAGGAACAGCACGCAAGTGTTGCTTTTGCTATGGGCAGGTGCGCTAGGCAGCCCTGATGCTTTTTAAAAGGGCTGCCGGCCAGCACATCTGCGCCGACCGTCAACGAGTGTGTTTGTCATGGGAAGCACAGTTGGTTACGTGAAGCAGAATCCTAGAGAAATTTTTGTTTGTTACATGAAACATACTTTACGTGAGGTGTTTGTTACGTGAGGCCACTGTAATTTATTTCCTGCAAGATGGCTACATGCTGCTTGCTCACAAGGAAAAGGAAGAGAATGAAAATTATTTCCAGGCTAACATGTCCTGGAAAAAGAGGACATCTGGTCACTCTGGGTGGGATGGGAAGGCAGGATAAACACTTTACATTTAAAATTAAGGAATGGCTACAGGGGTCTACCCAGGCATGCCAATTTCAGGTTTGCCAGCCGTATTCTTATCTGATTGCACCATCTAGAGGAGCACCAGAGAACATTACAGGCTGGCTTGATCCGGTGTCTTTCAGGGACTCCCGGCAGAGGCAGGGTGACCACATGCCTGAACCTCGAAAGGAGGACAAGGTCTTGAATTCCTCGCAACCTGGCCTTCCCGGTGAACAATGGCACGTTTGCCTACTCATGAGTAAAGCCACAATACTGGGCACTTCCATTTTCCCATAGAGCTCAATGCATATTTTTGATTTTTAGGTTTTTTGGCCATAACATTTGATAGGAAGGAGATATTTCAAAACAGATTTTTGTATTGGATTCTGCTCTTCAATACAAATCCAATGACATAGAGTACTGCACACCATTGGAAAGTACCAAAATGAAGCCAAAATAGAGGACAATGAAGCCTTCTGGAGGACACCCAAATAGGAGGCTAAAAAATGGGAAAATCCAGGAAATCTGTGTGTGTGTGTGTGTATATATACACACACACACACACACAGTGCTATACATATATACTAAATCTAGTATATATACTAGAAGTATGCGTGGTGCACACTGGGATGTGCCATCACCACCAAGTTGCCACTCCTATTATGGCACTCCAAAGACTTAGCGGTTTCTTTACCTTGAAGTAATGGTTAGAAACCATAAGCCCTGTGATGATCCACGGGTGTCTCAAAAGTGCCATAAGGGACTTCTGCGCCACCCCTGGGGGAGGGTTAGGCCAGTGCACAGAGATGTGCTTGCTTCCCTACATCACCAAGTTACGATTGCAATCCTAAGCATGTGCAATCCTAAGCATGTCTACACAGAAGTAAGTACCATTGAGTACAATAGTACTTACTCCCAGGAAAGTGTGGTTAGGATTGCACCTTGTCATATTGCCTTGCAAATGGAACGTTGGAACCAATCTCAGGCACTCACACACGAGTGTGCGCACCCCCCACACTTGCATTAAAACTGAAGCACATGCCTTCCGAACATTTGAAGAGGAGATACGCTTCATTTCCTGATTAACTGGGCAATTCCTTGGCTCCTCCATAACAAACTGGGTGGTACATAATTGGTGACAGACAAAAGTTCTTAGATGGGGCAGGCGAGACTTTGGGGTAATGTACTGCATATTTGGTGGTGTTCACAAAGGCATCTGGATGACCCCGTTTGGGGACACAATGCTGGGGTGGGGTCTTTGGCCTGACCCCATTTCACCAGAAGAAAAGAAACACATTTAGCTTCCCTTACAAATTATCTGATGGTTTACTCGAGAACAACACAGAACAATGCTCCAAATATCCTTTTTCCAGAATTTCAATATAAAATGTACAGCTCCATCTGACCCTTTCCTCCCCCAATAGACCAGCCACTCCAAAAATCCTGAAGACACTTTCCTGGTTGTACATGTGCCAGATACACAATGGGGCTTACTTCTGAGTAGACATGTTAGGATTGTACTCTCATTTGGCTACAATCCAGGGGATCTTTTACACTGACAGAGCCCAGGTCTACTGTCTTGGGCTAAGCCTAAGGCTACAACCCAGAGTAACTACGAAACCTTTTACACCGACGTAGTTACGGTGCCACCTATGGGAAATGCATCGAGCAATCCAGAGTAAGGCTATAATCCAGAGTAACTATGGGACCTTTTACACCAATGTAGTTACAGTGTCACTTATGGGAAATGCATGGAGCAATCCAGAGTAAGGCTACAATCCAGAGTAACTATGGGACCTTTCACACCGACCTTTCACACCGACGGTGCCACCTATGGGAAACCTATGGGAAGTGCATAGAGCAATCCAGAGTAAGTGCCTCTTACATCTTCCTGTAGTTACTCTGGATTGTAGGGTTACTGAGACAACTTGGGGTGCCAAGTGTGGCGATGGAAATCCTTATGTGAAAAAAAGGATCGTGACTTCATTTAATTTTTTTTTATTTTGCTCCAAGTTGCTTCCAAAACTGGCCACAAAAAGTAATGATCGCAGAAGGGTTATGCGCCACTTTGATGTGATAGATGGCAAGATACTTGAAGGATGATGAACCCTCAACAGTAAGCGGGGATTCTAATTTAGGAGGTGGAGAGCCGGTCGGCTCCGGAGTGGAAGAACCGGAGACTGGCAGGCATTATAAAAATGTAATTGAGCATTTTTGACATTCATGTCACCGAGGAAGTCTTCCGGTTGCACATTTTGAGCTCTTGCTGTCACCGTTTACCAAGCTTCCCTGGATCAAAAAAGCACTCATCATGGGAAATGTTTTACATAGTATGTAACCAATGGTGGGCAGATGCTGGTTCGGGCCTACTCACCCGAACCGGATCTTCCCAGCAGCAGGGAAAGTCAAAAAGAGGGTGGACCGGTTCGCGCCGGCCACCATCTTTTTTTTAGTGCACACTGCGCAAGCGCCTACGTTGGCACAACAGGCACCAATCTTGGCCAGCCCCGCACCCCGCCCCTAACCCAACCCAGCCCCATCCCTGACCCTCCCCCCTGACCCCAGCCCCGCCCCATGAACCCAGCCTGCCCCCCCCCACTTCCGGCGAGCTGGATCTTGGGCCAGGCTGTGCCCACCCCTGTATGTAACCAACAGATGTAACTAACTGACGATATGAATATCCAGCCTCAAAGGTGGCAGATTTTCCATCAAAAGTTGATCAGCTTGCCTCAAATGTGGTAGAGTCCTCACTGGAGAGCTTTAAGTAGACATTTAAAGCTCAACAAGCACCTGTCGGAGATGCTCTAGGAGGATTTCCTGCTACAGGCAAGGGGTTGGACTAGATGACCTACTGGGTCCCTTCCAACTCTAGGATTCTAGGATTCTATGATTTGATAGTCATCTACTGGGAATTGTCACAGGAAAAAGGGAAAACGTGGGGTAGTAACTGAGGTTGCTTTGATGAATAAGCTGCCCCCGCAGAGGAAGGTGTGACTGGTGAGGTTGGAGGAAAACTAGGAAAGGTAAGGAGCATGATGGAGAAAGTCCCTCTCTTGGCACTGATGTCTTGGAATGCCCTGGAATAGAGTTGGATAAATGAAACTGAGACTAGCACGTAAGGGAAACTAACTGTGGTAAGAGTTAAGCTTATTTAGTATTTGTTATTGTTCTGGCCTGGAGATTCTCAGAAGTTGTGACTGTCTGGTCATATAAGAAAGGCACTCTGCATATGCTCAGACTTGCATGTATTTTCTGGCCTGGGGTCCTCAGCATTTCTGCTTCTCTAGTGGTTTAAGAAAGGCACTTTGCATATGCTCGGAGGTGCCTGAATTTTCTGGCCTGGTGTCCTAAGCAGCTCAATATTATAAAGGTAATATTTTTCTCTGAAAACTGTGTTCTTTGGAATCTCCTTGACATCAAGAAACCATGTGGTTCTTTATTATTAATATTAATATTTATTATTAATTATTAATTTCTTCAGAGAAAATTCCTGACTCTAGGGAGTTCTTCTGTCTAGATATTGATAAGAAGGTTTATTTATAGCCAGAGTAAACCTCCCTCTTTGTTGCAGGAATGATCATCTTACCAGGGACTGGATAGTCATCTACAGATCTGCAATCCTAAAGGCACTTTTATAGGAGTAGTCTCACTTAACACAATGGGGTTTACTGTGGATAGACATGGATAGGATTGTGCCTTAAGTATGGGGGGTCTGCTCTGCTAGTGGATTGGACTTGATGGTTTTGTTGGTCATTCCCAGTTCTGTGATCCTAGCTCAGGAAATGTTGGTATCCACAGGTATCCGAGGGATGTCAGGAGGATCAGGAAGGCAAATGACGGTGTATGATGATGCCCAGAACGATGTATGATGGTGTATGACGTGTATGACGATGCCCAGGAACAGGGCCTTCTTGGTGGTGGCACCCATTTTATGGAATTCCCTCCCACTAAATAAAGGAACGCCTCCTCTTTATTGACCTTCCAACAAGGTCTGAAGACTTTCCTATTCAGAAAAGCTAATGATGGCTGTATTTAGATATTTAAAGCTATTTTTTGTAACTGCCCTTTATATGGTCAGTTTTAACTTATTTTAAAAATGGTTTTGTCGTTTAAAATTGTATTTTATCTGTTGTTTTTAATAGATCGTTGGCGACCTTCTCTTTAGGAAGAAAAGTGGCATACAAATGGAGTAAATAAAATTAATAATAAAATTTCTATATATAAAATTGAGGGGTCACTGACTGACCCATCATCGCCCAGCCAAAACCACCAGATCAGGAAGTGTGAAATTTGGGAAGGGTCTTCTATAATGGAGGCACCCACAAAAACCCATTTCTGGAAATTTAACACCAAAGGGGTGAAAAGGGTTGCAACGTGTTTTTGTTCCTCTACTTAACATACAAAATGGACAGATCAACCCGCAGACCCAACCTCTGTACCTAGAAGCATGAAATTTGGAGAGCGTATTCCTTCTGTGAGGTAAAGACCCACTAAGAACCCATTGATGTTGCCTGCTGGTGCCTGCTGCTGTCCACTGGTGACCAGTGCCAGGATAGGGATGCCCAGTTGTCCCAGGTACCCAATGCCCCCCAGTGGTGCCCACTATCTGATGGTACCTCCTGGTGTCCAGTGTCTGGTAGGGATGTGTGGTGCCCAGTGGTGTCCGGCACCTGGTTTCTTGTGCCCATGGCAGGTATGCCTGGTGCCTAGTGCTGCCCTGTGGTGCCACTGCCTGGTGGTGCCCACTGACTGGTGGTGCCCAATGTTGCCTGGTGGTGCCTGCTGCCTGCTGCTGCACTGTAGGATGCCCACTGCTCTGTGGTGCCCAGTGCCTGGTGGTGCCGCTGCCCACTACATGGTGGTGCCCAGTAGGGATGCCCAGTGCTAGTGGTGCCCACTAGTGCCTGCTGCCCACTGATCCCCAATGGTGCCTGCTGCTGGATGGTGCTCAGTGATACCTTGTGATACCCAGTAGGGATGCCCAGTGCCTTGTAGGGATGCTCAGTGCTTGTTGGTGCCTGCTGCCCAGTGGTTCCCAGTGATGCCTGGTAGTGCCCGCTGCCTATTGGTGCCCGCTGTCCACAGCCCAGTGGTACCTGCTGGTGGTGCCCATTGCCCGATAGTGTCAGTAAACTGTCTGCTGGTGCCTGCCAGTGGCCACTGCTGCTCGCCATGTCCCCCTGGTAACTTACAGTGCCCAGTGACTTCAGTGCCCAGCAGTACCCAGTGCCCACCGGTGTCCACCAACAGTGCCAGTACCTTGTGCTCAGTGGTGGCCACAAGGAAATGTATCCTGGAAATATGAACAGTCTCAACTGCAGGTACAACACACCTTTTAATCTGTGGCTTTTAATAAAATATTCACAATCCTTTATTTATACAATAATTTTATTTTGATTGGGATTTTCAGTATTTGGGGGGGGGGGGAGGTGGTATGTACAAAATAAAAATAACAAATCTTGCATGACATGTTAAGCATTTGTTTAATCACCCAAATCAAATAGTTTACAGCAATGAATTCTGGAAATACGCATCATAAAGTTAGGGAGGGAAAAAATATATATTGCAGTAAAAAGATCATTTTATGATAGCATTGCCAATGAATTACAGTTTCTGTTGTCCCCGTCGCAATAATTGTGACACCTCCAAATGCTAGCATTGCGAAGCCAAACCGTCTTCCTCGTTCTCTCGAATTCTTTTTGGTGCATTTATATCCAGGTTGTAAATATTCCACCAGGGATAAAATTTTTGCACAGAAGGCTTTAAAATGCTGTGTAAAATAAAAATAAAACAGTTCCCGTTGTTTGGATTTAAAAGCCTGTTCTGGATTAGATTCAATGGCCATGTCGTTTGGAAACAGGAATATACCTTGGACTGGAGTCACGTCCCAAGTTTCTACCCCGCTTGAATCAAGTCGCCCACTAGTCATAACAGGGGGGCCATCATGACTTGTCCAGAACCACTTCTTCAGTCCTATTTCTTTTTTAGAAGAAACAACACATACAAACAACAGAGTCTGGACACACCAAGGTGAGTCTTGACTCGAGTCTATTGGAGTCGGTCCATTAAGGACAATCCCTGGATCCCGGAGACAGCACTCGAGTTTTCCCATACATGATTTAAGTTCTCAAAAGAGCCAAAAAAATCAAAATTTAAACCAAACTTTATCCAGCAAGGCAGAGGGAGCCGGATACTTCATCAGGGAAAGGACATTTAAATCTCTTTTCCCCTGTGTAAGCCTCCCAAAACACAATAGGCTTCCTTGGAGCTGCACTACCAACATCATCCAAAGGAAAAAGGAAAGAGAGTGAATAGGCGTGAGTGAATGGGGGCGATGAGAATGAGTGAGTGTGAGCACAATCCTAACCATGTCTACTCAAAAGTAAGCCCCACTGTGTTCAGTGGGTCTTACTCCCAGGAAACTGTCTTTAGGATTGCAGCCTGAGTGAGTGAATGAGTGAGTGAGTGTGAAAGGGGGTGATGAAAGGATATAGCATGCACTATTGCAACTAGATCTGTCCCCTTTTTCTCTTTGTAGGTCACTCTCAGTGCAATCCTATCTGTGTCTACCTAGAAGTAAGTTCCATTGAGTTCAGTGGGGCTTACTCCCAGGAAAGTGCTCTAAGGATTGCAGCTTTAGTCACCAAATGGCTGGACGAACTGGACATTGACATCAGATTTACCATAAATGCATGTATTGTACGCTATACACTCACACTACAATCCAGAGTACCTACGGGAGCATGTAAGAGACATTACGTGCACCCGTAGTTACGGCACCACCTAGTGTGAGCCCAGTCCTAACTGTGTCTACTCAAAAGTAAGCCCCACTGTGTTCAATGTGTCTTACTCCCAGGAAAGTGTCTTTAGGATTGCAGCCTGAGTGAGTGAGTGTGAAAGGGGGTGATGAAAGGATATAGTATACACTATTGCAACTAGATCTGTCCCCTTTTTCTCTTTGTAGGCCGCTCTCAGAGCAATCCTATGTGCGTCTACCAGAAGTAAGTTCCATTGAGTTCAGTGGGGCTTACTCCCAGGAATGTGTCTTTAGGATAGCAGCCTTAGTCATTGAATGGCTGGACGAACTGGACATTGACATCAGATTTACCGTAAGTGCATGTATTGTATGCTATACACTAACACTACAATCCAGAGTAACTATGGGAGCATGTAAGAGACATGCACCTGTAGTTACAGCACCACCTAGTGAAAACCTATGGGAAATTCATATTGCAATCCAGAGTAAATTGTTCTTACACCGGAGCAAGGACTCCCTGTAGTTACTCTGGATTGCACCCTATATAAGGTAAATAAGTAAATAAATAAAATGTCCTCTTCTACAGCCTAACCATGACACCGTCCTGGCTCTGATCTCCTATGAGATGATAACATATACTTTCCAAACCAAATGCCAAACTATTTTCTGGGGGGGAAATCAAGTGGAACCCCACCCTTTTGTTATATGTTCCTCCGAGACCCACATCTCTGGGTAACGGCTGTCTTTAAATGGCTTAATTATTGTATGGTGCACACCTTTTTGGGTAAACCCCTCGCTTTCCCATAATGGGCCCATTGACTGATCTGCCGATGCTTTACATCATTTGTTGGAACCCACTCCAAAGCGGTAGAGCAAGGTGTGCGGCGAGGGGGGGAAGGAGGAACAAGGACCAACCGCGACTATCAAATGGTTACAGGATTGGATGCCAGCGCGCAGAAGTTCTTCCTCTAATTCATCCCTGAGATCAAAGCCCACACAAGCAGCCCTTCTGGCCTCCGGCTATTTTCCTTTGACTTCCTCATTTGACAGTAGTCCCCTCGAAATTGTTCAGTTCTGCCCTCTTTGAATGTGGGTTTTTCCTCCAGACGTGGAAAAATAATTTGAGTCCATTATAGAGGGAAACAAATCCAGGAGGGTCCATGCGCTCGGCGATCTCAAAGGGGTTCGTTGACTGGGCGCCGTTTGTTCGTCGCACCGAATTTTCAAGAATATAATAAGTGAACGGCACGAAGCAACCCCTGCCTTTTTAGTTCCCGAATGAGGAGTAACAACAACAACAACAACGCCGGTCTTCAAAGTTTCATTTGCAACCTGGAGTGATTAACCATTTGGAGTTGTCACATTGTGGATGTCGATGGCCACGCTTGGGGAGCCCCTGCCCATCGGAGACCACCCAGGGTGCCCGTCCGGCTCGCTACTGGCTGTACACAGTCAAGTTCAAAGGTTCAGGAGGGACCTTTGCCACATTCTCATCAGTGACGGGTATGTTTTTTTCCTGCAGGCGCATGGAAAAAAAAAAAAAAAAAACAGCCCACCAAGGAGATTCGAAGAGAGACCAGTTGTGGTGGGATCAGAAGAAGAATCACCAGCGCATGGGGAAGGGAGAGGGAGGGGGGCTGAGGAAAGGGAGGGAGGGGGAAGCCCAAGAAAAAAGCATAAATCATTAGGAAACGTCACTCCGGCTCACTCTCCACCACTTCACAGGAGCCAAAGGAGGATCATGAGAATGTTTGATAACACCCAGTATCCCTATAACTGCTTCAATTACGATGGCGACGATTACCCCACCTGCAGTTCCGACGAAGAGAAAAAAGTCACTCGGCCTGCATATAGGTAAGTAAAACTTTTCCAAGTCCTCTTTTATCATGGCATGCTCAACTACTGGGACACTCATTCTTCTATGTCTTTCACTGATTCTTTCTTTCTTTAGTTCATTCCTTCTTTCATTCATTCTTTCTTTCATTCATTTTTTCGTTCTTGCAGTTGCCATCAGTAGATAGGTTTGAGCAGCAAAGATATTGATTGAAATGCAAGCACCCTTGTCAACTACTGGGACAGTCATTCTTCTATGTCTTTCATTCATTCTTTCATTCTTTCCTTCATTTTTTTCATTCCTTCTTTCATTTATTCATTCTTTCTTTCTTGCAATAGCCATCAGTAGGTAGGTTTGAGTAACAAAGATATTGATTGAAATGCAAGCACCCTGGTCAACTACTGTGACACTCATTCTTCTATGTCTTTCATTAATTCTTTCTTTAGTTCTTTCATTCCTTCTTTCAGTTATTCATTCTTTCTTTCTTGCAATAGCCATCAGTTGATAGGTTTGAGCAGCAAAGCTATTCATTGATATGCAGGCACCCTGGTGAACTACTGGGATACTCATTCTTCTATGTTTTTCATTGATTCATTCATTCTTTCTTTACTTCATTCCTTCTTTCATTCTTTCTTTCGTTTGTTTTTTCATTCTTTCTTTCTTGCAATAGCCGTCAGAAGATGGGTTTGAGCAGCAGAGCTATTGATTGATATGCAAGCACCCTGGTCAACTACTGGGACACTCATTCTTCTATGTCTTTCATTCATTCTTTAGTTCATTCTTTCATTCTTTTTTTCTTGCAATGGCCATCAGTAGATAAGTTTGAGCAGCAAAGATATTGATTGACATGCAAGCACCCTGGTCAACTACTGGGGCATGCATTCTTCTATGTCTTTCATTCATTCTTTCTTTCATTTCTTCTTTCATTCTTTCTTTCTTGCAATAGCCATCGGTAGATAGGTTTGAGCAGTAAAGATATTGATTGATATGCAAGCACCTCATTCAATATTTTTACTGGTTTGAGAAGAATTTCCTTTCTTTATAGGGGGATTTATAAATTAATTAAAAAGAGATTTTTATATTTTAGGTTTCACTTGGTCACCAGTATTCTTAGGTTAGGTTACAACTTAGGGTTGTGTGGAGGAGATGCAGAAAACTGTAAAGTGCTTAATATACCCAGAAATCACCCTTTCCCCTCTTAAAATCTATATGTTGGAATGGCATTGAGAGTAAAGCAGCCATGTGCTGATTGTCTGTCCAATCAGATAATTGGATAGTAACTAATTATTTGCCCAATTATCTATCCTTCTCCTATCATATCTTAAATCGGTAAGCTACTTAAATTAGTTACAACTGACAAGATTTAATTGAGTGGTACAGGATCTATGCCTTTGACTGTCAGCCAATCATGGGCATTTTTTATTGATTGATTAACTTCCTTGAATCCAATCAATTGATCCATTAATTGGCAAAATTGCCACTGAACAAAATGCCGTTCATTTTTAAGCTCCTAGGAGAAGTTCAGTATTTCCACATAATTTACTGTTCGAGGACTTAGGAAATAGTCATACTTCATACAAAGTAATAGAACTACTACTATACTCCTCCTCCACCTCCTCCTCCTCCTCCTACTACTACTACTAGTACTACTATTGATTTTTGTAGTCTGACTGATTTGTTTTATCAAGTTGTTCCCAAGGATGCCTGGCTTTTAATATTATTTTGATATGATGATGAGGAGGAGGAGGATGAAGAGGAAGAGGAGGAGGAGGATGCTGTATATTACAGTTGCCAGGTGTTTGACTAGAATTTTACTCTATTGTAATTTGTTTCCTATTGGGCGCAATCCAGAGTAACTACAGGGAGTCTTTGCTCCGGTATAAGAACAATTTACTCTGGATTGCAATAGGAATTTCCCGTAGGTTTTCATTAGGTGGTGCAGTAACTATAGGTGCATATACTGTCTCTTATGTGCTCCCGTAGTTACTCTGGATTGCAGGGCTTGTTACTAAAGGTATTACCTCAATATGTGGGACGTTCCCAGGAGCACTGCTTTATGTAACTAACCCTACAATCCAGAGTAACTACGGGAGCACATAAGAGATATTTACATCGACGTAGTTATGGCACCACCTAGTGAAAACCTATGGGAAATTCATATTGCAATCCAGAGTAAATTGTTCTTATGTCGGAGCAAGGACTCCCCATAGTTACTCTGGATTGCACCCTAAGTTTAAATAGCCACTACCCAGCTACAAAAAGCAGCTCTTATTATTATTTATGAGTTAATCTTTTGATTCACAACCAATGACTGGGAAAAACGTAACAATTCAAATCTTAACCAAGCTTTTGAGATATTCTCTAAGTGCATAGGTGGTTCCAAACAGGGTGGTTTTCTTCTTCTGATGATGATGATGATGATGGTGATGATGATGATGATGATATTGCTCTGCAGCTACATTGCGTTAATTGCAATGGCCATTCAGCAGAGTCCTTCCAACAAAGTCACGCTCTCCGGCATCTATGACTTCATCATGAAGAAATTCCCGTACTACCGCACCAACCAGCGCGCCTGGCAGAACTCCATTCGGCACAATCTGTCGCTCAACAGCTGCTTCGTCAAGGTGAGGTCATAGATCGGCCGTCACACCCAACGCACTTGCCCACACCACTTGCAAACATCCAGAAAAAAGGGGGTGTGCATTGCTCTGGGGTGGGGAACATCTGGTGGGAGAGGACCTAACAGATGTTGGCCACTGTTCTGTGGTTCAGTGATTCATGGTTCAGTGGTTTGTCATGTTTGAACCTTAGGAACGGTTCTTCTGTTTCTTAGGTTTGCATGAAATGAGAACTGTGTCTGGAATCGTGTGGTGCCCACAATTGTAAGGGTGGCATCTATGGGACTTACTCAGATCTTGCCATTTCCTCTCCAATAAATGACCCAAGGATGTTCAACTTACAACTATGTGGAAGTAATGACCTTTGATACCACATGTCAAATGCTCAGGACTTGAGCTGTGACCCAGTGGTACATACATGGTCCATAAATTCCTTGGCTCACACAGAGTGCAATCCTTAGCATTTCTACTCAGAAGTAAGTCCCATTCTTTTCTATGGGACTTACTCTCAGGAGAATGGGTTTAGGATTGCAGCCATAGGCTGGTGAAGACACATACGGGGGTTCAGAGACCCACATTGGCTATCTGAACCCCCTGGAGAGCCACTGAAAATAATATTGAGATTGATGTTCTGACACCACAACTTGGAACAAGAGCACAATCCTACTCAAAAGTAAGCCCCACTGTGTTCATTTGGTCTTACTCCCAGGAAAGTGTCTTTAGGTTTACAGCCCCAAGACAGTATTATAAAGACAGTAGAATAAAGCATGCACTTAAATGGACGCCCATTTTTCCCAACCCACCATCACAGATTCAGTCCTGTTTGGTCTTAGGGATTTAAGGGGTCCAGAGGCCGGCTGCAATCCAGTTCATGGCTCACCACGGACCACATCTGGATTTTGGAGACCCCTGATTTAGGGTCCTAATCTCGCATGGTGGTGGTCCTAAAATGCCCACTGCGTGCCATTTTGCCACCATCAAACTGCCTTATGCTGTCGCAAAGGGGTCCATGCACCAACCTGATCCTCAGTAGGATTGGGTTGTTGTTCTCGGGGAAAGTGTGCAAAGGGGTTCATCCAAAGCTGTTTTATCTTTTGAGATGTTCAAATCCGTTGTCACCTTCATGGTTGGAAACATGTCATCCTGGTCTCTTTTGGTTCTCCGTCAATGATTGCACTTAGAGACCCATTGCAATGTTTAAGCGGACTGAGCTGGTGCATAGATCTGGCGCATAGATCTACCCAGAACGCATCCAACCTGTGGTTTCAAATCAATGACAGTGGGCAGGCTGTGTATCAAGGACGTTGGTCCATCATTACCAACCCTCAATGCTGTATGGGAAACTCCTAAATGGAGCACATTTTGGAAACCACTGTCCAAAGTTTGGGGGGAAAGGAGAAGGAAGGGGGGATCATCACATGGAAACCATTTCGAAATATCTCTTCATCTCCACTGCTTCTGGGAAAAGAGGGGGGGGGAGTTATTCTGATGTTATGTTAGTACGTAGCAAATTGAAGGGGCTATTTACCTACCATTGCTATAATTAGAGAGCCAGGGCTTCAGAGGCTTGTCATATATGTTTACACCAGCCTTGCACTTAAATGAACACAGATGTCGAAATGGCGGCGTTCACAACGCACACCCGTGCACATGCACACACCATCACCGGAGTCCAGGCGTCCTCCTTGCCAGGGCTCCTCCCTTTGGACTTTTTCAAATGCCAGCCCTGGGATGCCTGAAGACAAAATCAAGACCAGGGTGCACCTGTGCATGGACAGAGTGCATTTCTTTGAGCAGACCTAGACTAAAATAACAGCCATCTAGGAGCAGGGAAGGGTGGATTGGAAGTGACAGATCTATTTCCAGCAAATCTTCTATTGTTTGGCTGTGAGTCACTAATGAAGTCAGAGCTGTGTTTGTGGACATTCCTCTACTTTTAACCGCACAACAACCCTGTGAGGTAGGTGAGGCTGGGAGTGACTGGCTCAAAGTCACGCAGGAAGCTTCATATGGTGGTCACCACCCAAAATATGACACCATCCTGCCTCTATCTTTATTATGTTAACCTATTCTTTCTCCAAGGAGCTCAGGTGAACACACCTTGTTCCCCCTTTTCCCTTGCAAAGTTAGGGGAATGTGGCAACCAGGGTGATCATATGACCAGAAAAACCCAGATTTGTCTGGATTTTTAGCCTTCTGTCTGAGTGTCCTACATTTTGGCTTGATTGTCCTACATTTTGGCTTCATTTTGAACTTTGCGATGGTGCACAGTACACCATCATGTCATATGTTGTTGGATTCGTATTGAAGAGCAGAATCCAATGCAAAAATCCGTTCTGATTAGGTCGAGTGACTGGGCTACTCATCCAGTAAGCATCATGATTAGGGTCATCAGAGGTTAACCAGGTAAGGATCCTGAAGGTACACCAACCAGGGGTCAGGATGGAGGTACCACCTCCAAGCTGGAACCACTTTTGTTCATTGTCGAGCAATGGGGTGAACCATTGTGGAGTCACTGATCTCAATCGATTCATCCTTTTCCACGAACTGCAGGTTCCTCGGACCGAAGGTCACGACAAAGGCAAAGGCAACTATTGGAGTTTTGCGTCTGGATGCGAGTCCATGCTCGATCTCTTTGAAAACGGGAATTATCGGAGGCGGCGACGACGGAGGAACGTGAAACGGGAACCTCGAGATAAAAGGCCAAGCGGGGAGCAAGACCGCCTACCCGTGTTGTCCCCCCTCAGTTCTGGCTTCTCCGACCTCTCCTCTCCGAGGGAAAGAATGGAATCTCAATCCAAACCGTTGGCGCCTGCGGAGCTTTTTCCAAACACGTCCACCAGCCAAGAGAGTCTAAACAGCTCTTCGGAAGGAAAATCTGACTCTGAAATTAAATTTAGCATTGATTACATTCTCTCCGCTCCGGACCCTCTGCCCGCGCTGAGGTCTCCGTATCACGTGCCGGATAACAAAGGCCACCTCTTGGATTCTCAGCAGATTCACCTACAGTTTTGGACCATGTGAAGAGGGTTTGCAATGAGGGCAAAGGAGGTGACTGCAGTTTTCCACCCGACGAACGGCTTGCATGTTCTGGGACACAAATAATTTAATGACACTTGCACTATCTCAAGGATTTAACCGTGCATCGGTTATGGCAGAGGTGCACAGAGTGTAAAGGGTGTCCATGGGCAATCCAGAGTAACTATGGGGAGTCCGACCTAAGAACAATTTACTCTGGATTGCAATATGAATTTCCCATAAGTTTTCACTAGGTGGTGCCATAACTACGTTGACGTAAATGTCTCATACATGCTCCCGTAGTTACTCTGGATTGTAGGGTAGGTGCCACATGCATAGAGGCACATGCACAATGTGGCAACTCCTCCTCACTGGCAATCTGTTGCTCCCAGCTGGCTGTGGACAGCACATGTATGTCCCAACTAGGGCACATGCACCCTCCACAGTCAGCCAGGCAACAGAGCCTGACCACCTTGAGAGGACACCTGGACTTTTCCAGGTGGGGAAGTTGCAGGAGCAGTAGGTGCACTGGCACGCCTTCCCCCTGTTGTGCCCATAGCTCCATCCATGGCGGCTTGCAGGGACAGTACGCCACCGGGTTATGGCATCATCCACCTATAGACTTGCAAATGGATTTATTGTGCCCCATTTGCAAAAGTTTCAACATTTTGCTGTTCCCAATTTTTCTTAAAGGGGTGTGAATAAGGGCGCAATCCAAAGTAACTAGAGGGAGTCCTTGCTCTGACGTAAGAACAATTTATTCTGGATTGCAATATGAATTTCCCATAGGTTTTCACTAGGTGGAGCTATAACTACATCCAAGTAAATATTTCTTATGTGCTAAAATATTTCTTATGTGCACAATCCAGTTACTCTGGATTGTGGGGTAAGTCTATCTGGGGGCAGCAGCCAGGTTGGACCCTGGCCAACAATCCATACATATCAGTGGACCTACATGTTTAGTGTGAGCCTAGAATATTTCAGTACCAGGCGCTTGATCACACCCAGTGCATTGCCAAATTGGGGGGGGGCAAATATAGGATTTTATGCCACCCAGTACTGTCTGTGAGCCATCATGCAACAAGGTGGATGGAGCCAACACCACAAAGACCACATTATCCACCACGTTATCCCTGCATGCCAACTGTATTTTAATCGAGATGTGGCTACCATTTCACTCGTAAAGTTGAACTCATAAGGTTCACCCTCATGCATTATAGGTAATGATGACGTATTACTTAAACAGCACCTAATCACTAACACCTCCATTTCTGAATAACTTAGCATGTTAGTGTCTGCAAATGCATGCTCTCCGTATGTTTCCACGCTGCAATCTGTAAGTGTGAGCATCCCAATTTATATCCGTGTCTGACCATTTCATGTGCAACCTCTAGTGATCAATGTTCAATGTATGCCGTTACAGTCAATCTATACAGTATATTTGAAATATATATATATATATTTTTCTGCTGCTAAGCATGGATGCCTCTTTCTAGATGAGTCTTTGACCTGATCCAATGGACACTTCTTGTGTTATGATGATGTTCCCATTATATCCAGTTACAGGTGCCCATGTTCGGATATGGCACCATATCGGATATTCCTGCGCTAACTCCAAGGCATGCGCGTACCGCATTTGGGTTGCAAAGGATATCAATCATCTTCCTAAAAACCAAGGGACATTTTTTCAATTTACCTGGTGTACTGTAATCTGACGACTTCCAAAAGGTTTCCCGGCCCTTCAAATGAATGGCATTTAATATAGGACAACATAAGCAGGGTTAGGGCTAGATGTGACCTTATTCAAATGCCGTCGCCATTACAACGTCGTTCTCCCCATAATTATAATTAAGTACTTTATGCCTTTCTTGCAAATCCTTTGATCAATCACTGATATTAACATTATTATTGCATTGCCCCCAAGCAAACACCTTCCACTCAAGTGTTTACGGATCACCAGGTTTCCATTAACAAAATTGTGAGGCATTGCCATATGCCAGTCCTGGGTACATTTACGTAAATTACCTCTCACAACAACGGGGAACGAGGGGAACCATCGAGTTCTTACATGGATTTGATGCTCCGGCTTCTGGTTCAAAGTATAATGTTCGTTTAAAGTAAGTCTCTGGGCCGGTTCAGACACTCAAGGGGGATCCTATCATCACTCAATGGGGATCCTATTATCGTTCCTTTTAGGGTTGCCATAATTCTCTTCCACAAAATCAGGACCGGAGTGCCAGTATGCAAACACAGTTCCCAAAAACCAGGGCTTGTTTGGGGGGACATATGGCAACCCTACTTTGTTTGGATACTTGGAGGTGGACCACACAGGGTTGCACATCACTGGATAACTACACCATCAAGTGATGATTTCCCAAGTTCAAGTGAACCATCACAGATTGATGGGTAGGCCTTCTCAGAAGTAAGCCCCATTGTGTTAATTTGGACTTACTCCCTGGAAAGTGTTACTCTTTTCCTCTGCACCCCTCCTCTGCACTCATTTTCACTTCCCAGGTCTACCATGTCCTTCTGTGTGCCCTATGATCCTTCTGTGTGCCCTATGATCCTCCTGTGTGCCCTATGATCCTCCTGTGTGCCCTATGATCCTTCTGTGTGCCCTATGATCCTCCTGTGTACCCTATAATCCTTCTGTGTGCCCTATGATCCTCCTGTGTACACTATGATCCTTCTGTGTGCCCTATGATCCTCCTGTGTGCACTATGATCCTTCTGTGTGCCCTATGATCCTCCTGTGTGCCCTATGATCCTCCTATGTGCCCTATGATCCTTCTGTGTGCCCTATGATCCTCCTGTGTGCCCTATGATCATAGGTCTACAGTAGATGTAGCCCCCAGTTGGTCCAGCCTCTGACATTCATTGTCCACAAAGACAAATCTACCCAATTGTGGGAAATGGACTGGCTGGACAGATTGAGTCTACCCAGAACTCCAGTCTGACCCTCTTTCCCATTTGCCAGTACTTGAACACAATCCCCCAAAATTGGGGCTGTCCTTTTTCACGACATATGGCAACCCTACCTTATCGGTGACACCATGGATTACCACACTGGGTAACGCAAACCCATGCCATGCCACTGTAAACCCATGCCATGCCACTCTTGACTTTCTTTGCAGTTTCAAACAGACGTCACCAAGAGGAATTGCAACCTCAACTCCACCCCCCCCCCATTTGCGTGACTAGAGCTAACGGAACCTCCCGTCACCCCCAAACTTTTTCACTGGGATAAAATAACAAACATTTGCATCCAAAACAGGTCCAGCTTTTGTTTATTGCCTCGATTTCATCTCGAGCATTAAATCCAGCAATCTATTAAGAAGTCACAAGAAAATAAGTTTTGTTTTACATTTTTTTAAAGAGTATTATTACCTTCAGCTGTGTTTTTGCCGCAGATGAAATTAAAGGCAAATATTTGCCAAATGACATATTTTCAGATTCCAGCAAATAACCAAACGCGTTTCATGTAAATTACGGAAACGCGGCTGGTTCTAAGTTACCGTTTCCTTTGAACAAAATGAAATGCCTGTTTTAGGGCGATACCAACGCTTATAAATTAGCGGTTCTCATACGCTTGGTTTTTTTCATGCAATTACTTCTCCGTCAGCTTTAGGCTACTTCAGAAAAGCACACACAAAATTACAATAAACTGCAAATTCACTGAACTGAGACCGGTGGAAGGAGATTAATAGTAAACAAAGGTGGGTCATGTAACGATGCCATTAAAAAGGATTTTTTTCTGAAAAAGATACACCATTATAAACTAGACCCAAAGCCTGCTTTTTGTTCCTCTTGAAATTAATGGAGTCGAGTTTGAGTTTTGATAAAATACGCTGTAGTTTTGGCCCAAACTAGGCTAACAAACCCTATTGTAAGAAATACAACATGGAACATGGAGACCATATAGGGTATAACCGCAAAAAGAGGACAAGGACCCTCATTATGTAGGACATCAAGAAAAATGTAAGATAGTGCAAAATAAAAGCTAAAAACATTTATAAAAAATAAAAATATTTATCTAATGGTTAATTTAAACACTTGTTTTATTGTTAAAACAAAAACTACCATATTTACTTGAATCTAATGCACCATCGAATCTAACGCACACCCTCCACTTATAATTAAAATACCACATTTACTCAGATCTAATTGACCATCACATCTAATGTGCATCCTATACTTATAATCAGAATAACCCATTTACGCAAATCTAATTGACCATCAAATCTAATGTGCATCCAATACCTATAATCAGAATAACCCATTTACTCAAATCTAAATAACCATCAAATCTAATGTGCACCCCATGCTTATAATCAAAATACAACATTTACTCAAATGTAACTGACCATCAAATCTAATGTGCACCCTATATTTATAACCAAAATACCACATTTACTTAAATCTAATTAACCAGCGAATCTAATGCATGCCCTACATTTATAATCAAAATAACCAATTTACTCAAATCTCATTGACTATCAAATCTAATGCACACGCTATACTTATAATCAAAATAATACATTCACTCAAATCTAATAAGCCATCAAATCTAATGCGCACCCTGATTTTGGAGACTGAATTTGGCCAAAAAGGGAGAGACGGGTTAGATTTGAGTAAATACAGTATTACTTATAAATATTTTTGAGAAGAATGCAATCCTAAATACCCTTTCCTGGAAGTAAGACCTGTTGAACACAATGGAGCTTACTTTTAAGTAGACATAATTAGAACTGTGCTCATTGTCTACATGGCTGCCTGCTTACAAGGGAAATGAAGATATTGAAGTCTTTTTCAAGGACAGAAGGCTAAAATCCAGGACATGTCCTGGGTAAAGAGCACATCTGGTCACCCTGTGCAGGAATCACTTGGGACACAACCCTAAGCAACTTTCCATAGCTGGCATAGCTGTGCCAGGGGGGCTTGTGTTGCATGGGAGGTTGGGGGGGGGGGGAGTCATGGACTCCGCAATGTAAGAGAATGCTGGTTCTTTTACCATTGTCCTTACCCGGAGCTGGAAAATTGGTTAGGATTGCACCCTAAGAGTCCAATGCATACCTATGCAAGCCTACTCAGAAGTAAGTCTCATTAAAATCTCAGTGGATATAGGATTGCAGCCTCTTTGCACCCCCATTGCAAGCAGTTGGAGTGAGTGCAAGCTGCTCTGACTGACCAATCACTTTCAAGGTAACAAAATATCAAACTTGATGTTATGGGGTGGTCTGCCTTGCTACCAAAGGTCATGAAGACCCCAAGTCCTTCTGGTCTCCCTGTCTGACATCCTCTCCAAGGTCAATCCTTGGCCAATATGGTCCTTTAAAACAGCCCTGGGGGCTACATTCACCCCATGAAGAGTGACCATATGATATAACCAAAAAAAGGCACCCACTGAAATATAGGGCACCCCAGAAAGATCTATCACATAGGCTGCAATCCTAAACACACTTTCCTGGGAGTAAGAGCCATTGAACACAATGGGCTTACTTTTGTGTAGACATGGTTTACATGATTGTGTTCATAGCAAAATAAAAGCTAAAAAATACTGATATGTGGTTAATTTAAACACTATATTGCTTATTATTAAATGTAAAACTATTATACATCACATATACTGTATTGACTCAAATCTAACGCTCACCTTTTGGGGCCAAATTCAGTCTCCAAACTCAGGGTGCACATTAGATTCGATGTTAATTAGAATTGAGGAAATGTGGTATTCTGATTATAGGTATAGGGTGCGCATTATATTCGATGGCTCATTATATTCGAGTAAATAGAGTAGTTAGTTAGTTAGTTAGTTAGTTAGTTAGTTAGTTCCTAGAACATTAGGAAAAAGAGGGCATTGTAATTTTTTTGCAGGTCACAAGTTTAAAGTTTGGGACATGTCCAGGAAAAAGAGAACATATAGTCATCCTGACCCATGACCCTCCACCTGGATTGCTTCTCCAGTTGATGGAATGGCTCCCAGTTTCTCCCATTGCCTCAAAGGGGAGGGAAGTGAGGACCTTTGTACACAGCGGCGAGGCTCCCAGCAAAATGTAATACTTCATACCCCCTCTAGCTACGCCACTGGGGATATGCTTTTGGAGACATGAAGACTTCCAACGCGAGCCTCACCATGTCTACTCAAAAGTAAACCCCATTATATTCAATGGCTCTCACTCCCAGGAAAGTGTCCTTGGGCTTTCAGCCTTCCAAAGTGTTCTGTTGCAAAGTATTTCAGGAGAATCTCTGTTTTGGGGATCCGGCCCTGCAATCTTGTGAGAAACCACCAGCGTAACTGCTGAATCGACACTCTTATTTGCATTCACATAGATGGTTCGCTTCCCACACACATTATGCTAACTTTCCGTAAAAAGTCCCCAGGATCTTGGTGATATTTGTCGCCAACATCGCTGTAACAGCGCAGTTTGTTTGTGTAAACATGAACATCCATCAACGGCGCAAAACAGACTTTTTATTAGCCCTTTCCAGGGTGGGGAGGGGAAGGAAAGCTATTAATTGAGTCAGTTCCTTCCAATGAACTCTGGGGTTGCTGCGATATCAGGAACGGATGGAAAAGAAAACTAAATGTGAGCCTGTATTAGATGTAAAGGTTAATCCATAAATCAAAGGAAAATGTCAGTTGCCTTTTAACATTGATTGAGATGTAATTTGGTGTCGGAGAGCACCCCGTTTACGGTCTCCGTTCGCAAATCTTCTCCTGTTTAAGAGCCCAGATCGTTGTAACCCGAAACAAATTAAGTCATTTGTTGTATTTTATAACAACCACATCAAGATTGATCACCTCTTTCCTTGTTGCTTTTTCCGGACATCGTACAATTCTGAAAGAAAGGAATTAAAAACTGGGAAGTGGAACTGAATATTATGTGCAGATCTATCTATCTATCTATCTATCTATCTATCTATCTATCTATCCATCTATTCATCCCTCCCTCCCTCCCTCTATCTATCTATCTATCTATCTATCTATCTATCTATCTATCTATCTATCTATCTATCTATCTATCTATCTACAGTATTTATATACCACTTTTCAACTAAAAAAGTTCACAAAGCAGTTTATAAGAAAATGAAAAAATTAATAGCTAATTAATAGTGAATGGGTCCTTGAATATCGGCCAAACACATTTTTATTGCACATACTTGCCAAATAATAATTCTCTGGAGCATGTAAAGGACTTCACATGTATCAACTTCACAACAACCCTGTAGGGTAGACCAGGGGAAGACTGAGGTTCAGTGCGAGTGGTTTGCCCAAGGTCTCTTAGAGTTCAAACTCTGAATATTTAATCAAAGCTCATTTTCTAACGCATGATCTGATATAAGTTTATGCAAGTATCAAGCTGTGTTCAAAGAGATATAGGGCACACTCCTATGTCTACTCAAAAGTAAGCCCCATTGTGTTCAATGGGTCTTACTCCCAGGAAATGCCTTTAGGATTGTAGCCTAACACTTAGGGAGCCAGTTCAAGGACAGATTAACAGCATGGCCCCCTTTTATTCTTTCACAACAGCCCTATAAAGTAGACTAGTCTGACTCAAAGTCTCACTAAATTTAGGGGCTGAGTGGGATTTCAAACCCAGCTCTCTGCTAAGACCACAATCCTATCCACACTCATTGGATAAAAATTGGGCTTAGTTCTGAGTGGGTATGAATAGGATTGGACAATAAAGCAGGGTGGCCATATAGAATGGAGGACGGGGTGCCTCTGCCACGCACCCCTGTGTCCCACACCTCCTCTCCTGCCTCCCCAGCCAGGCCGCCTGGTCGTTCCTCTGGGGCCTCAGCAGCCGGTGCCAACCTCCTATGGCCACCATGCTCCTTCTGCCCACCCTCTCCAGCCAAGCCATGCCACCTCTGCAGCCTCAGTGGCTGGCCTTTGCAATGCTTCTTGTCCCCTTCGGCAACCTTAAGGTGCGTGTGTGCTTGTGTGTCTGTGTGTGTGTATGAGTGTGTCTTGTATGTGTGTCTGGGTCTGAATCACATATGTTGAAGTCCCTGGCATGGCTTGCGTTGCTGCAAACCTCTATCAGGGTGTCTTACATGTTTGGGTCGGAAACATGCATGTTAATACATTTTCAGTTTTTTAAGTTTGGCCCTACAATCCAGAGTAACTACGGGAGCAAGTAAGAGACATTACGTGTACCCGTAGTTACTGCACCATCTAATGAAAACCTATGGGAAATTCATACTGCAATCCACAGCAAATTGTGCTTACACCGGAGCAAGGACTCCCCATAGTTACTCTACCCCATAGTGCCCTAAATTAAGTACTGGAAACCAATACAAGTATGTTTGCTTTATTTTAACATGCCCTACATTTCTCCTACATTCTTGGGAGTGCCCTACATTTTTAACCAGGTAGGAATTTTGGCTTGGGGGTAGGAATTTTGCGTTCAGCATCTGGTCACCTTGACCATGTCCTCCATTCTATATGGTCATCCTGGCTATAAGTCACATAGCGTAGCCCTGTGATGTTCACCCTTTTTCATCTTGTGACGCACTGATGTGGCACAAAAATAGTCAAGGCACACCATCAGGTTTTTTGACCATTGGCAAGGCAGACCTTGCTGCAGGAAGGGGGCTGAAATTCCCCATAACAGACCTGCAGCCTACCTGCAAATCATCCATGGCACATCCCCACGTGCCACGACACAACGTTTAAAAATCAATGCTCTAGCCACTACTCTACCCTGTCGTGATGCCATGGATGCAGTTGCTGCTGAAGTGGTTGAATGGCTCCCCCACACTGGCCATGCTGAAGATCTGCTTTTCGGCACCATGTATGGTGACCTTCAGGCTGCAGTATTAGGGCTTGGCAAAGAGGTCCCATTTGCTGCCACCCCTTTCCGCAGCAGGGGGCAGCAGAAGACAACGGCACTGAACTCCCTGGTTGTGTATGATAAACTTCTGCACAATAACAGCCCAAGAGCACAATCCAAAGCAAGTCTACTCAGAAGTCAACCTCATTGTGTTCAATGTCTTTTACTCCCAGGAAAGTGTCTTTAGGATTGCAGCCTATATTACATTTTCATTACAATAAACTAGAGAACACAATCCTAACCATGTCTACTCAGAAGTCAACCCCATTGTGTTCAATGTGTTTTACTCCCAGGAAAGTGTCTTTAGGATTGCAGCCTATATTACATTTTCATTACAATAAACTAGAGAACACAGTCCTAACCATGTCTACTCAGAAGTCAACCCCATTGTGTTCAATGTCTTTTACTCCCAGGAAAGTGTCTTTAGGATTGCAGCCTATCTTACATTTTCATTACACTATAGTAAACCAGAGAACACAATCCTAACCAAGTCTGCTCAGAAGTATACCCCATTGTGTTCAATGTGTTTTACTCCCAGGAAAGTGTCTTTAGGATTGCAGTCTATATTATATTTTCATTACAATAAACTAGAGAACACAATCCTAACCATGTCTGCTCAGAAGTCAACCCCATTGTGTTCAATGTGTTTTACTCCCAGGAAAGTGTCTTTAGGATTGCAGCCTATCTTACATTTTCATTACATTATAGTAAACCAGAGAACACAATCCTAACCAAGTCTGCTCAGAAGTATACCCCATTGTGTTCAATGTGTTTTACTCCCAGGAAAGTGTCTTTAGGATTGCAGCCTATCTTACATTTTCATTACAATATAGTAAACTAGGAGCACAATCCTAAGCATGTCTACTCAGAAGTCAACCCCATTGGGTTCAATGTGTTTTACTCCCAGGAAAGTGTGTTTAGGACTCCAGCCAAAATACTGACCTATAGTTTGCATTAATAACACTCAATAAAGATCTATGTAAAACTGCTGAATTATACCTACAATCAAAATGTATTTACACAGTGATGCCTCATGTAACAAATGCCTCCCGTAAAGTATGTTTCACGTAACAAAGAAAAATTTATCTAGGAGTCTGCTTCACATAACAAACTTTGCTTCACGTAACAAACACACTCGTTGGCAGTTGGGGCAGATGCACTGGCCGGCAGCCCTTTTCAAAAGCATCATGGCTGCCTAGTGCGCCTGCCCATAGTGAAAGCAACACTTCCGCGCTGTTCCTCCTGTGGCCGGGCGTCCGCTGGGCAGAGGGAGTGGAGTGGAGAAGAGGAAGCAGCTCAGGGCTGCCCAGAAGGGAGCAGGGGGGAGAGGCTCAGGATGAAGAGAGGGAGAAAGTGGGCAGACACTTTGAAAGGGTCTTGTATTGCAGCCTCCTAACCATGTCTACCCAGAAGTAAGCCCCATTGTATTAAATGGGGCTTACTCCCAGGAAAGTGTCTTTAGGATTGCAGCCTAAGTAGGCTTCATAGGATCATGCACATTGAACGCATGTTTTGAATTCAATCCCAGTGTTTTGTCATCATTTTTACATCCAGTTCATATTTTTATATTAATATTTTTTGGTTGTGGAACCAATCGTCTGCGTTTCCATTATTTCCTATGGGAAAGTCCACTTCATGTAAAGAACGTTTCATGTAACAAACGCCTCCGGAATGAATTAAATTTGTTACGTGAGGCGCAAGTGTATTTCAATATTTATATTTCAATATATTTCATAGAATCATAGAATCCTAGAGCTGGATAGGACCTAGTAGGTTATCTAGAACAGCCCCAATATGTGCATTGAACCTAATGGGCACCCCAATTTTGGAAGCTAAATTGTGCTGATTGTGCCCTTCTGCTCGTAAGTCAGTAGTGCACATCCAGGGACACCTGCGTTCCCAGGTGTAGTAATAGTTCCTCTGTACCCAAGTTCAGTGACGCACACATTTCCATTCCATACAAGTATGATCTGTCTATAGGCAGCATCAATGATCCCCAAACCCAATGATCCCCGTGCCTCCTATGGCTCTCCATAAGAGGATGTGACGTCCACCAGATTTACCCCAAGACAGCTCAATGTCTCACATTCTTTCACATGATCTCAGCCTGGTGGTGCCCAGGATAACCATCAGTCCTGTGAGTTTGCCAGCCTGGCATACATGGTGCACATTTGGGAATGACTGGGCTATGTGGATAGTTGATCCATAAAACATAGGTGCAGCATTCCCATGGAAAAGTGTGCCTGGCCTCTGTGCATTTGAACAGTATTGTGTGGTTTGCACGACTTCTCAGAGGCTGATCACTCTCCACTTCCCCTACCTCACAGGGTTGTTGTGAAGACCTAAGAGGGGAGGAATCATGTGCTCCATGCTGATGTCTTTGGAAGAACAAACATCCCAATGATCCTGAATGGTTCAACCCAAAATAGTTGGAGGAAAGATGGTGAGAATCCCGCAAAACGTCCTAGAGATTTGCACTTTTTCCTGGCATCTCTCATGAAACTTTTGCATGGTTGAGGAAGAGGAAGGCTACGGTGTTTCCTCGAAATTAATGCTCACCAAATTTACCCTGCAATCCAGAGTAATGACGGGAGCACGCCAGAGACATTTACGTCGATGTAGTTACGGCACCACCTCGTGAAAACCTACGGGAAATTCATATTGCAATCCAGAATAAGTTGTTCTTACGTTGAAGCAAGGACTCCCCGTCGTTACTCTGGATTGCACTCCCCGTTTCCAAAATCAAGGTGCGCGTTAGACTAGATGGTTAATTAAATTTAAGTAAATGTGTTGTTTTGCTTATAATTATAGGATGCGCATTAGATTTCGATGGCGCATTAGATTTCGATGGCGCATTAGATTGGAGAACTCAATAAATAAATAAATAAATAATAAATAAATAAATAAATAAATGTGATGATTTGCTTCTGCGCCCATCTGTACTGCTGGCAGAGGGGCTGCGGGCAATTCTCCCCTCTCCCAACCAGCGGAAATATGCACATTGCCCATGGCGTATCCCATGACAGTCAAATTATCAACAGCTTGAGAAGTTTACCAGGAGGCTGGGAACTTCCCAAGAATGTGCAAGGGTTCCCCTTTCTCAGGACGTGGCGCACAACCCATCAGAAAAAAAATGTGAATTTGTTTGCACAACCTTAATATAGACACGCTATCTGAGACATTATGGGATTCCCATCCAGCCCACCGTCCGCACAGCTGTTTGCTTGGGGGAGCCAAAATGGATGGCCAGAACCATGTGTGCTCTCCAAGAAATCCCCCAGTGATATGGGACAAATGCAAATATGATCCAGGCGACACGGTCTTAAAGATGAAGGCTGCAGCCAGAGTGGGGATGATGATGATCTCAAAGTGGGGACCCTTTTCCCCCACAGGGTGGCAGTAGAAGGAAAGGTTTGGAACAGACGATTTTTCTGGAAGCTCCAACATGGCAAGGAAGAGAGACCCTGGTGAGTGTTCAACCAGCGGCACCCCAAGTAAGGAAGGCAGCGGCCATATTACTCCTTACCGGATAAATGATTTACTCAGTTTTTTAAAAAACTCTTTTAGCAGAAGAAAACGAAGCAGTTTGAATGACAACGGTGGAAACCAGGTGGTAGACTTTGCGTCCGTGCCACACCGAGATTGTGGGGCTGATGATGATGATGATGATGATGATGTTCATCTCAGTTTAAGGAAATACAACTCTTGGGCAACTCTCTTCTGCTGCCAAGAAAGGTGCCCCCTGTGAGAACGTAAATGCCAGCCTGTTACTTCTTTGATCACATGAAGGATATTTCTTATCTATTCGGTATGCCAGATGAAGAGAAGTATTGGTGGTCTTCCTTATACTCCTTCTGGTGGGCTTCCAAGAGGCAGCTAATGAGTCATGGAGACCACAGGATGCTGAACGAGATCAAGGTTTCTCAACCTTCATCCACAGACTTACCACTTCTTCAAGTGGTCCATCTTATTGGAAGTACCACCCAACATAACAGGTGATGATGCATCAGTGACCAGCTATCAAAAGTACCACCAGACGTAAGTGGCGATGATGCCTCCAGTCCTGTGGTGGGATTCAAATAAATTAACAACAGGTTCTATGTCACATTAGTAACCGGTTCTCAGAACCAGGCGCTCATTAGCAAAGGGTTCTATAGAACCTGTGAGAACCCCCTCAAGTCCCCTGAACCTCCAGTGACCAGCTATTGAAAGTACCACCAGACATGAGTGGCGATATTCCTGCTGTGACCAGCTATCAGAAATACCACCAAAAGTAACCGGTGATGCCAGTGTCCAGCTATCAGAAGTACCATCACAAGTAAATGGAAGTAAATTGCCTGCAATGACCAGCTATAAAAGTACCATCAGATGTGAGTGGCAATGATGCCTCCAGTGACCATCTATTGGAAGTACCACCAGAAGTAACATGATGATGCTGCCAGTGACCACCTATCGGAATTACCACCAGACGTAACTGGCAATGATGCCACCAGTGATGATGCCACCAGCTATCAAAAGTACCACCAGAAGTAACTGGTGATGATGTCAGCACCAGTTACATTTGGGTTGGGAGGTTGGTGCCAGGCAACAATTTCCAGGAAGATGGTCAAGGCAGATATGGGGGGCATGCCAAAAACTGATGTAGGCTACAACCAGAGTAACTACGGGACCTTTTATACCGATGTAGTTACGGTGCCACCAATGGGAAATGCATAGAGCAATCCAAAGTAAGTGCCTCTTACGTCTTCCTGTAGTTATGGTTTGGGAGCTGGACCTAGAACTGGAAGATCCAGGTTCTTCTCCCCACTCAGCCGTGACATTTCCTGGGTGACCAGACCAGTCACTACTCACAGCCTTACTTACCCCACAGGATTGTTGTGAGATCAAACAGAGGGGGACGAAGGGCAGTATAACATGTATAATATGAA
The DNA here is from genome assembly GCA_030015325.1 of Cryptoblepharus egeriae. Classification (NCBI taxonomy): domain Eukaryota; kingdom Metazoa; phylum Chordata; class Lepidosauria; order Squamata; family Scincidae; genus Cryptoblepharus; species Cryptoblepharus egeriae. The sequence continues at coordinate 28,807,050 of JAREYC010000012.1, forward strand.
AGTATAACAGTATTCAGTATAACAGTATAATATGAAAGATTGATCCACCCAGCCACGTTCTGTCTCAACACTGTGATTTTCAGCCTTTTTCATCTCATGGCGCACCAATCAAATGCTAAAATTGTCAAAGCATGGCATCAATCTTTGGGCAATTGACAAGGCACACCATGCACTGGTATTGGGTTTAATTCTTCAATAATCCTACTAATACTTATTTATTTAATTAATAAATACATTTTCCAAACTCCGTTGGCACACCTGTAGACCACTCATGGCACACTAGTGTACCATGACGCACTGGTTGGAAATTACTGGTTTCTACAAATCTTTAAAGTTTCAGGGAAGGCTCTTTTCCCAGTTCTACCTAGAATTGAACCTAGAACCCAGTTCTACAATTCTAGGAACTGAAAGTGGGGCTTTCAGCATGCAAACCACCTGCTTTGTCCCCAGTCCCTCCACCATGCATCTCTTCATGCACCATCCAAGCAACATCCACCATGCATTATTCATCCATGCGTCCATGCATCCTCCACCATGCACCTCCTCCAGTTCAAGACCCGGGTCCCCACAAGATAACTAGATGGACTAGATGATCCACTGGGTCCCTTCCGACTCTGTGATTCGATGATTCCTCTCTCTGAAATATGTAGAAGACCCAAACACAATCTTGCTGATCTCCTGCTTGCCTGTGCAACAGGAGGTGAGGGGTAGGATCCCCCAAGGGGTTTACGTTTTTATAGTGTTCTTCCTGAGTAATTAATATAAATCACTCAAGAAGAGGAGGCTGAGGAAGGGCTATTTTGGAACTCACCAGCTGAAACGGCACCATTTAACGGGGTTGAAAAAACAACACACACACACACCAGAAAACTGGCACGTGGGGTTAGTTTGTCTGATTTCCAAGGCTTCCCTTTGAACAGGATGGATTCATTTAAGGCTGTTGCTGTGGTCTCATTGAGTCAGAGTCGTCCCCCAATTTGGGGGTCCAGTCCATGCAAGGAGTCCGAAATATGGGGTGAGTATGTGGCCTGCAACGAAATGACAGTCTGATTATTTAACAAGATACTGTATTCAGGATCAGACTGCCTACCCTGGAATGGCCTTCTTTTGATGGTTGTGGTACGGTATGGAATGGTATGGAACGCCGTATGGTATATGGCGTTCACCTGTTCCCTGATCTTTGGGCTGATGGTCCCAAGGACTGAACCTTCAACCTTCAGTTTGTGCTTCGTCATGGAGCAAATGGTCCTCTCTGCTCCAGGATGTTCACCACTTGGAGGCTCCGAGTACAATCCTAACCATGTCTACTCAAAGGAAGCCCCATTGTGTTCAATGGGTCTTACTCCCAGGAAAGTTCTTTAGCTTTGCAGCCACTATCTCCGACCTTTGGCCTTTATATTTCTCAGGGTGGCATCCCTACAATATCTCTGCCATCATTACCTGGCTATATTTGTAATATATAATTTGTATAGAATTGTAATACGTAATTTGTAGCCACCTGGCTATATTTGTAATTTTGTGCCATTGTGAAGCAACACATCATAATCATGTGAATCTAATGGGCCGTCGAATGTAATGTGCACCCTATACCAGTGGTGGGATTCACATAAATTAAGAACAGGTTCTAAGGGTTCTATAGAACTTGTGAGAACTCCCTGGAGCCTGCCATTGCCCTCTACTATATACATATACATTGTATATACATACATACATATCTATATATGTATATTGTATATATGTGTAATTATATAAAAACATTTAAAACATCCACTCACAAAATTTACAATAAAACCAACTATATCTTGGTATATCAATAAAACCAATATATATCTTGATCATCCATATCTTGGTAAAGTAATCCATATGTGGTACATCCATTAGACCCTTGGCAGGGAGGGATGGATGGACGGACGGTTCCCAGCTTCAGTTTTAATCTCTCAGTGGCTTCTTGACTTCTTGCCTCCATGATGTTTTGAGACTCTTGGCCCATGTTCTGCCAAGCTTCCTAGAGAGGGAAGGAAGATTCCTAAATAAACCCCTAAGAATGTCCATCTTTGTGCAGCGTTCCCTGCCGAGAACTGGAAAATATGAGCTCTCTTGGGATGTTTGCCAGATATTTCAATGGCCATGAACAAGCTCTTCGGAGCAAATGTGGAAAACCTGATCAACTGAAATGCCATTCACCCATTTGGTGGAGGGTGAAAGGGAAATAGAGGGTACTTGGGAACCTCTCCCTGCTGCCAACTGCCAGCAATCATTTCAAAAACATTTTCACTTGTGGACGATGACCATCTGGGAAGGAATGTGAATCGGAGACCCTGAGCATCTTAGGCTTCTCTGTGAAATATTGGCGTTGCACACTGGTGTAAGATACTTGGGTTGGGTCCACCAGTCTATAGACTAGAGTTTGTAAAAACAATCAAATAAAGAGTCCCGTCTGAAACCCTAGGTAGGGCAGTGGTTCCCAATGGGAGCTGCCTTCGAGAAGTACATTGGTGCATCAATTCCAGAGCTTTCAAAAGTTTTATAGAATCACTAGTGAAAAGCACACCCACATTGCAAGAGTAAAATTCCCATGTACGTCATCCCCACACTGTGCATCAATCCTGCACACACAACAACTCCCCATGCACATCCAACCCTATGTGCAACATCCCCCATGTTCATCCACCCCATGCACATCATTCCCCCCATATGCAACAACCCCCCCATACACAACATCCCCCATGTGCAACATCCCCCATGTACATCAACCCCCCAATGGTGGGCACTTATTGGTTCGGGACTACTCGCCCGAACCGGATATTCTTGTTTCCCTGCCGCTGGTGAACCGCCAGCGACAGGGAAACGCAAAAACATAGCGGACTGGTTCGGTCCGCCATGTTTCTGCGCCCACCACGCAAGCACCTAGAAGCACCACTTCTAGGCAGGCACCACGCAAGCGTCAATGTTGGCGCTTGCGCAGTGCCTGCTTAGAAGCAGGCCTGCCCACTTCTAGGCAGGCACCACGCAAGTGCCTACGTTTGCGCCTGCGCACTGCCTGCTCTGAAGCAGGCCGGCCCACTTCAGGGCAGGCACTGCGCAGGAGCCAACCTTGGCGCAAGCACAGTGCCTCTACTGAAGCTGGCCTGCCAGCTTTAGTAGAGGCACTGCGCAGGCGCCAACCTTGCCCCGTCCCTCACCCCTCCCCAGTCCCGGCCCCTGATCCTCCCTGCCCTCTGATCTCGGCCTGGCCCCTCCCACTTCCGGCGAACCAGATCTTGGGAGAGGCTGGGCCCGCCCCTGCAACCCCCCCATGCTCATCATCTCCCCATATGGAACACCCCTCCATGCACAGCATCCTCTCCAGTGCAACCTCTTCCTCCAAACAACATCCAAGATCATCAAGTCCAACTCCCTGTCTGTAGCAGGAAATCTTCCTTGTGGATCTCCAACAGGTGTTTGTCAAACCCCTACTAGGAGCTCCTTATTGAGCCCATGTTTCAAACAGGGGACCTTCCCAGTCGTAGAGATGCTCCCAATATGTATACTGGGAGTTTCTGCTCTTCCACCACATTAAAAGCAACACCCCCCCAACTCTGTGAAGCAGGAGAAGGATGAGCACGGCTACCATTTTGACCACCGGAAACCAGGTGCCAACAGCTGCAGGGGCAGTGTTGGTGGCGCAGCGCCATGTGCAAGGCCGCCAGCTCATCACCGACAGCTATGTCCGACAGCAATTGTTTGGGAGATGCTTCGCCCGAGGATGGAAAATTGTGATTTATCACAGTCGTCCAAATATATAAATGCAACGATTAACTGAGCTACGGTTACAGGCAACCCACCAAAGGGATTCCATTTGTGTATCCATTTCTCTGGCCGGGAACAGCGGATTTCAGTCCAGTTCTGGGACTGCTTTTCTTAAAACAAAAATTAATTTTATTTCTGTGGCTTGTTGCGTCTCTCTTGTTTTGGTTCCCTCTGAAACTCAAATGGTTTTCCTTTTATATTTATTCTGCTGCTTTGCACGAAAAATCCCAGGCTTTGGTTTCCGTCGTCAAAAATAATGCACTGTATACGTTTTTTGGTACGCATTTTTGTATACATTTTAAAAACATTTTCACATATCCAAACAGCTGGTTCAACAACACATTGCAAGGTATTAACATGATATTTTTTGGCACAAATGTACAGTATGCGTTGAATCCATAGACAACTCCTGGCCTTATAAAATACAATCCACTGGAGTGAAAGATCTCTTATTGGGAATTTGGGGTGGGGGGGAATAAACTCCTGTAAGTAAAAAGAAGCCAAGTTACCCCAGTTATGTGTTATTTGGGCCCCAGTAAGTTGCCCCATTTAATAGCAGCACTTAGCACACGTGCCCCCAAATCCGGAGTAACTACGGGAGCACATAAGAGACTTTACATGCACCCGTAGTAACTGCACCACCTAGTGAAAACCTATGGGAAATTCATATTGGCATCCAGAGTACAGTAAGTTGTTCTTACACCGAGCAAGGACTTCCCGTAGTTACTCTGGATTTTGCCCTTAATCTTGAAAGGTGTCTGTAGGAACAGCCCCATATAGTGCACAACCACAGTTTAATCAAGATTTGGATTCTCTAAACCTTTTTGCCAAAGGACCACATCAAATCCCTGGCACGGAATCGAGGCCTGGAAAAAAAATTAATATAAAATTTAAATAGACTAGATTTGGAACATAGTTGAATGAATCAGTGGACTCAAATTTGCAGGATTTTATTTCAGCCCAGAAATAAAGTATACACTTAAATGGGCTGCGGGTGGCACGAGTGGTTAAGACACTGTGCCTGTTAACAAGCAGACCAGGGTTTGAGACCCAGGTTGGTCCCCACAAGACAGGGTGAGCTCCTGTCCTTAGCCCAGCTCTGTGACGCAGCTGGATCCAATTGTATTGGCTCTGCCTTTCCATTGGACTAATTCAGTGGCGTGGAGAGGGGGATTTGCTGCTTGGGTAACAGCCTATCCTCCATATCAATCCAACCCAGGCTTTCATGCTTCGCATGCAGCATATGCAGCGCCAAGCACGATAACATAGTCTTCCAAGACTGACAGAGGCCTGCTTTTTTAAATGGACCCCCATTTTCCCCACCCCATCATCACAGCTCCAGTCATGTTTGGTCAACTGGGTTCAGAGGCTGGACACTGACTGGTTTGAGGTCACCACAGGCAGTATCTGACCCCCCAACTGGGGTTTGGAGACCCTTGATATAGAGGGATCTGGAGTGGGTCAACTGGATCCAGAGGCTGGACACTGACTGGTTTGAGGACACCACAGGCAGTATCTGACCCCCCAACTGGGGTTTGGAGACCCTTGATATAGAGGGATCTGGAGTGGGTCAACTGGATCCAGAGGCTGGACACTGACTGGTTTGAGGACACCACAGGCAGTATCTGACCCCCCAACTGGGGTTTGGAGACCCTTGATATAGAGGGATCTGGAGTGGGTCAACTGGATCCAGAGGCTGGACACTGACTGGTTTGAGGACACCACAGGCAGTATCTGACCCCTCGACTGGGGTTTGGAGACCCTTGATATAGAGGGATCTAGAGTGGTGTTTAGAGACCCCTCATCTACAGGGAAACATTGCATGAAGTCAGATCTGCCTTGTCTAAGAACCACCAACCAAGACTGCTAGAAACACTTCTCAATGCAGTCATCAGTTGGAGCTCCACTAGAAAGTTCAAGTCAAGGAGACCCATTTGGGAGAAGGGGGCACCAGCACACCCCATTTAATTTAATTTTTTCCATTTTCTTGTAAACTGCTTTGTGAACTCTTTAGTTGAAAAGCAGTATATAAATACTATAGATAGATATAATCATTTTCAATTTAATAAGCGGTATATACACTTAAATTAACCACATCAATAAACACTATAAAGTGTCTTTAGGATTGCGTCATTATTAATAGGGCCGTTCGTGATGTGAGCCCCTGGCTGGCATCCTTTTGTGCCTTATCGTCAACAAAACTGATGACAATCTTTGTCCGTGTGTCGTGAGATTAAAAAGGTTGAAAATTACAGTGCTGATGTCTGGAAATTGATGTCTTTCTTTTAAAATTTCAAGCTTTATTGATGGATATTGATTTATTGATGGATTCATTGATTAAAATTTATTGATGGATCGGCTGGGTGCCTTTCCTTTAAACCTCATTTCGAATAAAAGGCAGCTCTAATCCCATGAATCTCAAGTATTTGTTAAGTGGAAACCCCATTTCAGAAAGCTGGGGAAGGTCTCATATATCAGAAACCTTGTCCGATCAAACCTCTGTCGGTGGACAGGAGGAGAGAGAGAGAGAGAGAGAGAGAGAGAGAGAGATTCATTTTCATCCGGATTGCTTCGGAGGATGGAACACCTGCCATTGATCCCTCCAGACAATTACTATGTTCTGCGCGAAGGTGCTTTAGGGAGAAATATTGTCGGGGACGGGTGGGATGGTGACATTGCCAGCCAGGAGTTTTGCCTTGAAGAAGTCAAATAATCCATATGGTTTTGACATGTTGCACATTGCAAATGTGCCGGCGCATCACCACCGACATGTTAGGAATTCCACCGTTTTGTGACAGTGGTGAAAATGAGAAGGCAGAGACCACAACTCATTCCAGACAACCTCTGCCCGGCCTCCCCAAGAAGGCTTGATGTTAATATCTAATTATCGGGATTAATGACTGATTCAGCTTCCCAAGTGCCTTTGACCTTTGGTAATTTTTGAACTGATTTCTGCAAGGAGGGGGGAGGATGTGATCTGGAGTGTGAAATTAACCATTCCTTTGTTATGATCTCACCGCTTACCACGGCCAAGGCTGTTTAAGTGTTTCCAAACCTGGGATTTTAAAAAAAAATTTAAACCAAGCTCTTCGAAAACTTGACCTTGCACGTCATGCTTTAATAATTAGACTTCATCGGAAGTAATGTACGGCTTAAGAAGGGAGGGAAGCTGCACACAGCTGCAAGGGTATGGGATGCAATGTTTGGAAAGAGTTTCAGAAATGAAGGGGGACAGCAATTTATCCGTCAAGAAGATGCATTGGTTGGTTTTAACTCATCATACAGAAGCCGTATCTGCAACGGAAAACTGCTGAAAATGTTTTAATGTTTGTACTCCCAACTCAGTTTGTAAGATCATGAATGGCCGGGGCCTAGATTGGAAGGTCTCTCTACACAAACCAGACCTTGCTATCCATACATCTGGCAGATGCCAGCAGATTCTGGGGTCCAGATTTAGATCCAATGCCAAAATTGGGGTTCTGGCCATTTTGTTGCCAAACTATGATGCTTCAAAGCTTCTAGAGCTGTGTTCTGGAGTGGAAATCCGATTAGCGGGGTTGCCAAAGAGTCCTTTGCTCCTCCAAGCTTTACCCCACTTGGATGAGATAACATGCCTTGAATGTGGAGGTTCAATTATTTATCACTGTCGATAGTCATTCGTAAACCTTTCCACAACAAATGTGCAAAGAAAGAAAGAAAGAAAGAAAGAAAGAAAGAAAGAAAGAAAGAAAGAAAGAAAGAAAGAAAGAAAGAAAGAAAGAAAGAAAGAAAGAAAGAAAGAAAGAAAGAGTCTCCTAATATTTGGATATTTGAAAAGAAAGAAAAACAAACAAGTTTTTTGACCCCGATTTCCGAGGTCCAAACTCCAAATCACAATTAAACATTTGTATGAGACTTTCCCCAAATCCAGAGTAACTACGGGAGCACATAAGAGACTTTACGTGCACCCGTAGTTACTGCGCCACCTAGTGAAAACCTATGGGAAATTCATATTGGAATCCAGCGTTCTTACACCAGAGCAAGGACTCCCCACAGTTACTCTGGATTTTGCCCTTCAATGGATGGGATTGCAAGACTGAGATGGATTAGGGTGAGTGCGAGTGATCCTTCCAGGTTCTATACTTACTGTCCTTTCCCCACCCTCCAGCTATACTGCCCAGGACCAAACTTTGCGTCTGTTATTTTTTTGGAAGCATGCACCACTCAGGCTCCAATCTTGACCACCAGTTAGGCCAACATATGTCCTGGCACAAGGCCCATGCTGGTGTAGGGGTGTCACAAACGTGTCAAAAGGCACTTCTGCACCACCTCTTGGGGGGGGGGGGTTAGGTCAGTGTGCAGAGATGCACCAATCTCCCCGCACCACCATGGTAATGGGGAAAGTGTGAGTTGTGCCACCTAAATTGTTCCCTCAATGTTACATAGTCGTCATTCCCCAATATGCACCTGCCTGTAGGTAAAAGGTAAAGGTCTCTTTCAGGTTGCCCTGCCAGACGTGACTGGCTGCAGGTTGCCCTGCTGCCTATACAGGCACCAGCTACAGCTGTTGGGTGCAGCGCTCATCCCCGATGTTGTGTGCGGTATTCATTCCCGATTCAAAGCCATGAGCCAGCACTGTCTGAAGATGCCACCATGGTCATGTGGCCAGCATGATGGCACAGAACGCTCTTTACCTTCCCACTGAAGTGGTACCTATTTATCTACTTGCATTTCCATGCTTTCAGACTTCTAGGTTGGGCAACTGATAGGCCCTCGGTCCATCTTCCAGCACCCATGTCTCCGGATAACAGGCACAGTGTCATAACCAGTTGAGCCACTGCATTCCTGCACCTGCCTCTCCTCCCTTGTAAAGGCCCCCATCTTCTTATTCCAGTGACATTTCAGCAGCATGAATCAGGACTTGCCACGGCGTTTGGGGCACAGACTTCTCAAAGTACGATTGTTCTGCCGGCATCTTCTCCCCTTGCCCCCTGCCATGCTGGGCTGGCCTCAGCGCTGGGCATCTGAAAGGCCTTTTCATCATTGTATTGAAAACTCCTGCGACTGCAGATCTTGTAATCAAAGGACTTCTATGTTAAAAGTTACAGACTTTTTTTCCCCTGTCCACAAACCAGAAAACTTCCAGTTCGGCATCGACAGATCAGACTTATTATTGAACCTCAACAAGCAAGTCTGGTGAAAAGATCAAAGCGAATAAATTGCTACAAATCTCATTTTTTTAATCTAATCATGTATTTTAAAGGATCAGCATCTTGCTTGCTTGTTTACTTTTTTCCTGGTTATGGAGCTTTGGGGATGGAAATTTGATCAGTGCCTTTCATGTACCTTCCAGACTGACAAGGATGCCATGCCATCTGCTCAGTTGTCCTTTGTGAAGTACAAGCTAAATGTATCATATATTGTATAATATAAAGTGTATATAATATAAAGTGTATATGTATATATTGTATATTATAGACAATATAAAGTGTATCATTAGGGGAGCCCATTGGAAATGCTTTAGGGGAATGTACCATATGAGGAGAGTATTGGAAGCAGGATGATCAGATGACAGAAATTTTGCTGCCAGACCAAGAAATAAGGCCCTGGAACTAGAAGTTAGGAATTTGGGGACCTTTGGGACAGTAGAAATATAACACGGGGGTTCACTGGATGATAAAAATCACCTGATGGACAGCATGGTGTCTAAAGGGCAAAAGGAAACGCTGCCCTCTTCTGGACAAAATGGGAGGTGCACTTGGGATTGAACAGCATGGCGCTTAAAGGGCAAAAGGAAACTCTGCCCTCCTGTGGACAAAATGGGAAGTGCACATGGGAGGGAACTGCATGGCGCTTAAAGAGCAAAAGGAAACTCTACCCTCCTGTGGACAAAATGGGAAGTGCACATGGGAGGGAACTGCATGGCGCTTGAAGGGCAAAAGGAAACTCTGCCCTCTTCTGGACAAAATGGGAGGTGCACTTGGGATTGAACAGCATGGTGCTTAAAGGGCAAAAGGAAACTCTGCCCTCCTGTGGACAAAATGGGAAGTGCGCATGGGAGGGAACTGCATGGCGCTTAAAGGGCAAAAGGAAACACTGTCCTCCTGTGGACAAAATGGGAGGTGCGCATGGGAGGGAATTGCATGGCGCTTAAAGGGCAAAATGGGAAGTGCGCATGGGAGGGAACTGCATGGTGCTTAAAGGGCAAAAGGAAACTCTGCCCTCCTGTGGACAAAATGGGAAGTGCGCATGGGAGGGAACTGCATGGCGCTTGAAGGGCAAAAGGAAACACTGTCCTCCTGTGGACAAAATGGGAGGTGCGCATGGGAGGGAATTGGATGGAGCTTAAAGGGCAAAATGGGAAGTGCGCATGGGAGGGAACTGCATGGTGCTTAAAGGGCAAAAGGAAACTCTGCCCTCCTGTGGACAAAATGGGAAGTGCGCATGGGAGGGAACTGCATGGCGCTTGAAGGGCAAAAGGAAACACTGTCCTCCTGTGGACAAAATGGGAGGTGCGCATGGGAGGGAATTGCATGGCGCTTAAAGGGCAAAATGAGAAGTGCACATGGGAGGGAACTGCATGGTGCTTAAAGGGCAAAAGGAAACTCTGCCCTCCTGTGGACAAAATGGGAAGTGCGCATGGGAGGGAACTGCATGGCGCTTGAAGGGCAAAAGGAAACACTGTCCTCCTGTGGACAAAATGGGAGGTGCGCATGGGAGGGAATTGGATGGAGCTTAAAGGGCAAAATGGGAAGTGCGCATGGGAGGGAACTGCATGGTGTCTAAAGGGCAAAAGGAAACGCTGCCCTCTTCTGGACAAAATGGGAGGTGCACATGGGATTGAACAGCATGGTGCTTAAAGGGCAAAAGGAAACTCTGCCCTCCTGTGGACAAAATGGGAAGTGCGCATGGGAGGGAACTGCATGGCGCTTAAAGGGCAAAAGGAAACTCTGCCCTCCTGTGGACAAAATGGGAAGTGCACATGGGAGGGAACTGCATGGCGCTTGAAGGGCAAAAGGAAACACTGTCCTCCTGTGGACAAAATGGGAGGTGCGCATGGGAGGGAATTGCATGGCGCTTAAAGGGCAAAAGGAAACACTGTCCTCCTGTGGACAAAATGGGAAGTGCGCATGGGAGGGAACTGCATGGCGCTTGAAGGGCAAAAGGAAACACTGTCCTCCTGTGGACAAAATGGGAAGTGCGCATGGGAGGGAACTGCATGGCGCTTAAAGGGCAAAAGGAAACTCTGCCCTCCTGTGGACAAAATGGGAAGTGCGCATGGGAGGGAACTGCATGGCGCTTGAAGGGCAAAAGGAAACACTGTCCTCCTGTGGACAAAATGGGAGGTGCGCATGGGAGGGAATTGGATGGAGCTTAAAGGGCAAAATGGGAAGTGCGCATGGGAGGGAACTGCATGGTGCTTAAAGGGCAAAAGGAAACTCTGCCCTCCTGTGGACAAAATGGGAAGTGCGCATGGGAGGGAACTGCATGGCGCTTGAAGGGCAAAAGGAAACACTGTCCTCCTGTGGACAAAATGGGAGGTGCGCATGGGAGGGAATTGGATGGAGCTTAAAGGGCAAAATGGGAAGTGCGCATGGGAGGGAACTGCATGGCACTTAAAGGGCAAAAGGAAACTCTGCCCTCCTGTGGACAAAATGGGAAGTGCACATGGGAGGGAACTGCATGGCGCTTGAAGGGCAAAAGGAAACACTGTCCTCCTGTGGACAAAATGGGAGGTGCGCATGGGAGGGAATTGCATGGCGCTTAAAGGGCAAAATGAGAAGTGCACATGGGAGGGAACTGCATGGTGCTTAAAGGGCAAAAGGAAACTCTGCCCTCCTGTGGACAAAATGGGAAGTGCGCATGGGAGGGAACTGCATGGCGCTTGAAGGGCAAAAGGAAACACTGTCCTCCTGTGGACAAAATGGGAGGTGCGCATGGGAGGGAATTGGATGGAGCTTAAAGGGCAAAATGGGAAGTGCGCATGGGAGGGAACTGCATGGCACTTAAAGGGCTAAATGAAACTCTGCCCTCTTCTGGACAAAATGGGAAGTGCGCATGGGAGGGAACTGCATGGCGCTTGAAGGGCAAAAGAAAAATCTGCCCTCTTCTGGACAAAATGGGAAGTGCACTTGGGATTGAACTGCATGGCGCTTAAAGGGCAAAAGAAAACTCTGCCCTCCTGTGGACAAAATGGGAAGTGCGCATGGGAGGGAACTGCATGGCGCTTGAAGGGCAAAAGGAAACTCTGCCCTCCTGTGGACAAAATGGGAAGTGCGCATGGGAGGGAACTGCATGGCGCTTGAAGGGCAAAAGGAAACTCTGCCCTCCTGTGGACAAAATGGGAAGTGCGCATGGGAGGGAACTGCATGGCGCTTGAAGGGCAAAAGGAAACTCTGCCCTCCTGTGGACAAAATGGGAAGTGCGCATGGGAGGGAACTGCATGGCGCTTGAAGGGCAAAAGGAAACTCTGCCCTCCTGTGGACAAAATGGGAACTGCGCATTGGAGGGAACTGCATGGCGCTTAAAGGGCAAAAGGAAACTCTGCCCTCCTGTGGACAAAATGGGAACTGCGCATTGGAGGGAACTGCATGGCGCTTAAAGGGCAAAAGGAAACTCTGCCCTCCTGTGGACAAAATGGGAAGTGCACATGGGAGGGAACTGCATGATATCTAAAGGGCAAAATGAAAGTCTGCCCTCCTGTGGACAAAATGGGAGTTGCACTTGGGATTGAACTGCATGGTGCTTAAAGGGCAAAAGGAAACTCTGCCCTCCTGTGGACAAAATGGGAGGTGCAGATGGAAGGGAAATGCATGACCTGCTAAAGGTACAATGACACAGGAAATATAACACAGGTTTCCCAGATGCTAATAAAAACACCTTCTGAGAGGATTTGGAAGAGACAGGGGGGCTGAAAAAATACCTGTGTACCCCTTTGTCTAAAAATCCCTTCCCCCTGTGTGGTTTGGGCCCACACCGCAGGGACACTGGAAATATAATCGGGAGTTACTGAGCATCGGGAGTTACCCTAATGCTAGGAAACTCACTAAAGGGGGCAATCGGAGGACATCAAAGGGGGCTACAAAGGTACCCCTTTGTATAAAAATCCCATCCCCCAGGGTGGATTGTGTCCACACTGTAGTGTCACTGGAAATATAACATGGGGGTTACCCTGATGCTAAAAAACACATTCCTGGGTGGATTTGGAAGACACGGACAGGGGGGCTTAAAAATATCCAATGGGTACCCCTTTGTGTACAAATCCTGTCCCCCAGGGGGGATAGGACCCACAGCACAGTGACACTGGATATAAAATATGGGGGTTACACTCATGCTAAAAAACGCATTTCTGGGTGGTTTCAGAAGATATCAACAGGGGACTGAAAAATACCCTTTGTGTAAAAATCCTGGGTGGATTGGGCCCACACCACATGGATAGTGGAAATATAACACAGGGGTTATCCTCATCCTAAAAAACGTATTTGGAAGACACCAATGGGGGGCTGAAAAATATCCAAGGGGTACTCCTTTGTGTAAAAATCCTGTCCCTCGGGAGGATTGGGCCCACACCACAGGTACACTGGAAATATAACACAGGGGTTCCTCTGATGCTAGAAAACCCATTCCTGGGTGGATTCGGGGAACATGGATGGGTAACTGGAAAAATACCCAACGGGTAATAATCAGTGGTGGGCCTAGGCCAGTTCGGGCTGGATAGCCTGAACCGGATATTCCAAAAACCCTGCCGCTACCGGTAGCAGTGGGGGGGGGGCAGAAAACCCAGCATGCCAGTTCGCACGCTGGGAGAAGGAGATGCACTGCGCACATGCCTCAGCACGCGCACAGTGCGTCTCCTCCAGCTGGAGGAAACACACTGTCTCCACCAGCCGGAGGAGACACATTATAATATTATAATAAATAATATTATATATTATTTAAAAATTATATAATTTTTAAATGAGTATTTTTAATAGAGAACTGCAGAGAGAATTTTTTTAAAAATACAGCAAGGTCCATGATCTCAAATGTCCTGACCTCCCATCGGAGTTCCCGTGTGAGGACCTTTCACTGCAGTGAGCAGGAGGGGAAGTACTCTGGCCATTATTCTTATCGTAGACCAATTACACATAATAGCTTTTAATCCCCGTCGCTATCAGATCCGACTTCCTACACATGTGCAAGCTTTCTGCTTTCTGCAAGTTAATCTTGTGTGTAAATGCATTGTGTAAGGAGGCCCGACACACACACACACACACACACAAATAAGATACTCAAAAGGCCAATTTTTAGAGGATGTGTTGAATGACACTGTTGTTCTAGCTGCGTTCCTCTTGACGTGGTCCCCGCAATGCAAAACTTCAGTATTGATTCAAGATAAGGAGTGAAAATTACAATAAGCACCCACTGTTGAGACATTCAATCCGGTTTCCCTATTTGATCACGATAGGACCTGATCCAACTAAGCCAGGAAACAAGGGTAGCTTGATAGCCCCATAGAGCCTAATTGCTCCACACAAGACAGGGTGAGCTCCTGTCCTTAGCCCTGCTCTGTGACGCAGCTGGATCCAATCGTATTATTTCAGTGGTATGGAGAGGGGGATTTGCTGCTTGGGTAACAGCCTATCCTCCATATCAAGCTAACCCAGGCTTTTGGGCTTACCTATGGACTATCCATAGCACACCAATGTGCCATGGGACAGTGGTTGAAAACACTGGCTGGGACTGACTCCCCATGGGATAGTAATGTGCACTTATATATACACACAGACATGCATACAGACATGCATGCATACATACTTACATACATACATGCATACATACACTTTTATATGTATTCCTTCATATCCTATGGGAAGTCAGTTCCAGCCAGTTATTTCCACATTGGTGTGCTGTGGAAACTCCATAGCTGTGCTGCATGAATTTGGGGAGGGCCATTTAATTAGGGCTGCCATAAATCTCTTCCACAACATTGGGACAGGCCCCTCTGTCCCATTTCCCAGTTTGCAAACACAAGTTCCCAAAATCGGGGTTGAACCCGTTTTTGGGGGCATATGTGGACGGGATGGGCGTATGCCACGGGATGAAAAAGGTTGAAAATCACTGCACTATCCCATATCCTCTCATATCCTTAGGCAAGGGGTTCTCAATGGTTCCCTATAACATATAGATTTACAAATAGGTGAAGGCCGTGGTGGGATTCAAATAAATGAACAACAGGTTTTATGACCTAATAACCTAAATTAACAACATGTTCTATGTCTCATTAGTAACAGGTTCTCAGAACCAGGCACTCATTAGCAAAGGGTTCTATAGAACCCGTGAGAACCCCCTAAAGCCCACCGCTGGAAGGGTGTTTCCTCCAATCGCTCTTGCTCAACCAGGACATCTGAGTGACGGCCGAGGAGAAACTGTGCCGAGGCTTTTAATGGATGCTCTGAATGAAATGCCCACAGCCAGCGTTGCAATTAAGAGCGAGCTGTCAAGTGATGGGCTCAGCCTGTTGTGTCAGGGCATGATGTCAAGGGAGAAGAATGCGCTGCGCCTGGGAGTGGGGATCCCTCCTGCTCACAAGGTCAGTTGATGTGCAGGAGGTACTACGGGTATGTGGGAAGCAAATAGCTGCAGGAGAAGCGCCAGTGGCCGTCCGGAAATCAGGAAATGGGTTGTGTTCTGGTTCCTTGTCCATTTAAAGATAACCCTTGGAACAAGATCATCCCCGTTGTCTGGATCAGCTGCACATCTGCAAGAACGCACAGTTGTCGTGGGTGAGTCCCAGGAGGCCATCAAAGAATCTGGAAAAATGTTGGAAGAGAAACAACACTACATGTGGAGCAGGGTGTCTAAAATATACCAATACTAGCAAAAACATACCCGTGCTGCGGGAGTAAAATTGCCCGCTCACAGCCCATGCGCAACACCCCCATTGCGCATCATGTACAACACACCCATGTGCAACACCTCCAATGCACACCATGCCCCCTATGCAAAACACCCCATGCGAATAATCATGCACACCATCCCCATTCACACCATACCCCATGCACACATCTCTCCATGCACAACACCCTCCCATGCACAACACCCTCACATGTGCAGCACATCCCATGTGCACCATCCTCCATGCACACTATGCCCCCATGTGTAGCAATCCCTATTTGCATCATCCCCCCATGTGTATCGTCCCCCCATGTGCATATACACACTAGGTATCACCCCCCCCCACTGTGCATCGTCTCCCTCACTGTGCAACATCCCACCATGTGCAAAACCCTCGCATGCACAACACTTCCCCATGTGCATCCCCCATGTGCACCCCCCATGCGCACCATGCTCCCTATGGGCAATACCCCTATGTACATCATCTCCTATGCACAACACCCCATGCATGCATCATCCCCCCATGCGCACCATCCCCGCATGCACAACAACTCCTGTATAAAATCCCCCATAAGTCTTGTATAAAATCCCCCCATAAGTCTGTATAAAATCCCCCATCAGTCTTCAGTGTTAAGTATAGGACAGAAACATGCTGCACCCCATTTTACCCCTTAAGGGTTAAATTTCTCCACATCAGTTCTTGGTGGGTGTTGATGTCACAGAAGGAACTCCCCAAATTTCTTGGTCCAGGGGTTAGAGCGGGGCTTGGATCAGTCCAGGATTCTTCAATATGACGTATAGGGAGGAAAACGTGTTGCGCACCTTTTCACCCCTTCTGGTGGGAATGTCCGAAAACCAGTTCTTAGTGGGTGCCTCTGTCATGGAAGGAACACCTGCAAATCTCATGCTTCTAGGCCCAGCGGTTTTGGCTGGACGTTGATGAATCAGTGAGTGAGTCAGTGAGTCAGCCAGTGACTTTTCAGTTGCAGTGGTGCCTGTAAAGAGCTTAATTCGATCCGGAGGCCTGCTCTTTAAGTGAAATGCTCTTTAAGTGAAGCAGATTTTTCCATAGGAAATAATGGAAACTCAAACAGTTGGTTCCACCCCCCCCCAAAAAAAAATATTAATATAAAAATATTAACTGGATGTAAAAATGATGACAAAACACTGGAATTGAATTCAAAACATGCATTCAGTGTGCAGGATCCTATGAAGTCTACTTAGGCTGCAATCCTAAAGGCACTTTCCTGGGAGTAAGCCCCATTTAACACAATGGTTAAGAGGCTTCAATCAAAGACACTATCCTGGGAGTAAGTCCCATTTAATACAATGGGGCTTACTTCTGAGTAGACATAGTTAGGAGACTGCAATCAAAGACACTTTCTTGGGAGGATTACCTAGGCTGCTGGAGGTTCAAGGAGGTCGGTGGGGGCACTTGGGGGCAGTTAGGGGCAGCTGCCTCTGGCACCTCTGGGCTACTGCCCCCAAGTTGGGGGAGTTAGAGGCAGCAACTTTTAAAGAGCCTCCATCTGGAGCGTCAGGGCTGCATACCACCCATGCCCATAGCACGCATGCTTGTTAAGTGAAGCGGAACTTGTTATGTGAAGCAAGATTTCTCGGAACTTTTGGCTTGTTAAGCGAGGTACCACTGTATATCCTAATCATGTCTACTCTGAAATAAGCCTCACTGATTTCAGTGGGGCTTACTCCCAGGAAAGTATTCTTAAGATTGCAGTCCGAGTGTGTAGTGTTGTGTGTGTGTGTGTTTGTCTGTGTCCAAGACAACACAATATCTTAAAATACGGACAGTTGCATGGCTGACTTCCAGGATCCGGGCCCTCCCTGCTTGTTTTTCTGCAATTGATAAAGGAACCCATATTTTTCCCCCAAAGCAAACCAACATCATCTAGCCCTATATATTCATCACTGTGCAATGCCCAGACCTGTTGGTAAAAAATATATATTCTTACCAATGACAACACTCTTGCGCATAGTTTGGCAAATGCCGCCAATTGCGTGCATCGACTCCTTCCCTTTTAAAGACCCATGGAAGATCAGTGGCTCAATCCATAAATTTAAAAGAGGAAATATCAGCTCCAGCCTTCAAGTGAGGAGCAACAAAGCGCACAGATCCTTATCATGGTACATGGAATGTAATATACATTTATCAGCTTATTCCAAAGAGAACTGCTCATTTGAGCAAAATCTGCCCGGAGGCTGCTGTCCCTCCCTTCCTCCAACTTTGATATCTGATCTCTTTTTTCTGTGGTTCCATTTTCACCTTCCCTGACTTTACTCAACAATAAGAAGAGCAATTCCTGTCCAAGAACCGAACTTGTTAGAGCAAAGCTGAAAATCTACACAGCAAAGGAAGCAGCGTCCTCAGGAGCCCATTAATATTTACCTGGTCCGTGAGAACTTTGATATACTTCTGTTGGTTTACATGTTGCGGTGCATTTGCTAGACCTCCGTTGCAAACTTTTATTTTTATTTATTTATTGGATTTTATACCCCACCTTCTGTTGGTTTACACATTGCGGTGCATTTGCTAGATCTCAGCTGCAAAATTTTATTTTTATTTATAGCATTTTATACCTATAAAATCTATAGTTTACATGCTGTAGTGCATTTGCTAGACCTCAGTTGCGAGATTTTATTTTTATTTATTTATTGGATTTTATACCCCACCTTTCTTCCTAGAGGAAGGCTACCCAAGGCATCAAGATCGCTTGATCTTAGGTCTGAGATAAATAAGGTCAGCACCTTGGTGGTCCATCATCTTCCTCTATCCATACCTTGCCCATATATTGCACCCAATTGACCTCTTGTGGCCTGCCCAGATCAGAAGTGTACAGATTGGGTGATTCCGGGGATGCCTTACATCCCTGGCATGCCTTACACCACTTGGGTCAGGCAAGTAAACCCACCTACGACATGCAGTTTTCAACTCAGGTGCTTTGGGCACTTGTCAAGGATGCTGAGAGAGAGGATGGAGTGAGCCAGGAGAAGGGCAAGGTTGGGCAAGGTTGGGCAATATAAATATTTACCTATATTTACTCAAATCTTATGTGTCATTAAATCTAATACACGACCCTGTTTTAAAAGGATTGAGATAAAACATGTTTACTTAAAAATGTAGTGTTACTGCATACGAGTTAAATGATGATGATGATAATGATAATGATAATAACAACAACAACAACAACAACAACAACAACAACAACAACAACAACACAAGACTCCAGATATCACCATCATAGAAAGCAGTCAGGTGTGGCTTGTTGACTTCGCCATACCAGGTGACAGCAGAATTGAGGAGAAACAACTGGAAAAGATCTCCCGCTACCAAGACCTCAGAATCGAATGACAGCGACTCTGGTGTAAGCCAGTGCAGTGGTTCCAGTGGTGATTGGCACACTTGGTGCAGTGCCCAAAGACCTTGGCAGGCACCTGGAAACTCTTGGCATTGACAGAATATCACTCTGCCAACTGCAGAAAGCCGCTCTTCTGGGATCCGCACGAATTATACGCCGCTACATCACACAGTCCTAGACTCTTGGGAAGGGTCCGACTGGTGATGTGAATGGAACCAGCACGAAATTGTTCTCTGTGCATTTATGTTATAATAATAATAGAGCCCATTCCAAACACCTGGCAACTGTGAAATGTTCCATAATAATAATAAAATAACAATAGGTTTGTGTTGTGATTTTTACCAAACTGCACTACTTTATACAACAATGGCTTTATGTTCCTTTTTATTGTTGTTGTTTAGTTGTTAAGACACGTCTGACTCTTTGTGACGTGGATTGGAGCATGCCAAGCCACTCTTATCATAGTAAACTGTTAAACTATATACTGTCCATACTTATGATCAAAATACTGTATTTACTTGATGCGCCATCACATCTAATGCACACCCTAATTTTGTAAACTGAATTTGTCCAGAAAAGGTACGAATCAGACAGGGTGACCATACAGAATGGAGGACATCGTTCCTGTACCATTAACCATTGCATAGTAGAGGGAATTTAGGTAGGTTTAGATTGACGCAGAAGAGTTTGAAAAGCAGCCACTGCCTCATTTCCCTCTTCAATGCAATGGTTAAAGGTAGAGGCACTCTGTCTTGCATTCTGTATGGTCATATGGTCACCTTGATGTTTGATTTGAGTGAATACTTCATTCATTCATTCTTCCATCCATCCATTCATTCATCCATCCATCTGTCCATCCATCTATTCATCCATCCGTCCGTCCATCTGTCCATCCATCCATCCTTTCATCCGTCCATCCATCCATCCATCCATCCATCCATCCATTCATCCAGCCATCCATCCATCCATCCATTCATCCGTCCATCCATCCATCCATTCATCCATCCATCCGTCCGTGCATCTGTCCATCCATCCATTCATCCATCCATCCGTCCATACATCCATCCATTCATTCATTCATCCGTCCATCCATCCATCCGTCCGTCCGTCCGTCCGTCCGTCCATCCATCCATCCATTTAACCCTCGAGAGCATATACCAACCCAGTGTCTGATTTTATTTGTTTATTTCAATATAGGCCAATTTGTCCTTGAATGGCTGGGTGGGCTGGACATTAACATCAGATTTACAATAAGTCCATGTATTTTTGCTGTATACTAAATAAATAAATATTGATTTAAAGTTATGTACATCCACTTTTCTGGGCTCACTCAAATGCCCAAGCTGGCTATAAAATAAAAATGCTCTTTTGATCCCCAAATGTATGGAGGTGCATAGATAACCTCCGATGCCTGGAAGTGGGAGAAAACTTTATTTCCTCCCGATTTCAGCGGTTTCCAAAGTTAGAAGAGGAGTTAGTGTAATTGTATACGCATCGGAGACCCAGAAAGGAAGGTTCTGATGGTATGATGACTTTGGAGAAAGGGGTTCCCTTCAAGCATTCATATTGGGGGTGTCGGATCAGGCCAAGGAGTGGGTTAGATTGACAGCTTCCGAGATAGATCCTCTCACTTCTTAAGCAGGTCCTGTTATAGCCTAAACAACTCCAGAAAACGGCTGGGGGTGGGAGAAGCAATCCATTGTGTGCACAAATTGCAGACCACCAGAGTTGAGCGATGGCAAATATTTATTCAACCAATTCTATATTTTTTCCAAAGCCACAGGAAACATACCCAAGTGAGAGAGAGAGAGAGAGAGAGAGAGAGAGAGAGAGAGAGAGAGAGAGAGAGAGAGGCACTTTAAGAGGCTCAGGAATGTGTTGGGAGACTCAGGACCTCTTTAAAATCCATGATCAAAGCCATCGGAGGTATCTCTGCAAGAGCGTTTTACGAGCTCAAAAATGCCGTCTCGGCGGAAATGGAGCATGAGCTTATTTGTATTTGACACAATCTTTATCCAGAAAAAAACAACACACACACACAATTACTACATTTATGTTGGCTCGCTTCTTGGTATCCCCCAGAACAGGACGTCATGCTTCCCAGACCTCCTGATAAGTTGGCAACAAAGCAATACTATTAAAAAATAAAGTGAAGGTTAAAGATATCCCTTGTAGATTCGACCACTATACGTGAGCAACTGTATATGGTTGTGCTCTATATATGTAGAGTGTATATAAATATATATTGTGTGCTCTGTATATTGTGCAACTGTAAATGTGCGGTGCTCATGCCCATTTCTACGCCATTGTCCAAAGACACTTCTGTGGTCATGTGACTATACGCCAAGGCGCATGGAATACTGTTAACCTTTCCACTGGGGTGGTACCAATATATTTGGACCGCTTAGATGAATCTTTATAGTCCTCATAGCCCGACTCCGAGCCCTGAACTTTTTGCAGACCTATGGCCATACTACCCTGAAAGTGACTGATCTCGTCCTATCTCAGAAGCCAAGCAAGGTCAGGCCTGGTTAGTACTTGGATGGGAGACCGCCTGGAAAGACCGGGTGCTGTAGGCTAATTTTTAATATGTAATTTATGCTTATTGTTGACTATGATAATTTTAACAATCAGGATCTTTTATTAAGTCAAAATATTCTAACTATATTTAATATTCATCCCAGTGGACACCGAGGGAATTCTGTGTTGTTTGTTCTATATCTTTGTATGTGCTGGTCGATGACCGTAATGAAATTATTACAATTATTACTTACAAGCCAGATCCTACATCTATTTATTTTATTTATTTATTTTAAAAATTATATCCTGCCTTTTTGGGGCCGTAGACCGACTCAAGGTGGCTCACGGTAAACCAAAATTAAAAACATTATATAGGACATTCAATTAAAAACATAAAAACAAGTTCATTTCTGTGCCGCCTCCAGAACCAAGTAGATGAATTGGGGCTGCGTTACCCATGAAAAGGGGGACGTGTCCCCTTGCCCCACAATATCACAGCAACATCCCCAAACATGTGCTGGGCTAGCTGGCCTTTCTGTTCCATCCCAAGTTAGGATCGCAACATCTGGGTACTGTAGATATTATTTTGGGGGAAGAAATTCTTTCTCTCGTGCATACGTGCGGACGCAGCACTCGTGCAAAAAATATCTGTCTCCCCGCTACTAACTGGCTGACCTTTCAATGCCAGGCCCACTAAAGCGTAGAAAGATATATTATCTCCCTTGATGAACATCAGGCAGTCAATGGTTAGCTGGTGGAAGAACGGGCACCCGGCCAGCCTGCCCCGTCTGTGTCCGGGAGGTTTGGAGGGCATTCCGTAAACAGAGACCTGTGTCAACAGCAGTCGCTGGACAGTCCTGGAGTCTTTGGAAAGTATGTGGTTCTTTTCGTCCCCCAGAACGACAATGATTCCCTTTGTTACCCTCTTTCACCTCTGAAAGCAAGGGAAAAACTAAGCACAATGCTAACCATGTCTACTCAAAAGTAAGCCCCATTGTGTTCAATGGCTCTTACTCCCAGGAGAGAGTCTTTAGAGTCTTTACACTTTCCTGGGTGTAAGACCCATTGAACATAATGGGGCTTACTTCTGAGTAGACATGGTCAGCATTGTGCTTTATGGCTCCTTTAGCTACCCATACTCCTGGCCTAAAAATGGGTTAGGGATATATTATTGATATTCTCACTATTGTTATGCTATCCATGTAAATGGCATTAACGTCTGCATAGATGGTATGTAGACCAGGGTGACCGTACATCCTCTTTTTTTTTTTTTTTTTTTTTTCCTAGAACATATTCTCTTTTTAAGCCTTGTGTCCTGGAAAAGAACTTCAATGCCCACCTTTTCCATGAGAGCAGGTAGCACTTTGCTTTCTTGTAATTAATTAATTTATCAATCAATCAATCAATCAATCAATCAATTGTACGTAATAGTTTTAAATTTAATAATAAGTAACAAAGGCTGCAATCCTAAAGACACTTTCCTTGGAGTAAGGCTACTTGAACACAATGAAGCTTACTTTTGAGTAGACATGGTTAGGATTGTGCTTGGTTCGGGCGGTTCGGCAGTGGAAGAGATTGCCAAGGGAGGTGGTGGACTCTCCCTCACTGGGGGTCTTCAAGCAGAGGCTTGACAAGCACCTATCAGGGATGATCTAGGAGGATTTCCTGCTGCAGGCAGGGGTTGGACTAGATGACCTACTAGGTCCCTTTCAACTCTAGGATTCTATGATTCATACTGTGCAATCCTATTCATGTACATTGTGATCCTATTTGTGTCCTACAGATTTCTGTAGGTCAACGGGTCAGTGGGGCTTACTAGTTCCATTGAGGTCAGTGGGACTTACTCCCAGGAATGTGCTCTTAGGATTGCAGCCACAGTGTTTAATTAAATTATCCGCATGAAAGCAATATGTACGTGACTATTTTTTTTTTTTTGCTTTATCTTCTCCTACATTTTCCTCGGTTATCGATATTATATTAACAAACATGACATCATAGAAACAAACAATATTGATCAGTTTTCTTGCATTTCGACGGATCCAACAGACACCAAGACACAAGATTACGGAGACAACAAGACAGATCCTTGCCAAGGTGCGTACAATCCCCGCAAAATGAATCCTGGAGAAAATGCTTCGTTTGGAAACGAATCCCTGAAATACGTCGGCAAAATATATATATATATTTGGTTCAATGCAGCCCATTAAATGATTCCAGAGGACTCATATCTTTACAGCGAGGGTCTATATTTAATATTGCCTGCATATCGTGGCTTGGGATCTCCCTCGCCCCTGTCAAGTGGTTCCACTTAAGCCACCAGCAAAGAGATGCCTGAACGCCCAAGGGTTGGCCGTCTCTGGCCACGAAGCCACAGGGCTTTACCCTATGTAGGGCCGGTCCAGGCACAGTGCATCGTATTGAAAGATGTCCTTTCCTTTGACTATAAACACAGAGCCTAAAATTAAATAGAGGGGAAAAAACGCAAGTTGCCAAGGAGTAAATAGGAGGGGGGGAAATACAGACTCACTGAATGGTGTTCTGTTTTCTTGTGGCTCCTGGATTTTGCGAGCTCAAAGAAGGTAAGGGTGTGAACGGCAGGTCAGGGGCTATTTCTAGAAATGGGGAAAGTGATTCTATAACTCTTTGACGCCAGGATTCAACATTTCCAGACACAGAGAAGTGTGAGTGTCAAACCTGCCCTGTGTTCGTTGACAGCGATCATTAGCCCAGGGTGACCAGATGCCCAAACCTCAAAAGGACGACAAGGTCTCCAAAAGCCTGGCCTTTCCAGTGGACAATCGCACATTTGCCTACTTATGAGTAAAGCCGTGCTATTGGGCACTTTCACTTTCCCGTAGAGCTCCATGCATATTTTTTTAGTTTTTTGGCCATAAATTTTGAAAAGGAGAGATTTCAAAATAGATTTTTGCATTGGATTCTGCTCTTCAATATGAATTCAAAGACATATGACATGATGGGGTAGCGCGCACCATTACAAAGTTCCAAAATGAAGCCAGAATGGAGGACAAGGAAGCCCTTTTGGAGGACAAACAGACAGGAGGCTCAAAAAAAGAGGACAAATCCGGAATTTTCCGGTCATATGGTCACCCTGCTTGGCCCAACTACTGGGCTGACACAAAAAGGGGTCAGGTTGGAAAAGCTAAAAAACTGGATTAAAACCACAATAGCAATGAAGTGTCATGGAAATTCTGTAGGTTCACATCTCAGCCAAGGTGGATTCCAGACTTGGCAATGCCAGGGAGAGAGTAGGAACCACACCAGCAATGATAGCAGAGCTATGTTGATCCACCAGAAGGAAAAGGGGGAAATTAATACAGAGGAAAGTAACTGACTTACCCTACAATCCAGAGTAACTACGGGAGCACGTAAGAGACATTACGTGTACCCATAGTTACTGCACCACCTAGTGAAACCTATGAGAAATTCATATTGCAATCCAGAGCAAATTGTTCTTACACCGGAGCAAGGACTCCCCGTAGTTACACTGGATTACGCCCTTACCCTACAATCCAGAATAACTACGGGAGCACGTAAGAGACATTACGTGTACTCATAGTTACTGCACTACCTAGGGAAAACCTATGGGAAATTCATATTGCAATCCAGAGCAAATTGTTCTTGCACCGGAGCAAGGACTCCCCGTAGTTACTCTGGATTGTGCCCTTAATATTACTTGTTCTACGGCAGGGATCCTCAACCCCTAGTCCGCAGCACAGTGCCGATCCAGCAGTTGGGCTTTGTTGGGACCAGATGTCAGAGCCCTGATGCCTCCAGCCAGGTGAGTCCTGCTGACTGGAAGGAAACTAGGCATACACAGCTTTCTCACTGGACTGTACATGCCCAGTTTGTTCCCAGCTGGAGCAAACTGGGCACTGGCAGCCTAATCACTAGGCTCTGCATGCCCAGTTTGTTCCCGATAGAGTGAAGTGGGAACATGCAGCCTAGTCGCTGGGTTCCGCATGCCCAATTTATTCCTGACCGGAGTCCTGGGCACTTGCAGCCAAGTCACCGGGCTGCGCATGCCCACTTCATTCCTATCCCAGAGTGAACTGGGCATGCGCACCCTAGTCGGTCCATAGGAAAAAAAATTCCCACGTAACTGAGCCATGGTCCGGTAAAGGTTGAGAACCACTCAACTGTGGCATTGCATGTGTGGTCAGTGCCAGAGAATGTTAACTTCAGAGCTCTGCCTCTCATTCTATTTGATGGGCACTGAGCATCAAAACACATCAGAGCATCAGAGCTTAGCTAGAGGGATGCAAAGCACTAGGTTTTGCACAACACCTCCCTGCAACATGCAAGCAATCCTCCCCACCTCTGTTTTGCCCTTACTGTCTAGCACAGCGCCAAAGTGAGGGGCACTTGCACATCCCAACGAGGCATCCTGCAAACATAGTGCTTTGCACCCCCTCTAGCTATGCCACTACACCAGGCAGCATATACGGCCAACTGGATCCAGCCCAGAAAACCTCCTATTGATGCCAACTGTGTCGCAAAGAGCACACTCCTAACCAAGTCTACTCAAAAGTAAGCCCCATTATGTTCAATGGGTCTTACTCCCAGGAAAGTGTCTTTTTTAGGATTGCAGCCGAAGTTAACTTTTTGATGGATGCTGACTTTTTTTACAAGGCCCTGAGTAGTTGGAGCACCGATCACTTAATAAGTGCACTTAAGCTGCTAATTGCACACATTTGACTAATCGCTGCTATGTACGGTCAATTAAACCCACAGTTTTAAAGCACTTTAACTGGCACGCTCGGCCTCATACTGAGTAAATAAATAAGTACGGAGATATTAAAATGCAAATGCCCACTATGGAGGAGCCGTAATATGGAGGAAGGGAGCAAGGATTTGAGCTCCTGACTTTACTGTTATTGTTACAATTGTGTCAACGGCGCACCCCATAATAGCCCACCATCTGCCTCGGGGAGATCCCACAAGCAGTGGCATATCTCGGGAAAACGGTGCCCAGGGCAAGCATTAAAATTGTGCCCCTCTCCAAATAGACCTATATGTCAGCATATATGACATATAGACCTATACGTCAGCGAATAGACCTATATGTCAGCACCCTGGACAGTACTTCCAAAAAGGATACTCCTTCCAACTAGTGTGCATCTGTTTCAGGTATCTGGAAACACCCTAATTTTAGCTCTCTTTGAAGGCTCCCCTGAAACTAGTCATACCCTACAATCCAGAGTAACTACGGGAAGACGGAAGAGGCACTTACTCTGGATTGCTCAATGCATTTCCCATAGGTTTCCCATAGGTGGCACCATAACTACGTCGGAGTAAAAGGTCCCATAGTTACTCTTGATTATAGCCTTACTCTGGATTGCTGAACGCATTTCCCATAGGTGGCACTGTAACTACGTCAGTGTAAAAGTTCCCCAAGTTACTCTGGATTGTAGCCATAGAGTCTATATTCATAAATCATAGATTCTATATTCTACCAGCGGTTCCTTTCTGCAGTGGTTCATTTCTGCATCAGTTTCAGGGGAGACTCCAAAAAGTGGTAAAGGTTGCAGAAAATAATTTAGGGTGTTTCCAGATACCTGAAACCTGATATTTGGAAACACCCTAAATTCGATATATCTGGAAACACCCTAAACATTTTTTCTGCAGCATTTAACATGAAATAGGGAGTATGCATTAGATTCACCGGCACATTAGATTTGAATAAATACGGTATAGCATAATTTATATATGTAGTTTAATCTATCCTGATTGATAGAAATTAACATCAAATAATCACTTGAAATTATGATCAAGACATCTGGAAACACCCTAAAAAAATTCTGCAGCATTTAACATGAAATAGGGAGTGCGCATTAGATTCTCCAGTGCATTAGATTTGAATCAATACTGTCATAGAATCCTAGAGTTGGAAGGGACCTAGGAGGTCATCTAGTCCAACCCCCTGCCTGCAGCAGGAAATCCCCCTAGAGCATCCCCGACAGGTGCTCGTCAAGTATATCATAATTTATATATGTAGTTTAATCTAGCCTGATTGATAGAAATTAACATCAAATAATCACATGAAGGGCAAAATCCAGAGTAACTATGGTGAGTCCTTGCTCTGGTGTAAGAACAACTTACTCTGGATTCCAACATGAATTTCCCATAGGTTTTCATTAGGTGGTGCAGTAACTACGGGGGCACATAAAGTCTCTTACATGATCCTGTAGTTATCTGGTTTGGGGGGGGGGGGAATTATGATGCAATGGAGGAAAAAGGGGGCCAAAAAAAGTTTGTACTCCCCATATAAACTTTTTCTCAGAGGTCACTAGTCGCTATCATTATATCTTGTCTCGGTGAATTCCAGAGGTTAACATGCTTTGATAATGTCCCAACCCCTTTCAGAACAATTACCTTCCCCCCCCCAAAAAAAAATCACAGAAATCAGGATGTCTTTGGACACCATTATAAGTTCACATACCCTACAATCCAGAGTAACTATGGGAGCACATAAGAGACATTACGTGCACCCATAGTTACTGCACCACCTAGTGAAAACCTATGGGAAATTCATATTGCAATCCAGAGTAAAGTTTTCTTACACTGGAGCAAGAACTCCCCGTAGTTACTCTGGATTGCGCCCTAAAAGCCTTCTTCACACTTTGACATGTGCCTCCTCTCATCTCAGTCCCGATCGAAGAATGCTTGACGGGGGAAGAAAGCTGTGTGCTTATATCTGATTGATTCCCTTTAAGTGAACATGGCAAGAGCCCAAGTGAGGATCGATGCGGTGAAGGGGCTATGAAGACACATGTCATGCATTTACCTTTGGTAGAACCTGGTATGGAAAGGCTTTTAGCAAATAAACGTCATTTTTTATAGGATTTTCCAAGCGTTCCAGAAACAGGTGGTCAACGTTCCAACGTATAGTCTTTAAAATGGAAACTCTTTTGCCAACAATGAAAGTGAGAGGGGGGAGCATTGCACCACCTTGCACCGAGTGGTAATCTTTATAGATACACACTCATATTTGGGGGGTTTCTTTTAACGCGGAGATAACTTGCAAGTAACTTTTGGAAAGATATCGGTACCTTTCTTTGCTGTCGCTGTTACCGAGCCAATAAAACTTTATGAGCTGTTAAATGCGCAAGATGTTGCTTATCTTCTTATTGGGGGTTTTTTCTGCGTGTGCTGGAACGGCTATGAAAGCAACTCATCCCTTGCAAACCAAACAGTGAGGTGGAGATTAGGGTTGGGGAGGGACCAGGAACACACCTCATTACCGGCTTGGAGTTACCTGGCTGTGATTCACCTGGCCTAGAAAAATGACTGCAACATCTGTTGACGCCTTGACAAGGGGCATACAAAGTGGAACCCTGAGATCAGTGGTCAGGGAATGGGGTAAATTACCCCAAATGGGGTAAAAATGAAAATCTAATGGACAGTCACGCTGCTGTGACATAGCTGGGCATGCATATGAATCTATACGTGACATAGCTGGGCATGCATATGAATGTGTCTTGGCACATGACCATCCAATACCCCAAGGAATTTCACTTCATTGCATATAGAATCTATATATGATTCTATCTGCATGCCCAGCTGTGTGTGTTACAGTACTGTTGTGCACAAGGACCTGACACAGTGCACTATATTAATAATATATGATTTCCTTCTTTTCAAATCAAGGGTGTAACACTGGCGTATAGAAATATATTTTGGGGTAAAAGGTAAAAAAGTTCCTTCACCCCCACCTTAGATGACCAACCAGATCCATTGATCGGCAATGATAATTTATGCAACTTAGGCTATTTTTAGATGGTCATCTATTAAAAGGTAACACCAAAGAAACATTTCTTTATTTCAAAACAGCCAAAATAATTAAAAGTATCTCCAAAGGGGGAAAAAAGTTCTTTAAAAATTCAATTTGGTTAAATTGCTATTCATTAATCTCATTAAATGTCATTCGTCGTCATCATCATCTTTATTATTATGGTCAAAGACCAGCATAAAAAATAAATATATGAAGACATAAAATGCAGAGGGTTAATATGATAAAGTTAAAACTTAACTTAATTTTAACGGAAGTAAATATAAAGCGGAAGTAAATATAAAGTCTAAAAACGGTCACTCTTCTCCATCATTACAGTCTACCAAAGCATGATCTAAAATTAGATAGCATGGGTATAATTGGCCAGAGGATTAAATTTCATTAATATTCCAGTTTCCCAAATTATGGGATGGGATCTACACCAGTGAGTTGCACCCAACAGCAATGGATCTGAGTATCTCGAGAAGGTCTTCCACAACCATGTATTCAAGATCTCCAAACTGAGAAACCTCAAGGATCATACAGGATCCAAGGATCAAACCTGTAACCTTAGAGCACAATCCTATGGAGATATAGGACACAATCCACAGTAACTACAGGGAGTCCTTGCTCCGACATAAGAACAATTTACTCTGGATTGCAATATGAATTTCCCATAGGTTTTCACTAGGTGGTGCCTTAACTATGTTGACGTAAATATCTCTTATGTCCTGTAGTTACTCTGGATGGTAGGGCAACTCAGCAGTAACTCCAATCATGTGAGTTTACTCTAATCAAAGTGAGTTTAGGATTGGACCCTCAGTCAAGATTTACTTTCAAATAGTCCCTAGAGTTTGGGTCTGCCAGAATCTGAAATCATTTACACACTTTCCTGAGAGTAAGCATCCCAAAACCCACTGGGACTTCCTTTTGAGTAGACATGCTTCGGATTATGCACCAGGTTGAGTGTGGTCCAATCAAATATTCTCTATTTTCCATAAAATAAAAACATTTTAATGGGGTAGAGAATTTCTCCAATTGCCCCAGAAAATCAAGAAATGTTGGATGAACATAACCTAGACCCAGTGGCATAGCTAGAAGGGGGTGGAGCAGTCAGTCTTGGAGAGATTTCACCCTTTCATAGATCATAGAATCATAGAATTGGAAGGGACCCAGTGGATCATCTAGTCCAACCTCCTGCCTGCAGCAGAAAATCCTTGTTTTGTGGGGATCCGGGTCTCGAACCCTGGCCTGCTGGTTACAGGGATCCTTCAGCTCCATTTTGCCCCCCCCCCCAGCCTGGAATGGCTTTGAAGGGGTGAGACTCCCTCCAAGGCCAACTGCTCCAACCCCCTCTAGCTATGCCACTGTCCAGATCATCCTGTCCCATTTACGTCGCCATCTTATTGGCCAGCTAAGCTTCTCCCCAAAAGAAGGAAATGACAGAGGTGGTCAAACTAGTCCGACCATATATATGGTGACATCACCCGACTACCCTTTTGTGGAAATGGTTAATCATAAACCATTTTGAATGGGAAGGATGAAGATGAGGAAGGATGGTGTGACGGCCTCAATGTAGACGAAGGGTTCATGAAAAGTTCACCGGCTGAACTGGTGGAGAATTTGATCTGACCGTGGGAAAAATCTGCTCCCAAAAGGGGGATCTTGGGCTGCACTTGAGGATACATTTCCAGGGTATTCAAAGCCTTTGGGGTCTCTGTCCTCCCTCCAAAATAGAGGGGACACATCCAGCCTCCTTCATTCAAACCAAGTATATGAATAGAGCAGAACCAGAAAATGTACCAGAAAAAGTACATCAAGAATCTATTGGTTGGGTATTTTTATTGGGGGGGGGGTATGTCCCCCTTTCTTCTTTTCTTTTTTCAGGAACTTGATATGTTGGAGAAACCAGAGCTCTGAAAGGTGCCTCTGGTTTTTATTGTTGGCCAACAATACATGTTTGATTAGTGAGGAGGAGGAGGAGGAGGTGAGGAGGAGGTATCCTCTATTCCTTTCTTAGGGAGGAGACCCCCCCTCCTACTCACACATTAAATTACTTGTTTATATTCAAGTTTACATTCCTTTAGTCACCCACAATTTTGGTTTTGGGTTCCCTGGGCTCAAAATCTCATTCATATAATCTTCCGCCCCCCCCCCCCCCCCAAAAAAAAAATTAACTTAAATAAATAAATAGTTGTTTTGTTGGTTTGTTGTTTAGTTGGTAAATTGATTGATTGGTTGGTTGACCGATTGATCAATCCAGAGTAAACCCTGCAATCCAGAGTAACCACGGGAAGATGTAAGAGACACTCTGGATTGCTCTATGCGTTTCCCATAGATGGCACCATAACTACCTTGGTGTAAAAGGTCCTGTAGTAACTCTGGATTGTAGCCTTAGTTTTGCAGGCACCCAAAGTGGCTCCTCCACTCTGAACCATCCTGGGTGATGGGAGCAAAATGGTTGGTTGGTTAGTTGGTTAATTGATTGATTGGTTGGTTGATTGATTGATTGATCGATCGATTGATGGCATGTGTTGCCATCCTCAGTGGTATACCTACAGCGGGAATGGAAAGCACTAACCCTGCAATCCAGAGTAACCACGGGAAGATGTAAGAGACACTTACTCTGGATTGCTCTATGCGTTCCCATAGATGGCACCATAACTAGGTTGGTGTAAAAGGTCCTGTAGTAACTCTGGATTGTAGCCTTAGTTTTGCAGGCGCCCAGAGTGGCTCCTCCACTCTGAACCATTCTGGGTGATGGGAGCAAAATAGAGGGTTGCCTCTGGAAAACAGGAGGTCCTCTGAAGACCCTCATACAGAGGGTCCAAATATCCATGTGTTCGTATCCAGCAGAGGGGATCCCGGAACTGATCCCCGCAGATACTGAGGGCCAACCTGCATTTACTCAGTGCAACTGAATGACACTTTGCTCTTGAACATGGAAGAGGAAACATTTTTATTTTATATTTTTCATGTTTTCTTTCCTGCCACTCAGAAAGAAAAGGAATTGCTGGAGGCCATCGACAGGCTTGCTGGAACTTCTGCATCTGCAAAGGCAAATCCAACCTGGCCAAGTTTGTTAATCCGTCGTTTTTGCCGCCAGTGTTTCCCCGACCACATCCTGTCCCCTCCCTGCTCAGCAGCAACAAAATAATAATTTTGGTACACTTTGGATTAACTCAGCCCATTTCCAGTTTCCTGTCAATTTGAACTAAGCAAGAAAATGGGAATTGGGCTGCTAAAGAAAAGTGGTTATTGGATGAAGAATAGATAGGCTGAGCTGGACAAACCTGACGTCATGGACCCCAAAGATCAGGGCACCACCAGGGGTTGCAAGGAGCTCTCGCGCCAGGTGATGCTACCTCTAGTGACGCCTCTGGGGACAGATCCCACTTTTCACTTCTTAATGCTCTCCTGTTTTTTATATCTATCAATCAATCAATCAATCTATCTATCTATCTATCTATCTATCTATCTATCTATCTATCTATCTACAGTATTTTATTCTATGCACATTAGTGAACAGATATTAAAACCCCAGTGTTTTAGATATTAATAGATATTTAATAGATATTAGATATTTTACATATTAATAGACATTTAATAGATATTACATATTTTAGATATTAATAGATATTTAATAGATATTAAAACCCCAGCAGAAACTCTCATCACAAGGAAATGGACTCTCAGACGATTCCTGGAACCATATAGAAAATCATAAATCCTGATTGACATTTACTGGTGCATCTTTTGTATATTGTACTTACTCAGATCTAATGTGCCATCAAATCTAATGTTTTAATTGTTTTAATTATGATATTGGATTTTAATTGATTTTAATATATTGATTTTATTGTTACTGTTTTTAGCAACGATAATGTTGTTAGCTGTCTTGGGTCCTCTGGGAGAAAGGCGGGGTACAAATAAAGTATCATCGTCATCATCATCAGCATCATCATCATCATCAAACAATAGTACACAGCGAAAAATGTCATGCTGGTTTCTGTCACATCACCAGTCAGACCCTTCCCAAGTGTCTAGGACTGTGTGATGTAGCAGTGTATAATACGTGATATACAGCATATATTATTATTATTATTATTATTATTATTATTATTATTATTATTATTATTATTATTATTATTATTAATCAAACATAAATACACAGCAAACAATTTCATGCTGGTTTCATTCACTTTACCAGTCGGACCCTTCCCAAGAGTCTAGGACTGTGTGATGTAGCGGCATATGATTCATGCTGATCCCAGAAGAGCAGCTTTCTGCAGTTGGCAGAGTGATATTCTGTCAATGCCAAGAGTTTTCAGGTGCCTGCCAAGGTCTTTGGGCACTGCACCCAGTGTGCCAATCACCACTGGAACCCCCTGCACTGGCTTACACCAGAACACTGTAGTTCGATTCTGAGGTCTTGGTAGCAGGAGATCTTTTCCAGTTGTTTCTCCTCAATTCTGCTGTCCCCTGGTATGGCGATGTCAACAAGCCACACCTGACTGCTTTCTATGACGGTGATATCTGGAGTCTTGTGTTCCAAGACCTTGTCTGTCCGTATCCTGAAGTCCCCCAGAAGCTTGACCTGCTCATTTGCAACCTCTTTTTCAGGCTTGTGGTCCCACCAGTTTTTGGCCACTGGCAGATGACACTTTTGGCATAGATTCCAGTGGATCATCTGGGCAACAGAGTTAGTTGTGCCTCAGTTTGTAGTCAGTCTGCGTGATCTTCTTGCAGCCACTTAGAATGTGGTCGATGGTTTCATCCACTTCTTTGCAGAGCCGGCATTTGGGGTCATGGGCTGACTTTTCCATTCTGACCTTGATGGCCTTTGTCCTGATTGCCAGTTCTTGGGCAGCAAGTCTCAGGCCTTCCATCTCCTTCTTCAGTTCTCCACTCGTGAGCCACAACCAGGTTTTATCCTGATCCACTTTTCCTTCGATCTTGGCAAGGAATTGGCCATTCAATCAGAGCAGATTCCTGGCTCTCTCGCACATCATCTGCTAGGGCAATCTTCCTAACGCCTTGTTTTCCTGTCCAAGCCCTCCAGTTCCTTCTGTGTCCAGTTTGCAATGCCAGCAGTAGACCTAACTACAGGTATTGCCCAGGTATTTATAGTCTTTATAATGTTGCCGCCATTCAATTTGCTCTTCAAAATTTTTCTTACCCTTTCTATGTATTCTTTGGGTGCAACCCTGAGTAACTACGGGGAGTCCTTGCTCCGGTGTAAGAACAATTTGCTCTGGATTGCAATATGAATTTCCCATAGGTTTTCACTAGGTGGTGCAGTAACTACGGGTGCACATAAAGTCTCTTACGTGTACCCATAGTTACTCAGGATTGTAGGGTTTGCTGACCACAGTTTTTACCTGCCCGTGCTTGATATTGTCCAGCTGCAGAATGCCCAGATATTTGTAGGCTTCAGGCTGGTGGCATTTAATGGTTTGACCATTAATCAATTATTAATCAATCAATCAATCAATAATGGTTGATGATGATGATGATGATTAATGTTCAATTTTAAAAGGTTTGAAATGTGTTGACTGCAATATACATCAGTAAATATTGTAATAGACATCGGCAAAGCCTTTGCAAAATTTAATTTCACTGCATACAGCAATGAGTTATATGATAATAATAATATGTCAATAGATATATGTTATTATTTTTACCTAATTGCACTACTTCATACAAAAATGGGTATATGCTACATTATTATCACAATATAGTAAAACTAAATACTGACCTATGCTTATAATTAAAGTGCCATATTGACTTGCATCTGATGCACCATCGAATCTAATGCACACCCCAATTTTGGAGACTAGGGGTGCAATCCGAAAGACACTTTCTTGGAAAACAATGGGGCTTACTTTTGAGTTGATATGGTTAGGATTGTGCTCTAAATTCAGCTGGAAAAGGTGCATGTTAAAGTAAATACAGTATACTGACACCCCAATATAAGTCGCCAACAGAAATTCTAACCGCAAGGAAATAGACCTTCTGTAAGGTTTTTCCTAGAATTTTCTGGAAAGTGCGGGCCGTAGGACAGAATTATAGATTTTGGAAGACGTTTGCATCTGGTATTTTCTGGTGCATTATGGCTACGGGACCTTTTACATTGACGTAGTTACAGTAACACTTATAGGAAACCTATGGGAAATGCATAGCACAATCCAGAATACGTGCGTCTTATCTCTTCCTGTAGTTACTCTGGATTGTAGGGTATGTTAACATAAGGCTTTGATATATTTGTCTTTCTGGGGGTGGAACAACCAACAAATTCATCCCGACTAGTATACGTAGCAAAACCTTTTACCAATTTTTTTTTTTTTGCATTTATTACGCTTATTATTATTGCCTTTATTATTTTTTGCATTATGATAACTCTTTGTTATCAGCTCAGCTCAGCTCAGCTCAGCTCCAGGAGATTCTGGAGTGTGATTAAATATTGCACAGCTTTTCTGCTGGTGCCAAAGGAAGGAGAAACTTGAAATGCTTCCATCTGCTTGCAAATTTAAGGACTGGTTTTTTTCCTTGCTGTTTATCTCAGGCAAAACAGGCGAGCAACAGAAGTTGTGGAAAGAGAAAGGAAGCAATAGCATAGCTCGAGGGGGGCAAAGCACTACGTTTGGCAGGCACCTGAATGCATCTGAAGACACCTGGCAGGCATCTGTTTTGGCCACCCTGCTGGAAATGGCTCCAAAGGGGAGGCAGGGAAAGGAGCCCCTTACATGGCACATTCCGGGGTACAGGGATCCAAGTAATACACCTGAGAGGGTATCTAGCCAAGAGTACCTTGGCATCTTTGCATCCCCATCAGGGATGGAGCTCCCCACCAGGACTCTTTGCATCCCCACCAGGACTCAGAGGACCTTCTGGAGGTCTCTAAAATGCACAAATATTTGGGGGATTTTTTGAGATCATATTAAAATTAAAAATATTAAAAATATTAATACGTGGGGATATTAAAAATTTTTGTGACTGTGCTACTATTTGAACCTCACAAGAAAAATGTGCTAACAACAGCCTTGTGGCACTTGTGTCAGCCACTGGATCTGAGACTTTGCAGACACAAATGAAAAAGCTGTTGGCCTTCAGAGAAGCAGGAACCAACCATCACTCCAAAGGGAATCGTGTCCATCCGCTATACTGAAGTGGAATTGTTTGACTTTCAGTCTGGGAGCTTCCCATTATCCGATGGAGGGATTAATATTAATGCAACCAGCTGACAGCCAGACAGAGAAGACAGAAGTCCATTAAGATGCAATGTCTGAGTATCGTAAATGGAAATCCATTTCTCAATTCCAAGTTAGCAGAGGAGATAAATAATGCACTACGAGGAGGAGAGGAGCACTTCTTTCCCTGCTGACGTGGCATGAAGGATTGCTGAAATCTTTGGGTTGCCTTCACATCACTCATCTTGGACTCCATGCAACCCCTGCAACTCCAAGACCGGTCAAGAGTTTACCCCCAGAGCGTCTTGACCCTCTGGTTTTGAACCTGCCACCTTATCTGTCAATCATCCTGGAGTGGTCACCATAGATGTCCTTCATTCAGACATATATTGTGGATATCATTTGACAACAAAGAGTAACAACACTCCCAAAGGACACCAGCAAATGATCTGTCATGGAAATAATTCTGCAGGCTTTGGAGCTCTACTGGTACTGGACAGAGGTGTCACTGGGGTTTGCATCATCCATCCAGTAGGAGAACTTGTTGCATCACCATCCAACCATGATGGTCCCCATGAAGGAGAGTAGACCATATAGACACAGGTGGGCAGATGCCGGTTCAGGCCTACTCGCCCGAACCGGATCTTCCCCCATGGCGGACGCTGGCGAACCGGTCAGAACTGCGGCTGGCAGAACTGTGGGAACCGGTTCGGTAGCGGCCGCCACGCGCAGTGCGCTAGCGTCCAGCTGGACACATGTGCACTGAGTCTCCTGGGGCCGAGCTCCAGGAGACTCAGTGCACTTGCGCCAAGCACAGTGTGCATGCGCCAAGCCTTTGCTATTGAGTGCCTGGTTCTTAGAACCGGTTACTAATGGGACATAGAACCTGTTGTTAATTTATTTGAATCCCACCATTGGTTCAGCACCTATAGATATTGAAATACATGGAGGCCAATCCCACATATAAGGAGGGCCAACTGTGCACATTTACACCCATCACATCGAGGTAGGGAAAAGTCATTGGAGAAGCATCTGTGTCTGCATCACACAGATCAATTACAGATTTGAGATCTTGGCTCATGGGTAGCACGCAATAACGGTATGATTTACCCGAGCAGAATGTACAACATGTCAATGAGTTATCCAATGAGAGCAGCCAAGAACGAGGAGTTACTGTACTGTCGTTCTTGGATCGAGTGCCAGAATCAACACCTATGTTAAGCCCCAGACTGAAGAAAGTGGTTCTTTCAAAGTCCCGTCAGATGACTTCGTCTATACTGCAGCATCTCGCAATGTTGGGCGTGCGCCAGAACAGATGTTTGTTCTGCTATATTAACTTCTCAGCCAGACATTTTTAGACCTCTGGGCCGTTGGGGATGAGATTTCTGCTGGGTCATCAGACTCAAAAAACAAAAAACAAAAAAATAAATGCAGTCATAGAGGATACCATTTCAAAGAAGAGCTTCTCAGGTCTCAATGCTAAAAATGTGAAATGTGATCTGAAAAGAAGATCTGCAACGGAGTTTCTTGATCATCTTGGAATCTTCCACTTCTTCTGCCTCCAAACAAGCAGAAGGGGTTGGACATTGGGGAGAGGTTAAGGAGACCCAACTGGTGGCTCACAGAGCACACTCCTCTCCAATTTAGGCTTGTTCAACCCATGTTATGGAGAATAAGTAACTCTTACCCCTGCTTACTGGTCAAGAGACACTCTTTCAAGGGGGTGTTCCTCTTTTATTTAGCAGGGGGAGAGTAACTGGCCCTCCACACCCCAGCAATATCTATTCTAGTGGCTTCTGATGGTGTTCTTTTTGCACTTTAGATTATGAGCCCTTTTGGGACAGGGACCCATTAGCTATTAATTAGCTATTAATTAGTTCATTTTCTTGTAAACCTCTTTGTGAATTTTTCAGTTGAAAAGTGGTATCTACTGTAGATAGAGAGAGAGAGAGAGAGAGAGAGAGAGAGAGAGAGAGAGAGAGAGAGAGGCCGGCACATGTCTGTGCAGTCTTCCAGGATTGGCACAGAAGTGGCTTATGGCACTTTTATGACACCCCTAGGCCAGTGAAGGACTTAGGGCAAAATCCAGAGTAACTACAGGGAGTCCTTGCTCCAGCGTAAGAACAACTTAGAGCACAATCCTAACCATGTCTACCCAAAAGTAAGCCCTATTGTGTTCAATGGGTCTTACTCCCAGGAAAGTGTCTTTAGAATTGCAGCCTTACTCTGGATTCCAATATGAATTTCCCATAGGTTTTCACTAGGTGGTGCAGTAACTATGGACTCTTACGTGCTCCTGTAGTTACTCTGGATTTGGGGGTACCTGTGTTTTCTCAAATCTAATGTGCCATTGAATCTAACGCACACCCTATACTTACAATCAAAATACCGCATTTACTCAAATCTAATTAACCATCGAATCTAATGCGCACTCTGATTTTGGAGACTAAATTTGGCTGGAAAAGATGAGCTTTCGATTTTGGTAAATACAAATGCCAGCCTTATAGGACATGCCAGCCTAAACGAGTGTTAGGATTGCACTCTCAATTTAGATCTCCACCAGAGGGCACAGAGCCCCCTCCAAGCCGTTGCTTGCTATGGGGTTCATTGAGTACCGAAGAGAGGTCAAATTACCTTGCCGTGGTTTTTCCCACACTGCAATCCTGCAAGAGCCTACCCATTAAAAACCAGTTTTGCCAGCAAGCAAAACTGTTGTGCTTTTCAATTTTGGGGGGTGCATGATGACCGTTCCATTTTTCCAGTTTGAGAAAAGAGATGCATTAAATATATCCGAATGATGAGATGAACCTATTGTATGGCAGCGTCATTACTCGAGGCCCGACGGCCTCACATGCAGACAGCTTGGAGAAGAGATAACGGTTTCCAGTTGCAAATTCCAGCTTCCTCTTCCTCCCCCACCCCATTCTGTAGATAAAACATTCAGCTTTCTTGCAAAGGTGCTGAAATAGCCTACAATGGGACCTTCTATTGTGTTGATAGTCTAGAAGGGTCATTAAAGCCCTCTTGAAACCTCTCCTATCTCAGGTCATTGAGTTTAATCCGGACATGCGTACAAGACGGCGTCGCTAATGTATCCGATACCCAGGATCAAAGGCAATTTTGTCGCAGCCGCCCCCACCAAACAACTAATGCTACCATCCAGAGTAAGTACAGGAGCACCTAAGAGACATTATGTGCACCCATAGTTACTGCACCACCTACTGAAAACTTATGAGAAATTCATATTGCAATCCAGAGTAAATTCTTCTTACTCTGGAGCAAGGACTCCCCGTCGTTACTCTGGATTGTGCCCTAAATCTAATCTAATTTATTAAGGGCACAATCCAGAATAACTACGGGAAGCCTTTCCTCCGGTGTAAGAACAATTTGGTCAGGATTGCAATATGAATTTCCCATAGGTTTTCACTAGTTGGTGCAGTAACTATAGGTACACGTAATGTCTCTTACAGGCTCCCATAGTTACTCTGGATTGTAGTGATAGTAAATAACATATGTTTAATTGGCTATAGGCTTTGCTGGCATACAAATATTGCAGTGCAGTTTGTTCCTCGGCTTTCAGCATTAAAACATCTTTCTAATGATATATAATAAAATGGTCTTATTTAGTACATTCCAAATGTTTGCACGGTTTTGGCCTCTGGTGTAAAGCTCACCCCAAAGCACGGTGTCCACGAAAAAGACCCAAAATGTAGGGCACCCCCCAAAAATATAGGACATGGCAAAACAAAAGTGAAAAACACTTTTATACTCATGCATTTACTTGAATTTAACGCTCACCTTTTTCAACCAAATTCAGTCTCCAAAATCAAGGTGCGCTTTAGATTTGATGGTTAATTAGATTTGCGTAAATGTGGTATTATGATGATAAGTATGGGTGTACATTAGGTTCGATGGCGCATTAGATTCAGGCAAATGTGG
Organism: Cryptoblepharus egeriae; assembly: GCA_030015325.1. Taxonomy (NCBI): domain Eukaryota; kingdom Metazoa; phylum Chordata; class Lepidosauria; order Squamata; family Scincidae; genus Cryptoblepharus; species Cryptoblepharus egeriae. Next base: position 28,847,507 of record JAREYC010000012.1, read on the forward strand.
TGTGTGTCTGTGTGGTTCATTCCCGCACTATGACTTATTAAAACTAAAACTATTTGCACAATATGTCTATATGACTATATATATAGCACTATATGACTTATTAAATTTAAAACGATTACATATGAATTACAAGATTCTGCCTGTTCCATATTCTGTCTGTTCAGTAGGAAAAGGAGGACAATAAAGATTTTTTCCCCCATACTCTAGGCTAAAGATCTCCTGGAGAAAGAACATACGGTCACTCTGCCCCAAAAGCTTGTTACCCACTGCAGTTGCTACCCCCTTAGCTATGCCACTGGTCAAGTCTGAAAAGTGGGACATGGGATATCAAATGAATGAATGAATGAATGAATGAAATGGTTTTTAAGAGAAAGACAGTGGAGAGCTTTTATTAAAAAAGTCAGGCTTATCCTGCCGACTTAAAGCCTTCCTGACTTGCGCAAGCTATGGGTACAATCCAGAGTAATTACGGGACCTTTTACACTGATGCAGTTATGGTGCCATCTATGGGAAATGTATGGGAAATGCATAGAGCAATCCAGAGTAAGTGCCTCTGTCTTCCCATAGTTACTCTGGATTGTAGGGTATGACCTATAAAACGGGCTCATAAATTAAGAGTTGTCTAGACCACCCTGTCATTGAGCAGCTTTAGCAACACCTTGAAAACAAACATGCAAGAGAGAGGAGGGTGGAGAGGAGGAAATTTAGGAGTCTTCCATGCCTGGCAAATTTAAATATAAAGAAAAAGCAGGAGAGATTGAAATTTAAGATCGAGGCAGGCATGGGAGTGAACTTGCTCTCCCGTCCCCATAGCATTTTGGGTTCGTGGGTCTCCAAGCCATACTAGTGGGGTGAGATTCTAATATGGTGGCAGCTTCTGGCTACCTTGTCCTCCATTTTGGCTTCAATTTGGAACTTTGCATGGTGTGCAGGACCCCATCATGTCATATGTCGCTGGATTCGTATTGAAGAGCAGAATCCAATGCAAAAATCAGTGTTGAAATATCTCCTTCCTATCAAACGTTATGGCCAAAAAAACGAAAAATAAAAAATATGCATTGAGTTCTATTGGAAAGTGAAAGTGCCATATATGATTTACTCATGAGTAGGCAAACATGCCATTGTCCACCAGAAAGGCCAGGCTGAGAGGAATCCAAGTCCTCCTTTTAGGTTCAGGCATATGATCACCCTGATTCCAGCCCCCTCCATATGGATATGGAAATGGAGAATACTAGGGGATGCTATCTCTGTGGCTCCCCTTAAACTCCCATTAACTTTGTTTAATGTTAATATTTTAGGATGCTTTCTTGAAATTGGATCATTTGATATGGTATAGAGAATGAATGAATGAATGAATGAATGAATGAAGGAAGGAAGGAAGGAAGGAAGGAAGGAAGGAAGGAAGGAAGGAAGGAACGAACAAATGAATGAATGCATGAATGAATGAATGAATGAATGAACGAATGAATGAAATGGTGTTCAAGAAAAAGGCTAGTTTTATTCTTATTCCAGATTTCTGTTATGTCTTTGTAATGGGGACAGGCCTGGCGCAAATATTTTTCAGCCAATCCTTGAATATGTCGAAACAAACCAAAGAAGACTTAGGGCACAATCCAGAGTAATGACGGGAGCACGTAAGAGACATTATGTGCTCCCGTAATTACAGCACCACCCAGTGAAAACCTATGGGAAATTCATATTGCAATCCAGAGTAACTTGTTCTTACTCCGGAGCAAGGATTCCCCATAGTTACTCTGGATTTCACCCTATATCTGAAGAAGAAATTCAGGAACCAGGTAGGTGCACCCCAACCCTGGCAAGGGTCGGAGATTAGAGATAGATCTGTGGTGCCCAAGCGTCTGCCCTGCTGACTCCATGATTTAATCAGATCAAAGCTGTCTCACCGATGCCACCACATTAGATGGAGGGCAGTCCACGGAAAAGCTGTGACCAATTTACACGCCAATTATATATGAGATTTCTTTTAAACACTATAAATAACTCTATGTCTCACCTGGGTAAACACACACAGCGCTGGCTAAATAAAATCATTGACGGTTTGACTCAAAGTATAGTATCTGTAGCATTCTGGAGGAACTTATACATCAAATTTTATTATTCAAAACTATCAAGATTTTAATAATTGTGGCCAGTAGTGGTGTGATTCCCTCGGATGAAACGGCACTGCTTTTCTATTGCTTTTTATTCTGAATTTTATTGTAATATTTCATATTTATTGTAATACACGGTTTTATGGTGTTTTAATACTGTATTTAGTCGAATCTAATGCTCACTTTTTTCAGCCACATTCAGTCTCCAAAATCAGGCTGTGCATTAGATTTGATGGTGAATTAGATTTGAGTTTATGCCAATAAAGGAATGATTTAGATTTGAGTAAATACAGTATTTTGATTATTATGCGGTGCGCATTAGAATCGATGGCACACAAGATTTGAGTAAATGCAGTAATTGGATTTTACGAATTGTATTTTACTGGTGTTTTGAATTGACTTTGGGTGCAATCCTAAATACACTTTCCTGGGTGTAGGATCCAATAGGGCTTACTTTTGAGTAGACATGGTTAGGATTGTGCTCTTTGGCTGCAATCCTAAAGTGAGATTGCACTTTACTCTTCCTGGGAGTAAGACCCACTGAATACAATGGAGCTTACTTTTGAGTAGACTTAGGGCCCACTCCAGAGTAACTACAGGGAGTCCTTGCTCCAGTGTAAGAACAATTTACTCTGGATTGCAATATGAATTTCTCATAGGTTTTTATTAGGTTGTGCCATAACTACGTGTGCACATGTCTCATACGTGCTCCCGTAGTTACTCTGGATTGTAGTGATAGTTACTCTGTAGTTACTCTGATAATTACTCTGTAGGGATAGTTTACTCTGGATTGCAATATGAATTTCTCATAGGTTTTTATTCGGTTGTGCCATAACTACGTGTGCACATAATGTCCCTTATGTGCTCCCGTAGTTACTCTGGATTGTAGGGATAGTTAGGATTTTGCACTTTATGTCATGATGTTGGGTCTCCAGGAGAACACTGGAGTATAAACAAACAAATAAATTCCTTATAATAAACAATAATAATCCAACAAATAAACAAATAAATAAACAAATAAACAAACACATTCCTAATTATTTTGCACTGGGGGAAGGTTGTGTCTCCCCAGATGTGTGACCTTTTCTTTCAAACTCCTTGAACAGCTGGAGTGCAGCTGGAGTGCACACTCGGATATACATCCGGAATAAACATGTTCAAATGACCTATTTTTTTAATTTTCTTTTCTGCTTTTTTATTGCCGGAGGGGGAAAAAAAGGGCATCTATCGGTTCATAGGAGAAATTGTGCTGCCTGCCAGCTGTGCAAAGGGCCATGAACTGGAAACACACCACATAAAATTGCAACATGGGACCAATTCGCAGCAGCGGGCCTCACAGGTGTTCGCACATGAGAGGCCGGCCTCACAGAAAAGCGGGATTAAAAATAAAATAACATCAGAAGGTCGAAAGGGAGTGGACCTGGAGGGAGTTGCTGGTATTCGAGACTTGCCAGGGAGAAAAAAAGATCTACTCAGAAGGAACCAAGAAGAAGGGAGTCTAGCAGTGCAATCCTATTTGCGTCTACTCAGAAGTAAATTCCATTGAGTTTACTCCCGGGAAAGTGCTTTTAGGATTGCAGCCTAGGTTAGTGATACTACTGGTAGTAGAACCTATGAAAGACGTTTCGGCACCTAAGCAGGACTGAGACATCATCATCGATCTGCTCAGCTTCTGGAAGGAACCAAGAAGAAGGGAGTCTAGCAGTGCAATCCTATTGTGTCTGCTCAGAAGTAAATTCTACTGAGTTTAATGGGGTTTACTCCCAGGAAAGTGCTTTTAGGATTGCAGTCTAGATTAGTGATACTACTGGTATTTGAACCTATGAAAGATGTTTTCGCACCTAAGCAGGACTGAGACATCGTCATCGATCTGCTCAGCTACTAGAAGGATCCAAAAAGAAGGGAGTCTAGCAGTGCAATCCTATTTGTGTCTACTCAGAAGTAAATTCCATTGAGTTTAATGGGGTTTACTCCCAGGAAGGTGCTTTTAGGATTGCAATCTAGATTAGTGATACTACTGGTACTTGAACCTATGAAAGACGTTTTGGCACCTGAGCAGGACTGGCATCATCTCGTATACCTGGAATGGTATACACCTGGTGGCATAGCAAGAGGGGGGGCACAACAATCAACACATCTCAAAAAATGGAGGGATATTCAAAGACCTTCCAAAATTAGCTCTCCGAATCCGAAACACGTTGGCACGAATCTGCGACTCTGGTGTGTACATTTCATTAAATATCGACACATTCCTTTGGCTCTCGACTTGGCCATGGAAGGAATTCTGTTCGCAGTCCGCACCTTCCCCCACCCCGCAACACACATTTTAACGGAGCGACTTCTGAGGCTCTTGGAAGGGTTGTTCCAACACTGTAGCCTCTTTGTTGCGGCCCTTGTATACACTTGTACAAAAGAGAAGATGAAAGACGGCGAGGGTGGTTGATACGGCTTGAAAGAGACGGGGAGGGGAGACGAGGGGGGATTAGATGGCGAAGCAGCAGGTCAGGTTACAAACAATGTAAGCCAAAAGGGATCAAAGAATGGAAAGCCAGATCAAAGTCTGAGAACCCATGTTCCAGAAGAAAAAGGGTGATAATTGTAAGTGCCGGGCTAGACATGGGAACATGTGATGGTTTGGAGGCCATCATTGGTTGGCATGCGCCACCTAAGCATATGGTGGGAGACCTGTTACGCAACAGTAAAAAGAAACCCAAAGCATAAACAAAACCAAGACACATTGGAGTGGAGGTTCTAACGCATGGGGTTCCCCATGTGAGCGAGTTCATGAGCGCATAAAGGACCCATATATATGGAACAGTTCCCTGATTTTGAGATTAATATGACACTCCATGTGCACTGCCATCTCATTGAGTGCATTGGAACTGGTGGTTGGATTCCATAAGAGTCTTGCTGGATCAGGCCAAGGATTTGATCTCGTGGTCCACCAGATGCCTCTGGAAGCACACAAGATCCTGTTGCAATCCCATTGTATCTGGTGTGCAGAGATGGGACACCTCTAAAACCCAGAGGTGTCCCATCTCAGTTGCAACCTTTGGTAGATGTTTTCTCTTGTCCGCTCCTGCTAAAAATATCTAGGCCAAGTGACCTACATGACATATTGTGGCATGGAGTTCCACATATTAATTATGCAACAGGTACGGGAATATTTTCTTTTGCCTATTCCTATTCTCTCACTAGTCAACATTGGTGGGTATCCCATGGTTATGGGATTATACAGAGTTGCTGACAGTGACCCCATAACCCAGCCCTATTCGTTCTAGTTCCTTCAGTGGTGCTTACATGCACATCCCTACATTTGCCTCTGCCCAAGATTTTCCCCCTGGAAGGGTGACCAGATGTGGTTTGCTAACTAAAAAAAGCATAGGAAGCAACATTCATTTTTTAAAAATGGGTTCCACTTTTCAACGGTTTTCACTTTTGGACAGCATTCTGGTTCTTAACCCACCCAATAAATGGGGGATGCCTGTATATATTTAACTTAATTAATTTAAACCTGAGGTTTCTTCCAGTATCTCCATGTTCTTCATTGCGATGCATGGATTGGAACAGAGGACTGAGCTTCTCCTTCCGTCATCCGTGAATCCCTCCTAAATTTATGAGCCAAAAAGGGGACATCGCTGGTCCAGCCTGATCCAACAGGGTCCTTTTTTGTTCCAATCCTCTCATCCTTTTGCCAACTTGGAATTGCAAATGCTCATTCATGGAGACCATCCATGCCCCGGCCAAATGGCTTTAGGAAGGCAATCCCCAGAAACCCCCATGTGCCCCCCCCCCGCATAGGGCTCTGCAGGTCACATCAGATTCTATTTAACCAGCAAGCCACAGACATCCCTTCTGCTTCCCGCTGTCCTGAATGAGTGGGTGACCAGGTTGTGCCAGGTTGTGCCATTAGTTTTGTGTGTTTACCCGTTGCCAACCCTGTTTTTTTCCATTCTTGGTGCAAAAAAGGGGGATCGGAACAAAAGAGACCAGTCAGCCACAGGCTGGGCTCCGTCTGAACGGCCACAGGAGGAGATGCAATGCCAAGACCTTCAGCCAAGCTTTGGGTCCCATCAGGAAAAACAAACAGTGACCTCTGGAGAGTCCAGAGAAGCTTCTCTGTTGTCTCCTGAACCGCAGACGTCGGGTCCAGAAGGGGGAAAAACAATGCCCTGAGCTGTTGGTCATCCTTTTCCTGATGCCCCAAGCAGATGAGTTGGCTGTTCCCGAAAAAAATAATGGATGATTGAGAATTACTGCACAAGGCAGGCCATCCAACCAGTTTTCAACCTATGGGTCCTTTTTCTGGAGGACCCTCCACTTCCGCAGTTCTGTGTCTGTGAATTTATATTAACCATCCGCAGATATGGAGGTCACACATAGGACCTCTGGAAACTCCCCATAGTTGCTTACCAGTGCCTTCAGAGCAGTGATTTTCAACCAGTATGCTGCAGATGGTCTGCAGGTATGTTGTGGAAAATCAGGAGGGCAATGTGGGGATTTGAGCCCCCCAATGTGGAATTTGGGGGGATTTGAGCCCCCCAATGTAGGGATTTGAGCTGCACAGCATGCCTTGTCAATGGTCCAAAAACGGATGCATTAACAATCTTAGGGTGCAATCCAGAGTAACTACGGGGAGTCCTTGCTCCGGTGTAAGAACAACTTGCTCTGGATTGCAATATGAATTTCCCATAGGTTTTCACTAGGTGATGCAGTAACTACAGGTACATGTAATGTGTCTTACGTGCTCCCTTAGTTACTCTGGATTGTAGGGTTAGTGTGCTATGAGATGGGAAAAGATCGAAAATAGCTGCTCCAGAAGCTTCTTGTGGGTTGCACCAGGCTGCAATCCACTGGCCTTTTAGGGCTTCAGAGAAGACCACATTGGGGTTTTGGAGCAACTTCTGCCTTGCTTCTGAAAATGAGAAGTCACCTTTGGAGGTCTCTGTAGGGCATTCTGGTGCCCATGGGGCCATATAGTCCAGCATGACTCTATAAGGCTCCATTTAAGTAATCCTGGTAAGTACTTGTGCAAGATTCAGGAGTGGAGCCCAGCATGCGCAGAGTTCTTTATTCAACCTCCCCACCCCATAAAGAAGTCCCTATATACTTCCTCTTGTCCATACAATGATACAGGGAAGGTCTTATTGACATTCTTACTGATACTGCCATTCCAGCAGAGGAACCATATTTCCCCTCTTTCCAGGACCGCTCCTCTTTTTCATCATTGTGTCCTGGAAAAAATCTTCACTGTTCTCCTTTCCCTTGTGAGCAGGTGGCATGCAGCCTTCTTGTAGTTCATCAATTATATGTAATAGTTTTAAATTTAATAATATGTAATATAGTATTTAAATTAACCACATGAAAGCAATATATATGAGGTTTTTTTAGCTCTTATTTTTTCATGTCCTATATTTTTCTTGGGTGTCCTACATTTCAGGAGAGTCTTGTCCTCTTTTCCGGATACCCTGCTTTTCCAGGAGATATGTGGTGTAATTTACCTAGGGTTTTTTATATTCGTAGGAAGAGTTTGAATTAATGATCACCTAAAAATCCTACTCCCAAAATCAGATGGGCTGCAACAGATTTCTGCAAATGGATTCTCATTAACTCCTTCAGGAATGGGATGAGACCAGGAGCTACAACATGGGGGGGGGGTGGCAATTTTGGCCTTTAGAACAGCAGAGAGAGGTTGAAAGAGCAAGACATGCATTGAATGAATGAGTTCTGTGTGTAATTGAAGGGTGTTGAAAGAGTGGATCACCCGAAAATGAGCTGTCGGTAAGCAGGGGATACTTGTTCCGGTAGGAATAAATATTGGGGTTCTTTAAGTCCTACAGCCAGAGGAAAGTCCCATATTCCCAATCTGAAGAGTGCAAAGAGCACATCATGTCAGAACGGCTGGATATAAAGGTGGAGATGCTTTTAATACCATAAGGCGGAAGCCGCACCTTCTTCCAGCGCAACAAGCCCATTGCCGCTGCTTTCTCCGAAATGTGCTGATCTAAGGAGGAAGAGTCAAGAGAAGCTGGGCTTCCTCTGCCCGAGGCGAACCTGATGCGACGGATTTGGAGAGAGGCCTTTTCTTTGGTACAGAGTGTTGTCTGGTCCCAACAACGCTCTATGGGTTTCCCAAAGAACTGCAACCAGAGATGTCACTATGGTTTGCATCGCCCGGTCATTGCATCAACCCCTCCCCCTGTACAATATCATACACACGAGCTAAATGGTGTCACCAGGGTTGGTGTCACCCCCATATGATTGCAATCCATATATAAATCCAATGAGTTTATATGGCAGGGGATTGTGGGATTGGGCCATTTATAGGATTGGACATTTATATAGCTCTGTCCAAACCCATCAATTCCTTATATTTGGACAAGGTAAATCCAGCTGACTGCAAACTCTGTACTGCTTCCTCTCCAAAAATGACGCATCAAGAGCACTTGATAGGAAAGTGACATGAAAGGAAGGCTCAGTGACTTCCCCCTTTCATGCCGCGCTCCCCATAAATCTTCAGAATGGTTGTTTGTCAGGCAAGGAACTCATCAGATCTGCGCCAAACCAGCCGACGGGTCTTTTTTCTGTAAGGCACTGCAGCGATGAGCAATTCCTCCTCATGCCAAGGTGATGTGGAGGAGTCAAAGGGACACATTGTTGGAAGTGAGAAGTTTCAGCTTCAGGATTTCCTTCGTTCTGGCTCTCTTTTTCCAACCTAGACCGCTGAGTTACTTAATGATGAAGAGTTATGACCACCTAACCATAAGTCAAGAATTCCTTAGGTAGGGGAGTATGTGCTCCGCTACCTGATTGCCCTTGTTCTCCCAAAGATCGTCCAGCCAAAACTGAGGTCAATCATGGTTGTGTTGTATGAAGAGGGTGGCCACCCTGGGGTCCAGATTGCAAGAGGGGTGTCTGAGAGGCTGCCCTAGAATTTTTTTAAAAGAAAATATATCTATTTTAAAAATATTTTTCATGCTTCTACTTTCCATAGGAATTTCAAGTGGTTCCATACTGGTCATGGACACTATTTGTGACCTCTAGAAGGTTCTTCATGGTTTCCTGGATCCCTTCTGGAGGCCACAGGGACCTTCAAAATTGGGATCGTGACCAGCATGTGGGCTTTGAAACGGCCAAGGGAAGTGAAAAGTACTTCTCCCCCAATCTCCTAGTCCCATAGGATCCCATAGGACCAATGGTTTCTTATGTGCAAAACTGCTGTCTGCTGAGAATTCCAGGAATCATCCCTAGTGGTTAATGAGAGCCGAGTGGAACTTGGGTGCCTTCTGTGTTGGGTGCCCTTTGGCAAGAAAGACAGATTAAAAATCTAAGGAAGGAGGGAAGGAGGGAAGGAAAGAAGGAAGGAGGGAGGGAAGGGAAGGAGGGAGGAAGGGAAGGAGGGGAGGAGGGAAGGAAGGAAGGGAGGAGGGAGGGAGGGAGGGAGGGAGGGAAGAAGGAAGGAAGGAAGGAAGGAAGGAAGGAAGGAAGGAAGGAAGGAAGGAAGGAAGGAACGAACGAACGAACGAACGAACGAACGAATGAACGAACAATCCAACAAACAAATACTTCATTAGACAAACCCGCAATGGGGTTTCAAGGCAACTTAAGAGCATTTGGAATTGTTACCATTTTCCACCCCTCTCTCCGCAAAACTACAGTTGCTTCATCCTTCCCAACTAATTTCAGAGGCCATCTGAAATCGTGGTCCCTGCACGGATCAGCCCTCCTTCCTCTCTTCTTTTCTGAAATAATTCCTGCTTTGAGTTCAGCAAAGTTGGCAGCACCCGTTCAGCAGGAGCTTAGAACAGAACTGACCTCATCAGGCGCATGAATCACTTGTCCCCCAAGGCAAGGAATGCGCCTTCTTGCATTTGAAGCCGCTGCCTTATAATAGTGGTTATCAAGGAGGTGGAAGCTGTTTGGGTAACGCACCTGGCTTGAGATAGATTTCTATGCCTTCCGGGCATTTTACCATCCAGCAGCTACCTATTTGATCTGACATTTGCCAATTTGTGGGGTGGGGGTGAGAGAGAAGAGGGGGGAGAATGAGCAGATCTTTTAAATACTAGGAACTCAGTTTGGCTCTGAATTCTGCCCAAGCTTGGAAGATGTTGAATCCTAGGAAAGGAAGCCCACCTGCATCAGCGATCTCCCCATTTCCTAGGAGGTCACTGATCAAGGTTGGGAAAGTCTTGGGGTTTTCCAGGGTCTGGAATAGGGATCTGGGCAGGAATCCACAGCCAGGAGCGTAGGGGTTGGGCCAAAATGGTACAGGATTCCCAGGGTGCAAAAGAATGTAAGAAATCCCCAGAATTTGCACCCATCAGCAGGTCTCGACAGTAAATGTATGTTTTTGGTGTGTAGGCATGGAGAATGTGTGGGCCCTGATGCCACCCAGAGTGATGAGGCAGGCTTGCGCCAATTGATTTCCTTGTGGTTTATACCAAGATCTGCGCTGAAACAACTCCCTGTATGTTGGCAAATCTTTTGGAAGGTTCAGATAAGTGTGTGTGTGTGTGTGTGTGTGTGTGTTGTGTAAATCAAATCTTCAAGTCAATGGGTAGTCCATATGTCAGAAGAGGACAGGAGACCACCAAGTAAATGTAGGACACCTAAAAAAATGTAGGGCATGAGAAAATAAAATCTAAAAATACTCATGTATTTTGCTTTTGTGTGACACAAGGCTAAAAAAAAGTGGACCCTGGAAAAAGAGGGTCACCCAGAGCCTGGGAAAAAATCTATCTACAAGTATCTGAGCACCATCCTAACCATGTCTACTCAAAAGTAAGCCCATTGTATTCAGTGGGCCTTACTCCCAAGAAAGTGTCTTTAGGATTGCAGCATCTATCATCTGTCTATCTATCCCTATATCTATCTATCCCTTCCTCCCATATCTATCTATCTATCTATCTATCTATCTATCTATCTATCTATCTATCTATCTATCTATCTATCTATCTATCTATCTATCTATCCCTTCTTCCCTTATAATCTATCCCTTCTTCCCTTATAATCTATCTATCTATCTATCTATCTATCTATCTATCTATCTATCTATCTATCTATCTATCTATCTATCTATCTATCTATCAGGAAATGGCTCAATTTTAGGCCTCTCTTTTCTACCTGTAAATTTTTTTTAAAAAATATATGGTATTTTATGGCCAGTGACGTTATAAATGATGTTATTAGTGTTGCCATAATTCTCTTCCCCAAAATCTGGACAGGACCCTCTGTCCCATTTGCCAGTATGTGAATGCAGTCTCCCAAAATTGGGATTGTCCCTTTTTTCAGGACATATAGTAACCCCTAGATGTTACTCAAGTTAGATCACAATCCTAACCATGTCTACTCAAAGGTAAGCCCCATTGTGTTCAATGGGTCTTACTCCCAGGAAAGTGTCTTTAGGATTGCAGCCTTAGTGCCTAGACTGAGGCTATAATCCTAACCATACTTTCCTGGGAGTAAGTACTACTAAACTCAGTGGGACTTACTTCTGAGTAGACATGCTTAGGATTGCACCCTGAGTTGGCTTTAAACCTCTCAAAGTGGGTGAGGCAAGCAGCCATAACCACTACACCGTACAGTCTGCCTGGATATGAGTCTTCCAGGCATCATGTCCTGGAAAGAGGTGTTTCGATGGGAAAAGGGCAGGTCTGAGCTTTGAAGAATCAGACACAGGCCTGCTTTGCCGTGCAGTTGGGCACATAGGAAGAATGCCTCCTTTTATCCTGAGGTTAAGACGTGCTTCTTACGGAGGAAAAACCGAGGCAGTAAAACTTTTGCTGCCCTTTGAATCTTCGGTGGCGAGTATCAAAGTGGCAGTTACGGAGCCTCAAAGGATATCATGTGCTTTTGCCCTCCAGGAACCAAGACGGGAGGGTCAAAACATGAAATAGAGGAAGGTGATCGAAGAGCTTGAACTTCGGTGATGGAAGATCCCGTTTGAAAACCCCATTAACAAAAGGGGGCCTGGAACTGATAAAAGAATGCCTTGGGGACAAGGTATTTGGCCGGCCGACCGTAGCCGACAAATTCAGACATGTAGCTCTCAACGACCAACATCTATATTATTTTTATTTTTAAATCCCGTTGTCACACATGTTTCTGCCATTTATCCGTACCTCATTCCACTTCCTGTTCCCTCCGTTGTGTATCTACATTGTAAACCTCTTGGGAAAAGGACTACATAGAGTTTTTATTTTTATCATAGACCGACACTGTAGACTTTGATAATGCTATAAAAATCAAAAAGGATTAAACCAGCACTTTGCACGAGGATTAAACCACCCTACAAATGTCCCATGAGCACAGAGACCATATGATTGGAAATTTCCGGACATTTCCAGGCTTTATGACATTAAGGTGCACCATAATCAACGGCACAATCTGGAAATATTCCATCCAACCACCCACAAATTCCAGTATCAGCTGATTTTGATATCCACAGGGGATTCTGATCCTTTGTGGAAACCGAGGGCTCTCTTTATAATCATTATGTTTGGGCATATCCCATATAATTGGATAACCCATATTCTATATATGTGGCTATAAACCATATATAATGGTTTAATCCATATCCCATATATAATCCCATCGCCATATGATGAGTAAAGCTAACAGTTGGGCACATCATATCAAACTGGGCACATCTTATCATATATAGTTGGGCGTATCTGATCAAACTCCTGTAACTTCAGTGATAACCCACACAAGGATGTCCCATGAGCAGAGAGACCATATGACTGGAAACTTCCAGATCTCCTGTCTGGATGTCCTCCAAAAGGGCTTTATTGTCCTACATTTTGGCTTCATTTTGGCATTTTGCCCCATCATGTCGTATGTCATTGGGTTCGCATCGAAGAGCAGAATCCAGTGCAAAAAATCAGTTTTGAAATGTCTCTTTCCTATCAAACGTTATGGCCAAAAAACGAAAAATGCATTGAGCAAATATGGACTGAGCTCTATGGGAAGGGGAAAATGCCCAATATCACGGCTTTACTCATGAGTAGGCAAACGTGCCATTATCCGCTGGAAAGGACAGGTGGAGAGGAATCCAAGACCTTGTCCTCCTTTTGAGCTTTGGGCATCTGGTCGCCCTGCTCACGAACAAACTCCATTTGTCCAATGGGCACGCCAAGATGCGCATGCAACGCATGCCCCTGGCTCAGGCCTAGCTATGGTGTGCACCTCGGCGCTCGCTCAAGGGTGTGCTTATTAGGTCACCTTTCCGAGTCCTTTGCTCTTGACAGTTTCACGGACGTTTGCACTAAGACGCTTTTAGCGGATGAGTGCCGAGCCCAAAAGCCACTGGGTTTTGCCTTTCTTTTTAGGCCCCTCGGTCCTAATACCTACAAAGCATAATCAATTTGGCCGGACTAATCCCATCTCAAAAGAGAGGAGCCTACTTGAAAGGATAGCCCACAAGCCAAACATCTCACCTTCGGTAAAGGGGGGAGAGACTTCTTCTGGGAGCTGCTTTCCAATTGGATAATCTCGTTAGCGAAATTAATTAGAAGGCAACGTGGATTGAGTTTCAGGGGCGAGTTTTGTAAAAGACAAGAATTTCTGGTGGGATCTTTTGAGTGAAGATGGCCACTCTCTCATCATTACCAAAGCAAAACAATAAAGCCCTTAATCTTCCTTTTTTGCCGGTCGTCCCCCCGCATCCCACCCCAAGCCGGCAATTATATAGGATTACGAAGGTCCCATGAATGTTGACGACCAAGTGCTCTTTCATTCATCCATCTAATGTATTTTACGGCAGCAACAAAGGGTCCCTTTAGGGTATCTAGTGGTCCATATGAATTTCGGGGGCTGGATTTCTTGGGAATGTTTTAGGATAAAGGGGTAAAGGGGACTCGCTCTGCCAAGTTATCAGCAGGAAATCATGAAAGGAGGCATTTCCAAATCGTGTTTGGTCCTCGCCTAATCAAGTCAGATCTGAAATTAATGAGTACCCGGGGAGGGAGAAAGAGCGCAATCCCGACACTTCGGGGCAATTGCGAGCTATGCTGTTTTATTTCACAAAAATGTAAAGCAATATCCTCTTTGGCTCCAGATAAAACAGGGAGAGGCGCATTTTTTCATCTTTTCCCAGTTGATTTAATACCTCGCTGACTCGCCAGTTTTTCTATGATTCTCCCAGGCATTTATTTTATTTTATTTTATTTTTTTCTCAAGAGCTGAACAAATTGCAAATCGTTTGGGGGGTTAACGTTCTGGTCGACTTTGGCTCGTGACGAATGGAATCCTCGGGGCAAGGGGAAAAAGGGAATCCGTAAAAAGAAAACGGGTTCCTACTGTTTTCGACAATCAGGTGTTGAAAGCAACCATGCATTGCAACCCTCGTTCTAATTGCCGGTATTAATTGAGCTTCCAGAAGGAAAAGGAAAGTCATCAGCCAAAAATTCAGCTTAGTGGAGGATGAAGCCGCCCCAAATTTGATCAGACCCTTGTCATCGTGCCCATTTTTGAAACCGACCTTACAAATGGCAATGTGAAACCGACCTTACAAATGGCAGTGGGTTCTGGGAATGCCTCTATAATGGGAATGCTTGGGAATTCTGCTATACCATCGTGTAGAAATAGTGATGGCTTTTAGCCTGGTTAAACCTTCAACCAGCGGCCACTAAGAACCCCCTCAAGTGACCTGTTAACCCTAATCTTAAACCCGTTAACCTGGAAGGTCTTGGGTTTCCCAAGTCCGCAGCCGGCTTCTGTTTGAGCTCTCTAGATTTCAACTGTGTATTTTCAACAACAACTCAGTCCAGTCCCATTTGAAGAAGTGAGTAGTAGGGAGATCGGTGCCAGTCTCTAACCACTAGGTGTTGTGCCCACCTTGCCCTCCAAGTACCCTTACAGTAGGACTGACCATTTCTTTCTTAATGTTATTATTTCAGTTCAGCCCATTTCCTCCTAAAGGACATGTGAAGGATTTGGGTCTCTTTTTGTGGCCGTCGCCAAATCCAAAGTTGAAAGATTAAATCACAGAGAAAGAGGGAGAGAGAGAGAGAGAGAGAGAGAGAGAGAGAGAGAGAGAGAGAGAGAGAGAGAGACGGGTGGAGAGAGATGTAAGCAGCCATCTGTTAATGAAAGCCTACAAGACCATCTTGTACATCAACACTTTGGTGCACGCAGGTAGGATGTGGTGAATCAAAACTCCTTTCATCTCCCCAAACGGCCGGGCACATTTGCCCAACTCTGTCGCAGTTTAGCAAATAACCTCATCCTGATTTATTGACCTTGACTTCATCGCAGCTTTTTGTTCGGCCCAATGCCAAGCCTTCAACCCGGGTTTGTATAAGCCCCCTATCCACCCCCCCCCCCATCCATCCATGGGGCCTGTAACCACCGCATGAAGTCAGGAGTTCATCCATTTAGCCCAGGAATGTCAACACACATGAAATGCCGCAGCAATTGGGTAGATGCCTGTTTAAAGGAAAAGAAAAGTGGCGAGTTCAAAACTATTAGAATCCTAGAGTTAGAAGGGACCCAGTAGGTCATCTAGTCCAACCTCATGCCTGTAGCAGGAAATCCTCCTATATAACAGAATCCTAGAATCCTAGAGTTGGAAGGGACCCAGTAGGTCATCTAGTCCAACCCCATGCCTGTAGCAGGAAATCATCCTAGAGGAAATCCTACTGCTATTATTTTCCAACTTTTGCGTTCCATTTATTTCCCATCTTTCTTCCAAGGCGGACATCAAGTTTGTATTAACCAATCTTGCAGGCTGCCTCCGATGCAGGCATGGACAGATCTGTTTAAATGCTGAACATCTGTAAGAGTAGTAAGATTTCCAGGTGTTGGGGGGTCTTGATGCAGAACCCCACACTGGGAAAACCAGCCACCCATTTGCTGGCACACTCCCGTATGAACATGAAAGACATCATAAGGGAAGATGGGAGCGATCAAAATGTTTACAGGGTGGGGCACCTCCCGGATGATGAGTAAGGGCTACAGCATTTGGGGACCTACATAGAGTAGGAGCAAAAGGTTGGATAGCAGCCCATCTTTGAGCCACCCAGACTTGATCACATCCAGTTCACTCTCATTACTTGGGGTCAGGTCAAGGAGGTCCTCTGAGTCCCTCCTGCCACTGATTTCATTGGCTGAAATACTAAGCACACTTTCCTGGGAGTAAGTACTGTTGAACACAATGGGACTTACTTTTGAGTAGATATGCTTAGGCTTGCACTGATCTGGTAAATTTAGAGCACAATCCTAACCATGTCTACTCAAAAGTAAGCCCCGCTGTGTTCAGTTTGTCTTACACCCAGGAAAGTGTCTTTAGGATTGCAGCCCTAATATCTGGGGGGAAGGTTTTCATTGCAAATGCACCTAATCCACAAAGTTTTCATATGTCTGAATTGCTATCTGCCTCTTTTAACTTTTAAATGTTATGTTGTAGGATAGGATTTTATCATCCTATGATCAGATAGATCCTGATCCCAATAAAACTTTACAGCACTGAAGGTGCCAAGGAAAATAATTGCTCAGTTTGTCAATCTCTACAAAACACGCACCTCATCCAGGAGTGATACTAAAAATGGTTGACACTTAACTCCGAACAGATGCTCCTTTGGAGTAACCAGGGTTAAAGACACAGCTGAAATAATAACAATGCTGGAAATAATATTACTCCCAATTCCTTTTTTTAATTCAAATTATAGTTCAGTGGCCTGCCATCTAGAAAACAGATGCTTTGAGAAGGTTAATATTACTTATATTAATAGTAATATTAATATTACTAATATTAGGTTAATATTTGAGAATGTTACACTCATAATACTACCCTTGCTCTTTACTGTGTTATGGATCTGCCAATCGATATAGCATTATTTAGTATATGTTTTCACTTTATTCTCAGAAGCACAAAATAAAATGAAGCCATTTGCTGTCAATTATTGACTGACAAACTGTTGGTGGAAACTCCTATGATCTAGAGATTAAGCACTAGAGATCATAGGAGAATGGAGTTATCTGTCCGTCTGTCTGTCCATCCAGTGGGGGCTTTGGGGTTCTCGCAGGTTCTATAGAACCCTTTGCTAATGGGTGCCTAGTTCTGAGAACCAGTTACTAATGGGATATACGACCTGTTGTTAATTTATTTGAATCCCACCACTGCATCCATCCCTCTGTCTGTCCATCCACCTGTCCATCCCTATCTGAGATACAGAAAGGTAGACTAGATGGGCCTTTGGCCTGATCCAACAGAGGTCTTCTGATGTTCTTAAGAAGAAAACAAGGGGAAGATCAGAAACAGACGATCAAGACATGCCCTAAAATATGGGTCTTCATGCCCTAAAATATTCCTCTTCCGCCATCCCATTTTTTCCCATTTTCTTTGTAAACCGCTTTGTGAACTTTTTAGTTGAAACGCGGTATATAAATACTGTAGATAGATACTGTAGATAGATAGATCTCCTTTTGCCAAGTTCTGGGGACATCAACATTTCCGATGGCATCTCCATCCCCTTGGCATCTCCAAGGGGATCTTCATCTCCCCTTGGCATCTCCATCCCCATCATCTCCATCCCCTTGGCAAAGGCCAGGCTCAACCCATCTGTCTCACACCCTGTACAACATACACAACCTGATCCTAAAATAAAATTATTACAAGAGATAACTGTTCTGAGCTCGGTGAAAAAGCCCACTGTTTAGAAGGGTGACAAATAACATCTTGTCGCCTAGATGGTTTCGGTAGACGAGATGCAATGGAAAAGTGGTGGACCCATTCACCCCATGCCCTGAATAGGGGCTCTTTATCCAGGACTCTATTTGTTGTCATAACACCAAACTTTAAAAAAAATTATCGTCATATTAATAATCAAAACAAATAAAATGGATCTCTTTAGCAGCCCTAAATAAAAATTCAGAGGTCTGTAACTGCATCTCAAAATGTGCATCAGTGATGTGCAATGAGGGCCAAGGCTGGGGAGCTACATTGCATGGAGCGCTTGGGTGATATCGATCTATACTGCGTTCTGCTAATCCCTGTTCTATATTTCGGTTCCATATTTCTATCTATCTATAGATCAGTCGTAAGGGAACAGGGGTAAATTACCCCAAAATGGGGTAAAAATGAACTTCCTGGGGGTAATGGACAGTCGCGCTGCCGAGACACATCCAGGCATGCATATGAATCTATATGCATGCCCGACTGTGTCTTGGCAGCGTGACTGTCCATTACCCACAGAAATTTCATTTCATTGCATATAGAATCTATATATAGATTCTATATGCATGCCTGGCTGTGTGTTACAGTACTGTAGTGTACAAGGACCTGACGCAGTGCACTATATTAATAATATATGATTTCCTTCCTTTCAAATCAAGGGGGTAACGTCGGCGTATCTAAATATATTCTGGGGTAAAAGGTAAAAAAGTTCCCTGACCCCTGCTATAGATATATATATATATTTAAAAATTCCTGCTCTATAAGCGGCATTGCTAGAGGATGTGAGGGTGTGGGTCCCACTGGCTGATGCACACTTTGGGGTCACACCGGGTGATAAAAACACCATTGGCCAAAATGGTAGGTTGTCATTGCCTCCCAAAAATTAAAGCAGGAACGTTCAGTAGTTCTGTGATGCATAAATAAATAAATAAATAAATAAATAAATAAATAAATAAATAAATAAATAAATAAATAAATATTGATAAAGTTTCTTAAATTAAGCCACCGCATGCCATTTCCTGCTTCAGTGCCCAGCGGCTAATTGCAGTTATTAGCCTGAATGAGCCTGTTTCTCAGAGTCATAATTTGGTTCAATTTCCTGGCAATATAGAGACATCACCGCTAATGACGGTCATTGGGTCTATGGCGGAGCGGCCGCCGAAGCACCACTCAGCGCACACGGGAAAATCTTTTGTACTCCAGCTTTCCATCCGTGGCTGTGCCGAAACCTCCTGGCCTGTGGAATAACCTGGCTGTCAAATGTTGTTCGGTGGTGAAATGATCTCCCGTCTCCTGGGTTTGGATGAGACCCATTATTTTTAATTTAATTTTTATTTTTATTTAAAAGCTATTTTTAAATGTTATGGAAAGCTATTCAGCCAATGGACCTAAAAGACGGATATTTTAAATTAAAGAACAGGAGACGGTCGTTTCCAACCACAGATTTTTTTCCCTTAAATGGAAACCTAAATGTTTCATTAAATAGATATTAATGTCTATTTTGTTGACTCCCTGCAATGGAGTTAGGATCAGGGCTGTTACGCAATGATGACCTTAAAACAGGATCATGTCCTGAAATTAGCAACTATATCAGATCCACCTCCACAAGCGGTGACACAAGAGATGTTTACGGGCCACCCAGGACGCCGGCAGCTCCGCAAGATGCTTGCAGAGATTGGAGTGTTCTTGGCACCAGCTCTGGGGAAGAAATTGAAAGAAGTGAGGAAACTGCCGGAGGAGGGGGGGAAACACGCACACACCCTGATGCCCTATGATACCTACGGTGTAGAACATATTGGGTATCAAAGGAGCATCCATGTGTCACAGCCCTGTTTATAAGTTATGACTTCAGGACTATTGCATCCTGTTGGGAATAAGCCAGAACCAAGGAGTTAACTCTATTTAAGAGTTAATTTGGGCTGCAATCCTAAAGACACGTTCCTGGGAGTAAGATTCACTGAACACAATGGGACTTACTTTTGAGTAGACATGGTTAGGCTTGTGCTCCAAGGCTGCAATCTTAGCCCCCAATACGGCCAGTATAAGTCTTCATACAAGTCCCATGGCCTCTTGGTGGTGTCACAAAGGTGCCATTAGGCACTCCTGCCCAACTCCTGGGCAGGATTGGTTAGGATTGCACCCCAACGGACACCTTTTTAGCTACTAGGTGCAGTTGCAGTATTATCCAAGCACACTTTGCCTGCCTTTTGGGTCCCAGGACTTCTGTCCTTGGGGTCCTGTGCTGGTCATTGGGGTCCCACTGGATTCAAAGATCTATAGCTTGAATCAAGGAATCATATGGAAAGGATCTACAGTCTAGTCCACACCAAGGTCTAGGTGCCGAGCCAAGCCCAAGACTGGGAAAGGAAACAGAGGGCAAGGAAAATCTTGGGTGGGTTTTATTTCCTCCAGACGAGAAGGGGGATCAGTGCCACCTTCTGGTTCCTTGATCCCTTGGTGACTAGAGAGACCCACAGAGCTCTACCCTACTTCAGACTTTTTGAATGAAGCTTCCCAGAGAGACCCATTTCCTCACCATTCAAGGGAATGTGTAGCGTATAGATATAAGGTTCTGAAACCTCCCGAGGAACATGCCATGCGCGTTAATCCCTGACTTTTGAAGATTAGGTGGGCAGCGCGCCAGGGCAGCTATGCCAGTTTGCCAGAGCAGCCGACCTGACTCCCTTCAGCTCCCAGTTTTCGGCCACGCTCTGGCAAAACAATGGCCCCCTTTCTTCTCCATCCAGACATCTATTTCGAGGTTTCGAGGGCCATAGTTCTGCGTCTCGACTGGCAGCCTCCGCAAGCATTCCAAGGAGGACCAGAACACCAAGGAGGAAGAAAATCAGTGCATTGTATTCCCTCGGGTGCTGCTGTGGAAGGTTATAAGGCTGCATGATGCAACGGGCCACAATGATCCAGTCTTCCTTCTGATGGCTGCTCCATAACCTATGGGATATGATGGCGTTGGACACCCTGCTTGTCCCAAATATTGGTTGGTTGGTTGGTTGGTTGGGGAGGGGTGGGTGGATGGATGGAGGGATGGATGGAAGTTTTCATGTCATCAAAATACTCCATCTAGACATAACTTATGGGATATGATGGCGTTGGACACCCTGCTTGTCCCAAATATTGGTCGGTTGGTTGGGAGAGTTGGGGGGTGGATGGATAGAGGGATGGATGGATAGTGTCATTAAAATACTCCATCTAGACAGACAGGGAAGGAGTTGAGCCACACACTCCTGAGACAACTAGAGAAACGGATGTGGCCCCCATTTACATGTTAATGGAAACAGGATGGGTGCAACCCCCATGGTAGCTGTCATGGGGGGGCTACAGAGAGTGCAAGCCTTATCTGTCCTCCACACTTCAATCTGGAGAACACAGAGGTGGACAAGGAGATGGGGGAAATAAAGGGCCTCTGTTCTGGCAAGTCCTTCTTGGCCTGGGTGACCTGATGTCATCACCACAAAGGAGGACAAGTTCCTCCAAAAATGGAGGACACCCAAGAAAAATGTAGGACATAACAGAATAAAAGCTAAAAACACGTATACATACCGTATTTACTTGAATATAATGCGCCATTGAATATAATGTGCACCCTATACTTATAATGATATGCAATGAGGTTTCACTTATAATGATGTGCAGTGATATAATTGAGTAAATACTGTACTCAATTTTAATTAACATTGAATCTAATGCGCACCCTGATTTCGGAGACTGAATCTGGCTGGGAAAGGTTAGCGTTAGATTTGAGTAAATACAGTATATTTCTTCCAGGTGGTTGATTTCAACACTATATTACTTATTATTGAAACTATTACGTATAATTTATTAATTGCAAGAAGACTACATGCTTCATACTCACATGGGAAACGAGGACAATGAAGATTTTTTTTCCAGGGTGCAAGGCTAAAAGGGGGATGTATCCTGGAAAAGAGGACGTATGAGAGGGTGACCATATAGAATGGAGGACAGTGTCTCAACCTTTAAGCATTGCATAGGAGAGGCAATTTAGCTCAATAGAAGACTTTAAAAAGCAGTACATGCCTCAATTCCCTCGTCTATGCAATGCTTAAAGGTATAGGCACTCTGTCCTCCATTCTATATGGTCACCGAGACATATGATCACCAGGGGTGGGCCCGGCCTGGCCCAAGATCCGGTTCACTGGAAGTGGGAGGGGTTAGGCCAGGGTCAGGGGGTGGGGCCAGGGTCAGGGGACTGGGAGGGTCAGGGGCGGGGCTGGGGAGGGTCAGGGTCAGGGAGAGGGGCAGGGCAAGGGGCGGGTCAAGATTGGTGCCTGCACAGTTCCTGTACTGAAGCTGGCAGGCCAACTTCAGTAAAGGCACTGCACTTGCGCCAATGTTGGCGCCTGCGCAGTGCCTGCCCTGAAGCTGGCGGGCCAACTTCAGGGCAGTCACTGTGCAAGTGCCAATGTTGGCGCTTGCGCAGTGCGCTTTTAAAAAATGATGGCGGCCAGCGCAAACCAGTCCGCCCTCTTTTTTACTTTCCCTGCCACCAACCGCCAGCAGCAGGGAAATGGGAAGATCCGGTTTGGGCGAGTAGACCCGAACCGGCATCTGCCCATCACTGATGATCACCCTGTTCTTGGCCAAGTTTCATTGAAAAGTAGTAGATCCTTGAAAATTGGGTAAGCCCTGGATCTGTCACGATCAACTGGCAAATGTTGACAGGTGTGACAGCGGGTGTAGGGGACGGCAATAACAGGTGGAGACAGAGTGGGAGGCGCGTGCGCCACAAAGGCGTTTCCAGTGTGCTAAATTGCTATGGGAACACTATAGTTTCTATCCTCCACTTTTGCCACCTACAGGAAACAAGTCACATCAGAAGCCAGCTGAGTTCGGTTCCCGCAACGTCTGGCAGGGTTTAAATGAACGCATGAAGGCAAGAGTGGAGCAGCGAAAGACAAATGCCCTTTTCCATCTCGGGAAGGTCTGCGCATCTTAAAGTGACACTTTGGAGCAGACAGCGAGAGAGATGACAGAAGGAAAGAATATTTTCTCCTTCCCAATGGCAAATTAAGCTGACAATGATGGCAGGCTTATGGCCACGGAAGCGCTAGTGACCTTGGGAGGGGGTTGGGTTAAGGAACGGATCGCTGGATCCGCGGACTAAGAATAATGGCTCAGTGCACCACTGGCGATTGCGTCGCCGCAGAGGACGATGAAAGGCAAAGGGTGAAAATGGTAGTCCTGACTCTGAAAAGCAAGAATCATGATTCACACGGAAAAACATCCCTTCTGGACAACCACCTCCTTTGACCATCTCCTGATATAAATGGACCAGATGAACCTGCACCCTAAGGACACTTGGGAATGAAGATGCTAAGTTGAATATGTCTGCAGATTAGGGTTGCCATCTGAGGCGTACTTTGGCAAAATTTTGTCCATGGCAAGGACTGAAATTTCGCCCCATCAAAACAGTTAGAAGGGACCCAGGAGGTCATCTAGTCCAACCCCCTGCTTGTAGCAGGAGAGATGGGGCCTGTCGCCCATGGCAGATCGCATTCCTTGCTATACCCTCGTTACGCCTCTGGTTGCCATAATTCTCTTCTATAAAACCGGGACAGAATCACGTCAAGAGTGCCAGTATGTGAACACAATCCCTGAAAACTGGGACAGTCCTGGTTTTCCAGGACATATGGCAACCCTACTGTGGAGCAGCCTGATGACTATGATGTCACCACAACATCACTTCCAGCTTAATGACATCACTTTGGGGAGTCCCAACAGACTATTATTCAAAAAATAGGTCCCAATGCTAAAATATTTGAGCAATCCTAACCAATTTAGGCCAGCCCAACTTGCCTGCTTCCTGTTCCCTCAGTAGTATGGGGAATCAGTGTGCTGTGGAGAATCAGTGCTCATATCAGTGCACTGGCCTCATGCCCCAAGAGTGGTGCAGAAGAACCTTCTGACGGTCTTGTGACACCATGAGGCCAGCACAGGACTTGTGCCTGGACTTACACTGACCTAACTATGACTGCAATCCTAAAGACACTTTCCTGGGAGTAAGACCCACTGAACACAATGGAGCTTACTTTTGAGTAGACATGGTTAGGATTGTGGTCTGAGTCTTAGGATGGCAACCTGAGTGAGACACAGACCCAAAGTTTGATCCTGGGCAGGTTAACCAAGGGGGCAGTGCCGTAAATATAGTAGGTGCCACAGTATGCAATTCCTATTTTTGATTAATTTTTGATTAATTTTCCTTTTTTTGATTAATTGCTTGATGTCAATTGGAGTTTTTAAATTTTGGTTTTAGTTTTTTAGAAGCAAGCGAATGAAGGGGCTTTTTTATTCCTTGCCGAGATAGGCAGCGTGGGTTTTACAGCCCAGAAGCATGCGACTTTGCAGTAATGTGTTTGACCCTTCCTGCAAAAGATCACTAACCAATTATCTTCCTAACAGCTCCGGAGATTAACTGAACTCGATTAGCATGCATCTGTATGTTCAGGCCGTGTATTTAACGAGGAACGGGACCACCTACAGCTTGCCCAGGAAGACCTCAGCATACTTAACTCCGGTGGCCTGGTATGTAGCCACTCGGAAAAAGGCGCTCAGATCAGGCCGTTAATGCAACTGAAGGATTGCAGAGGAGCCTCATAAAATATCTGCCCTCATCCCTCTTAAATTCCACCATGGAGGCTGACACCGAGCTCCTCCAACAGGCAACCTTGGCAGTCCCCCCCCCCCCAATCCCAAGAAACAGGGAATCGAGCCATGAACCACTCTGGATTCAGTTCAGGTTCAAAGGGGATTCATTGCTGTCTCTGGCTCCAATCCTAAAGACACTTTCCTGGGAGTAATACCCTTTGAATACAGTGGGGCTTACTTTCAAGTTGACATGGTTAGGATTGTGCTCTCTGTTTCTGTTCTGCCTCCTGACCTGGTTTACAGTACAATAAATGTATATGTATGTATGTATGTATGTATGTATGTACGTACGTACGTACGTACATATTTATTTATATCCCAAATAAATATTTTTATTTACATATTTACGAAACTCATTTATAAGTTCAAATGTTCATACATCCCGCACGTTCCATTGCATGTTTCATTGATGTCAATGCATATTCATAAGTCCAGCACCATTTATGTCAATGCAGGGATGTTCGTATGTATGCAAGTTCATATCCTAAATAGTATGTCAAGGACTGACTATACATACATACATACATACATACATACATACATATATACATACATACATACATACCATATTTATTCAAATCTAATGTGCACACGATACTTATAATCAAAATACCGTATTCAATCAAATCTAATTAACAATCAAATCTAATGCGCACCAATTTTGGTGACTGAATCCAGCTGAAAAGGGTGAGCATTCGATTCGAGTAAATATATACGTATGTGTATGTATATGTGTGCATATATATGTATGTATATATACATAAAGTATTATAGTATGTATAGTATGTATACTTATATATATACACACACACAGAGAAACACACATGTGTGTATATATGTGTATGTATAGCAAGCATGTATAGTATGTATATTTATATATATATATATATACACAGAAACACATATATATGCATACTTATGTATGTATATGTATATGTATGTATAGTAAGTATGTGTACTTAAATATACAGAGAGAAACACATATATGCACAACTTATACACACACACACTCATATACATAACCACACAAATTAACCATATGAAAGCAATACATATGTTGCTGTCACGTGGTTGGTTTAAATACTGTAGGTTGCAATCCTAACCACACTTTCCTGGGAGTAAGTACTATTTAACATAATAACACTTGCTTTTGACTAGACATGTTTAGGATTGCACTGAATATTATTATTAAATTTAAAGCTGTTACATGCAATTTGTTAACTACAATAAGGCTACGTGCTGCCTACTCACAAGAAATAGGAGGAAAATGGAAAATTTTCCCAGGATCCAAGACTAAAAAAAGAGGACATGTCCTGGAAAAAGAGGACAAATGGACACCTAAGATTTGGAAAGTTTGGGACATCAGCTCAGGGTCTGGTTTGACTTGAGTTGGACCCAAAGACAAGCAAGACTTTTGAGGTTCTGGTTCTTCAGGTTCCCTGAAGAAACTTTTGCAGGTTCATTTTTGGGGGGGTTCTGCCTTATATTGAGGACAGTAGGGGAATGCTGGCCTCTTTTGTGGACGCCTTGACAGACACAAAATAATTGCAGCTCCTATTTAGGCATTTGTCTGTCGGTGGGTGTCTTTTGCGGCTTCCATTTCCTGGAATCGTAATTGCTCGGCCTCCTTGTCCAGCCTGGGAAGGCTCATCAGACCATGACACACTCCACTTCCATCCATCATTATTCACAAGCCGGTTCAGCCGGCAAGTTGAGCGGAACAAAGTGAAGGCACTAAAATAAACAGTGCTGGGCAGAGGGGGATGGAGGTTGATGGTAGAATCTACATTTGCCGGCTCAAAACCATTGGACCAATTGGGTCCCATGCCTAAGGCGGGTCCCGTACAAGGATGAAATGCGCTTTAACTGTGCATTAACTCATGTGACGATCTGCACCAGAGGCGTACCTATGAAGATTAGTTTTATAAAACGCATTGCGCCCCTTTTCATCCCCTTCTGGTTAGAATTTCTGAAAACTAGTTCTTAGTGGATCCCTCCATCATGGAAGGAACACCCTCATCAAATTTCACGCTTATAGGCCCAGCGGTTTTGGCTGGGTGTTGATGAGTCAGTGATGATGATGAAGATGCCTTTTATATATATATAGATATATCAGGAGGGTTGGTCACTCTTATTAGTGCATATGCACCAACACTATCATCTTCAGCAGAATCCAAAGACATATTCTATGATGATCTGGCTGCCACTATCAAGAGAATCCCTGAGAAAGAACCACTGTTTATTCTTGGTGATTTTAATGCAAGAGTTGGATCTGACCATAATTCTTGCCCCGCTTGTCTAGGTCGTTTTGGCGTTGGGAAGATGAATGAAAACGGCCAACACCTGCTGGAGTTTTGCTGCTATCATGATTTTTGCATTAGCAACACATTGAAGCATGCTTTTGGAAACGCAACAGAGGGAATCTATCTCCGGACCAGATCCGAAGGAAAACTCTACAATCCTTCCAGACTAAGAGCAAAGTCCACAGTCCAGCTGAAATGCTTGCGGGAGTTCCTCTTCGCCGATGACGCTGCTGTTACTGCTCACTCTGCCGAAGACCTTCAACAACTCATGGACCGTTTTAGCAAAGCCTGCCAAGACTTTGGACTAAAAATCAGCCTGAAGAAAACACAAGTCATGGGTCAGGGTGTGGGTCCACCTCCCTGTATCACAATCTCTGAACATGAACTGGAGATTGTCCATGACTTTGTGTACCTTGGCTCAACTATCTCTGACACTCTCTCCTTAGACTCTGAGCTGAATAAACGCATTGGTAAAGCGGCTACTACATTCTCCAGGCTTACAAAGAGAGTATGGCTTAATAAGAAGCTGACGGAACATACAAAGATCCATGTCTATAGAGCTTGCGTCCTGAGCACACTCTTGTACTGCAGCGAGTCTTGGACCCTTTATGCATGGCAGGAGAGGAAGCTGAACACCTTCCATATGCGCCGTCTCCGACGTATTCTTGGCATCACCTGGCGTGACAAAGTCTCAAATGACGCAGTATTGGAAAGTGCTGGAATCTCTAGCATGTTCACACTTCTGAAACAGCGGCGTCTACGCTGGCTTGGGCATGTTGTGAGAATGGCTGATGGTCGGATTCCAAAAGATCTCTTATATGGAGAATTAGTGCAGGGAAAGCGCCCAAGAAGGAGACCACAGCTGCGATACAAGGACATCTGCAAGAGGGATCTAAAGGCCTTGGGAATGGACATCAACAGCTGGGAAACCTTGACCTCTGACCGTTCAGCGTGGAGGCAAAAGACCCAGCATGGCCTTCTCCAACTGGAAGAGACACTTGTTCGGCAGGCTGAAGCAAAGAGGCAGACCCGAAAGCAGCGAAACCTGGGCCTGGGCAGGGGACGGAATTCATTTGTCCTCAGTGTGGAAGGGATGGACACTCTCGCGTTGGCCTCTTTAGCCACTCTAGATGTTGTTTCAGGACCTCCAATCAGAGCACGATACCATAGTCTTTCCAGACTGAAGGATGCCAATACAATATATATATATATGTGTGTGTGTGTGTGTGTGTGTGTGTGTGTCTGTCTGTCTGTCTGTCTGTCTGTCTGTCTGTCTGTCTACAGTAATTATCTACAGAATTACTTTATGTTGAGCAGGAAGCTTGCCTATATATATATATATATATATATATATATATATATATATATATATATATATATATATATATATATATATGGTCATTGCATGAATATATTTATATATGTGTCTATATGTGATATGGGACTCTGGACGTGGCAGTCAGGCTGGGCTGGCTCGCTCAGGTTGCAGGGTTGGCTGGCGGGCAGGCTTCAGGGGAGAGCGGTCTGGCAGCCAAAGAAAAGGTATAGCTGGCTGCTGGCGCCAAGTGGCTCCAACTCCTGGAGGACTGGAGTGAGGGTTGGCCACATGCCAGGCGGCAGAGTCTCCCAGCACAGCCAGCAGCCACTTTTGAATTGCACATGGCTCTGGGTGTTCCCAGAGATGGTCAAAGTGATGCAGGCCCAGAGCCCCCACTTCCTAACCAGTCAGAGAGCTATTCAAAAATGGCTGCTCCAGATTTGCCCGACGAGAAGCGCGGGAGGGGACAATTGGGGGGTCACCAGAGGAGTGTCAGTAGAGCCCCTTGGTGCCCCTGGAGCCCTGTCACCCATGGCAGATTGCATCCTGTGCTATACTGAAGATTACGCCTCTGATCTGCACCCATCACTCAGAGATGCCACCAGGCTCCTCTATGATAAGGGTGGCCAAATTTCAAGTTTAGATCTCCTGGACCTTTAACAATTTTTCAGGAGAGGGAATTTCAACAAGTGCAGCTTCTCATCGCACAAGCTGCACCTTTGGAAATTCCCTCCTTAAAAGACCAGGAGCCCTAATCTTGAAAGTTTGGCCACCCAAAAAGTTGGCCAATCTTGAAAGGTTGGACTAGCATCATTAGTGCAGTCCTAACCAATTTAGGACTAACCAATTAGTTAGTCCAAAACCTAAGCAATGGTGCAGTCCTAGCCAATTTAGACTGGCTTAACTCACCTGTGGTGAGGTGGAGAGGCCGGTGCTTGCCTGTGCACTAGCCTATCACCTACTAGTGGGTCAGGGTATGAATCGGCCTCCCTATACCACAAAAGATACACCAGGTGAGTTAAGCCAGCCTAAATTGGTTAGGAGTGCACATAATGCGCAAGCACTTCTTAGCCAAACCTGCTTTCACTTTTGAAACCATTCTGAGTTCTCACTGTTGGTAGCAAATGTAACTTGGGGTGAAATACAGAGTAACTACGGGGAGTCCTTGCTCTGGAGTAAGAACAAGTTACTCTGGATTGCATTATGAATTTCCCACAGGTTTTCACGAGGTGGTGCAGAACTACGGGTGCACGTAATGTCTCTTACGTGCACCCGTAGTTACTCTGGATTGTGCCCTTACCATGTTTAATGCAAGGATATGACGCATTATGAGAAATTAAAACCACAGAGTATCAGGTCATCCAATCCAAACGGTGTGGTTGGCATTTTTGTAATGGTTGCAGCGGCAACTGCGTCTACCCTGCTCCCATCCCGGTCGTTCACCAAAAATATCCCCATTTCAAAATATCTTTATTTTCGGTCCCAAATACAACAGAGTGATTCATCATTCCTACAGGAAATTAAAAGGGATCACACCTGCGCTTGATGAGATTGTTGTCTCCTTGCCAAGAAGACTCACGATCAGGAAAAAGGAAGTCATGTTGATTCATCGGGTGCAGCGTGGGCCAGTTTTGTCTCATTTTTCAGACTGCGCAACAGTTCTACACATTTATATGACCTTAGATGGCCATCAACTGGGACGCAGTCGACAACAGATCCATGCCAATAACAGATGCCTGGCACCAAATTGGACCATGCTTGCTGATACCCACATCCCTAGAGACAATCTTGCCCCTTCCTCGGTTCAGTCCGCAGACACTTCCCATCCCATCCCAAGGGGTTGACACGGAGCCTTTTCCAGACCCAACATGTCAGCACCTCTTGATCTGCAACCGTTAATATTGTTCCAAGTCAACATTGTCGACAGGAAAATTGGCAGGGTTGGGATCGGAGGGGGAAGGTTGAATGCCGGGGCAGAGACCGAAGATGAAAGACCAAAACCCCAAACTCATTTGTCCCTACTTAAACACACAGGGATATTCACGTTAATCTTCCACCTGGGCAAATCCAAACATATCACATCTTCACTGCTGGGGCGAATGAAGACGGATCTGTGCATCTGGCAGGAGATGGCAAAGCCCTGACGGTAGTGAAAGAAGTCCTAGGAATTATTATTATTATTAATTATTTTCTGCAGATTCCTTCATCGTTCCTGTTTTTCTTGACTCATGGAGTCAACTTGAGCTGTTAAGCAAATGCAAGACATATGCCAGATGATGGCAGATAGAGAGAAGCCTGAGATCTTGTTTCCCGACATATTTGTAATGTCTTTTTATAACTCTCCAGGTGCGCGTCTCAGGTACGGAAACCTTGCAGAGCGCTGGACTCTCCAAATTTTACGACGCAGTCAGCACTTCTATATTGGATGTTTCAATATAAAATTTCTAAATCACTTTTGGAGTCTTGGGTTCCCCTGATATACAAATCTAATCGATAAATAAATGCATACATACATGCATACGTATAGTATACTAGCAAAAAGCTTACCCATGTTGGGGGAATAAAATTCCCCCATACACAATCCCTCACTGCGCATCAGTCCCACATGCACATCAACACCCATGCGCATCCACCCCATGTGCAACATCCCCCATGTTGATCCATCCCATGCGCATCATCCCCCTATGCACATCAACCCCCTTGCTCATCAAACCCCATGCGCAAATCCCGCATGCGCAACAACCCCCCATGCACAACAACCCCCCATGCACAACATTCCTGATGTTCATCCCCCATGCGCAACATCCCCCATGCGCATCAGCCCCCCTGCTCATCAAACCCTCATGTGCAAATCCCACATGCGCAACACCCCCCTATGTGCAACATTCCACATGTTCATTCCCCCATGCGCAACATTCCACCATGTGCAACATCCCCCATGCACATCAAACCCCCATGGGCAACATCCCCCCATCCACATCAGTCTCCCATGCGCATCAACCCCCATGCTCAATATCCCCCATGCGCAACATCCCCCATGCACATCTATTATCTTCAATGCAAAATATAGGGAGGAAAACACTTTGCGCCCTTTTTCACCACCTTCCAGTTGGGATTTCCGAAAACCGGTTCTTAGTGCACCCCTCGGTCACGGAAGGAACACCCACCCCAAATTTCACACTTCTAGGCCTGGCAGTTTTGGCTGGCCATTTATGAGTCAGTCAGTCAGTCAGTCAAGTCAGTGACTTTTCTTTTTTATATATATAGATAAATACTGTAGATGTATACATAGATAGCTGCTGTGGCACTGCTTTTTACTTGGTGATTTTATTGCTATCATTTTATACTGTTTTATATCTTCTTTTATTGTTTTAGTAGTATTTTATTGCTTTAGAAGTTTAGATTGTATTCTTACTATGGCTGCAATCCCAGTCTCCATTTAGGCCAGCCTAAACCCCGACGTAAATCCTGTGCTGACCTGGGGTCGTCACAAAAGCGCAGTAAGGCACTTCTGCCCTACTTCTGGCATATTGGCATATGCCAATACATAGGCATATGCCGATCTCCCCACACCATCATGGAAAGATAGGCCAGATGGGTTGGGCCAGCCTAAATTTCTTAGGATTGCACCCTATGTGTTTTACTGATTGTTAGCCACATTGGGTGCCCTTCAGGGAGAAAGGCATAATACTAACAAATGAATGAACAAAAGAATGAAACAATGAAAGAAAAAACGAAAGAACGAAAGAACGAAAGAACGAAAGAATGAAAGAACGAAAGAACGAAAGAATGAAAGAATGAAGGAATGAAAGAACAAAAGAATGAAAGAATGAAAGACGTTCTTTGCAAAGGAAAGGGGCTCATCAGTGCACCTTCAATATCAGCAGGGATCCTTTTTGGAAGGGCTTATTCCAAAAGTCATTTGAAGATGCCAGGTCACCTCCCCATTCAGACTTCTCTCCTTTTCTTCTACAGCAAAGAGAAGTTGGCATGTCAAGGTGCTCTTAATCGTATCGGTGTATCTCTAGGCACATCCCATTCAAATTAGACATTTCCCAAACGCAGGCCCACACAAGTCGGGGGGTAGACCCATGCCTGGCACAGGCATCAATATCTCCTAAAAGGAGAATCAGGTAAGCTGGTGGTGTTGACATCTGCATGGGTGAGCTGATCCTAGAAAGGAAGAGCAGAGGAAGGTTCACAAGAGGATGCTGAACTACAGGGAAGGGGTGGCTATCGTGGCTTGCATGCCGTGGTGAGGCTCCCTGCAAAACACACTGCTTTGCCCCCCTCTAGCTATGCCACCGGAAATAACAGTGCGCCTCCAAAACTCCAAACGGTGTTGCGTCCCTACAGGTGAGCGTATTATTGATGTAACCTGAAGTTTTCTCGGTACATAGCAATTTCCACTTCCCACCCTGTCAACCCAGAGAGATATTTCCCCCTTGAAATCTCTGACAATGATAAAGCTGAACAGCAGGAGATGGAAGGTCTAGAGCAAAATCATGTCGGTGGGAAGGGTTTGATTGACGCCGAGAGACAATGAAAGTTATGATAATGTTAGGGATATCAAAGGGGAAAACCAGGTGGGCAAACGAGAACAGGCAGGTACTCAAATAAATCTGATACTTCAACATGGGGGAACTCCAGCCATATATTTTCCAGCCTATCACTCAGTGGGTCAGGGGAAAAAATGATAGGTATTTCGGTTTCACACACAAAGGGCTGCCTTGTTTTAAAAATTTGTACTTACAGGCAAAAAAAGAACGAAGATTAGCTTTTATGGGGGGGGGGGGGTTAGGATCAATGCCATTGAACGACTCTGTTAAAACAGTGTTTCTCACTGTTGGGACCCTCTCAGTGGGACCCTCTCAGTGGTTGGAAGCCAACTATATTGTTTTATTTTATTTATTTATTTATTTAAATATTTGTTTTATTTATTTTATTTTCTTTTATTGTGTGTACAATATTTTTTTATTTTATTATATTTATTTTCTTTTATTGTGTGTACAATATTATTACACAGGTGAGTCACGACACTAGCAGTCGTACCCCTTCTTTGGCAAGCCAGCCTTTTAGGATGTCAGGACGTGAGCCCGGAAGAAACAAGTCATTCAACCAGCCTATTTCTGTCTCGGATGCGGATTCTGCCAGGCAAAAGACATAAATATCCCATTCCCCTGCGGAGAAAAGGAGATATTTGACAGTATTAATGTTTAAGGTGTCTCTTCTAGTGCTCATCTGATGTCGAGAAAATTTCCCGTTGCCCAACTTGCCCAACAAAATCTTTGAAGGAACAAATCAAAATGATTTAGAGTTGATTTAATTCAATATATTTTCTTTAATACTGAGCCTGTTTGGGGGTATCTGTGGGGTATCTGAGCAAGTTGTGGGGTATCTGTGGGGTATCTGAGCAAGTTGTGGGGTATCTGTGGGGTAGCTGAGCAAGCTGATGAGTATTGCGTCCCCCTGCCTAGAATGACTCAAGAACTTTGTGCACCTCCCTTCAAGACGGACTGCTCTGCCCCCCTCTTGCTATGCCACCAATCTAGGCAATTGATCTAGGGCAATCAGATCTAGGGCAATCAGATCTAGGGCAATCCTCATCAGTTTAAATCAGCATCACCTGGCATAGCTTCCTGTGGTGGTGTGGAGAGGCCAACACATGCCCCATGGGTGTTAGGCCAGTGCACAAGCATGCACCAGCCTCCCCACACAACCACTGGAAGTTATGCCAGTTGAGTTATGCTAGCCTAACTTGGTTAGGACTGCACCATAGTCAAGTAAATTTATTTATTAATAAAATAAAAATAAATTTTATATTATTTTTGTATGTATGCTTCCTTCCTCCAACGAACTCAGGATGGTGTACATGGTTCCTCTCCTGCTTGTGTCCTCACAACAACACCTATGCTGAGATAGTGACTGATTTTGGATCACTCTGGCTGAGCCAGGATTTGAACCTGGATCTAACTTCCAAATCACCCCCTGAATTTGCACAAAGGTACATGCGCATTGCACACCACATGTTGATTCTTCATGGAATTTCAAGGTCCGCATGGTGAAACGAATGGGGATTGCCCAACTCCTACTTCAAAAACAGTGCCTACCACAAACCCTCTCACAATCCCAATTAAATGGTGGAAGTTGTGCTGGGTGTGCGGCCAGACAGCACCAGCGCTGCTCCTGATGGGGCAGTATCGGATTGCATGACAAATTGCCACTTCAGTGTCAGGGTTCTCCGGTGATGTATCGTTCAACAAATGCTGCTCTGAAGACCGAGACCTTTCCGTAGCAGATATAAAACCTTAATGGATGGATGGATGGATGGATGGATGGATGGAAGGAAGGAAGGAAGGAAGGAAGGAAGGAAGGAAGGAAGGAAGGAAGGAAGGAAGGAAGGAAGGAGGTCTTTAGACGTTAAAGGTTCCATCATTCCAAAAAAGAAATTCTTTACTGAGAATTGAGAAACTTAAAGAAATCAAAAACTATATCCACACAAATGTTTGGGGGACATGTTTGGTACACACTGGAAAGGATGTCAAGAGGTGACAGGAAAATACCTATATCTATATATAGATATAGCTATATCTTCCACTCAATTTCCCTCTTTCTTTTTGGGTCCGGGAAGGGAGAAGTTTGCGGAGTATCTTGTATGTGGTGGTCGTGGTCAGCACACTGTTCCAAGTGGAGTCATTTATGAATGTTATTAAATGTTTTTAATTGTTTTAAATATTTTATTGACAATGTTTTTAATGCTGTGTTAGCAGCCTTGAGTCAGCTCCAAAAAGCGAAGAAAGGTGGGATAAAAATCCACTAACTAACTAACTAACTAACTAAGGGCACAATCCTATCAATGTCTATTCAGAAGTGAGCCCCATTGTGGTCAATGGCTCTTACTCCCAGGAAAGTGTGTTTAGGATTGCAGCCTAACTAACTAACTAAGGGCACAATCCTATCAATGTCTACTCAGAAGTGAGCCCCATTGTGGTCAATGGCTCTTACTCCCAGGAAAGTGTGTTTAGGATTACAGCCTAACTAACTAACTAAGGGCACAATCCTATCAATGTCTACTCAGAGGTAAGCTCCATTGTGGTCAATGGGTCGTAGGTCAATGAGTCAATGGCCCTTAGGTCAATGGGTCTTACTCCCAAGAAAGTGTGTTTATGATTGCAGCCTAACTAAACTAACTAACTAACTAACTACCAACTAACTAACTAAATAAATAAATAAGATAGCTTCAATCTCAGCCCCAATACCACTACTGTGGGCCTTTGGTATTGGGATTCAGCAGGTTCTCAACTACTCTATAGAACCTGTTGTTAATCCCACCGGTTCCATTTAGTTCAATGGGGGGCAAAACCCTCCCCTACTCTACAGAACCTGTTGTTAATTTATTTGAATCCTACCAGTGATCTTACTCCCAGGAAAGCGTCTTTAGGACTGCAGCCTAAATTCAGTGGATCATGAAATTCAGTTTATAATAAAGTTACTGGTGCAATCCTAAGCATGTCTACTCAGAAGAAAGTCCCATTGTGTTCAACAGAACTTACTCCCAGGAAAGCGTGGCTGGGATTGCAGCCTCAGTTGATTATAGGGGATCCCTCACTGAGGATCTTCAAGCAGAGGCTTGATGAGCACCTGTCGGAGATGCTCTAGGAGGATTTCCTGCTACAGGCAGGGGGTGGACTAGATGACCTTTTGGGTCCCTTCCAACTCTAGGATTCTATGATTCTATAGCCAATCCAATCGATAGCCTTTTAGAAGTATCTGGAAGACCTTCTGAGGTGCAAAGAAGCTGCAGGTGACCTCGGAAGGCCTCCTGGATGCTTCTGAAAGGTATTTCCACTTTTCTGCATCCTCTGAAGCCCTCCAGCCGCACGACCAGCATCTGCGGATAAGCAAGGACCAGGTACTTACAATACACAATTAACAACGGGCAAATTTACCCTACAATCCAGAGTAACTACGGGAGCACGTAAGAGACATTACTTGCACCACCTAGTGAAAACCTATGGGACATTCATATTGCAATCCAGAGTAAATTGTTCTTACACCAGAGCCAGGACTCCCTGTAGTTACTCTGGAATGTGTCCTTAGAGTCAATCCAAAAAGGCACCCTCATTTCTGCAAGGTGAGGTTTCCGCAGTTATTTTGGGTAAGATGGGGGAGAATTGGGGGGGCTTCTCCTGGCCCTTCATTGCAAGCAACCAGAAATGCAGCCACAACGGTGGGGAGCATCAACGAGAGGAAAGGGCGCACCTGAAAGAGGAGCGAGGGAAGCAGGAATACTTGGGCAGACGTTATCTCTTGTTGTTCATCTTTATTTATTCCAAAACCTAGCAACTGGCAGTTTGTTCCTCTTCCCATCTCTGGCTGTATCTGTCATGTAGATCTCATGCCTGCAGGCAGGGTATGTTTCCAATTTAGATCTCCCTGCGCTGCCTGGGAGAGTCTTGGGAAATTAATGCAACCCCTTCGCCCCACCACCTGCACCCCACGGCTTCCATGCCACCGTATATTCCAATGTAATACATAAATCTTTGCCACAATCAGAACCTATCGGTTTATTTCCTCGTATTCCCAACCTGGATTATTCTACAAGCATATATGGCATACACACAAATATATTAGGATTATAGAATCCTAGAGTTGGAAGGGACCCAATGGATCATCTAGTCCAACCCCCTGCCTGTAGCAGGAGATCCTCGTCTTGTGGGGACCCAGGTCTCGAACCCCGGCCTGCTTGTGTCAACCACTTGCACCAACAAATGATTAAAAGCACTTATTTTGGCCAGTGCCAGATTTTTTTGCAGAGGCCCAGGATCCCAACCACGGTCTGTAGAATCTGACAGCCCAATCCTATGGATGTCTACTCAGATGTAAGTTCTATTGAGTTCATGGGTCATACTCCCAGGAAAATGTGTATATGATAGCAGCCTTAGGGCGCAATCCAGAGTAACTATGGGGAATCCTTGCTCCAGTGTAAGAACAATTTGCTCTGGATTGCAATATGAATTTCCCATAGGTTTTCACTAGGTGGTGCAGTAATTATAGGTGCACGTAATGTCTCTTACGTGCTCCCATAGTTACTCTGGATTGTAGGATTAGAGTACAATCCTAACCATGTTTATTCAAAAATAAGCACCAGTGTATTCAATGGGTTTTACTCTCAAGAAAGTATCTTTAGGATTGCAGCATTAGACACGTAATTAGTATTTATTATAGACCCATTATTTATTGGGTATTTATTATAGACTCCCATTGCGGGAGTAAGGTTTTCAGAGTATTTCTGAGTTCCGGGCATGGCTGGGCACCACTGGGCACTGCTGGGTAGCAGAGGACAGTGGCGGGCAGCAAGGGGCTGGAAATCCCTACTAGGCACCCCTGGACAGTGAGAACCAGCATGTATCAGTGTATAGAAGGCAACGGGCAGCAGTGGGCACCACCGGGCATCACCAGGGAGCAGGCACCAGTGGGTACTGGACACTCCTAACAGGCACCACTGGGCACCATTGGGCAGCAGGCACTACCATGCAGTGGGCAGCAGATGGGCTGTGGGCACCATCAGGCACCAGAAGGCAGTGGACATCCCTACTGAGCAACAGGCATCCTTACCAGGCACCACTGGACATTAACAACATAAGAACATAAGAAGAGTCTCCACTGGATCAGGGCAAAGTCCCATCTAGTCCAGCTTCCTGTATCACATAGTGGCCCACCAGATGCCTCGGGGAGCACATAAGACACCTGCATCCAGATGCTCCCTTTGCAGTGGGTGGTGGGCACCACTAGGCACCTGACAGCCCTACCGGGCACCAGCAAGCACCAGTGGGCACACCTGGCAGCCCTAACATCAGGGATGTAGACTTGGACAACTTCAAAATGCCAGATGCAGGGGAGGGTACCTGGATACATGTTCCTGAAGGCACCTGGTGGGCTGCTGTGTGATACAGGAAGCCAGAATAGATGGGCCTTTGGCCTGATCCAGTGGAGGTTCTTCATATGTTCTTATGTTCTTACTGAGCATTGGGCTTCCCTGCCGGGCACCTAGAACCAACCACCACTGAGCACTCAGCAACACAGGGCAGTAGGTACCACTAGGCACCAAATGGGTTCTTACTGGGTCCTTGCATCACATTTCATGCTTCAAGGTGTTGATCAGCCAGTCTGCAATGTTAAGTATAGGACAAAAACACTCCCCAAATTTCACACTTCTAGGTCCGGCAGTTTTGGCTGGGCATTGATCAGTCAGTCAGTCAGACAGTAATTTTTCAGTTTTATATATACAGTGGTGCCTCACATAAAGAGCTTAATTCATTCCGAAGGCCTGCTCTTTAAGTGAAACACTTTTTAAGTGAAGCGGATTTACCCATAGGAAATAATGGAAACTCAGACGATTGGTTCCACAATCCAAAAAATATTCATATAAAAATATTAACTGGATGGAAAAATGATGACAAAACACTGAAATTGAATTCAAAACATGCACTCAATGTGCAGGATCCTATGAAGTCTATTTAGGCTGCAATCCTAAAGACACTTTCCTAGGAGTAAGCCCCATTTAACACAGTAGGGTTTACTTCTGAGTAGACATGGTTAGGCGGCTGCAATCAAGACACTTTCCTGGGAGTAAGCCCCACTTAACACAATGGGGCTTACTTCTGGGTAGACATGGTTAGGAGGCTGCAATCAAAGACACTTTCCTGGGAGGCTTACCTGGGCTGCTGCTGGAGGTTCAAGGTGGCCGGTGGGGGAACTTGGGGGCAGTTAGAGGCAGCAGCGCTGGCTGGCAGCCCTTTTAAAGAGCCTCAGGGCTGCATAGCACGTGGGCCCATAGCATGCTTGCTTGTTAAGTGAAGTGGAACTTGTTATGTGAAGCAAGATTTCTTGGAAATTTATACTTGTTATGTGAAACACTTGTTATGTGAGGCGCTTGTTATGAGAGGTATCACTGTATAAGATTTGATATCCCTTTGGTAAAATGGAAAGTCATCCAAATGTTATGATCTCAAAATGAACAGCTAAGTTGGCAGGAGCTGGGGATGTAACGGGAGGCAAACACAGCATCTTTAACCACTCAGCAACCGCAGCCCTACTGTCTACTCAAAAGTATATCCCGTTGTGTTCATCAGGTGCTCATGCTTACACGAGCATCAGGTGCTCATGCTCATGTGTTCATCGGTGCTCATGCTTACTCGGAGTGGAGTATAGGATTGCAGCCTTTGGAGTAAGCATGAGCACCGACCTCTCAGTATGGGAAGTGGGAAGGGTGACGCAGGAGGCGCATCATGTTCTGGAAGGCTTTGTGATGTGGAATGCTTCTGGCGCATGGACACGCCTTGAGTCTCCTGAGCAGAACGAGAAAGAAAGGGCCCAGTTCAGCTTTCCTTTAAGCCATAAATCTGAGCTGGAATTCCACCTCGGTGGGTGTGTTTATAACT
This sequence comes from Cryptoblepharus egeriae, assembly GCA_030015325.1. Classification (NCBI taxonomy): domain Eukaryota; kingdom Metazoa; phylum Chordata; class Lepidosauria; order Squamata; family Scincidae; genus Cryptoblepharus; species Cryptoblepharus egeriae. The sequence continues at coordinate 28,887,043 of JAREYC010000012.1, forward strand.
GCGGAGGGAAGAGAGGGCACTAATGGCCTGGGGTTGCATCACAGACAAAAAAGTTACTTATTGCCAGAAGCCTGTGGCATTAACCTGCCAGAGGAATTCCTGGCTCCCCAGCTCTCTATCATTTATAGATAACCAAAGCCCCGCACCATTCAACCTGCCATGCTAATTGCTCCCCATCATCCTCTCATTTATCAAACACAAACAGCCGTCTCTTCACAAGCCAACAAAGGCATCCAGGGAATTCCTAAATGCCCGGGCGCTTAAGCCTCTCGGTTACGACCGCCCAACCGCCCCGGCTGAGCAAATACCCCCATCATCTTCCACCGTTCAACTGGCGCTTCGTGTTTGGAATGCGCCTATAAACACAATCTGTGAATCATTAACCGCTACACAAGGACGGTGCTCGTTAATGACAATTAACTAAGTAAATGTTACTGAGTTCACAACACAAGAAGTGTGCCCAGGCGTTAGGGTTCAGCGTCAGTCTTCCGAGGTATCGCCATTCAACCAACCAAGGATGGTTCCATATATACCTCCATTCCGCAGTATGGTGTCAACAGCGGACACACACAAAAATTGGACTCCATTTCTGAAGACACTGAAAACCAGAAATTTCAGTGGATAAAAAAATCAGTGGATACCAAATCAGTGGGAAAATTGCTTTAAAAACCCACTTCTTTCTCTCATCCCAGATTTCACTGGTATACTATAGACACCACCCTTACCTGGTATACTATAGACACCACCCTTATAGGTATACTATAGACACCACCCTTACTGGTATACTGTAGACACCACCCTTATTGGTATACTATAGACACCACCCTTATAGGTATACTATAGACACCGCCCTTACTGGTATACTGTAGACACCACCCTTATTGGTATACTATAGACACCACCCTTACCTGGTATACTATAGACACCAACCTTCCTGGTATACTATAGACACCGCCCTTACTGGTATACTATAGACACCAACCTTCCTGGTACACTATAGACACCACCCTTCCTGGTATATTATAGTCACCGCCCTTACTGGTATACTATAGACAACTGCCCTTATAGGTATACTATAGAACACCGCCCTTATTGGTATACTGTAGACACCACCCTTATTGGTATACTATAGACACCACCCTTACCTGGTATACTATAGACACCAACCTTACTGGTATACTATAGATACCGCCCTTACTGGTATACTATAGATACCACCCTTACCTGGTATACTATAGACACCACTCTTACTGGTATACTATAGACACCACCCTTACTGGTATACTATAGACACCGCCCTTACTGGTATACTATAGACACCGCCCTTACCTAGTATAGTATAGACACCGCCCTTACTCGTATACTATAGACACCACCCTTACTGGTATACTATAGACACCGCCCTTACTGGTATACTATAGACACCACCCTTACTGGTATATTATAGACACCAACCTTACTGGTATACTATAGAGACCACCCTTACTGGTATACTATGGACACCACCCTTACCTGGTATACTGTAGACACCTTTACACCATCCTTACCCGAGATTTGCCCTTAGGCCAGTCCTGGAAAGTTGGTTAGGATTGTGCCCTATAAATTAGCAAATATTTGGCAAGGAACAAATCTGGCAGCATTCAGAGAAAATTTTGTTTTGTGGACATTCGGGAACCAAGACTATATTTTCTGCTGTGCTTCTGTTGATTTTTTTTAATTGACAGCTCCAATATATCTTCATTTTATAGGCAAGCTGAGCTCATGAACGGCTGAATAGAAGAAAATGTATTTCTATCTGCTTTGTGCATCTGTTGAACGTGGCATTCGGCAAACGTAGTTTCCAGAATCCGCTTCTCATGGACATTATTCCCAAATGGATGCCAAAATCTTTGGGACAATCTTACCAAACTTTAACCATTGTTGAGACAGATAAACCTTTGGCCACAAAGCCGTTGGGACAGGTGTGGGATCACTTTGGGATTTCCAATAAATCCATGTTTATTCCAAGGAGAAATCGGGTCTTAAATCTTTCATTGGAATTAATCCAAGGGGCGGGGAGAGAAGTGGGGGGGATGAAATGAGACTGGGCAAATTAAATGGGGAATAAACCAACGTAGCTGTCATAAACCTACAAGGCAACGGGACGGCATGTGCCCAAATGCCGCATCTTGAGATCGCGGTCAGCCTTTGGAAAGGTTTAGTCCAAATTATGTCCTAAGATTTGCAGTTTTATCTTTTATCCGACCACATTTGCATATCCTATATGAATGCATTCCAAGAGCATTAGGGCCGGATTAGCATTCATGGGGCTGAGAAATCCTTCTTCATATTTTATGACAAGAGAAACTCCATCTGCGGTCGGAGAACACATTTCTTCCACTGCACTGGGAGAGGGGGGCCAAAATGCCGAAAATATCCACCACGTCTCTTACAGAAACCCGTAATTTGAGAGGGCAAAGCCAACCCAGGGGTTTGCGATGCAAAACACGAAGCAACCAGCAGCTTCTGTTGTGATTAGAGATGCTTTGAATGCCACCGAGGGAAGGGCTGCTTATGCGCCGCAAAAGGAAACGCAGGTTACGCGTTCCGAAAAGCCCCACGTTCGGGCATATTTAGAAAGGGAACAGGAATAATGCACCATGGGTGCCCTTTGGGGAGAAAGGCGGAGTACAAATCCAATAAATAAATAAATAAATAAATAAATAAATAAATAAATAAATAAATAAATAAATAAATAAATAAATAAATAAATAAAGGAAGGAAGGAAGGAAGGAAGGAAGGAAGGAATGAAGGAATGAATGAATGAGGGACAGTGGCATCACTAGGGTCTGCGGCACATGGTGCAGAAGGATAGCACGCCACTTCCGTGGGTGGGGAAACACCCTGAACTTGGGGATGTGCCGTTGCCCACCCCACTGGGTTTTTCTGCTATAACTTTTAATACAGTTAATAGGTATTACCTGTATAGATATTAACTATTAATAGATATTTCTGTGTTGTTTGTTTCACTGCATTCTGCAAGACATTCCACATTGATTGATATACGTATAACTTGATGGTATTGTTTTACAATACAAAGATTTTTAAAATTTGGCCAGTAATGGTGCCAACCCTGTCTTTGGGGCACATCCACCAGTCCGGCCCATACACAGCCTGCAATTTGGATTTAGTGAATAAGAACATCACTGAGGATCTTCAAGAAGAGGCTTGACAAACCCTATCAGAGACACTATAAGAGAATTTCCTCCTACAAGAAAGGGGTTGAACTAGATGACCTATTAGATCCCATCCAACTCTACAACAATTCTAACTTGATATGTGCCCTTCAAGATCAGATCAACAGTCCGCCGAGTTGAGAATCCTGGTCCCACAGCCAGTGGACATTGGAGTCCACAACAAGGAGATGGAGGTCCGTAGCACACACACCCCCACCTTGCCATCCTTCCCCAGTAACTGGGACTTGATGCCAAACTAGGAGGTGGAGGTCTGTAGCGCACCCCCCACACCTTGCCATCCTTCCCCAGTAACCGGGACTTGATGCCAAACAGCCTCTGGAGGTGAAGAGGCTGTCATGGTTGATGACCCCTGGAAGACCACCCCTCTGTGAATCTGTTGAATCCCCTCTTTCTAACCCAGCTAGATCAGTGCCCATCACCACATCGTGCCCATGAATCACATGTTCTGTGACCCCATTGCAATGCCCTTAAACACTCCTGTCTTGGATTTGAGTGCCGTTTGGTATTTTTAAGCCGCTAATTACAGGGCCCGGTGCTGCCCGTCTTTCATCCGACGTTGATGCTGGGGAAAAACACAGGGTTCTGAAAGGCTCTGACAGGTTGGTATGACGTCGGCTGGCATCTTCGTGCCAATTTCCATGGCAGGTAAGTGCAGGAGAGAGCGGTGGCTTTTCATTTCTGGGAACAATTAGACCGAACGGTCTCTCTCTGGGCGCAACAATCTTTCCAACAATGCCGCCGGAAGCCTTTGATTGAGAGTTGCAAACATGTTGGGAGAACGAATGAAGCGAGCCTTGTTCCTTGGCAGGTAATTGCCGCAGTAATTATGGCCGCCACTGCAAGTGTGGCACGGCGGCCTCAGTGCGCCGCTTGGACTACTTTGTCTATGGAAGAACTGTCTGGAAGAAAGTGATTCAGGGAAAGGGCTCCAGCTGGATGAATGGGCAATGCCAGCCTGCCAAACCTTTTGCTTTGTAGTCTGTCCATACCGTGGGGCAAGGAGCCAGACCTGAGCCGACAAGAGACAATGGGAAGACTTGGCGTTGAAAAGATGTGGTTGAATAGGAAGATTTGAAGTTGATCCGCTGGTTGGAGTGATCCCAATGGCTCTATTGGTCTTGACTGGGAGGGAAGTCACACTTGCTCTTCATAGAATGGAAGCCATGATGCTAAATGAAAGTCATTCCCCCCCTTACTTCAAAAAAGGGGAACAGATGAATTTATTTTACAAACCACTTTATATTTATTTTATAAACTGCTTTATTAACATTTGCTGAAAAGTTAATAAAAGTTAATAAAAATGGTATATAAATACTGTTGGTTAGTTGGCTGGCTGGCTGGCTGATATTCAGGGTGACCATGCATCCTCTTTTTCCAGGACATGTCCTCTTTTTTAGACTTGTGTCAGCAAAAAAACTTCATTGTCTTCCTTTTCCTTGTGAGCAGGCAGCATGTAGCCTTCTTATAATTAAAAAAATTAGGGCGGCAATCCTAATCTCAATCCAGAGTAACTACGGGAGCATGTAAGAGACATTGAGCACCATCCTAACCATATCTACTCAAAAGTAAGCCCCATTATATTCAATGGATCTTACTCCCAGGAAAGTGTCTTTAGGATTGCAGCCATTGTTACAATTGTTACAAGTTACAATCCAGAGTAACTACGGGAACATGTAAGAGACATTGTTACAATTGTTACAAGTTACAGTCCAGAGTAACTACGGGAGCATGTAAGAGACATTGGGTGAAATCCAGAGTAACTATGGGGAATCCTTGCTCCGGTGTAAGAACAATTTACTCTGGATTGCAATATGAATTTCCCATAGGTTTTCACTAGGTGGTGCAGTAACTATGGGTTTATAATGTCTCTGCGTGTCTCTTACTCTGGGTTTGGCTGATTATGTGCACCCATAGTTACTGTATCACTTAGTGAAAACCTATGGGAAATTCACATTGGAATCCAGAGTAAGTTGTTCTTACACCGGAGCAAGGACTCCCCGTAGTTACTCTGGATTGCAGTCTCATAAGTCTTGTTCACAAAAGTGCAGTAAGACACTTCTGCCCCACTCCTGGGAGGATTACACCAATACACAAGCATACACCAATCTCCCCACACCATCACAGAGTTAGGAGAGATACCCTACAATCCAGAGTAACTATGGGAAGATGTAAGAGACACTTACTCTGGATCGCTCTATGCATTTCCCACAGGTTTCCCATAGGTAGCACCATAACTACGTCGGTGTAAAAGGTGCAGTAGTTACTCTGGATTGTAGCCTTAGTCCAGCCTAAATTTCTTAGGGTTGCATCCTAGAAGTAATAAATTCAATGTAATAAGTTTTAATTTATTAAATTTAATAATATAGTTTTTTTAATAACCACATGAAAGCAATACACACGAGTGTTTTTGCTTTTATTTTGTAATTTCTGACATTTTTCTTGGGTGTCCTACATTTTGGGTGTCCTACATCACCCTCTATATATTGCCTCCCAAGATCCAATTATAATGTCCCTCCAGCATGTTCATCTCAAAGAGATAATTTTGTGGTCATTAATGATGTTGTCGAAGACCATCTTACGAGGACAGGCAGAAGCTCAATTGCCCGTTAGCCCAATCCTATCCACACTTTCCTAGGAGTAAGCTCCTAGGACTGACTTATGTCTGAATAGAAGTGCATAGGATTGGGCTCTGAATGAGAATTGTGTCACCATTGATTCAATGGAGATGTCAAGTGTGCATTGATGTGTCATCCCCTCGTCTTTGAAGACTTTATTCTGAAGACCTCGGGGCTGGGGAAGGGGAGGGGATGTCAAATTTCCTCCTGGCTTTGGACAGCCTTAATAGTCATCCATTCTTCAGGAATTCCTCCTTGAAATCGGAGGTGGCCCAGAGGTCCACCCCATGTCCAACTGAGAAGACCCTCTTGTCAAAGCCTTGCCCTCCATTGGGGAATTCAGGCTGCGTTACGGGTCTTAAAAATCTTTAGAAGGGGGTGACCACAAAAAGTTGAAGCCACTTTTGAGAAGTCCGGGGATACCCAGAACAAAGGAAGGACACTCCACTTGGCTTCAGGAATCCGGTTTGAATCTCATCCTTGAAAGGGGAGGAATCTTGGGGTCTAAAAGGGCAGGATTTGATCAGGATGAGTGGTGAGGTTTATTTCCCCAAGCAAAGTTTTCCGCAGTAGGAAGATGAAACGAGGAGGGCTGGAAAACAGGCCACACTTTAGTAGTAAGTAGTAGTAGTAGTAGTAGTAGTAGTAGTAGTAGTAGTATTGGCATTCATCAGTCTTGAAAAACTATGGTATTGTGCTCGACGCTGTATGCAAAACACGAAGGCCTGGGTAGATTAATATGGAAGATAGGCTGTTACCCAAGCAGCAAATCCCCCCTCTCCATGCCACTGAAATAGTCCAATAATAATAATAATAATAATAATAATAATAATAATAATAATAATAATAATAATAATATCACACAGTCCTAGACTCTTGGGAAGGGTCCGACTGGTGAAGTGAATGAAACCAGCACGAAATTGTTTGCTGTGCATTTATGAATAATTTAGGGCGCAATCCTAGCCAATTTAGGCCAGCAAAACACACCCAGCACCTGTACCTGTTACATGTCTGTGCACTTCTGTGGTAACCCCCGGCCAGCACAGGACTTTTTCCAGGCCTTATGCTGCCCTAACTGGGAATTAGGATTGCAGCATAACCCTATATCTGTCTACTCAGAAGTAAGTCCAGTTATAGTCAATAGATCTTACTCCCAGGAAAGTATGGATAGGATTCCAGCCTTACCCTACAATCCAGAGGAACTACGGAAAGACATAAGAGGCACAGACTCTGGATTGCTCTATGCATTTCCCATAGGTTTCCCATAGGTGGCATTTGTAGCCTTAGGGCAAAATCCAGATTAATTACGGGGAGTCCTTGCTCCAGCGTAAGAACAACTTACTCTGGATTGCAATATGAATTTCCCATAGGTTTTCACTAGGTGGTGCAGTAACTACGGGTGCACGTAAAGTCTCTTACATGCTCCCATAGTTACTCTGGATTTGGGGGTAAGTCAAGTAGGCTTAGGTAGGATGTGTATTTTTAATTATATTTTAACACTGCTTTATACTTCCATTGTAGCGTGTGCAATATTGAACTTTTGGGGAAAGCAGAATAAAAAATTATATTAAATACATATTTTCATTGTAAATTAAATGTAAATTAAATTTCAAATTACAGTATTTACCCAAATCTAACGCTCACCTTTTCCAGCCGAATTCAGTCTCCAAAATCAGGGTGTGCTTTAGATTTGATGGTTAATTTGATTTGAGTAAATACAGCGTTTTGATTGTAGTCTAAGGTGCACATTAGATTCGATGGCGCATTAGATTTTAGTAAATACATCTTTTCAGCTTCAGCACAAATAGTTTTGCTGTCAAGCCGTGGACTTTTTCCTTGTCCATATTATTTATTTACTTTATTTATATCCTGCCCTTTTCTTTAAAAGGCTCAAGGTGGCTCTACCCCCTGCTTCAGGAATCTGTTCATGGTCACCTCCGACATCATGAGATGGCACCACTTGTGGTCACATGAAGACCACAATAATTCAGAAGGACATGGAAGTCTGAGCTGCTCCACTTGGAGGAGCGACTCAGGACCTTGGAGTGTCTGAGAATCAGAGACAACCCCCCCCCCAAAAAAAAATAATACAAATCTTGGATGATTGAAACACAGTTGCCTCTCAGATCTTCTACCCCAGCCAAGATAAGAATATTAGAAGTGTCCTATCACATCAGGCTATGGCCCGTCAACTTTAGATTCCTGCATCTGATGGTGGCCCACCAGATGGTAGCCTAAGATGATGTGTCGTAACCTATGATGGACTTTCTCCAGGAAACTGGCCAAACCTCTTTAAGGGTAGTCATGGGATGTCCCGGACAGATAGAAGTCAATGCCCAAGAGCAACCAAGTGACCAGCCGGTGTTGAGAAGTAGACCACCCTTGGATCCTTAATCTGGTCATACCTTATGTCACCCTCACCATGGTACATCTCAAAGCCAATGGAACTGGAGTGAGGTCCTGCCAAGCCTCCCAGCTCCTGGAGGTATTTATGGGGACCATGAGTTGAGGGGTTGACACATAGAAGTCAATGCCCAAGAGCAACCAGAAGGTGTTAAGAAGTAGACCACCCTTGGATCCTTAATCTGGTCATACCTTATGTCACCCTCACCGTGGTACATCTCAAAGCCACAGGAACTGAGGTGAGGTCCTGCCAAGCCTCCCAGCTCCTGGAGGTATTTATGGGGACCATGTGTCGAGGGGTTGACACATAGAAGTCAATGCCCAAGAGCAACCAGAAGGTGTTAAGAAGTAGACCACCCTTGGATCCTTAATCTGGTCATACCTTATGTCACCCTCACCGTGGTACATCTCAAAGCCACAGGAACTGGGGTGAGGTCCTGCCAAGCCTCCCAGGTCCTGGAGGTATTTATGGGGACCATGTGTTGAGGGGTTGACACATAGAAATCAATGCCCAAGAGCAACCAGGAGACCAGCAGGTGTTAGATCCTAAATCTGGTCATACCTTATGTCACCCTCACCATGGTACATCTCAAAGCCACAGGCACTGGGGTGAGGTCCTGCCAAGCTTCTCAGGTCCTGGAGGTATTTATGGGGACCCTGTGTTGAGGGTGTAACCACGGTTGGCTATGAGGCTTCATACAACTCCATTTACAACGCTGGTGTCAATCTTTCACGCAAGGCTCTTCTGCATGTTCAAAGTCATGTATAAACATTAATTAATGCATCATTACAAAACAATACCTTGTTGAGGTTCTCCGTGACTCCAGGGAAGGCCATGTTAAGTGCTTGAAGACTGTATGTTACCCTCATTATGAAACAATCTGATATGTTTGTTTTTTTAATTAAGGGGTCCGGTTCTTCTCCTCTCATCCCTCCCTCCCCCCGCCCCGTCGGAGCTCCCAAACGCAGCAGCGAACATGATTTGACATGCTTCGGTACGGCTGGGATGTGTCTGGAGTGGCTCCAGGGGGTGACTATTGGCAGCAAACGGGAAGGAACTTCAGCCGGCTATCAAACACCATTTCCTTAATGGAGAGATTTATGGAATGGAGCAACTCGCAAGAAGTCGGGGAAATTTTAACAACAATAAAGCCAGTGAATCTGGTGGTGCAGAAGACAAGGATCTGCTTCAGCCCAGTGAATATTCATCTTATATTGACCTCTAATGTTTCATTTTTTTTTAATTTAAATGAAATTTTTAAACTGGTTCGTGGACATTTGGTTAAAAAGTGGAATATAAATACTGTTGATTGATTTATCGATGGATGTCAAAAGGGCATCTTGAACGGCTCAATGAATGGCTACTCCCCAAAGGACTTTCCCAAAACACTACAATGTGGGGCTCATCCCATTAAATAGATTGGCAGGGGATTCATGACAGACAAAAGGATTCAAGACAGACAAAAGGACACCTTACAGTGGCTTAGGAAAAATCCAGAGTAACTATGGGGAGTCCTTGCTCCGGAGTAAGATCAACTTACTCTGGATTCCAATATGAATTTCCCATAGGTTTTTACTAGGCGGTGCAGTAACTATGGGTGCATGTAAAGTCTCTTATGCGCTGCCGTAGTTACTCTGGATTTGGAGGCTTGCTAAAGAGGGTCAGGGGATGCATCATTCCAGCTACATCCTAAAAGCTTTGAAACACTCATATATATTGCTTTCATGTGCTTAATTTAAACACGTTGAGCACAATCCTAACCATGTCTACTCAAAAGTAAGCTCCATCGTATTCAATTGAGTCTTACTCCCAGGAAAGTGTCTTTAGGATTGCAGCTTTTGTTACTTATTATTAAATTTAGGCCACAATCCAGAGTAACTACCAGACCTTTTACACCAATGTAGTTTCGGTGCCACCTATGGGAAACCTATGGGAAATGTGTAGAGCTATCCAGAGTAAGTGCCTCTTACGGCTTCCCGTACTTATTCTTCTCGTAGTTACTCTGGATTGCAAGGCACTTTTTAGCAAAAACTGGGCATGAATTTCAGAGGCCTCTAAGATGTTGCATACAAGTTGTAAAAAAATTTTGGAGGGTGTTATAGGGGCATATTTGTGGCTTTACATAACCCTCCAAAAATTGTGCAGCATGAGTTTGTAGAACATGTTGCCACAACGTTATTTGGTGGCCACTGGTTTCAAATGATGGTAGGTCAGATTCATAGGTCAAATCAAGAAGGAACTACTCAAGGTACACGATCTCTCCTATTTCAATGGAATTAGGGTGGCCATATGTCCCCCAAAACCAGACAGTCCCGATTTTGGGAATTATGTTCACATACTGGCAAATGTAATAAAGGGTCTTGTCTTGATTTTGTGGAAGAGAATTATAGCAACCCTACCTTCTATTACATTATATTATAGCAACCCTATATGGAGTGGATCATGGATCAGTCTAGAGGAGTATTTTACTTTCTTTAAGAAGACAGAGAAACTTCTCTCTGAAGTGGTGAGCGTCGCCACAGGGAGGTGTGCTTGAAACCCAGTGAACATAATGCTCCCTTCTGGCCGTCCCCTGTTCTGGTAGACACCCAAATGCCACGGTGGGAAACACGTTCTGGATATAACTACTGGAAATGAGTCACTGGCCCTTCTCAAAGAAGAAACCTAAGTACACATCTCACCTTGGTTAACAGGAACTCCCTGTTCGAGTTTTCAGGTCAAAATAGTTACACTCTCACCTGTACAAACACTCGGCAAAACCCTGACTTCAGTCTTATTTTTTTCCCCTCAAGCTGTAGTAGGTTTGAAGCCCATGAACTTCCCTGAAAAGTATCATAAGAAATAAAACACTGACAATTTGCTGTCCTGTAATCATGCAACTTGCCTTCCTTCTGTCCTCCCGTCCTTCTTTCTGTCCAGATGCCCAAACCTCAAAAGGAGGACAAGGTCCTCTCTGCCTAGCCTTGCCTTCTAATGAGTATGGCCATGATATTGGGCACTTTCACTTTCCCATAGAGCTCAATGCATATTTTTGATTTTTAGTTTTTTGGCCATAACTTTTGATAGGAAAGAGATTATTTCCAAACTGATATTTGCATTGGATTCCACTCTACAATACAAATCCAACGAGATATGGCATGATGGAGGACCACACACCATGGCAAAGTTCCAAAATGAAGCCAAAATGGGAGGACAATGAAGTCCTTTTGGAGGACACCCGGACAGGAGACTAAAAAGAGAGGACAAATCCGGAAATTTCCAGTCATGTGGTCACCCCGGTCTTTCCTTCCTTCCTTCCTTCCCTCATTCATTCATTCATTCATTCATTCATTCACGCATTTCTTACTTGAGTGCAAGGTGACCATATATCAAAATGGCAAAAGAGAAGGGCCCCAGAAAAAGGTAAGGCACCCAAGAACAACAAATAAAAGCTAAAAACATTCGTATATGTTGCTTTCATATGCTTAATTTAAACACTATATTACTTATTATTAAAATTTAAAACTATTACATTTAATTTATTAATTACAAGAAGGTTACTTTCTGCCTGCTCACAAGGAAAAGGAGGGCAATGAAGATTTTTTGCCCAGGACACAAGACAAAAAAAATTTATTTAATAAATTTATACCCCACCCATCTCAGACCTTGGCAGACTCGGAGGAAATGCCCTGGAAAAAAGGATGGCCACCTGCATGTGTGCCCTGCAGTGCAATCCTAAGAATGTCCTAAAAAGTAAAGATAATGGTGTCCACCACATTTTATACTGCTAGTTGTGACCAACTGTAGGGTGCGGTGCTCATCCCCCATAAAGCCAGCCTTGTCCAACATGTTGCTCACGGACACACACGACATGCACCTGGAACACTGGGCTGTATTACATATTAAATTTAAAACAATTGCATATAATGTATTAATTACAAGAAGGCTAAGTGATACCTGCTCACAAGGAAATGGGGGACAATGAAGATTTTTTTTTCCCTAGACACAACGGTAAAAAAAGAGAATATCTGGTCAGGTTGCCCTTCAGGACTGAGGATACCTGTCTGTCCTCCCACTAAAGTGTTACCTACTCACATTTCCATGCTTCAAACTCCTAGGTTGGCAGGAGTTTGGCTAAGGATGGGAACTCACCTTATCTTTTAGGACCTTGGTATCGAACCATGGCCTGCTGGTTAAAAAGAACAGTGTCTTAACCTCTTGTGCCACCACCGCAGCCCATGTCTACACAGAAGAAAAGTCCCGTTGTGTTCAATAGTACTTATTCCTGGGAAAGTGTCGTTAGGATTGCAGCCGTATTCTTCTTCCAAAGAACTCAGTAACAGCTTATATACATTTCCAGGCATTTTCTTATACAGCACCTACACCTAAATCCTAATCAGCTAACCATGTCTACTCCAAAGTAAGCACCATTTTGTTCAATGGGTCTTACTCCCAGGAAAATGTCTTGAGGATTGCAGCCTTAGTTTGAACAGTAGGCCTCTTTGGAGGAGAAAGGTGAACCTCCAATATTGGGGGGAGAGCACTGATGGGCCCAGGCCGGTTCGGTCCAGTTCTTGGGAACCGGTTGTTCCCATTTCCCCGCCACTACCGCTACCAGTAGTGACAGGGCCCCCCAAAACTGGCTGAACCGGTTCGCTGGCGCTGCGCGCAGGAGCAACCAGTTGAGCATCTTTTTATTTTTAAATTTGCCGCTCGTAGCGGCAGTCCAGCAAAGTGCCCCAGAAGCCTCAGCGCTGTTCTTTCCCTGGTCGCTGAGGCTTCTGGGGCACTTCGCCAGACTGCCGCTAAGAGCGGCAAACTTAAAAATAAAGATGCCCAGCTGGCTGCTGCAGCCTCAGAGCACCATCCTATGCAGGTCTACTCAGAAGTAAGCCGCATGCTTAATTTTTTAAATTTTTTAAAAAATTTTTTGAAATTCCCTTTAAATTTTCCCTTGCCCTGCCCCCTGACCTCAGCCCTGCCCCCTGACCTCGGCCCCGCCCCCTGACCCAGCCTGGCCCCACCCACTTCCAGAGAACCAGTTGTTAGGGAAGGCTGGGCCCATCACTGGGCCTGGGAGAGGTAGACACATTTAGAAGACACCACGTTGGGAAAACTGAAGACTGATTTCCAAAATGTTGAAAACATCGACATGAATTCATTTTCTGCTCTGATGATAACAGCAACCAAAAAGTTGTGCCCTCGAGGAGGGAGGCAGCTGAAGGGCCCAGCCCTGCCACCCTATGTTTGGGCATGCCCGGTGATGTAACAGAGTGTTCCCGTTTGAAAGCGGGTGGCAAAGGCTTCGAAGTTAACCCCTCGGTACTGGAAGCGGCCCTGCACACTCCTGCCAAACCTGACATCTTTCCAAGTGAGAAGCCTTCACCCAGGTTGACTTTACAACGAGTTTCTGCCCTGCGGTGTGCAGTGTCAGCAGATCTCCAGCCCTCTTCTTCGAACATAGAAAGCGTCCCCCCTACTCCGAGTAACTTCTACTTCATCTCGTTAGGTATTGATTTCCAACCACTGTGCCAAGGAGCACTGATGTGCCATGAATGGGCTACAGGGGTGACATGCACAGGTGGGCAGATGCCGGTTCGGGCCTACTCGCCCGAACCGGATCTTCCCCATGGGCTGACGTTGGCGAACCGGTCACAGCCGCGGCTGCAAGAGCCGCGGGGACCGGTTCGCCAGCGTCCGCCGGCGCCGGGTCTCCTGGGACTCACCGCCAGGACGCTCAGTGCACGTGTGTCCAGCTGGACGCATGCGCACTAAGCGTCCTAGCGCAGAGCCCCAGGATGCTTAGTGTGCCTTCGTCCAGCTGGACGCAGGCGCACTAAGTGTCCTGGCGCCAAGGACGCTTCAGGAGACGAACTGGGCATGCGCCAAGTCACTCTAAGGTATCGAACAATGGGCACAATCCAGAGTAACTATGGGGAGTCCTTGCTCTGGTGTAAAACAATTTGCTCTGGATTGCAATATGAATTTCCCATAGGTTTTCACTAGATGGTGCAGTAACTACGGGTACATGTAATGTCTCTTACGTGCTCCTGTAGTTACTCTGGATTGTGGGGTATATATCATATCTTAGATATAGGGTTGCCAAATGTCCGGGAAAACCGGGACTGTCTCAATTTTTGAGGATTGCATTGTGGATTGCGTTCATTTCGGAGATCAGTCCAAGGTGACCAGATACCCAAACCTCAAGAGGACAAGGTCTTGGATTCCTCTCAGACTGGCCTTTCTGGCAGACAATGACACAGTAGCCTACTCATGAGTAAAGCCGCGATATTGGGCACTTTCACTTTCCCATAGAGCTCAATGCATATTTTTTATTTTTAGTTTTTTGGCCATAACCTTTGATGGGAGAGAGACATTGCAAAGTGCCAAAATGAGGCCCAAACGGAGGACAATGAAGCCCTTTTGGAGGACACCCGGACAGGAGGCTAAAAAAGAGGACAAATCTGGAAAAATCCGGTCATATGGTCACCCTGCCAGTTTGACACAGGGTGCTATCCCAGTTTTGTGGAAGAGAATTATACAGAGTGATTGAAAAGTAACTCCCTATATTGTAATTTATAAGTATTTTAAAATAGGGAGCTATTTTCAATCATCCTGTATATCTAACCCTACTTAGATATAGGTATCTTAGATAATCCTATCCAACCCACTAGAAACAAACAGCTCCAGGACTCAGCAGGGCAGCGATCAAGATAGATCGAGGTGACCAAAAAATAAAATAAAAAATAAAAATAAAAAGAGGACACCCAAGAAAAATGTAGTGCATAACAAAATAAAAGCTTAGAAACACTCATATATATTGCTTTCATGTGCTTAATTTAAACACTATATTATTTATTATTGAATTTAGCCTACAATCCAGAGTAAATTTGGGAACTTTAACACCAATTTAGTTACGGTGCCACCTATGGGAAACCTATGGGAAATGCATAGAACAATCCAGAGTAAGTGCCTCTTATGTCTTCTCATAGTTACTCTGGATTGTAGCCTTAAAGGAGTTGCACAGGCCTAAACTGGTTAGGATTATGCCCTGTATTACTATATTTTAAACTTAAAACCATTCCATATCGTTTACTACATATAATTTATTAATTACAAGGAGGCTATATGCTGCCTGCTCACAAGGAAAAGGATGACATTGAAGTTTTTCCAGGACATAAGGCTAAAAGAGGGCATGTCCTGGAAAAAGAGGACAGATGGTCACCCTGAGATAGATGTACAGTTGTGCCTCACATAATAAGTTTAATTTGTTCAGGAAGCATGCTAGTTATGTGAAACGCTCTTTATGTCAAGCAGATTTTTCCATAGGAAATAATGGAAACTCAGACGATTGGTTCCATATCCCAAAAAATATTCATATAAAAATATTAACTGTATGTTAAAATGATGACAAAACACTGGAATTGAATTCAAAACATGCATTCAATGTGCAGTCTACTTAGGCTGCAATCCTAAAGATAATTTCTTGGGAGTAAGGCCCATTTAATACAATGGGGCTTACTTCTGGGTAGACATGGTTAGGAGGCTACAATCAAAGACACTTTCCTGGGGGTAAGCCCCATTTAATACAATGGGGCTGACGTCTGGGTAGACACTTGCTGAAAGAACAGGCAAATAAATTTATTTAGCCACGCAGTGGGGATACATATAACTTATAGAGCAACAGCAAAACATTAATGTTTTCCTTGGCGTAAGGACTGGAGCATGATTTGCCACCAGAAAAACTGACCCCCACCTCTAAAAAAAGCCAGAGTTTCTCTTTCGTGTTTGTTCCTTCGCCGTCCGCCCAGCCCAAACACGTATCTTAATTTAATTTGTCATCAAAGTGAGGAAATTTGGAAGTAGACTCTGAAACCCCAATGCTTTAGAAAGCTTTTGCAAGGACAAATTTTTAAAAGGGGGGATATTTCCACGTAGCCTCTATAATTACACCCCAGCATGTTTTTCAAAGGCATTCTTGGGGAAAAAAGAGGTTTAAAAGAGATAAATTGAGCCTTAAAAAATAACTGCCCTGCAATGACTTGAGGAACATGTCAGGGTGATTTAAAGGACTTTTTCATGTGGGTTGCCAAAGTCAGAGAAGGCTGATGTCTTGCCATTTTCATTGATCTGCCAAAGTGGGGACTCTCCGCGCCAATCCTTTCTTCCTTATCCTAAGGGTAGAATATGCCTTTAATGTGGCTATTGGCCGAACGCAACATCGATCTGTTCATGCAAAACCATGGGAAGTGGATCAAAATCCTTTTGGGTTGGCAGCTTCTTAAAAGTGCCAAGTAAATAGCAGTCTCGTGTTTTCACCGGTCAGATCCAAGTGTACATCTGGAAGGCTTGGCCCACAGGGAAGGAGAAGATGAGGCCAATGGGGTCATGGATCAGGAACAGAAGATGAACCCTGATGGGCCAGGCTAAAGACCCATCTAATCTGGGTTCCTATTAGGACCCCAACACGTAGGGGATATATTGCAACTGAGATGGGGTTAAGGGAGGTCCAGATCTGAGTAACCCCATAAAGGTGAGGGAGGCTCTGTACTCAGGATAAGGGGGAAAATTGCGCCTTACCTCTGGATGATCTCCAGCCACCTCCTAACCACATCTGATAGATGAATTAATATAAAATAATAATTCAGATACTGGCACAGAGCTCCAAAAAGTGGTTTGCACTCATAATTCTCTGTCTGTCTGTTTGCCTGTCTGCCTCTCTCTCTCTCTCTCTCTCTCTCTCTCTCTCTCTCTCTCTGAAATGGCAAGTGTACCCGATTTATACCAAGGAGCATCTGCATCTCAAAATAGAAAGCTGGTGTGCTCAATTTTCATTTAGAATAAATATTTCTTTAACTACCACTACGCAATCGACTATAAACACATCAGGGGGTCCCAAGGTTTTCCCCACGCACACCTCTTAAGAAAAATAATCAAAGACTCATCAGGGTAGTAAGGCCACTGAGGATCTCTGAGGATCACTTTGGAAGCTCTGACGGCACATCTGATTCTGTTCTTAGTACAGTCAGCCATGAGGTATGTCTATATGTAATTTCCTACAATCGCAACACAGATTGTGCTTGTCCATAGCTTTTGATCAGGAGATATTTCATAACTGACTTTTGCATTGGATTCTGTTCTTCAATACGAATCCCCCGACATATGACATGACAGGGTGCTCCATGCCATTGCAAAGTTCCAAAATGAAGCCCTTTTGGAGGACACCTGGACAGGAGGCTAAAAAAGAGGACAAATCCAGAAATTTACGATCATATGATCACTCTGCATGGGACCTCCTGGATGTGACCAAAAGTATCTCCTGATCATGTCCAGACAGCACTTCCAGTTTAGGATGAAATCAAAGTGCCTTCTGGACACAGCCAGGAGGACTTCTGAGTCCCAGGTGGATTTTATAAGAACGTTAGCGAAAAGCGTACCCGCGTTGCAGGAGTAACATTTCCCCATATGCCATCCCCCCATGGCACATAAACACCCCATGCGCATAAACACCCCCCCCATGCGCCATTTCCCCCATGCGCAACTTCGCCCAGGTGCATCAACCCTCATGTGCATCATCCCCACATGCGCAACTTCCCCCATGCGCAACTTTCCCCATGTGCAACTTTTCCCCATGCGCAACTTCCCCCTATGCGCAACTTTTCCCCATGCGCAACTTTCCCCATGTGCAACTTTTCCCCATGCGCAACTTCCCCCTATGCGCATCAACCCCATGCGGAACTTTCCCCCATGCCCAACTTTCCCCCATGCGCAACTTCGCCCAGGTGAATCAACCCCCATGTGCATCATCCCCACATGCACAACTTCCCCCATGCGCAACTTTCCCCCATGTGCATCATCCGCCCATGCGCAACTTTCACCCATGTGCATCATCCACCCATGCACAATTTCCCCATTCGCAACTTCCCCCCATGCACAACTTCCCCCATGTGCACCAACACTTCATGTGATCCAACCCCTCATGCGCTCCAACCCCCCATGCGCAGCATCCTCCACAATGCAACCTCTTCCTCCTAACAACGTCCCCTCAGTGCACCAGGGTCTGAGCACCAAATTGGCTGGATGTTATTCAGTCTCCCATGTAAAGTATAGGACAGAAACACGTTGCCCCCTTTTCAGCCCCTGAAGGGTTAAAGTTCTCCAGATGGTTCTTGGTGGGAGTTCAGGTGACAGAAGGAACTCCCAGAATTCCATGCTTCAGGCCCAGCAGTTGGGGCGGAATGTTGATGAGTCAGCAATTCTCAATGCAAAGTATAGGGAGGAAAACGCGTTGCGCCCCTTTACACCCCCTTCCCGTTGGAATTTCTGAAAACCAGTTCTTAGTGCACCCCTCCCTCACGGAAGGAACACCCACCCCAAATTTCACGCTTCTAGGCCCAGCGGTTTTGGCAGGGTGGTGATGAGTGAGTGAGTGAGTCAGTCAGTCAGTCAGTGACTTTTCTCTTTTATATATATAGATAAGAAGAGCCCCACTGAATGGACCCATCTAATCCAACTTTCTACATCTCACAGGGGTCCAAGGGAGGAACACGTGGCAAGAAGAGACCCGCATTCTGGTGCCCTACACTTCCTTAGGTTTCCTCCAACCATCTGCTTTTCCGACCCTCTCCCCTGGACCCACAATACTGCTTGCCCCTCACCATTGCTCTCAGTGGCTTCGTTCTCCATTGAGACATTTGGGTCTGGCTGTAGCCGTGGTGAAGAATTCATCTTCCAAGAATTCTCTCTTTCCCTCTGATGTTTACAAGGGCTTGGGAAGCGATTGGCACAAGAACGTTCTCTTTTAAGCAAAGCCCCTATAAGAAATCCCACAAACATTTCTTATCCCATCATTCATCTTATAGGCCTTTGTTGTCAAGATCCCAAACACTGGTTGCTTTGTTAACATTTCAAGGGGGGAGCGAGCCCAAGAACCGCTCCGGAGTCTTCATTCCCCCTCCCCAATTAAACAATTTACAGTCGCAAGTGCTTCGCCCGGCGTTCGGCACTGTACGATCTTGTTTGGGGCTGATCTTGGAAAGTTCTGTATCAGCCTGCCTGAGAGCCTAAATCCTTTAACAGCACTATTATTTTTAATCTGTCGCGATTTTGCTGCCTAATTTATATGTCTGCTGGATGACTCATCCCTTGAGGAATGTCTTAGAAGCGCTGCGGACCCCGTACACGTGATGAAAAAAGAGATGAAATGCCCCCAAATATTGATACTAGCATTGCTGAACGTGCAAAGAGGGTGGACTGGAGAAGTTCAAGATGGCTTTGATGGAGCGGTTGTTTCAGGTGGGGGGCGGTAGGGTTTAAGCACCCCATAACCACTACTGGTTTCAGAAGTCATCAAGGACTGGTGGGCCTTGTGAAAAGTATCGAACCTCAGCCAATGTTCAGCCTAACAACTCCTGAATGTTATCTGGACAACATGCCTATCAACACTCACCCTATTCAAAGAAAGATCTCCACAATTATGGAGAAAATCTCCTAAGAAGATATTGTAAGATCTTCTAAGAAGGTCTCCTTATCTGCAGGTTTAGCACCCATACATTTCACTCACCACAGGTGCTGAGCCTCACAAGACCATTTAGGACTTCCCAAATGTGACCAGAAGAACCTTATTATCACACATCGGAGGTGCTCTGAGATGTGGGCTTCAGACAGTTTCCAGAGGTGTCCAGAAAGATACTTCTGCTCATGACTGGAAGGCACTTCCAGCTTCATCCAGATGAGAAGACCTCTCATCCAGAGGTCTTCTGATGGGTTTTGGATCACCTCGGACACTGAGATCTCATTGAATTGGTCACCTTGGACAATGTGATCTCACTGAATTGGTCACCTTAGACACTGAGGTCTTATTGAATTGGTCACCTTGGACAATGAGGTCTCACTGAATTGGTCACCTTGGACATTGTGGTCTCACTGAATTGGTCTCCTTGGACATTAAGATCTCATTGTGTACCGGTAAAACATGCAGTTCTAGTGCTCATAAGACCATTTCTCCTGCTCCCTTATTTCATGTCTCCAGTGTGTTCATGCAGATCTTGTATAATATGCAATGCTGGGCACATTTGGGGATTTACTTCTGAGTAGACATGCCTGGGATCGCACTGCAAATCTGCAAATTAACACCAGTCAATCCTCATCATGTTGGACTCATCTTTAAAGAGATCACATTCCTGGTAAACCCCCCCTCCCCACCCATGCATCTGTTCGAGATGGTCTCTGGAAGGCTGAAGCCACACTCTGTTGGCAGGCGGGACGTCCATGATGACTTAATAGGTCATTCCTATCTTTAAGTTTGGCCCCTTAAAATAGAAACAGGTTCTTGTCAAGCCTTGGAAAGCTGTCCTCACGAGCGGAATGATAGCCCTTCATTTGGGGGGGGGGATTCTGTCCCCCTCCGCCCAGCCCAAGCCATTAAAGTGATCCAAAATGACACATCGTGAAGTCTTTGAGAAAGGTCACCATCTCCCCAAAATAGGGAACACGAACCTTCTGATATGTAGCCTAAATCCCATACGGCCTAATTTTGAATTACCGTAAATAAAATTGTTGATATATTATGGGCCACTTTTTTAAAATAAATCCTCATCATGTTGGTTATTAAATAAATTTATTTATTTAATAAATAAATAAAGTAAAATCTCTTTTAATAAGGACAGGGGAGAGCCTTACTACATATAGACTGAGAAGATCCTCAACACTGAAATGCAGATAATTAATATGATTATTAATTTTAATTAATAATCGATTAATTAATAATTATTAATATTGTTATTGATATGATTGATTATTAATATTAATGTATGGTTGTGTTGACAATGCCGAGGATATTATATGTAGAAAGAAAAGCAGGATCCCTGCCTATCTTATCTATCTATCTACAGTATTTATATAGTGCTTTTCAACTGGAAAGTACACAAAGCAATTTACAAGAAAATGAAAAATTAATAGCTAATTACTGGTAAAAAAAAGCAGGCCTCCGTCAGTCTTGAAAGACTATGGGATCGTGCTCGGTGCTGCATACACTGCATGTGAAGCACGAGGGCCTGAGTAGATTGATATGGAGGATAGGCTGTTACCCAAGCAGCAAATCCCCCCTCTCCATGCCACTGAACTAGCCCAATGGAAAGGCAGAGCCAATACGATTGGATCCAGCTGGCGTCGCAGAGCTGGGCTAAGGACAGGAGTTCACCCTGTCTTGTGGGACCGACCCGGGTCTTGAACCCTGGCCTGCTGGTTAACAGGCACAGTGACTTAGCCACTTGCGCCACCCACAGCCCTCAATTACTGGTAATATATTATAATAATACTATACTGGTTTACATTGTGAAATAATATTTGAAATGCAACCCTGTGCATGCTTACATGAGTGTAAGATTGGGGTATTGAACCCAGTGGTTGTCCAAGAAAGCACTGAAAAAGATGTTTATGATCCCTGATTGATTTAGACTAGTGTTACATTCACATGCGCATGTTCATTGCTTGACAGTCTAGTGGTGGCTCATGTTTGTGACTGCAGAACATCATCCCTTGCTGGTTAGACCGGACTTTCCTATCTCCCCACATGACCTCAGATACAATACTGGTCGCTACACGAGTGGTTTTCCAAATTTTTAGATCTACTGCAGGGTCTCTAGACTTTTTTGGCCAAAGGGTCACATCCAATACCTGGCAAAATGTCAAAGGCCATCAAAAATTTAAATAAAAAATGTAAACAAACAGACTAGAGTTGGAACTTAACGAATAAACGGCTCAAATTTGTAGGATTTCTACAAGCACCAACACACATCACAGAAATAAAGCATACAGTTAAATGGACCCCATTTCCCCCCACCCACCATCACAGCTCCTGTTGTGTTTGGTCAACTGGGAGCTCAAGTACGCGGGATCGGAGGTCTCTGGGCACAATCCAGAAGTGCACTTGGGTTCCCATGGCTATCGCTGGGGTGGCCCAAGTCCAAGATGGGGCAGCCCAGTAATGCCAGAAAAGGCTTGGGACAGCCTAGGTTGCCCCAAGAGAGGTGGACCTGGGCTACCCTAACTGGGCCAGCCTAGGCACTTCAGGAGAAGCATGTTGAGGGCATGTTCAGCATTGCCAAGGGCGGAGCAGTTACTCTGGATCCAGAGCCTCTTTCCAGGGCAGAAATGCTTTCTTCCAGCTCCTCAGAGTTATACCACCTCAGAAACAGGTTTGGTAATGAGTAGACCCATAGGGGTCCATGATAAGGCAGAGTAACCCTACAATCCAGAGTAACTACGGGAGCACGTAAGAGACATTACGTGTACCCGTAGTTACTGCACCACTTAGTGAAAACCTATGGGAAATTTATATTGCAATCCAGAGCAAATTGTTCTTGCACCAGAGCAAGGACTCCCCGTAGTTACTCTGGATTGCACCCTTAGAATGGCAGTGTTAACCACAAATCTGACTTCTTGGCCAGCCTCGCTGCAAACCGTACCTCTCAACTTCAGGATACGGCACAACGACGGCAGCCACTAACATGGGGATACAGCAGGACACTCCAAGAAGCCCCTTGTATTCACTGGAGACTCTACTGGCATCTCTTCAGGGATTTCTTGTAAGGCAGGCACCACAGCTGTTCCTTGTTCAGTGTGATCTGAGGCAGGTCTCCTGCTCTTGCTCTGGTGTAAGAACCATTTGCTCTGGATTGCAATATGAATTTCCCATCGGTTTTCCCTAGGTGGTGCAGTAACTACAGGTGCACGTAATGTCTCTTACGTGCTCCCGTAGTTACTCTGGATTGTAGGGTATCTCTGTTATTATGTTATACCTTTTTAAATTAAAGATTGATGTCCCACCTTCTTCACAAGGTGGCTGTTGTGGGGTCTCCTGGCTGGAACAGTCAGATTATGGTAAGATTGAAACCTGGGATGGTCTCAACAGTTCCTCCGTCCTTAAGGTTGGACTTCTGGGTCAAGACTGTGGCAAGCTTGGACTTCTTGGCTCTCAGTCAAGAAAGTGGCCACAACAGGCACTTTGGCAACGTTTGATTGTGGCAAGTGTGTAATGATGCACAACACTCTTGTAGAACAGTTTTGGAAATACTGCACACGCTTGATCCCACATGCTTTTACTGTGTTATTGAGATTGTTGGGGTTATCTGGGGGTTGGATTAGAAGTCCTATTAGGTCCTTTCCAACTCTATGATTCTGTGATCTCGCAGGCAGCTTTACCCCATAAGATGGTCCATCTCAACAACACTGCCCATGCATGATGGACACCACTTGGTGCCCACACAACTGGCCCCCAAAAGGGAAAAGGAGATGGGCACACAAAATATTTACCCATATTTTGCTCACACGTGCAGCGGGCAGAGAGAATGATGACCAGCAGAGAAGAACATGACGTGGCAATCGGCCTCACATCGCGAACAACAAGAGAGCAGGCGCATTTCCCAGTGAGGTCAGCGTGCGGTCAGGGGGATACCAGTTTCCATAAACACGTTCCCAAATAGTTACGCAGGGGACTAAAATAAGCCTCCTGGTCCGTCAGCAGGCAAGAGACAGCAGATTCACTTACCAAGGGAGAAGAAGGGAGAACCCTAAACAAAACATATGGCTTTTGTTTGAAATATTATTTATGGTACTCCAGCTGAATGCTCTACTATGCTGAAAATAGTTTCCAAAATTGGGGTGCACATTAGATTCAATGGCAGATCAGAGTCAAGTAAATACGGTATTTTTAATTATAGCTCCAGTATCTATCGCCATTATTTAGGTTGCAATCCTAAACACGCTTTCCTGAAAGACCCATTGAACTTACAGAGGGCTTACTTCTGAGTAGGCGTGGTTAGGATTGTGCTCTTTAATAGTTGACTATATTGTGATGTGGAACATAATTGTGGTTGACATCAGTGCAATTAGATGAAAATCATAGCATAACCCCATTATCATGTTATTAATGTCATATATGACTCCTCAACGCGCCCGTTTGGGCCTGATCCGAGATGGAGCAGTGGTCAGGAGCTGCTGCTATTCCTCGGAGCAGGCTCAAATGGCCGGGTGAGGCGCACTGCACACAGGGTGACGAGATGCCAAACTCCAAATTCCCTGCCAAGCCCCCCAAAATTCCTGTCCCCCAGGCCAAATTTCCTACTAGGTTAAAAAATGTAGGACACCTCAAAAATGTAGGACAAATGTAGGACATGATAAATAAAGCAAAAATACTCATATTGCTTTCCTGTACTTAATTTCAACATGTTTTAAATTGAAAACCTTTTAACATGCATTATTCTGAGCCCCCTGACTCAGGAGTAAGCTCCATTGATTTAATGAGCTTGCTTCTGAGAAGGCATGGATTTGACTGGGACCCCCTCCCCAACTCAGGAGTAAGCTCCTGCAGAGGCAAGGACTCCCTCCCTGGGCTTACTTCTGAGTAGGCATGGCTGAGATTGGACTGCAGAGGCAAGGACTTTCTCCCTGACTCAGGAGTAAGCTCCATTGACTTAATGGGCTTACTTCTGAGTAGGCATGGCTGAGATTGGACTGCAGAGGCAAGGACCCCCTCCCTAACTCAGGAGTAAGCTCCATTGACTTAATGGGCCTACTTCTGAGTAGGCATGCATGGCTGAGATTGAACTGCAGAGGCAAGGACTCTCTCCCTGACTCAGGAGTAAGCTCCATCGATTTAATGGGCTTACTTCTGAAATAGGCATGGCTGAGATTGGACCCCCTCCCTAACTCAGGAGTAAGCTCCATTGACTTAATGGGCCTACTTCTGAGTAGGCATGGCTGGCATTGGGCTGCAGAGGCAAGGACCCCATCCCTGACTCAGGAGTAAGCTCCTTTGACTTAATGGGCTTCCTTCTGAGTAGACCTGCCTGGGACTGGACTGCTGGTGCCTAGTGGGCGGCAGGGTGATCAGATACCGAATTCAAAATCCCACCCCCAAGTTCCCCAAAATTCTTGTCCTCCAAACCAAAATTCTTACCCGGTTAAAAAATGTAGGACACTCCAAAAATGTAGGACATGGTAAAATAAAGCTAAAAACACTCATATTGCATTCCTGTACTTAGCTTTTCCACAAATCTCATTGCAATAGACCAGACACCAACCACATGTGATCCAAGCAGCCAGCCTTTCTCAGGCTTGGCCTTTCAGTCTCCTTTCCTTCGCCCCCTAAACCAGTGGTTCTCAATCTTCCTAATGCCGTGACCCCTTTGTATGTTCCTCATGTTGTGGGGACCCCCAACCCATAAAATTATTTCTGTTGCTACTTTATAACTGTAATTTTGCTAGTGTTATGAATCGTAATGTAAATATCTGATATGCAGGATCTATTTTCATGGTTACAAATGAAATGTACAAATGGGACTTATTTCAGAGTAGGCATGCATAGGATTGGGCCCTGAGGCTGTCAGTCAGCCCCAGTGCACGTGCAGCTACAGCCGGAGGTCTGGCAAGCTTGACCTTGCCCCCTGCTCCAGGGATCTTTAGGCAACCCCCAGGAAAGCTCTAGGCGACCCCCAAAGGGGTCCCGACGCTCACTTTGAGAAACTCCCAGATCTTTTTCTCTGCAGGGACTGGAGCCACTGCCAGGCACAGCCATTTGGGAATGGCTACTTAGAGGCCCAGCTAGAGACCTACATGGGCCTCTGGGAAGCACAATGGGAATCGGGCACGATGCACACTGGAAGATATAGTTCTTCCAGTGATGGCTCAGAAAGGGGCCTTAGCATGGGAAGGGGGGCAACACCAATTCCTTTCCCTCCCTCCCTCCTCCTCCCTTACCTAGCAGCCTTTGCAGGCCTAAAATGGCCAAAAACAGGCCTAAAATCTAACGTAATGGCAGGAAAGGCCCCCGAAGGCCCCCAAATTCCTGACTTCTGGTTCCAGGTTCTCATTTCCAGTTCTGTCAGGGAAATTCCTGTCATATGGTCACCCTGAAGTCTGCGTATGTCTAGGCCTCTGGACATGCACAGTGGGAGACTGCCACTGGACTGGACATGCACAGTCCGCACTTCTGCCCAGACATTTGGCCTTGCTCCAGAGATGGAGCAGCAGCTCCCGGCTGCTGCTCCATCTCCAAAGCAAGGCCAAATGGCTGTGCTCACTGCATAGGTCCAGAAGCCTGGACTTACGCAGTCCATGCCTCTGCCTGGCCATTCAGCCTTGCTTCGGAGATGGAGCAGCAATCGACTGCTCCTCTGCCTCCCAAACAAGCCTGGATGGCTGGGCAGAGGCACGGCCGGGCAGAGGCATTCCTCTGCTCCAAGGAGGAGCAGGCACCTCTGCAGTCTCAGAAGCAGGAGTCTCAGGAGCAGGCACCTCCACAGCTTCAGAAGAATACTGTGCAGGTCCTAACTTTGACACCTGTGCAGTCCTGGGAGGGGTGTGTGTTTCCCAGAGGTGATGCGCTCCTCCCCACACCGGGTGATGTGCAGTGTCATGTTGCCCCAACCAACTAACCAACCAAACAACCTACCTACCTACCTACCTAAATGGATAGATAGATAGATGATAGATAGATAGACCTGTCCATCCTACCTAGATACCTAGATACCTAGATACCTAGATACCGACCGACCGACCGACCGACCGACCGATTGATTGATTGATTGATTGATTGATTGATTGATTGATTGATTGATTGATTGATTGATTGATTGATTATCTTGTTTGATATCTTTTTTTCCTGCACACTGGAACAGCAGGTGTATTATCCCCCATACCATCTGCTGTGCCATCCTCGTTTCCAAAAGATGAACACTACAACAGGAAAGTCAGCCGGGTAGAGTTAACAAATTTAAACCTGGTAAATGTTCCAAGCCTGCAAACACCTGAAATGGATATTGAGCTGAGAGAATAGTTGCTATTATACAAGGGCAGGCAAGGAGGGGAATAACTTCAACCTGCTCTACCTCTGACATTTTATTTAATAGCTTTTCCACAAACTGTTTCTTTCTTGCCAAGGGGAGATAGATTCCACCGCACCAGCTCCATTCGCGGCACATACGTCGGGAGTGTACTGAGTGTATTGAGCGTATGGAGGGCGAATTTTTCAAGCAACCGGTCTTTGAAATGTAATAGAACCATCTTGGCTGCTGAGCCGTGAGAGCTCCGTTATAAAATTTAATGGTATGAAAATGGATTGCATCTGTAGCTCATTTTCCGCCGCAGTAAATATTATACCTGCAGGTAGCAATTTAATGGCTGTGGACATCTTATTTTTGCGTTCGAGGAGGGAGAGGAGCATCAGAAAATGAGCTGGCAGCTGCTGGAGGTGAGATAGCAGATGAAGAACGGTGTGTTCCTTCGAGTCACATCATGATTAGCGTTAACGTGTAAGCAGCGCACTTCTCAGGAGGGAGTCCCATTGAACTCTGTTGCAAATACGAGTAGTTCTGGACTGATTGACTGAGGGCACAATCCTATCCATGTCTAATCAGAAGTAAGCACCATTGTCTTCAAAATGTATTACTCCCAGGAAAGTGTGAACAGGATTGTAGACCTAGGCATTTGGTCTGCATTGGTAGTTGGATCAAATGTCCAGTTGATTGATTGATTGATTAATTAATTGATTAATTAATTAACTGCTTCCTTGATTGATTGAAAAGGTGCCCTTGATTAACGGCAGAAGATTTTTCAAATGCTAATTATTTTTAATGCAAGTCCTTCCAAAAATCAGGGGGTGACAGTGGGAAGGTAGCCAGGGGGTAGCAAATTCCAGGGTGTACCACTTCTGACTTGGGGTGACCAGATGCCAAACCCAAAATTCCTGAACCCCAAGGCCAAAATTCCAACCCCCCCAAGCCAAAATTCCTACCTGCTTTAAAAAATTGCCAAAAAATGTATTTTATGAGAGAGAGAGAGAGAGAGAGAGAGAGAGAGAGAGAGAGAGAGAGAGAGAGAGAGAGAGAGTGGTTTTCAGTTTTTTGGCCATAATGTTTGATAGGAAGGAAATATCTCAAAACTGATTTTTGCATTGGATTCTACTCTTTAATACGAATCCAACAACATATGACATGATGGTGTACTGTGCACCATTGCAAAGTTCAAAAATGATGCCAAAATGTAGGACAATGAAGCCAAAATGTAGGACACCCAGACAGGAGGCTAAAAATCCAGACAAATCCAGGTTTTTCCGATCATATGGGTGGGGAGCAACAGAAATGCCTCTTTCGATGTTTCCTGAAAGCATCATTTTAATACAAATAATGTCCTTCTCTTTAGGATGATTGTTTAACCTACATATAAATGTAATCAGTTCATTCACTGGCAGAGAAGCGAGGCCAAAATAATGGGTTGGCATTCAATAAATTAATCAATCAATAAGTCAATCAAGCATTTAATCAACAAAAAATTCACAAAGCAGTTTACAGAGAAAATGAATCAAGCACAATCCTAACCATGTCTACTCAAAAGGAAGCGCCATTGTGTTCAATTGATCTTACTCCTAGGAAAGTGTCTTTCGGATTGCATCTAGTATATGGCGTGTGTATTTTTCATTGAGACTGCAGACTATGGGGAAATGGGTTTTAAATATCCTTCTAAACATATGTACATGTACAGATCTCTCTCTCTCTCTCTCTCTCTCTCTCTCTCTCTCTCTCTCTCTCTCTCTCTCTCTCTGTGTGTGTAGAAAAATCAGATTTCGCATTCGAAAAAAGGGGACAGGTGCATTGCAGCTGTAACGGTTCACTGAGTGATTCCTTTGGCATTTGGTGGGTATTTCTAGCCAACCACAAAGCCGTGAAATCGAAGGGGTTCCTGCAGGTCCATCTACAGGCCATCAAAATCTAAAAATTCAAATTCTCGTTAATTTAACGCAATTAATTAATTTAATTAATTTAACGCAAGTGCAGTGTGTGCACCCTTGGCTTGTCGAACATTCAGTGGCGGTGTTTTGCTTTGTGGGCTTGCTCTGGACTCCTGTTACTCCTAAGATTCGGGACGCTCCCCGTCCCTCCTATTCCCAGCAGTGGCATAGCTTGAAGGGGGTGCCAAGCAATGGGTTGTACGGGAGGCAGTGTGCAAGCTGTCCAGAACTGGAGACATTGCTTCAAGTATTGGGAGATCCTGAGTAGCTAGATCAAAACCCGCACCCGATGCCACCTTCCAGCTCATGCGTGAATTAATTTAAAGATCACCTTGATTTGCTGATAAACTCCAGAATACAAATTTCCGGAAAACCTTCGTTTTCCCATTTCCAACACTCAGTGGACAGGTGAAAATCGTATGTTCACCAATGAATTGAATTGACCTTTCAGGCCACCATAGAAACATATAAAACAGCTGTTTTCCACCAACACCACCACCCCCGAGGGCAGTAACACGCATCATGTACCGCCATCCGGTATCATGCATTAGCCGTGGCTATTTAAAAACACGAAACGCTGCGCGACAAATCAAGAGCTTTGCTGACCATCTTTGGTAGAAAAGGAAAAGCAGGCAAGACAATAGCACAGATTTTTTTTAACTAGCCATGAATGGTTGGAAGGCATTTCCAAATTGTGGGTTAAGTCACGGTTTTAAGGCAGGATGTGAATGAGACACGTGGGAATAAAAATGGCCTTCGTTCTGTTGCAAGGAATGCTTGTAGTACAACAGATGGAAAGGCTCATTCAGAGAATCTCCAAGTACCCACTAAAGAAGCCACCGTTTGGGGGTAATCAAGTTGCACTACTTTGGTATATTTGAATATTGACTTTTGCTTTAAGGTCCAACACCACATTCCTGGCCCCTGAACTGGTC
Source organism: Cryptoblepharus egeriae (assembly GCA_030015325.1). Lineage (NCBI taxonomy): Eukaryota > Metazoa > Chordata > Lepidosauria > Squamata > Scincidae > Cryptoblepharus > Cryptoblepharus egeriae. Next base: position 28,917,000 of record JAREYC010000012.1, read on the forward strand.
ACCATCCCCACTCCTTGGCGCATCCACTTCAAAGCATTGAGCACAACCTCCTACGCCAGTGTCGGACTTTGAATGGAGACCCATGATGGTGCGTCTGAATCACAGTACCTTGGACAGTTCCAAGAAGGCCAGTTGCTCTGACAAGGGTTGGGGTAAACTGAGGGCCTGATCCTCTCCAGCGCTAATGTAGCCACAATACACCCAAGGTATTAAATGTTTATTTGATCTTCAGCAGGACTCCCAGAAAGCTGGAACTGGCCACATATGTCTGGTTTTTCCTATTGGACCGACCTTTCTGTGCCGGAAGGAACACTTCCTATCCCTATTCCGGCTGTGTGTGCCTCCATCACCAGGTCCTGTAAGGTCAGGAGGCAGAATGATGACCTTACAGGACCTGGTGATGGTGGCACACACGGCCGGAATAAGGATAGGAAGTGTTCCTTCTGGCGCGCATGAGCGCGATATAGTCAATGCACACATTCAAAATTAAATGGCTGCAAAATTAAATGCTGCGGTGGCCAATAAGTGACCCGCTGGCCTCCACCAACCACCTCCAGCCAGCAGACAGCAGCAGCCAGATAAGCCCCTATCCTCCATGTTTACTCAGAAGTACATCCATTGAGTCAATGGGCTTACTTCTGAGCAAGGGGTGACCATATGCTGGCACCCAAAAAGAAGAAAAGTGTTATCCCCCCCAAAAAAATTTTAAAGTCCAGTTTTTCAGTAGAAAATCTGGACTTTTCAAGAATCCTGTCCTACTTTTTGGGTGCCAGCATATGGCCACCCTGATCTTCAGGAACGCTCCATGATTGTCTCATCATGGCAAGACTGGCCTTGGCTCAGCTGTGTCAGTGCTGGAAAGTGGCACCTCATTGACTCTTCATGGGAATATGTTTCTTAACCCTGTTTATTGCTCTTTTTCACCAAATCCGAGATTCAGGACACTCCCCTCCCCAACTATTTTTTTTAGATCCAGCTTTTGAACCAGCCACATTTCCTTGAATAGAAGCATCCTGACCTTTTCCCTTAATGGCAAGAGATTTATCGAGGCCGGCTTGGAGGGCGCAGGCTCTGACGGTTCAAGAAACCCCAGCCCGGCTAGCCTTTCCAAATGTCAGCTACTTTCTGCTTCATGGGAGATTACTTAGGAAAGGGGAGGGTGAAACGTTCTCCAAAGAGTTTCTTTTTTTCCCAGCAGGCAGCAAGAGTAACAACAAGACCAAAAATCCAAATTATGTCAGGTGGACGGGTAACCTGTTTGATTTTAAGCACAAGTTTGGAATTTGCAACTGAATGGCTGCACTTCGGGGACAGGGACCTCCCAAGATCCCAGCATGCAACTTATGTAAAACCAGGACAATTCCTCGGATAGGAGCTTCTAAAAGTGGGAACGCAGAATGACACACAAAATGAAACTATTGTGTCTTGGCACAACATGGCCAGAAATAGTTTTATGTTCTGATCCAACACAAGTATTGGCATCCATCAGTCTCGAAAGACTATCGTGCTCGACGCTGCATGTGAAGCATGATGGCCTGGGTAGCATGATATGGAGGAGAAGCAGCAAATCCCCCCTCTCCACGCCACTGAAATAGTCCCATGGAAAGGCAGAGCCGATATGATTGGAACCAGCTGGTGCTGCAGAGCTGGTCTAACGACAGGAGCTCACCCTGTCTTGGGGAGACCCGGGTCTCAAACTCTGGCCTGCTGGTTAACAGGCACAGTGTCTTGAACCACTTGCACCACCAAAAAAATTCTCTTCCCCCCTCTTCATGCCATTTCATTAGCCCTCTCCAAGCATTTTATCTCTGTAAGTCCTGATCGAGCAGTGGTATTCAGGTATTTCATAGCCAAGAAATTAAAAGGCACATACTTCTGAGGAGGAAAGCTATGGCAGGTGTAGACAACTTAATGAGAATCATAGAATCCTAGAGTTGGAAGGGATCTAGTAGGTCATCTAGTCCAACCCCCTACCTGCAGCAGGAAATCCTCCTAGAGTATCCCCAACAGGTGCTCATAGAGCCTCCGCTTGAAGATCCCCAGTGAGGGAGATAAACTAAAAGTCGAGACATCATGTTGCCAACAAAGATCCATCTAGTTAAAGCTATGGTTTTCCCTGTGATAATGTATGGATGTGATAATGTATGGATGTGAGAGCTGGACCACAAACTGATGAAGAATAGATGCCTTTGAATGATAGTGCTGGAGAGTCCTTGGATTGGACTCTTGAGACTCTTGAGAGTCCTTGGATTGCAAGGAGGTCAAATCAGTTCATCCTCCAGGAAATCAACCCTGACTGTTCACTGGAAGGACAGATGCTGAAGCTGAAGCTCTAGTATTTTGGCCACATCATGAGAAGGGAAGACTCAGAAAAGTCCCTGAAGATGGGAAAAGGAGAATGGGATGGCAGAGGATGAGGTGGTTGAATAGTGTCACCAAGGCTATGAACATGGATGGACTTTGGAAGCTGGTGGAGGAAGGGGGGCCTGGTGTGCTGCAGTCCATGGGGTCACAAAGAGTTGGGCACGACTGAACAACTACACAAAAAAGGCCAGATTCCATCACCACATCCTGTGGCAGGGAGTCCCACGTTCCAGCCTCTCCAGTGTAGGAAGCAAGGAATTAACTACTATCTGAAACCCTGGAGACAGTCAGTACCAGTCAGTGTTGACCATCCTGATTCAGATGGGTTCTGCCAATCCTGCATTCCTGCTCTTCCCATACGAAGGCTGCAATCTCACTTTCCTGCGAGTAAAACCCATTGAAGGCAACGGGGCTTACTTTTGAGTCAACATGGTTAGGACTGTGCTCAAAGTGGCTTCAAAAACATCTTGGACTGTCACAGCTAGTCGGGAAGAAGCTTCCCCCTCCATCCCTCCACTCCAAAGTAGTCCCATCGGAATGACGGCAACTGTTTGGATGTAAGAAGGTTGTGGCTCAGAGTCAAAAGCGAATTATCCCAAATTGTTCTTTGCACATGAAGAGATGAATTGGATGTTGTTTTCCAAGACAGTTAAAATAATCAAGATCTCCAGAACCCCCCCAATTTTTTTTAGATGGTTACCATGGGGAAATTACGGGTTCCTCGGGCTGCCAAGGCAAACAGTATGTATTCCAATGTGGCAAAGGTTATGTTCATGGAAAATGGAGATGTCCCCAGGGACTGGCGGGTAACATATTTCAGTTATTATTGTGGTTTTGCAGGAAATTTTCAGCGGGGGGGGGGGGTAAGGGGGAGGCCTTCAAACATTTTCAGCTCGGTTTCATCAACGATGAAGCATTCGAGCACCTGCTTGCCCTGCAAAACGTACCAGGTTTGATTTTGGACATCTCCAGGTTAAGTCTGGGGAAGAACCCCCAACCTGAAGCCCTGTAGAGCAGTGTTTCTCAAAGTGGGGGTCGGGACCTCTTTGGGAGTCGCCTAGAGCTTTCCTGGGGGTTGTCTAAAGACCCCTGGTGCAGGGGGCCAGGTCAGGCTTGCCAGACCTCCAGCTGTGGCTGCGTATGCACTGGGGCTGACTGACAGCCTCAGGGCCCAATCCTATGCATGCCTACTCTGAAATAAATCCCATTATAGTCAGGGGGGCCTTTACTCCCATGTAAATGTGGAGAGGATTGCAGCCTCAGGGCCCAATCCTATGCCTGCCTACTCTGAAATAAATCCCATTATAGTCAGGGGGCCCTTTACTCCCATGTAAATGTGGAGAGGATTGCAGCCTCAGGGCCCAATCCTATGCATGCCTACTCTGAAATAAATCCCATTATAGTCAGGGGGGCCTTTACTCCCATGTAAATGTGGAGAGGATTGCAGCCTCAGGGCCCAATCCTATGCCTGCCTACTCTGAAATAAATCCCATTATAGTCAGGGGGGCCTTTACTCCCATGTAAATGTGGAGAGGATTGCAGCCTCAGGGCCCAATCCTATGCCTGCCTACTCTGAAATAAATCCCATTATAGTCAGGGGGGCCTTTACTCCCATGTAAATGTGGATAGGATTGCAGCCTCAGGGCCCAATCCTATGCATGCCTACTCTGAAATAAATCCCATTGTGTTCAACGTGTGCATAGAACACACATTTCATTGGAAACAATGGAAATACATCCTGCATATCGGATATTTACATTACGATTCATAACTAGCAAAATTACAGTTATAAAGTAGCAACGAAAATAATTTTATGGTTGGGGTCCCCACAACATGAGGAACTTATAAAGGGGTCACTGCCTTAGGAAGATTGAGAACCACTGCCGTAGAGCTATTAAATAGACAGTCCTGAACCAGGTAGGTTAACAGTCTGGTGGGTGAACCTGCCATTGCTACCATTCCTCAATCTCCCTGGATTTGAAAAGGTAAAGAGGATGTATGGAAGAAAAATGGGGGACCAGGGGCAAAATCCAGAGTAACTACAGAGAATCCTTGCTCCAGTGTAAGAACAACTTACTCTGGATTCCAATATGAATTTCCCATAGGTTTCCACTAGGTGGTGCAGTAACTATGGGTGCACATAAAGTCTCTTACGTGCTCCCGTAGTTGCTCTGGATTTGGGGGCATGTCAGAGATGCTCTAGCCAAGGGGTTCCCAAAGTGTGCACCACATTGACTCAAGGCAGGGGTCTCCAAACCCCAGCCCAGGTGGGACCCATGGTGAGCCTCTAACCAGCCCTCTGATCCAGTTGACCAACCATAACTGGATCTGTGATGGTGGAGATGGGGAAATGGGGGTCCATTTAAGTGAGGGCCTTATTTCTATGCTGTGTGTTGGTGCTTGTGAAATCCTGGAAATCAGGGCCCATTTATTCATCAAACTCCCAACTCTAATCTGTTTATCTAAATTTTTTTAATAAGTTTATTTAAATTTAACTCTAATCTGTTTATTTAAATTATTAAATTTAAATTTTTTTCTGGCCCTTGGTACTGTGCCAGGTGTTAGATGTGGCCCTCTGGCCAAAGAGTTTAGAGACCCCTGCCTTAGTGCATCACAGCACATGTGTGGGGTGTCCCTGGCAGCACCGACGTCTTGTTCCCTCAAGCACTGTCACCTTGGATCAAATGAGATTTCGAGCAGAATCCTAACCATGTCTACTCAAAAGTAAGTCCCATTGTGTTCAGTGGGTCTTACTCCCAGGAAAGTGTCTTTAGAATCACAAAATTGCAGCCTTCATGAGATATGAATGTCACCCTCTTGGATCTTGAAAGACTTTCAGCTTTCCTATTCATGTCTACTCAGAAGGAAGTCCCATTGTATTCAGTGAGGCTTACTCCCAGGAAAGTGTGCACAGGATTGCAACCTACGTGAGATCCAAGATGGTGATGCTCAGATGAGCCAGGAAGTGTTGTGACCAAGGTAGGTTTGGGTTACCTGGCCTCATGGATGAACTTCTGGTTTCAGGTCAGGTCTTAACAGGGGCAGGTTGGCTTCAAACAATGTCTAACGGAGAACAGTCTGCAGGATCATCATCAACCAGGTATGTGTCTTGCAAAGATGTCTTCCTATCCCGGACTTGGGCGGAACAAGAGGTCCCCATTACGGGTCATTCAACCACTCCAGAAAGAATTAGGAGATAACTGGGCCAATCCATATCTAAAATCTCATGGATGACCATGTGACGCATAGGCCAGGTTGCACCTGTATTCATGGATACATCTTTACTGTCCATACCTGAGCTAAGGTGACCCGGTCGTACCATATCCTAACAGAAGTGAGCACCTGGATGGACCCGACTGCGTTCATATTTCATGAGAAATATGCTATGTATCTAGACTAGCATCTAGACTAGCATCTATTTCTAGTCTAGACTAGCATCTGGACCACCATCAACCTTCCTGCTACAGGCAGGGGGTTGGACTAGATGACCTTCGAGGTCCCTTCCAACTCTAGGATTCTATTTTCAATCACAGTTCCATGGCACACTGGTGTGCCGTGGATGTTCTGCAGCTGTGCATGGAACTTTGGGGACATGATGTTCCTTGTCAATGGTGATGGTGCGTCTTGACTATTTTAGTACCTTGTCAGTGTGCCATGAGAATAAAAAAATAGGAAATCACCAGTCTAGACGGTTTCCAAAGAACCCGTTGAACTCATTGGCCTTGGGTCATTGCCCTGAGTCAACCCCCAGCATGTTCATAACCGGCTGGAAAGGAAAGAAAGAAGAAAAGCAAGAAGGAAAAGATGAAGAAGGGAAACGGACACCCCCACACGCAAAGAACCGCAATCACAAGTTATTTTGTAAAAAAACAAGCTTTGGGATCTCACCTTCACGTACAGCTGTGGCGGGCAAAGGAAAACAGGATGCGGGATTTGTAATGTCAAGAGGAACTGAGTGTAAATCAGAGATGACAAGGCTGTTGCTATATTTTGCACGGGGCAGGCCTCACCTCCGGATTACTTGGGTCTTCACAGCTGTTTCAAGAGTGTGTATGTGACATTTTCTCTGCTGCGTCACCTTCCCCGCCCCACACACACACACTCTTGCAAGTGATTTCAAAACCATGCCCTTACCATTACCAGCAGTGGAATTGGGGGCAGGCTTTGTTGTGCCCCCCTCCAATCTGGAATGACTCAGAGGGGCTCCTTACATGACCTCCTGGGGTTTCCTCCAAACCTGACTGTTCTGCCCCCAACCCCCCCAGCTATGCCACCACCTCCACGGAAGCCAGAGCATGGCCTCATCAAATTCCTAGCATCCTAAAAAATATTTTACATATAAAATTTAAATAAATAGATTAAAAATGGAAATTCAATGGGCTCAAAGTTGCAGATTTTGCAAGAACCAGCACAGAAATAAAGCACACACTTAAATGGACCCCCATTTCCCCCACCCCATCGTCACAACTCCAGTCATGGTTGGTCAACTGGTTCAGAAGCTGGCCACGGCTGGTTAGAGGCTTGCCACAGGCCACGTCTGCCCCCTCCCCCCGAGTTGGGGTTTGGAGACCCTTGAGCTAGACGCTAACAAGACTAGCAGTGCAATCCTAAGATTGTCTACTCAAAACTAAGTCCTATTGTATTCAATGGGGCCTGCTCCCAGGAAAGAGTGCTTAGGATTACAGCTTAAAAGTCCTAAATAATTAAAGAAAATAAACATCTCATGGTCCAGTCTACTTTCTACAGTCATCAACAGTGTGTCTCTTCCACTGACACCAAGTGCCATAAAGGAGAGGGGTCTCCAAACCCCAGCCCCGGGGCCGGATGCGGCTCTCAGCAAGCCTCAAGATCCCTCTATCTGATGCCCTGTAATCCACTCCAATACAAATTCAAATTTGAAATGTAAAATAGTTTTTTTTTTTGCCCGACACGGTGTCAGAGAGATGATGTGGTCCTCCTGCCAAAACATTTGGAGACCCCTGGTAGAGTGTCTTCCCAAAGACCCTCTAGCCCACCACTCTTCTTTCCTCCACATTATATCTGGTGACGGAGGCTCCAGGCCATCAGTACATTTTTCCAGTGGTGGGATTCAAATAAATTAACAACCGGTTCTATGTCCATAGAATAAAAGGCTGTATGGGCAAAATCCGGAGTAACTACAGGGAGTCCTTGCTTTGGTGTAAGAACAACTTTCTCTGGATTCCAACATGAATTTCCCATAGGTTTTCACTAGGCTGTGCAGAAACTACATGTGCACATAAAGACTCTGACGTGCTGCTGCAGTTACTCTGGATTTGGGGGTTTGTCCCATTAGTAATCGGTTCTCTGAACCAGGTGCTCATTAGCAAAGGGTTCTACAGAACCAGTGGTGGGCAGATGCCGGTTCGGGCCTACTCGCCCGAACCGGATCTTCCCATATGGTGACCGCTGGCGAACCGGCCAGAGCCGTGGCTGGCAAGAGCTGCGGGGACTGGTTCGCAGCGGCCGCCAGGTCTCCTGAAGTCCAGCTCCTGAGTTCGCCTGCGTCCAGCTTGACGCACTCCAGCCTCCAGGAGATGCACTGCGCATGCGCCAAGCCTGGCGCATGCACAGTGAGGGCCCGCCCCTTGCCCTGCCCCCTGACCCGACCCCGACCCTGGGCCCACCCACCCCAACTTCCGGCAAACCGGATCTTGGGGCTCGGTGGGTCCATCACTGTACAGAACCTGTGAAAACCCCCTGAAGCCCACCACTGCTTTCCACTCAATGGTTGGACTCATTTAACGGTTCGTATTTTTCGCAACCATCATGCGTGCCATGACCGGAAGGTTGCGTTTTGTCCACACGGCTCCATCTTTGCGTTCTCCGTCTCTCGGCACATGAAAAATTGCTATGAGCCGAGAGCCGAGGGAGAAAATCTGAAGGATACCTTCCCCAAACAGCCGATGTTTGGCGCCGGCGCCGCCGTCGTTCTCCCTTTTGTTTGGGAAATTGCAATCCCCGTTGCGCAGACTTCAAAAACATGTTGCCATGGGAATGATGATTGTGCTGTAAATAAAAAAGTAGTGCAAGATCACCGGGCCTGCCGAACAAACAGGGGAAGAGGGATTCGGGGGCGGCAGGGCGTGGAGACCAGACCCAGCCAGGCTGGAACGGCTGACACATCCAGAAAGATAAGTTGGACGTGTGTGTTTTTTGTCACTTATCATCAAGAGCAGCCGAATAGAAAGACTGGATCATGAGCTGGGTGGAGATCATAAAACTCTCGTGTAAAGAAATGAAAATGCACCAAACTTACCTCCTCGCAACAATAACGGGCTACATTAAAAGGAATAACGGTTTGTCTGTAATGGACAAGAATGTCTTTCTTTGCCCGGAGAAGAGCGTCAAACTCTCCGCCAACACTTAAGCCAATTTGAACCGCAGCCATTAGAGCCCCATCACTGACCAAGGTTAAGGGTGCAATCCAGAGCAACTATGGGGAGTCCTTGCTCCGGTGTAAGAACAATTTGCTCTGGATTGCAATATGAATTTCCCATAGGATTTCAGTAGGTGGTGCAGTAACTACGGGTGCACGTAAAGTCTCTTACGTGCTCCCATAGTTACTCTGGATTGTAGGGTAAGTGATGGATGGGGCCGGCTCATCTATCCAGCCAACTAATTTGGATGCCTAAGGTAGTGGGAGCCAATGGGAAGCCTCCCCAGGGTGACCAGATGCCCAAACCTCAAAAGGAGGACAAGGTTTTGGATTCCTCTCAGCCTGGCCTTTACGGCGGACAATGGCACATTTGCCTGCTCATGAGTAAAGCCGCAATATTGGGTAGAGCTCAATGCATATTTTTTAGTTTTAGTTTTTCGGCCATAATGTTTGATAGGAAGGGGCTATTTCAAAACTGATTTTTGCATTGGATTCTGCTCTTCAATATGAATCCAGCCACATACGACATGATGGGGTTCTGCACACCATGCAAAGTTCCAAAACGAAGCCAAAACGGAGGACAGTGAAGCACTTTTGGAGGACACCCAAGAGGCTAAAAAAGAGGCTAAAAGAGTCTCTTTGGAGGCTAAAAAAGAGGACAAATCCAGAAATTTATGGTCATATGGTCACCATGGGCCTGCCCACCCAGCTTCTATTCAGTTGGCAGGAGCTGGGCAAGTAACAGGAGCTCATTCATAACCAGCACGAACCTCCAAGCTGAAATCCTACTGAGGTTCTGGGTTCGAGTTTCAAATGGGAGAGATGTAGCTTCTAGACCAGGGATCTTCAAAGTATTCAGCTAAAGGGCCACACAGCAAATACTTGCCACACAGTCATGGGCCAGATAAAACATTTTAAATAGAAAATGTTAATACATTAGATCAGGGGTCTTCATACCCCAGCCCTGGGGCCAGATGTGGCCCTTGGCAAGCCTTAATGTGGCACCCAGTAAGATCCCTCTATCTGACCCTTGTGCAAGCCTTATAATCCACTCCAATACATTTAATATATATTTAAATGTATTCAAATATGAAATGCAAATTAGTTTTCGGCCCCAACACAGTGTCAGAGAGATGATGTGGCCCTCCTTCCAACACGTTTGGAGACCCCTGCATTGGATTAGTCTCAAATTTCCAGGATTTCTGCAAGCACCAACACACAACACAAAAATAAAGAACACACTCAATAGGACCCCACATTCCCCTATCATACCATCACAGCTCTTGTGTTTCTTCAACCAAGGGCAAAATCCTGAGTAACTATGGGGAATCCTTGCTCCGGTGTAAGAACAACTTACTCTGGATTCCAGTATGAATTTCCCATAGGTTTTCACTAGGTGGTACAATACCTTTGGGTGCACGTAAAGTCTCTTACGTGCTCCTACTCTGGATTTGGGGGTAGGTCGGAGTTCTTAGAGGTGACCAACCTCAACAGAGACTGGCCGCCGCATGCATCTGGCACCCAGCGTGAGGTTTGGAGACCCCTACACTAGACAAAGCCTACCTGTCCAAGGCAAGGCACCATCGTGCAACAGTACAGCATATTTGGAATGGGCGCTTATGCAACCGAGTTGCTTTCAATGAACCGCTAATTATATGCATACAATATAATTAAAACCCCAACGAGAAGAAGACATCCGTCAACTATGAATGTGCATTTTTGGCTCGCTTTCCCGCAACACCAAGTCAGATCCGCAAAGGTGTGCAGAAGTTTGATTATGCAATAATGGCAAGCTATCAAAGTCCCAACGCGTCTCGGGCTGTCGAGCTGACAAGCTAAAAGACATGCCCGGGAGCTGCTCCTTCTTCTCGTTTCTTTTTATATATTTTTATGCAGAGCTCCATTTGGTTGAAATACATTTGGAGCAAAATCAAAATGTTCCCGAATATTTATTTCTTCCTGAATAATTATTTATTATTCACTAATAATTAGTATTATTTTATTAGCATTCACATATTAGTAATATCTCGGGCCAAAACTCGGGATACTTAAGATGCGGTGCAGGACCCCATGATCCCAACTTGGAAATAGGTTTTTATTCAGATGGAGGTGCAATGATGGCTATGATGCAAGTCGGATTTAAAATGTCGCTTTCGTTATTTGGGTCAGAGGGCTGCGGGTTCAAGTCCTGCCACCCCACCGCCAAACTAGATGCAGTGCAGGACCCCATGATCCCGACAACTTGGAAACGGGTTTTTGTTAAGATGGAGGTGCAACGATGGCTATGATGCATGTTGGATTTAAAATGTCACTTTTGTTATTTGGGTCAGAAGGCTGCGGGTTCAAGTCCTGCCACCCCACCGCCAAACTAGATTCTCGACTGCGCCGCAATCCCTTTCCACATAAAGTATGATTTTTACTTTCCGTATGACGGCTGAGAGACAGAAGCAAAGCACGCCGTTGTCTGCCAAGTGAAATGTCTGTTTCCAGAGGCACCGGAGACGAAACCATAGAATATTAATGGAACATCGTCAACACCAAAGGCATGAAATTCTGATTATATAAAGAGCAGACAGCTGTGTGTTCTGATAAAATGGCCCTTTATTTTGTCATTCATTATCACGCTGTCTGTGTGCGCAGCTTTTGCCAAAGAATATAATTTCTTTTATTTGCGCAGAGCTCAACAATAATTTGGAAAGTCACATTAGACAAAGAGAACCCTGTCGCAGAAGATAAACACCAGCAAAATAACTTCATTTGCATAAATGCGGGATTTTGTGGTCCCAAGCTTGCCAAAACCAGAGTTCGTTTCCTTTTCTGCCTGTGGTGCATGGACAGCAAAGGTTGAGCGCGGACGGGTTTGAGGCCGCTGATGCTTTTCGTTCCTCTACTGTCCCCATTTTTCAAGGTCAACAGTTGTATGACATTCCCTGGGTTCCACCTTCTGACAGATCCCAGCTCGGAAATTTTTGGGTTTGGGGTGCATTCCAGTGGCAATCCAAGGGGAACCCCATTTGGGGCTGCCATATTTTCTACAGCTCAATTTTGACTAAATGATAACAATTTTGACTATCACATGATGCTATCACTATCACTGACAGTGTTGACTATCACTATCACATGATGCTCCAGCGATGCGGGAATTGAGGCTGCTGGAGGTTTCTTCAGGATAAGGCAACATTTGTGCACAGATAAGCCCCGGTAGCTACTATGGTCAACTCAGACATGCACCAGTGATATTATTACCGCAGGTCCACATTGATCTGTGCAGGTGGATCAAGCCTGGGAAGAGATACAAGATACAGCATGCAAATCCCACCTTCTTCCAATCCCACCTTCTTCTTGACAATCCACCCATGCCACCCCATTGCTGACCTCCCCTTCCCTGTCCCATCCCCTCCCCAACCCTGCACTGGATTTATTTGGACTAACAGGTGCTATTGTGATAGAATATGCTGATGCACTTGAGAACAGGATCTGTCCTTTAGTCTCCTGAGCCTTTACAGTAGCCTGATGAATGGAGATGTCACAAGGAAACACTAGAGATGATGCTGTTCTTGACATGCCCTACAATCCAGAGTAACTACAGGAGGACATAAAAGACATTACGTGTACTTGTAGTTATTGTACCACCTAATGAAAACCTATGGGAAATTCATATTGCAATCCAGAGCAAATTGTTCTTACACTGGAGCAAGGACTCCCCGTAGTTACTCTGGATTGCGCCCTTAGGCTGCAATCCTAACCATATCTATTCATAGTGCTCAATGGATCTTACTCCCAGGATTGCAGCCTTAATCGAATATATCTACGTGTCTATATCATGTGCTCCTGCACTATAATAAGTATCACTTCCTCACTGATCAAAACACTATCTCACTGCTCATGATATAAATTTCTGGGGGAATAACTCAGACCAGAGGTGGTCAAAGTTCAGTAAAAGTCAATCATTCACATCTCTAATGTATTAATTAATTAATACGTTTAAATGTATTAATACACATGTAAATTATTTTTTTCCTGGCCAACTTAGGTGTCAGAGAGCCGATGTAGTCCTCCTGCCAAAACGTTTGCCCGTCCTGGCAGAGACTGTGCTCCTTACCATGTAAGACTGGAGAGTTTTGTAAGTGTGCTATAAGTTAGAGCCGGGAGAAACGACCCAAGGGAAAAAAATTAAAGGTACAATTATTGGACCCCCAAAGTGTGAACCCCATCATTGTGAATTAAACACAAACAGCCCAATGCTGCAACCATTCCAAGCCACGTATCTGATGACCAAGTCAAAAGCCTCTCTGACCCCATTCACTCATTGGCCCTCCCTCTCCCCCATCAGGGAATTTGGGCACTCATCTGGAGAACTTTCCCATTTGTCTTGCAAACAAATAAAGACGTGAGTAACGAGGCCCAACACAAGTCTGACAGTTTGGAAATTGGAAAGATTGTCCCAAGTGAAGCGGCTGGTGGCCAAAGAACCCCTCATTACTCAACAGGCAGCCAGGAACAGGATGGTTTCTTCTCTCCAAAGATGCCTACGGGGCTATAGGAGAGCAGGGAGGCTGAGTTGGTGGAACTAAGGGCGGCTGGGACCTCTTCAACAGCACTATCCCCACTATGGAGTCAAACCCATCATCTCCAGAACCAGCCAGTCTTTGCAGAAGGCATCACTTCAAATTCTCATATCCGAAGGCTGCAGAAAGTGTTCCTAGACAATCCAAAAAGGAACCCAATCCTCATTTCAGGGATCAGAGACAGGATAAGGCTGCAATCCTAACCAATTTAGGCCAGCCTAACTTAGCCGGCCTAACTTCCGGTGGTGGTGTGGGAGGTTGGTGTATGTGACTGTGCACCAGCTTAACAATCTCCAAGAGTAGAGAAGTGCCTGATGGCACTTTTGTGACACAGCTAGGTCAGCATCGGACTTATGCTGGGACTTATGCCAGCCTAACAGGTTAGGATTGCAGCCTTAATGGAAATACAGTAAAACCTTGTATTGAGTGCATTTTGGATTGAGAGCATTTTGCAATACAAGCTAATATTTCTAATAAGTTTTTCCTTGCAATACAAAATAGTCCTGGCAGGGATATGGTGTTCCAACAGCACCTGCTCAGCTGCCCAAGAGACTAGCCTATGCATCTCTACTCTGAAGTAAGCCAATTACAGTCAGTGGGGATCACTCCTATGTTCCGGGGGCTACTGAAGGGAGTCTGAGACCCCTAGCTTTGCATGTCTATTCTAAAGTAAGCCCTACTATAATCAGTGCTGCTCACTCCTGTGTAAGGGGAGCAGATTACAGCTTCAGAGACCAGGTCTACAATCCAGAGTAACTATGGGACCTTTTACACCAATGTAGTTATGGTGCCACCTATGGGAAATGCATAGAGCAATCCAGAGTAAGTGCCTCTTAGGTCTTCCCATAGTTACTCTGGATTGTAGGGTAAGGCTGCAATCCTAAAGACACTTTCCTGGGAGCAGGACCCATTGAACACAATGGGGCTTAGAAGAGTAGTCATAGTTAGGATTGTGCTCATTGTGTTCAGTGGTCCTGCTCCCAGGAAAGTGTCTTTAGGATTGCAGTGTCTCGGGGAGTAGTTTTGTATTTTCTTTTTTTATTGTATGACAGTTTTGTAATCTTTTTTATATGAATATTTTTGGGTTGTGGAACATATCATCTTAGGGCACAATCTAGAGTAACTATGGGGAGTCCTTACTTTGACATAAGAACAATTTACTCTGGATTGCAATATGAATTTCCCATAGGTTTTCACTAGGTTGTTCCATAACTACGTCGACGTAAATGTCTCTTACGTGCTCCCGTAGTTACTATGGATTATAGGGATAGTTTCCATTTTTCTTATGGGAAAATTCGCTTTGCTATACAAGCATTTTGGTTTACCAGCATGTTCCTAGAACAACGTATGGTTGTAAATCAAGGAAACCACTGCAATCCAGTCTAACCCTAGAGAGTCTAACCCTACTGGGAGTCAGTGTACAGCTTAGCTAGACTCGTGTGTTTGACTATGTGGGAAGACAGTGTGAATTGTGCAGGCACGACTCTGTGGGAATAAATTCTGGTTTCACATGGGATCCAATACTATGGATTATAGGGATGGTTTCCATTTTTCTTATGGGAAAATTCGCTTTGCTGTACAAGCATTTTGGTTTACCAGCATGTTCCTAGAACAACGTATGGTTGTAAATCAAGAAACCACTGCAATCCAGTCTAACCCTACTGGGAGTCAGTGTACAGCTGAGCTAGACTCCTGTGTTTGACTATGTGGGAAGACAGTGTGAATTGTGCAGGCACGGCTCTGTGGGAATAAATTCTGGTTTCACATGGGATCCGACCAATGTATTTAATTTCATTCCACCTTTGGAGGCCAAACAAACCAGTGTTCATGATTTCATCTACTCTCTAATTGGCAGAACTGTCCGATAACAGATGCTCAACATTTTTTACGGAGCAAAAAAATGCCTCTTTAGTCAACGTAGTTTGGGTTTGCGTGCTTGTTTAGTGAAATGCCACAGTTTTTCACAAGGGGGGTAGGCCGGGGGGGGGGGGGAATCTCATGCCTTTGTAGTGCTGGCGCAATTTAGTTTTGGGGGAGAGAGAAAAAAACCACTGTGGGAAAGTGCTTTTCTGGAAAAATTACACAGGGCTATTTGAACATGTCCGGGAAAATCTATTTTTATAGCACCAATAATCATCATGATGGCACAAGCAGAGAATTGTCTTTAAACAAATGCTGGAGAGGAAGAAAAAAAAAAAAGCTATCAAATTTAACGATGCAAGACTTCAATCCGAAAGATGTAAAAGGGTCACATTTGGGTTGCATCCATCCCCTTAAGAGACCCAAAGCAGCAGACACACGGCTGACCCATAATCGTACAACAACCCTGCAAGGGGGTTAGGCTGGGAGATAATGGCTCACTCAAGGACAGTCAATGAATTGCTTGGCTGAGAGATTTCAAACTGCCTCCTTTAGAGACGGAGCACCGATTCCTGCATCTCGCTCAGAACCGTGGTCAACCTTTCAACTTTAGGGCTCCTGTGCTTTTCAAATTTGACTGGGGTGGTTCAGCAGGTAGACAACCTGGCCTAGAGGATAGAGGATAGCCTCTCTATCCTCAGTACTCTAGATCAGTGGTCCTCAACCTTGTGAGGTCCAGATCCTGACACCATGGGGAAAAAAATTTCCCATGGTCCAGCCTGCCTGCGCTTGCCCAGTTCTCCCTAGCTGTGAGGCAAGCTGGGCAGGCACAACCTGGCTCACATCACAGCCGGGGAAATCTGTGTAGGCATGGCCCAGCTACTGGGCTGTACCTGCACAGTTCACACCACAGTCAGGGCAAACTGCACAGGCACAGCCCAGCAGCCAGGCCGTGCTTGCGCAGTTTACCCAGTTGTGGGGTGACTGGGCTGGGCTCCAACCTCCAGTCCAGGGCATAGTGCCAGAGGGGCCTAGTGGGCAAGGCACCACAGATCAGTACCGAGCCACGGACCATGGGTTGAGGACCCCCGCTCTATATCCCATGGCGAAAGAGGTGGCCAAACAGACCCACAGACTCGAAGCCACACAGACAGTGTGCATCAGTGCGCTGATGCACTGCAGAACCTTGTCCAGCAAAGGTGTTGAGACCATGGAGACTTCCTTCCCTTTCCTCTTAACCTCGCTTATCAATCATCCAGTGCTGTCTAAATGCCCAATCCTCATCAGCTCCATATCCAATGCTGGTTAAAAGCAGGCTGGAAGTCTACTTGGCGTAAGGAAACACTTGCCTCCTTACGCTATGTAAACTCCCAACTTGCCCAATGGGGGACTCAGATCGGTGCCAACTAAATAGGACGGCACAAGTCTGTGCCCGTAAAATGCATACCCCAACCCTACACCCCAGTCAACCGTCATTTGAACAACTTCTTTGTTCAAGAAAACATCGCAAACTTTCTCAGGTATATAAAACCATTGATTTTTAGATTAAAAAATACAAACTTCACCTTTACAAAAAAAGAAACCACTTATATCTGTTGGATACACATAAAGCATAACTTTTTGTTTTTTTAATACCAAAAATAAAGAATTTGAAGCTTTTTTGGCAGGGTCACCCCCTTGCCACAGTGACATCATACAATACGGATAACAAGAAGAGTTTGTACATCTCACACAGCTTAAACAGGTGAAATAGTCAAAGGGATTTTTGTCTACGGAGAGGAAAATAGCGACTGCGACCACAATATCGGTTGTAGGCAACTGGCGGAGGACTAAAAACAAAAAATATATATATTTATTTTTAAAGCAAGAAAATAACAATAGGTTCCTGTCTGCTGACAGCCTACAGTTGCTTATGCACATCACTTGTCCTTTAATGTTATTTTTAAAACAGTGACTTTCAAATTTCCTACCCTTATGAAACCCATTCCATATTATTTTAATTGGAGAACAAACCCTTCCGAGTCCGCCTTGAACTCTTGCACATTGCCAAGGATTATGGGATACATTCTAAGCAGGCATCTGCACGTTGCTCAAGGCAATCCTATGGATCTTACAGTTGTCCCAAGTCAACTGGAATGCATCCACGAATATGTCCAACCACAAAGATGGACACCCCCATTCAGGAAGGCTTGTCTACCATGACTGCTCTTTCAGGGAGAACCTCTCTTAGGTAAACTCCCGGGAAGTCCCACCACACGCTTTGAAAACCACTGTTTTAAAACACAGGGAAGGATGGAAATCCAGATTTTGTGCCAGGTGGGGGACACATAAACCAAGAAACATTTAGAAAAATTATGCATAGGTATACCATTTTTATTTTAATACATCTCATTAGTTTGAAACCCCCTAGGAATAATTCCATACTTGTCTTTTTTTGTGTCCCATTTCAAATCGCTACAGCCGTCTTCTATATGGGTTACTGGTAAATGCTGTCCAAAGACATAATAAAAGGCTAGGCAAAAGAGTAAAAAGGAAAGCCGAAGAATAACTTTATGGTGTAAAAAAACAAAACAGAAACACAAAAAAAAACAAAAACCCAAAAAACATCCACTTAAGGCGCCCCAGAAGGGTGTTTTTTTCTTCTTTTTTTCTGTATAGACTTTTTAAAACACCACCAAAGAAAATGGCACTGTTTCTATAGTGTCTGCTGTGGCATTGGATACATTCCAGCTTTTTTTGTGCCTTAACTCCATCAGCGTCCATCCGTCTTCCTCAAGAATGCAGGCACATTTCTTGACAAAAACAAACAGAAAATTTAAAAGCACCAATGGCTTCTCTTCTAAGAGGAAACTCGCTCTTCACAAGTCTTTTTTGTCAGGTCATCAGAGTACTTTTGGTATCCTCCATTCACGTCCTCTCTTCTCTCTCCTTTTTTTTCTTTTCAATTTTTTTTTTTTTGGACAGGGAAACTTCGTATTGTTTCACCGAATGCTACAATACTTGCTTTGATGTCATATTAAACAAATGTACATTGTCTCTTTGTCCTTGTGAAGCGTCTTTGTGTGTGTGTGTGTGTGTGTCTGTGTGTACATGTATACGTGTGTGTGTGTGTTGAAACCAGTTTTTACCCCCCCACGTAGGAGGAATGAACGAAGTATACAGTCAATAAAGCACCATACACAGTAGGTTCAGGAATGTAACAAACCATGTACATCCATGTCCCAGAGAGAAATTTCTAGCTTATTTTCACCTAACGTCTGCAAGAGAAAACAAAAACAACATCATAAATAAATAGCAAATTGTACTTTTTGTGATCAGGAAAGGATGAAAAGGATATTCTCTTTTAGGCCTCCTAGGGATGGACCTAGGAGGAGCAATGCAGCTGTAATATAGCCGTCATGGCTATCGGTCAAGGCAAGCAGTAGTAGTTGATAGATTTATCTTCCATATTCCTCTCCACTTTGCCCTATCTGGTCTGCAGCAGTGAATCAAAACAACAGCTGCTTGGTAGGCACTGGCTATTTCATTTTGACTGCAATCCTATCCACACTTTCCTGGGAGTAAGCCCCATTGAAGATAACAGACCTCACATCTGGATACACACATATGACTGTGCCCTTTCTCAACCACGTTTTGTTGAAAAGCCGTATATAAATATTGTTGACTGATTAATATATATTATGCAGTTATATTTTATATTTAGGGCACAATCCAGAGTAACTATGGGGAGTCCTTGCTCTGGTGCAAGAACAATTTACCCTGGATTGCAATATGAATTTCCCATAGGTGGTGCCACAACTATGTCGACATAAATGTCTCTTAGTGCTCCCGTAGTTACTCTGGATTGTAGGGATACCGAGTTGCATAGCAGTGCAGCTTAGCCTTGCCCAAAGCAACTGCAAAATGCTCTTTTTATAAATTTCAAAAATATTTGCAATTTCAGAATCTCATAAACACATTGTTCAGCTGAATAGCTCTGCATAGTAACATGTGTGATCCCCACCACTAGCATACATAAGTTGGGGCTCAGGCACCATCAGTTGGGGCTCAACAGCAGTGATTTTCAACCTTTGTCATCTCATGGCACACTAACAAGGCTTACCAGGCTGTTCAAAATCCCCAATTCTCCTATTAATTAATGTCAATCCCTAAATTCCCATGGCGCACCTGAGGACTAGCCGTGGCACAGTAGTGTGCCACAGCACACTGGTTGAAAATCACTGCTCTCCAGGGATACAATCTCCATCCACTGCTCTCTCCTGCAGATACTAGGAGTATCACTTGGCTACTGAGCACATTGCTTGCTTCTTTCAAAGTGAAAAATAAGTGAGTGGCTGCTCCAAAAACCTGCCCTCCACCTCACAGCCACTCGGAGTAGTTTGCCATCACTCTGGGTGGCTCACCTGCCTGCTTTTATTCCAAAGCAAATGGTAGAACTGAGCATCAGAATCACAAGAACCGGGATCACAACTGACATACAGGAGGGGTTGACAATCACCCGCTTCTGTGGCACCCCATAGAAATTCTTCCCCATTCTACAACTCTCAGCATAAACTGCCCCGTAGAAATCAAGAGTAATTACTGACAGCACCAAAGAACGGCAGATTACAAGACGTACAATATTAGCTTCTCCAAAAATAAGTGATGAAAAAGCAAGGAAAAGGAAGCTGTTCCAGTGGAAGAGGCTCGCGTGATGGATGCAGCATTCAAGGGGGACTGAATTATCAGAACCAATCATGTCTGATTTCTATGCTGCCCAGAGACAGCCAAGTGCAATCATTCTGAATACTGATTAAACAGGAGATTGGTATTTTTTTTCCATTGCATGTGATATTAGTGTAGCTTTGCAGGTCCTACCTGGTCATCAAATTGTCCGGGAATTTTTATGAGGGTTTTAATTTTTTTCGCTTCTGTTTTTTATCTTTTTCCCTAGGCCTTCCTGTTGACATAAGGGCAGGGTTTGTAACAAAGCAAAAATTTAAAAAGACAAAAACTCAATTGAAAGCCAAATTTCTGGGCCAAAATATGCCATTTAAAGCCCATAAGGCGCAATCCTAATCAATTTAGGCTAGCCTAACTCACCTGGCCTATCTTCCCGACGGGAACTCGGAATACGCAGCCTCATCATGTGGACCATCTACTTCTCCATCAACCTACCTGACCTATGTAGGTCTATTATTATGGGCCTACTCCTTGCCACCCCATCAGGTGTGTACCAAGTGCTGGGCCTTTTCTGAAGTGGCACTACAACTATAGAATTATCTCCTTTAAATTTCCTTAACTTTTATTTTAAAAAAATTCAAACAACTCTATCTCTTGCAGCTTTTAAGAAATCAGAAACTTTAATACTTTATAAGGCTTTCCCTAACAATGGAAAAACTATTACCTGTTGTTGCAGGCAAAATTATGCTGCTCTTAGATACTCTCTTCTTTTTGTGGCATTTTGGATCTGTTCTTTTTAAACAGCGTGGATCCCCGCCACCCCCAAAAAGAAAATTAAGTGATTTCCGCCGCCCCCCAAAAAAGTCATTCCAGCACCCCAACTTAGAATGACGGAGCTTACATCACACCCACTTCAGTATCAGAGCATTCAAACATCCTCTTCCTCCAACCTACCTGTTTCTTCTTCTCGAAAATCTGAATTAGAATTTGATGATGTACAAGTACATTCCATATGTTCTTCTAGTTTTACCAGAACTTCTTTTAATTTTGGTTTTTTTCTAATATATTCCACTTTGGCCACCTGTCATTGAAAACAAGAGCAAGATGTTAAAGGTTTGCTAGATAGAACATCACAAAGAGTAAAATTTTCCCAATCCGGTAGGCATTGGTTGGGGGGATTTGAGTGAGGAATTCAGAAACCAAAAGCAGGGAAACGACACTCACTAAAGCTTCAGAATATTAACTGCCTCTGGATTGTGTCCAGTATTAAGGCATTTTTGCATGTTCTAAAATTAGGCCACATTAGTTTGCTTCCATGTACCAAAAAAAGAATGCAAGTCACACATCGACACAGCATGAGCTCCCCCTCCGAGGCAAGTATATTCTCAGCAATCCTCGCTATACATGTCACCAACACACACAGCTATAAGCAGAGGCATCTACACAACTAAATTTCTGCATACACCCTGATCCTACACAGGAGGTATTTTTGGAGTATGCAAAGGAGGTAAAGAAAGTAGATAGAAAGTGCTTGTGTAGACTTGAAATCAAGCTAGCAACCTGGAAGGAACAGCAAAAACCATTCTTGTAGCAACAAATCAACCTGAGAAGGCATTAGATATGGCTATTCAGTGGAGGAACAAATAGTCACTAACATTTGTGCTAGACTTTTTTTTTGCTAACAGTTCTCTGTTGTGCCCCTTATTATTTCATTCACCTAAGACGCCACCCCTCAAGATAACATTGATGTCCGACTCTGCCAACACCACCAAGTCATCCAACGAGCCGCCACCAGAGTATGCATTACATGGGATATAAATTAAATACGTGAAGCATGAAAACCAGCTAATGAATACAGGACTCTGTGGTGTCTCTTTACCATCTCCAAGTTCTCACCACTCATAGCTCTATGTATGTGGGTGTTTTTAAAACTGTCGGTATTACTGCAGAGAATACACTTCACTAATTCAGAAATGATTTCACATCTGGTACTCATGACTGGTACTAGGGACACATACCCTACAATCCAGAGTAACTACAGGAGCACATAAGAGACATTATGTGCACCCGTAGTTACTGCACAATCTAGTGAAAACCTATGGGAAATTCATATTGCAATCCAGAGCAAATTATTCTTACACTGGAGCAAGGACTCCCCATAGTTACTATGGATTGTGCCCATACTCAACAATTGTATTCTGGTCATTTGCATTGCCCTGACCCTAATCTTTATACTGCCTTATGAAAATAAAAAGTACATCTAATATGTATGTGTATATCTATATTATAATATGTATATCTTATGTGACTAATATGTACATATATACATATGAGGTAGGCCTTAGTCTCTGTGGGGAATTGGTTCTAGGACTCCCAGAAATACAGATTTCTGCAATAATCAAGTTTGCAGAACCTCCTGGATACAACCAGAAGCACCTTTTGGTCACATCCAGGTGGTTTTCTGAGAGATGGGGAGGCCAAGGGTAATCCACAGGTGCTGAGTGCACAGATAAGGAGGACACAAATAACCAGCACTGGCAAGCATTCACCTGAGCCACTGAAGTTCAGGATGGAAGTAGTTCAGCCTTGTCATCCACACAACTAGTCTAGCTTTCTGAACACATATAAGTGACATTGGCCATAGGTCCACCCACCCCCAGATTATTCACATTTACAGCACTATCCAAGGCTGTCAGCTTTCAGCACAGATAAATTTATAGCAGGCTGGGACTTGTCAGAACACTTTGCTTGGAAGGTCAACTATGGGTCGAAGCATTACCATCTGAGCCTCTTCTGGCAAAGACCAATTCTTACCAAGTGCAAAGTTTGAAAGGGGAAAAAAGTATAGCAAATCTGAGTCATGGCAGCATCAAAGAGTGACTAATCTCCTGAAATTCATAACAAACACAGATTAAGGCCTGTGTAATCAAAGACAGAGACTGAACCTCACCAGTAATGGAACAACTTTCATATCGGCTGTACTTATTTCAGAACCTGGAATGAATCAGCAGTCGCAGAAAATTATGTACGCCAGAAATAAACTGTAATCAAATGTTCTTTTCAAATGGAGACAAACTATGCACTCCAGATTCTAAACGTGCTACCTATACCGGGGAACATAAGTGTTCAGAGACTCTGTAAGGACAGCTTAATGAGTCATTTAGAAAGCACCAGCCAATCTTGAAAAACTATGACAGAAGCCAGTTTATAAAGAGTAGAAGCCATGGACACTCCTTCAACTTGCATATCTTCCACTCAAAAAGATAGCCAAATACTCCTCAATTACAGACCATAATACCTCCTGCACAGATCATCCCTGGAAGATCCAACACAGTTTGAGGTTCTGTATCAGCAGGCTTAACCATCCATGGTCCTGCCCATGGTCTCCTGCAGGGTTCTTGCAAGTGGGTGAGAACTTGAAGACCTTTGACAACAAAAACTAATGGATTTCCACTTCCAAACACAAGTTTCAAAACCAGTTGCATCTACATAAAATTGAAGTGGATTCTTCTCAACATCAACTTTTTACAAATCGCTAAATGAAACAAAAATCTGAATTATGGGATGTCCTTTTTTTAAAAAAGGAGTTACTTTACTGAAAGGACTGCAACTCTTAAATGGATTTAGAAGAGCGTAATGGAACGGCGGCTAATGGAAGAGGGTCTTTTGGAAAGGGTTGCAAGGGTCGGGATGGAGGGGAGGAGGTCTGGCATTCTGTTGGGGCTTAAAAAGATAACACAAAGTCAGACTGACACATAAGCAACAGCTGAGAGGCAGAGGATGTTTGCGTAAAAAAGGCTGAAGAAACAAGAGTTGGATTATGTTTCATGGGAAAGAAATTAACTGATGGGGCTCTTTAGAAGGCTGGATTTACAAACATTCATTCATCCTATGGAAAATGCAGAATATGACAGCATCTTAACTACAGGACAAGGGAGAAAGATCTGGGAGGGCAGCAGAGGTATGTACAGCTTGTGACCCAACGAATAGTAAACGTAAGGCATTCATTTATTGGTTCACCACACATTTTGTTGCACAAGCCATTTAATAAACTTTTTGTTGAAAAGCAATAGATAAAATACATTTAATACTATCTGCCTGAATGTTTTTTTTTTTTCAGATATTACTATTATGTACTGTATTATTAATTTCTTTTCTGGATGAACTTAACCCGAGACATGGCATTCGGCTGGTGCTGTGGGAACACTGTCAGCTCTTTAATTCCCCAGCTTTGCACATTTTAAAATTAAGTCTATAAATAATACATAAACAAGTCAACCCTGCAGAGAAATAAAAATTCTTGCCAGCCCGCTGCTGGCAGACATGTGTTTCATCAGAAGCCCCCAACACAGATCTACTCCTCCTCGGATTAGTTTAGCCCAGTCCTAACCAATTGTGTCCAGTACTAGTTGAGAGCCGGTTGAAAGTCCCCTTGGGTTAAGGAGCCATTACTCCTTAGTTGGGGTCAGGAGATTAATCTTTACCTTGAATAACACTCCAGTCACCTCTATGGGGGCTACTCACATTCCCATTAGCCATTTAGCTGGCGGAAGTCCAAGTAGCCAGTATAAATCCAACTCAGGTTTGAAGAGTGGGGAAGTTGTATCTATAAGGTTACAATCCTCACCCCCAGTTAGGCCAGCATAAGTCCTGTGCTGGCCTGGGGGTGTCAGAAAAGTGCTATGAAGTACTTTTGTGCCACTCCTTGGCGATGGTTAGGCAAGCGCAGACATGTGCAGGTCTCCCCACACCACCACAGGAACAGGGAGCAGGTGAGTTGTGCCAGCCTGAATTGGTTAAGATTGCATCCTTAGAAATGGTAACCATAACATAACCCCATCATGGCCGCATAATACCAGAGACTCAAGGTCATGGTCTGGTATCAAATTCTGTCCGGGTAGCCTCTCAGTCTTTCCTATCCTTGCACTCTACTCAATGACCTCCCAATTAACAGGATGTATTTCCATTCATTGTGGCCTTATTGAGGACAAAGCGATGATCTCACCATCTTGTCAATAGCAAGGGTGAGAAATGGGGGGCCCATCCAAAGAAGCCTTTTGCTTCTTTGCCTTGACATCATGGGAGCAGAACAAGGAAGCACTCAGCTCTGCCTGGGAATAAGCAAAGCAGATCCCAGCCTCTGCCACTCACCACCTTCTGCATGAACCCCAAGGATTATGACACACTTCTGGATTATGACACACTTGGGCCATTCATTGCTGATTATGGGAATTCCCAAGAGTTTATGAAACAATTATATCAAAGCCAGAGAGAGAGAGAGAGAGAGAGAGAGAGAGAGAGAGAGAGACTGCGCATCAGAGGCTGGAGGAAATCAATATGGATTCTGTTTGGGGACGCGTGGTGTGACAGTAAGGTTAGGTGACCCCACTCGACAAAGAATACACTACTGGTTCCTGTTTGACATCTTTTTTAATTAATGTTCAGAACAGGGAGGATTTTCTCAAGACCTTTAGAGCACAGCAACATTAAAGCAAATCACGGTGTGGAACGCAATACAAGTTCGACGATGCTTGTTATTAATTCAAACATCAGCAAACAGGACATTCCCATGATGAAAACAGGAGTCAAGAAATGATACCACTGGTTTCACACCAGAGGAGGCTTTCACATTACTTTCCGCAGCCTATAACACTGCATGGCAAAAATCCTTTGAACTAGACGCAGAGGTGTCCAAACTTTAGGGCTCCTGGAACTCTAAAAATTGTATAGAAGAAGGAGTTTTAGCAGGTGCAGCTTGTGATTTGTGAGATGAGAAGCGGCAGCTGCTGAAATTCCCTCCTTACACAATTGTTAAAGGCCCAAGAGCCCTGAAGTTGAAAGTTGGGACATTCCTGAACTGGAGAAATAGCTTCAAAAGCAATTTGTGACTCAGCACAAGCTGTTCAAAGGGAATCCACTGGTCATACCTAATGCCCTGGGTATGTCGTTTTTCATTACTACTATTTACAATGATCATCTTTAAAGCCAAAAATACACTCGGACATCACATTTGTCAGACACACAGGGCAAAACTAGACAAGGAGGAGAGGACTGTGACAGAAGCAGGGCTAGCGTGGTAGTCTCTCTCAGAAGAACTATCCTCAAACCAAGAAAGTGGAAGAAAGATACTCAGAAGAAGTATCCTCAAACCCTACCCTATATTCTCATGCCTCTATACTTCGCTTTTTTAACTAGCAACTCTATGGTGCAAATGAAGGATCATATGCAAAAAAAAATTTCCACGTTCAATCCCAGGTAGTTCCAAGAGTTCAATCCCAGGTAGTTCCAATTCCAAGGTAGTTCCAGGCTGGGAAAGAACCCTGCTTTCTGCCTGTCAACAATACTGAGCTACCCAGATCAAAGGTCAACTGAAGGTAGTTCCATTTCCTACTAACATCAGCCACAAGCCACAGTTCAATGGTAGAGGATATACTAAGCGTGCAGAAAGTCCCAAGTCCAGTTCTTGGTAACTGCAGAATACCTCTGCGATCGAGACTCTGGTGGCAAATCATGCTGGTCACTAGCTTAGGAGAACCAGTGGCTTCTCAAAGACGGAGATTGCAATCCTTTGCATGCTTACCTGGAAGTAAGTTCCACTTTGTTCAATGAAGCTCACTTCTGATTCAATCTAAGGACTGCAGAGTTATGTAACTATCAACAACAGTAGTAAAAACCACATGGCTTAGAATTAGAACTTGTAGGATGTCCTTTCTGACACAAACAATAAGATAGCCATGGCGGGGGGCAGAAAGGTGGGATATGCATCTGCATGACCAAAGATGCATGTACTGCATGTACTAAACATCGGATCAGGCAAGAGACTCAGGCCTTCAAGGGCAACTGCCCCCATTGCCTTAGGGGGGCTCCCATCAGGTGCCTCTGGCAAATTGATACTGCCTTCAAGGGACCAGTCAAAGGATCTTGTTAAAAGGCAGTTATTTCAGACCACAACTGACTAACCTAGCAAAAAATATATAGGGCAGGGTGTCAATTAATACAGCCCATTAATACAGTGGGCTAGATAACATTCATGATGCCTGCTGAAGGCTGGAAGTGATATCATTAAGCAAGTCCCGATCCAAAATAAGCACTATTTTTTCTCACTAAGGCTGCAATCCTAAAGATACTTTCCTGGGAGTAAAACCTATTGAACACAATGGAACTTACTTTCAAGTAGACATGGTTAGGATTGAGCTCTAAGGCTACAATCCAGAGTAACTACAGGACCTTTCACACCGATGTAGTTACAGTGCCACCTGTGGGAAAACCACGGGAAATGCATAGAGCAAACTGGAGTAAGTGCCTCTTAGGTCTTAGGTAGTTACTCTGGATTGTAGGGTCAGGCTGCTATACTAACCACACTTTTCAGAGAGTAAGTACTATTGAACACAGTGGGACTTACTTCTGAGTAGACATGCTTAGGATTGTACTGTTAGAAACTTATTAGCTGCAAATGACAGAAGAGATCTATTCCTATATGCAGTAACAGAACAAACAATATGGACACAAGAACCGCTTTCCTCCCCAGGCATATTAATACTGCAGCAGCAGGAAGCCTGTTTACTGACCCTTTTGAGTTTGTTCACAAAGCCTGCAGATTAATTAGACTGTCCCCAATCTTTCTTTGCTCTTAAAATTATGTTTGCCAAGGATAATCGTGGCCTGGAAAATGAGAAGGGGAAAAAATGAACCCAAAAAAAGAGGCCTCCATTTACTGGACTTGGAGTTGCCAGAAGTGATTATCACGAGTCTGTGTGGGGAAGGTGGGAGAACAAATGTGGTGTGTGGTTTTATGTGTGATGCTGACACAAACCCTAACAGTGCTGCTATCTCAAGGAAGGAAATAGATGGGTGTGAAAGAAAACACATGCAACTTCTACCCCTACAAAGATTTTGGGAAGCAGAGCAAGGGAAGACCAGGGTTTGGCCGGGGTAGGCAAAAAAGTGCTACGGATATAAAACTATTGAGGGACTAAAATGAACATGATGAATAAATACCACTTATTCTGGAAAAAAAAAACATTGTTGGACAGACTGAATCAGGGAAAAATGGATATTGCCTAATATGTAGATGTGGCGAGAAGCCAGAAGAGTCTTGAATCCCAAGAGAGGAGTCTATATGAAACACATTTTTCCCCCACCCCAGATCAAAAGAACCATGTTGTCACAAATAAGAGCTCAATTTAGACTACGTAGTATTTAATTAAGGAAACATGGCTGTACAGGAATTTTTGCATTTCAAATGTCCCCTGAGTCGTTCTATCACTTTAAAATCAAGAGTCAGGCTATGGGAATTCGTGGGAAAGACATAATCAGGACTGTTTGTGCATTAAGTCTGTCTAGCTTTCCTTTGCATTTTGGGGTCATAACCTACCCCCCTTTTATATCCAAGGGGGTATAAAACAATATGTAAACAGTTCCCTTAATCTCCACCACTTCTTTCTCTGTGTGTTCTTTTAGTAAGAGGATTTGATTGTTCTGGGTGCTTCAGCCCCCATTATAATTATATGTGGGGGTGGGCTAATTTGAATCTCTTTCAAAAGTCAATGGGGTCAGCGAGACCCCAATTAAAATGAATATGGATATGGAGGTGGGGGGGGGCTTTCGGCTCAGAAGCTTCCTCTCAGGCAACAATTGCCAGGCTAACTGACAGCTATTGAAGCATCTCCAGGCTGAAGGACATTGTAAATTAGGGGCTGAGACGCAATCACAGTTTATGGCAATGAACACAAAATGTCTTGGGTAAATGGAAGGAGCTAGCCCTGTATGTACCTGGTACAGGGACAACAGAATGAACAGCACAGATAATCCACATGAAACACCCATAAAGGGAAAGCGTTTGATTGTGAAGGGGAAAGGAACAAAAAAATCAGCAATACCATCCTTGAACCCAAATATTCCACCCCAACTCCGCACCAATTTTCTGGCCTTTCTCACCTTTACACTTCTGTGGTGTATTCGTGACGGCTGGCACTTCACACTGCTGGTGTTGCAACAGCCCGTGCAGCGCTTCACCTCCACGCACGGCGGCCATATCAGAAAGTTAGCGGATGTCGGATCAATCTGACTCCGAGGTATCTCGTATATAACTGTTCGTGTTTTGCAGACGGCAGGAATGGCTTCCTCTGAAAAGGGAACACAGTATGTCCACGTAAACAATATGGGTTTTAATACCCTTCGCTTCTGTTTTTTACTTTTCCCCCCACTTATTGACCAGAGAAATACGGTAACAGCGTCCCTCCTCCATGCCAGACAGTTTTCTGCTATGCTTCAACTGTCCAAATGCAATGGACCTAGAAAGGAAGTATTTTTGGTCTCTGCCAATAAAGTCTCCTTGGTTTTTGCTACCATTTTTGTTTGTGTGAGAGAGTGAGTGTGCATCTGTCTACACATAATTATTTTTGTATTCTCACAACCTAATATGTGCCAACTTGATCCAAAAGGTGAAGTGTAAATCTTCTAAATAACAAAACTAAACAGCAGCCCTGCTAATGCCATCCATGGTGCTGTATCTTCCAACTTATTTTTCACAATCGGCATGTTGCAACACGAAACATGAATGTAAAGAATCTTTGCATGCCTGTCCCTCTCAGATGTATTACCCGCCGGAGGACAACCGACTTGCAGAGAAGTGCAGAAGAATAAGACAGCTTTTTCTTCCCCCTTTAGGTTTACAAGGTCATTCTCCTTTCTTCTTTTTTTCCTCTTTTCCCATTAAAAACAACGATGCCTCTTTGAGCCAGAAAACTCTCCTATCAATCACTCCCCACCTTAGTGTATAATTTTAATACATCAAGCTCCCCACCACATACACACCCATTTCTTACCAACGCTTCTTCTCCTGCGGATGGGTCGAGGGCGGTTTTCATGCAGGCGGTTCACACTATGCACACTGTGTGAAATCAGATTCGTTTCTGGTACATCCTCATAACCTAGGCAAGGAGAAAAACAAACCATCAAGTATCTTAAATTTATTAAGCAGTAGCAGAATTTACCTGTCGTTATGAGAGTAAAATTTCAACAAAATTTGTGATCCTCTGGGGCACAGCTGTGCACAAGGGAGCAATGCTGGGCACTGGTAAGCATCAGGCACTGACACTGGAACTAGGGGGCAGGCACTGCGCACCACGGAGCAGCAACCGCACACCGGAAGATACCAGGGGATAGTGGGGGATACACCTACTGGCACCCCTTCTGGGCACCACTGCCACAGCAGGCAGCACCAGGCAATGGACATCCCTACCAGGCACCAGTTCCCTCTGGGCAGTGGGCACCACCAGGCACTGGGCATCACTATCAGGTACCAGTGGGCAGCACCAGGCACCACTGGGAAGCAGGCACCAAAAGACAGTGGGCACCACCAGACACCAGAAGGCACTGTGCACAACTTGGAACCAGGTTTCCCTACTGGGGACTGGGCACCACCAGGCACCTGGCTTTCCTGCTAGGCACCAGTGGACGACACCAAGCAGCAGGCATCACCGGGCACCAATTCAGTTCTTGCTGGGTCCTTATATCACTCCAACCGCACGTCCAGCAGTTGGGGCTGGCTGTTGATCAGTCTTCAATGTTAAGTATACAGAGAAAAACATCTTGCACCTCTTTTCACGCCCTTAAGGGTTAAATTTCCAAAAAACAGAGGGTGCTCACATCACAGAAGGGATATGCATCCCAAATTTGATGCTTCTAGGGCCATGGATGTGGGCTGGACATTGATGAATCAGGTATTCTTCAATCTTAAGTATAGGAACAAAAACATGTTGCACCCCTTTTCACCCCTTTCTGGATTGGATTTCTAACAATCCCTTTCTGGATTGGATTGAGAGCATTTTGCAAGACAAATAAACATTTCTAATAAATTTTGTCTTGCAATGTAAGCAAAAAAAGTAGTTCCAATTGGGATACAGCCAGTTTCGGTACTCCGGCAGCACCTTCTCAGCCTCTCCTGAGAGACCAGCCTATGCATGTCTACTCTGAAGTTAGCCTATTATAATCAATGGGGCTCACCACTCTGTAAGGGAGCAATGGGAAGGAGACTATCCCTACAATCCAAAATAACCACAGGAGCACATAAGAGACATTTACATCGAAGTAGTTATGGCACCACCTAGTGAAAACCTATGGGAAATTCATATTGCAATCCAGAGTAAATTGTTCTTACATTGGAACAAGGACTCCCCATAGATACTCTGAGAGACCTAGCCTTGCATGTTTACTCTAAAGTAAGCACTGCTATAATCACTTTGATATACAAGCATTTTTTATTACAAGCATGCTTCTGGTATGAATTATGCTCATAAACCAAGGTACCACTGTGTATAGATTTGCTATGAAGCTCAACTCCCTGCCTCCCAACACCCCCCGGATGAATTTCCTGGGCAGTTTGCAAAAAAACAGGTTAAGAATATAAGAGTCTCCACTGGATTAGGCCAAAGGCCCCTCTAGTCCAGGTTCTCACAGTGGCCCACCAGATGTCTCAGAGAACACATGACATCCGTGTCCAGGTGCCCTCTCCTGCATCTGGCATTTTGAGATTGGCTGCATCTACATCTATCTATGCACGCATAAACACACCCCCGCCATGGCTTGTAACTTGCGATGGTCCTTTCCTCTAGGAATTTGTCAGGTCCCTTCTTAAAGGCATTCAGGCTAGATATACATCCTGTGGCAGGGAGTTCCACAGATTAACTACACACTGGGAAAAGAAATATGTTCTTTCATCTGTCCTGTTCAATTTGAGTGGATGTCCCCTTGTTCTGATGTTATGTGAAATGGAAAAGAGCATCTCTCTATCCACTCTATCCTTTGCATAATTTTGTACGTCTCAATCATGTCTCTCCCTCTAGACTGAACCACCCCAATCGCTGTAGCATTTCATCATATGGAAGGTGTCCCAGACCATCTAGCCCTACTAGATCAAGCCAAGACTCATCTAATACAGCTTCACAGTGGTCCCACCAGAAAACAAGGCATCTAAATCCTATACTCCAGTAGTTCTTTGACTTACCTGGGCTTCAATCACCCATAGCCTCCTCTTGCAAGAATCTTGCAAGAAACAAGATGGCAGCATGGGCCCAAACCTAATGAGAGTTGTGTGTCACCATCTTGGATCTCACAACATTTTGCAAAATGGAGATAGCTGGGGGAACAGAGACAGGGGCATCCTGAAGTACCCCTGTAAATGTGCTGTGACACCCTCAAAAGACATACACTTTGGGAACCCATATGGCTTTCAGATATAGCCTATTATATTTACCAAATTTATCCAAAAATTATTTTTAAAAAACATGCATTATTTAGGAATCAGGAAAGTTGGTTGCAGGAAAGGACACAAAACTAAGGAACCAATCAGGGGAGAGAGACTGGGTGAAACTGTAAATCCACTTCCTATACTCAGACCAAGAGAAGATACAAAAGCAAGAGCCTCCCATATGAATGTAAAGACCCATCATCACCTGCAAAAGCTATGTAAGAAGAGCCTCCACTGCATCAGGCCAAAGGCCCCTCTAGTACTGCTTCCTGTATCACACAGCAGCCCACCAGATAGCTTGGGGAGCACATGACATCCGTGTCCAGGTGCCCCCCCTGCATCTGGCATTTTCATGTTGTTCACCTGTACACCCCTCATGGCTTTGTAATATGGCTTGTACACGAGGCCATGCTCTGGAAACACAAGGTAAATTATATGAAGGTGAAAAACAGGGTCTAATGCAACGCCCTTGAACAGAGGCTGACTTGCCCAGTGTTGGCGACAACTAAAAACATACCTGTTTAGACAAGCGTTTCAAGACTAAGTGTTTGCATACAGCTCTCTGTGGAGTCAATTCTTGTTTTACTGTACTGTGTAGTCCAATTCCCACATTTTATGATACTTTATGAGATCCAGCTGTACTTTTATGGTCTTGTGGACTGCACAAGTCAATCCCAGCTTCTGGCTGCAAAGACAAGCACTATATGTATACCATCATTAAGATAATGGATCCCAAACTGGGCACAATGGAGAACTCACAGTTTCTACGGGATGCTGCAGGATGCCAGTGACCTCTTCTGGGCCATCAGACTCCCTTGTACTGCCCGAGCATCATACACCAGTATGAACAAATAAAACCACCTAGTACCTTTTTAATCTTATAGCTCACTGTTAAGGGGCTAAAATTATCAAGGCACATCTTGAATTTTTTGACAGTTGCCAAGGCCATGTTTCACACCCCCAATGGCTCTCTACAGACTCCCAAGGAACACCTGCAGCCCATTGGTAACATATCAATATGTTACAGCACAGCGGCTGGAAATCCCTGCCACCTACCCTCATACTGTGACTCCCAAATCCCCAGTATAGTTTTCTTCCAGCCCAACTCACAAGGCAGTCTTTTAATTGGAGATGCCATGGACTGAACTTTGACACCTACATGCAAAGCATGTGTTCTACCTCTAAGCTGTGGGTTCTCTCCAAAACAAACAGCAATAACCATGCTCAGCTATTCACTTATCCAACAGCCTGCTTATCGCAGCGAGTGTTGAACAAACAAACCCTATCTCCAAACATCCGAGGCCACTTCAGGCAGTTTTCATAAGCTGAGTACCATTCAGGGAAAAGAGGGAACAGTTCTCCCCCTTGAGTTTTAGATGCATGTCAGGAACTTCTATATCTTTGGCCAACTCACTCTTTTTACACACCAAAAAGTGTTTTTCCCCATAGTTAAATTAGGCCTATGCACTACGTTTGCATGGCTAAATTTGCACTGCTTTAATTTTAAAAAAGGGGTACTCCTGCATTAATAAAACTGCTATAATTATTAAGAGGTATGAAAGAGAAAATAATTATTAGAAATTTGTTCAAAGCAGCAGGTGCCATGGTCCATCATCCAAGTGTGGGCTCCATTTTTGGCCCTTGTTACCTGCAATCTACCCAGGGCTCCTAAGTCATTCCATTCAGGCCCTGCTATTAATCTCAATGCTGAAAAAGACAGTGAAAGCAAATTTCAGGTCACAAGAATGTAAGAACCCTGCCAGATCACTTTAAAGCAGGGTGATCATATAGAAGGGCAGACAGAGTACCTCCACATTTAAGCCATGCATATAGAAGAAAATTTACCCCCAAATCCAGAGTAACTACGGGAGCACGTAAGAGACATTACATGCACCCAAAGTTACTGCGCCACCTAGTGAAAACCTATGGGAAATTCAAATTGGAATCCAGATTAAGTTGTTCTTACACCGGAGCAAGGACTCCCCCTGGTCACTCTGGATTTTGCCCTTAGGCAGGTTTGCATGTACCTAAATTCCCTCTTCCGTGCAATGGTTAACGGTAAAAGCACTCTGTCCTCCATTCTATACGGTCACCCTGATCTAAAGGTCCAGCAATTTTCAACCACAGCACAATGGTGGGTCACAAATATAGGTAGGTCATGGAAGTTGGGTGTGGGCCGTTTATTAGTAGGGCCATTGGGGAGGTGAGCCTCTTGTCTCATCTGCTTTTAAAACCCAATACAGGGTTCTTGGATGAAATGAGGAGCTTTCAACCTCCCCATGGAGCTAATATACACATACACATCTTCTTCAATGAGCTTCAGATTCTTGCTGGAGCAACATCTGAGCCCTTCAGATCATTGTATCCAGCTACGGTCCTTTGATTCCTCTTGGAGCTGTCCGAGGTCCTGACTAGCCAACCGGCCTAAGGCTCAGATAGGAGTTCCAGTCTTGCCTGCAGGATAACATAATAGATTCATTGTATAATCATCGCCTATCTTGCAATGACATGGGTTTCCAATGCCCATTTTAATGTTTGAACAGGTTCACACAGGATAAGACAAGCCTAATTCTAGGCTGGGAGCTTTAAAGGTTAACCAGTACAAGAAATTAGAGACAAATGATGTTCTCAGAATCCACTTAACAGCATCATGTGCCCCAAGGCGCCAAAGAAACTGCATGTGATTATATCCAGGATCAGATAAAGGAAACATAGGTGGCTCCAAAGCAGACAAGGTTTTAAGGTCTATGGGCCTGATTCCAAACCACAACATGGTGATCTACTGGATGAGGATAGCAAATGAAAAATAACTTTTACCTGGTTAAGACCAGGATTCTGCACTCGGAGCTTTCAAGTACAAAGAACTATTCTGTGTTAAGCCAACCTGAATTCTGCAAGAGGCACAAATGGAGCAAGGTAGATAAAATTAAAATTACTTAAAAAAAACACAAAATTATGCTGAGTTAATTTAAAATATTTTAGTTTTCTTAATAAGCTTAAGCTAAGATTCTCAAGACATCCTTTTTTCCTGTGTATCTGAGGCAACTGCAGGATGCTGTCTTTCTGCTAACATACATCACTCAAGCCCTGGAAATGGCCACTCTTGGCTTTGAAATATTTTATTTATTGTCAAAGCTGCTTGATACTGAATGAGCAAGAGTTTGTAAATCAAATTTAGTACTGAAGATTTTGAAATTCTAAGTCGGAAAACTATGACCTGTGATTTTCATTCATCATTGTATACCATCTAGTGTCTTCAGACACTCAACTACAACAATGATAAGAACTCTCCCGTTCCCCTCCATATAGTAACAATGCAACCTCTATAAACTTTCTCCTCTCTGCATTTTTTTCCCAAAAGCTCAAATTGCTCAGGAACAAGCAGAAACTCGTTTGGTTTGCCTTTTCAGCTTCTCTTTTGCAGAAAGAATTTTTTTATGGAGCGCCTTAACTGTTCCAAGTGGCATCCAAAACAACTGCAGACTCTGGGATGGTCTCCAGACATGCCCTGTTCCTTAAATAATCCAACCACATGGGTTAAAGGGCCATGAGAAAAAAGCAAAGATAGAAAACTTGGCATTTTGCTTATCATAAGACAACCACCACCATCCAAGGCAGATTTCGGCTCTCTTTAAAGAGAAGCAGGCTGAGCAGCCAATTTGCAACAGCACATACAGCAAACCAACTGTCTAGGCATGGGGGAGAAGGCAGCTAGATTCCAATGTATCAAAAGCTCTTCTTTTCCTTGCTAGGGTTTGCAGAATGCCCTTTGCAACACAATGGGGCAGTTCACAGCAAGGGGGGAAAGGCAGTGAAGTTGGCAGAGGAGGCAGGCTCTTGTTAAGGAGTGACCCACGCATATTTCATGAGATGGGGGGAATCCAGAAAACCTGACATCAGCATCTTTGGAAAACTTGTGAGAAAGCAGTTGAAGCCCCCGTTGTTGTTTTTTACACCTTACAATTTTCTAAAGCAATTCTTATCATTTGGGGAGGGGGAAGCAGACTCATTATTTTTTGTGTTGAGTTTCCCAAATACCACAGAGTGGGTGAACACTGCAGGTTGATTCATGTAACACTTTTATAACAAGATAATGTGAGCACTATATGGCACAAGAAAACACACTGTGTCTAAGTATTTTTTCCTGGTGCTGTCACTGATATGAAGCCCGGAGAAAATTCCAGCGGATCTTCAAAGAGGGCATCTCTCATTGCTGAACTTGACTGTAAATGGGGAAGCTCTTTCCAATGTTTAACCTCTGTCTCGCTCCCTGTAGTTAAAAACCCACAACTTCCTGTCCTATCGCCAAGCAGGTGGATGCTTGTTTGCCTTCTTTTCTCCCCACAAACAGATATGGAAGTCAGCTGCAGCCCTACCCAAATCACACTGTGTTTCCAAGACCCACCCTTGTTTGAGAGAGTCTGCAAAGAGGTGGAAGGGATATAATGTGCATGAGAACAGAAGTGGGTGGCAGGCAAACAACAAAATAATCAATTACGTTCTGCTAAGCAAGGCGGCATGTAATGATCTCTTTGCTTCCTCAGCTCTTGGTCTGCCTGATTTATTTCCCTCCCAGCCCTTTCTTCCTCTGGCTCATTTGCATGCACATTTCACAATGCTCTGGCCTGCAACCTGTTTGACGCCTGGCTTATGTTAAGTTAAGCTCACACCCGGCTGCTCTGTAAATAAACCAAGCCTTTCCCCTTTTACTTTCCTCAAGACTCACACCCAGCAGAGCCTGCAGTTGTGAAATCATTTAACACCTCCGGCATACACAGAGATGAATAGATGCAGGCCAGGTGTATTCAGCACCTTTAAATGAACTACATGCCCTCAAGGGTAAAAGAAAAAAAATCAGATGCGGTTTTGCCATCAAAATACAGGTGAAAATACAGGTCAATCCTTTAAGGCAGGGGATGCCACGACATGCCCCTCATACCTGTCCCCTTGGGTACCACCATCATGAAACCTTATAAGATTTGAGATGGAGGTGCCAAAATTGCATGAGTATCTCTTTAGGTATCACTACCTTGGATCTCAGAAGATTTCTTACAGAGGCTGTAGGGATGTGATGACATAGGTAGGTTTGGGAACCACAGCCTTAAGGCCCTACTAGATGTGATGTTACACACCATCCACTATATAGGAATACACTTGCCAGACGAGGCCCAAGTTCCATATAGAACATCATTCTGCTTCCAACCAGCTGCCTTTCCTATGCAAAGCAATTCCCCATCTTTTTCCTTCGGAGCTTGATCTGAATCAGGACGCTCCTTGCTGCTATTTTTCAAGCTGAAGAAGAAACCCAATGTCAGTGAAGCTCGTATATTCGTATACCTTTTATCACGTAGAATTCTCCTTTATGTTTTCTCTCACTCTTTCTCCCAAACCTAGAACTCACAGCAAAGATCTGCACTTGGCTGGGTTGAGCAAAGAGCTTGCTAAGGCTCAGGGACGAATCCAGCCCAGTGGTTTTTAAATTACTTTTCTCCAGCCTCATCCGCAGAAAATGGGGATAGAAGAGTGGCTGCACTTAAATAGCCCTTAATGATCGGCTGCGCTGATGTTTTTCTCTGGACTTGTGGGCAATACCTCAATGTAATCAATCATTCACTGAAGAAAGCTACATTGATTTTTCTCACATAAGATCTTAGCTAAGCATATGGTCTTCCTTACTCAGTTTTAAAAATAAACCTTAGGGCAATCTGTGGGATTTTTTTAAAAGACCAAGAAAAGCTGGTACTTTCTGAATCTCCTGCCCTTCTGACACCACCTCACCAGGTTCCTTGTATTGTGGAGCGTATCATCCATAACTGCAGAACGTGCCAGACACAGACTTGTAGCCTTGGGTTAAAGCAGTGATTTTCAACCAGTGTGCCTTGGCACAACGGTGTGCCACAGATGGTCCTCAGGTGTGCCACGGGAATTTGGAGATTGACATTCATTAATAGGAAAATTGGGCGATTTGAACAAACTGGTGTGCCTTGTCAATGGTAAGCACAACCGATGGTGTTCCTTGACAATTTCAGTGCCTTGTTAAGTGTGCCGTGAGATGAAAAAGGTTGAAAATCACTGGGTTAAAAGTTATCACAGAACAATAACATGAATCCTATCCCCTATATAGAGCACAATCTAACCACGTCTACTCAAAAGTAAGCCCCACTGTGTTCAGTGGGTCTTGCTGCCAGAAAAGTGTCTTTAGGATTGCAGCCACAGTGTTCTTTCTGAGGCCACAAAACACACACACACTCTCTTCTGGAGTTATCATCCTTGTGTTGGCTTCCAATCAACATATATCAGTGGTTCCCAAATTTACCAGGGGGTAGGACTCTACAATGCTTTTATTTAACTATACCTGTTCACCTTTCCCCAAAGCCTTGCAGAGTCACATTCAGGGTGAGCAAGAATGACTGGATCAAGTTAATGGAATCCATCAGTCTCAAAAGACTATGGTATCGTGCTTGACGCTGTATGCGAAGCACGAAGCCCTGGGTAGATTGATATGGAGGATAGGCTGTTACCCAAGCAGCAAATCCCCCCTCTCCATGCCACTGAAACAGTCCAATGGAAAGGCAGAGCTGACACGATTGCTTCCAGCTGCATCTCAGAGCTGGATTAAAGACAGGAGCTCACCCTGTCTTGTGGGGATGTGGGTCTTGAACCGTGGCCTACTGGTTAACAGGCACAGTGTCTTAACCGCTTGCACCACCCACAGCCCATCGAATCAAGTTACCCAACAGAGATTTGGCTCCATATCTACCACTGAATGACTGATTTAAAGATTTCTGGCAAGGAACAATGGACAGGGGCTTCCATAACTGTGGGTTATCCACTGTTGGCACTTCTTTCCATGTTCTAGCTGTTGAGACTTGCAGCATCAATAGCAGTAACATGATAGCACAGTGGAAAGAGATCCAGACCCTAATTTTACTCTACTACTACTCCTTGAGTCAAGGGAATTTATTTATTTAGTGTATGGCATACAATACATGGACTTATTAAATCAGATATAAGTGTCCAATCCACCCAGCCATTTAAAGATTGAGTGGCCTGTTGGGAAAAAAAATCAGACACGGGGCCAGCATAACCTCTCAATTTACAGTTGGACACGATGTGATGGATAGTTTGCCAAGGAGCACTACAGTCACCCCGAAGGGGAAATAACAGACCCCACACAAACAGTGAATCCTGACAGATGCTATGTTGGGTATGGATTCAGAGTTGAGCAATGCTGGTGAGGTAGGTTAAAACCTGGAATCTATGTATCCACCTGTATCTAAGTGTTCAGCAGTCCATATAGCTTTCCATTTGACGTTGATGTTAAAGTTGTTAAACAGCTGTTGTGCAAATGCCAGAGAGGACTTCCTAGATTTAAGCCTTCCTATTGACAGATGAGGATGAGGAAGATCAGCGTGCACAGGTAGAAGAGGGCTGCTCATAATTTTATCTTGTCTTCAGTCCAGGGGGAAAAACATGCTTTCAATTTTATCCCCATGACTTCACAGGTTCAGGGGATAATGTTCCTAGGACCTGTTACTATTTCTGGCTGGAGATACTAGATATTGAACCAGTATCTTTATGCTTGACAACATACGCATGTGCTCTACCAGTTAGTTACAACCCACCCCTAGTTAGGACTCTGCCAAAGCTGTTTGCTTGCTGTTTGTTCTCCTAGCCTTCAGTGCCGAAGAGATTTTGGTTGCAATCCTAACCACACTTTCCTGGGAGTAAATATTATTGAATACAATAGGATTTACTACTGGGTAGACAAGTTTAGGATTGCATTGATAATCTTCATTCTCCCTTCCCGCCATTAGATCTTCCCATGTGCAAGACACATACAGATGAAAACACCATCAGGTTAAGTGCTTGTCTCCACTACAACTTTGGGGCCTCTTAACACCGACTTCCACCAGATAACTTGAAAAATGTTAAGTTACACATAGTTATCAAGAGAATTCTCTAAAGATACATGCACAGAAATAAGTGAAGAAGAAAACTAGAATCCATGACTACATCCTACAACACCAAACAAAATGTAAAAATGCATAAATTATAAAAATGGTTCCGGCACACACAACATGAACGAAGATGAGAACCAACTGGAAAGACTGCAATATGTGATCCACAACCTATTTTTATACCAAGTCATAAGAACACTGTTCCACTTAGTGCATTATACAACATGCCGAAAAATTCCAAAATTGTACACATGTATAAGAGATAATATCTTGTTATTGGCAGGATCAACAGAAACTTGTGAGACAGCAAGTAATGGCTTGGAATGTATAAGCAATACAGATTAGCAGTGCAAAAACACAATTAAGAAACTAGTCATTCCACAAAATGATGACTTCCCACAGTATCAAGAAACACAGATATTTCATTGATGGTTCGGTCCTAATTCTCTTATCAACGGATGTTCTGCAGGGTGGCTAAAACAGCTGCCCTCTGCCCACAGGTTTTAAGTAATATATAAAGCAGGCCTCCGTCAGTCTTGAAAGACCATGGTATCATGCACTGCATATGCTGCATGCGAAGCACGAAAGCCTGGGTTAGATTGTTATGGAGGATAGGCTGTTACCCAAGCAGCAAATCCCCCCTCTCCATGCCACTGAATTAGTCTGATGGAAAGACAGAGCCAATACGATTGGAGCTGGCGTCGCAGAGCTGGGCTAAGGACAGGAGCTCACCCTATCTTGTGGGGCTGACCCGGGTCTCAAACCCTGGCCTGCTGGTTAACAGGAACAGTGTCTTAACCGCTTGCGCCACCCACAGCCCCTGGGAGTTTGAGGGTTCTGCGCAGTGTCTTAGCTGTTCCTAGTAATGTGCTTTTCTGGATCGTGTCCCATATATCTAATCCCAACAAAGTACATGGGGAGGAAAATTTTGAAGGAATATCAACTTTTTATAAGTTGATCCCATCAACCATTGCACAAGGCAAATAAAGAAGAATCAGTTTGAGGACTATGAGCATCAGTTTGCATTGTGTTATTGTGGCAAGATATAGTGGGGACTGAACTGGTGCAATGTGGAAGACTGCACTGGTGCAAAGGGTTTTGTAGGCTTGTACTATTTACAGTCAGGAAGAGGAGCAAAAAAAAAAACAACAACTTGCCGCATGTATCAACATCCCAACAGATCCATTGCGGCACATTCACCTCACAAAACTGACACATGTTGCAAACACTTGTGATGACTCATGCATGCAGTGCTCATCACCAGATGACCATGCAAACACATCTCAAGATGTAATTCTAAGTGCAGCAACCCATTTCCAAAAAATGGTCCAACTAGATGCCTCTGAGAAATCCACAAGAATGACATGAAGACAACAGACCTTCTCTTGCCCAACTGCTACCCAATGACATGCAACAGAATAGAAACTGTCAACCTTTTTCCTCTCCTGACACATTTTCAAGATGCTAAAATATGATCAAGGAACAAGTTGGGTTTTTTTACAATTGACAAGGCACACCACATTGCCACGTGGTCTCACGTCTCCCCCTTGTCCTACAATTTAAGGAGCCTATAGTAAAGCTGTGGACTATTCATGATACATCAACGACCCAGCGCACTGGTTGAAAATTGCAGATGTGGACAACTGCCATAAAGAATCACCAAGTGCTGCAGATACATGGGTGTGCCTGTGCATCAAATTCTCAACACCCAGAATAAGAGGATCAGGATATTGCATTATCATGTACCGCCACCACATCAGCCCTTTGAAAGCACTCACAAGGGGAGCTGCCTGTTAATGCTTCAGAAAACAATCACACATCATTGCTGTGACTTAAGAATTTAAGAAACAGTTGAAACAACACTGGCCATCCATTGTTAAGTCTAAGCAGTACTTTTTCTGGGGGGGAAAGATGCCAGTATTCACAACAGTGGCATAACTAGGTCATCCCATATGACTATTAGCTGCTAGGTGTAGGGCTGGTAGGGAAAGGGGCTAGTACCGAGTACCAATGAGTACCCCCAGAAAAAAGCCCTGTTAGCACCACTATGCTATAAATCACAACCACAAAAGCTTTTAGGAAAGAGAAAATTAAACCGGTATCACCATTTTTATAGGCTAAAATATTTCTAAGACGGTGCAAGCCTCATGCCCCTTAGATGATCAATTATTCCTTTAAGCAGCTGAAGTCTAAGCTGAATGCTGCTGAAATTAATTTTAAAAGTCCGAATGAAAGCGTTACAACCGTAAAATCGTGAACAATCCTTTTGGAGTCAAGTCTGGGAAAAGGAGGCTTGATTTCATCACCCAGTCTGGACCAACCACTCCCAGAGATTGGCGGACACCCATTCAGTTTGCAACAAGAGTTCACTCATCTCTTTGCTAAGGACAAGGAGCAGCTGCCTAAGACTGTTGCCCAAAGGATAAAAGTTCCCAGGTGGCTGTAAAATAAGAAGACAAACCTACAGTCAAGCACACATGTTTCTCCTGTGCAGAGTGGGCAAACTGACATACACGCACGTTGTGTGGCACATTACTAGACTGCAAGGTGGTAAAGCAGAACTGCATCATCTGTATGTTTGAAGATTTTTATCCAACTCCCAGTATACCAAAAATAATCACTTTCAAGGTACAGTCCTAATCAATTTAGGCCAGCACAACTCATAAGCTCCCCATTCCTGTGGTGATGTGGGGAGGATGGCACATATATGTGCACTGGCCTAACCCCACCCCCAAAGAGTGGCGGCACCATATGGTACTTTTGCAACACCCCCAGATCAGACCAGAACATGTGCCGAGCTTATGCCACCCTGAGGTTAGGACTGAAGCCTCAGTGAAAAGGGAGAAGCTACAAGAAATTTCCATCCAGTTAAACCAGGAAGAGGATGCTATAGGGACACCGTACCCCAGTTAACTTTGGGAACTCCTGCCCCAAGCTATTATTTGGCAAGTCCATGCAGAAATTCAGTTGGTCCTCCTTACAGAGTTATACTCCTTCACTCCAAAGAGAGCCGTGCTAACTTGCAGATAAATTCATTTTCACTTTTCCACCTGTAATAACTTTATCCCATTTTGACACTGGATTATTCAACAACCCAGAGAGTTCTGAGTGTAGGGAATCGCACTT
The DNA here is from genome assembly GCA_030015325.1 of Cryptoblepharus egeriae. Classification (NCBI taxonomy): domain Eukaryota; kingdom Metazoa; phylum Chordata; class Lepidosauria; order Squamata; family Scincidae; genus Cryptoblepharus; species Cryptoblepharus egeriae. Next base: position 28,960,188 of record JAREYC010000012.1, read on the forward strand.
GGGTCATGTAACCTGTCAGTAGCCCCAGAGAGGCAGGTGGTCCCAACAGGCTGACCTGCCCACCAACTCTTGCAAAAATTAGGATGATTTTTAACTAGAAAGAGATTTATCAAAAGTGTTGACCACATACTGTGGCTGTGGGTGGTGCAAGCGGTTAAGTCGCTGTGCCTGTTAGCCAGCAGGCCAGGGTTCGAGACCCGGGTCGGCCCCACAAGACAGGGTGAGCTCCTGTCCTTAGCCCAGCTCTGCGACGCCAGCTGGATCCAATTGTATTGGCTCTGCCTTTCCATTGGACTAATTCAGTGGCGTGGAGAGGGGGATTTGCTGCTTGGGTAACAGCCTATCCTCCATAACAATCCAACCCAGGCTTTCGTGCTTCGCATGCAGCGTATGCAGCGCCGAGCACGATACCATAGTCTTTCAAGACTGACGGAGGCCTGCTATATATGACCACATACAGAGAAGATTACAGAAGTCTTAAACCAAGTCAGATAATCTAGCAGTCTTAAACCAAGTCAGATAATCTAGCAGTCTTAAACCAAGTCAGATAATCTAGGCAACAGCTCTCTAGAGTTTCAAGCAGGACACTTGTTTTTGCCCCCTCTTAACGCAATATCATATAACAGACTGTAGGAACCATAGCCTTCAATACCAGGATCAACTGTTAGAAAACAAAATTGTAGGACTCCAAACTTTAATCTGTAAATTAATCAACTAGAGTTTTCAGTTGACTGAACAACAGGTGTAATTTTAAGCAATGGCATTTCAATTTCAAGATATGCTGGATTATATTCAATGCTACTTTAATCCTGTTGCCCTGAAATGATAAGAGGCACAGAGAGAAAATTACAGATGGCTTTCCCCTTATTTAATAAATGGAAGATTTTTCATATTACCTGCACTATTTTTAAAAATTACCAACGTTAAGGTTTCAGTGATATACAAATTGATTATATTTAATCAATTAATGTTTCTATTTCATCGTTTCGCAGCCCAAGTAAACAAGATTGCTGCACCTTCCCCTCTAATACAGCACTGAAAATTTCCTCTTAAAAAAGGATTTTCACAGCAGCTAATGAAAGATTTTCTCTTGAATTTTTCATGCCTTGCTGTGCAGACAAGAGTTTTTATTTTTTCAAAAGTGAAGGATCAAAAATCTCAAGCAATTTGTCCTGCTTTGTCCATTAATGTAGCTAAAATTGGACTCTTTTTTTCAGACTGGCTTTTTGCCATTATGTTGTTCAGTAGCTAATACATAAATACATAAAAGGTTTCCAAGCATTCTGTGCCAAGGAGAAATTGCTTTTCTGTTTAGTGGACAGGTCCTGGAGAGCTGGTCTTGTTGAATAAACAGGTCATTTTACAATGAGTGTGGGCTGTGGGTGGCACAAGTGGCTAAAACACTGTGCTTGTTAACCAGCAGGCCAGGGTTCAAGACCCGGGTCGGCCCCACAAGACAGGGTGAGCTCCTGTCCTTAGCCCAGCTCTGCTACACCAGCAGGATCCGATCCTATTGGCTCTGCCTTTCCATTGGACTAATTCAGTGGTGTGGAGAGGGGGGATTTGCTGCTTGAGTAACAGCCTATCCTCCATAACAATCTAACCCAGGCTTTCATGCTTCGCATGCAGTGTATGCAGCGCCAAGCACGATACCATAGTCTTCCAAGACTGACGGAGACCTGCTTACAATGAGTACCACCACTTTTCCCCACTGATTTGCTTGCAAAGTTGACACAAATAAAGCAGGGACAGTAGTATATGTGGTGAAGGTTACTTCAGTGACAGAGCACATGCTTTGCATATTGACACTCTCAGGTTTCTTGTTGGGTCACTTACCTGTCAATTCATTAATCAATCAATTAATCTGCCTTCCTGGATCTCACTAAATTGGGCATCACTATCTTGGATCAGAGCACGATACCATAGTCTTTCGAGACTGAAGGATGCCAATGAATGATCTTGGATCTCATGAGATCTCACAAGACTTGGGCAAGAACCAACATGGTGGCAATCAGCTGAGCTGGGAAGAAGCAGCCATGGGGTACTGATCATTTGGTAACCATTTCTCAACAGCCTATCCCGACCTCAGCCAAGGTATGACATCCGCTCTTGAGAGCAGATGGGGCGTCTCTGGATTGCAAACCTGCAAAATATCTGTGAGCATCAGTAAGCAAAACAAGAGTGAGCCAACCAAAAGAGAAACAGGGTCAAGGAAACTTTAGCATGCAGACAAAAAAATTCAGCAGATACCTACAAACTCTGAAATCAAAAACTCTCCGCTGCCTTGGGTTTCCTTTTGTTAAGGAAGAAAGGCAGGATATAAAGAAATATAAACATAATAAAAAATAAAGATAAATAAATATAAATAAAGTCCATCTCCTATATATATTAAAAAGACACCCTTGGGTGCAAGTCCTTCTGCCTGCACAGGTGACTTTGAACAGAAACAAATTCCAAGGCCTTAGAGTCCCAGATATCATTTCCCAGTTATTAAATTCTCATTAATTTCTTCTGCCTTCCAGGAATTCAAGTCCATCAAATCTCCCACACGCACTCGGGGAAAGAAATACTCAGGGTTTTGTCTGATCACCTGGACATTTAAAACATTTTTAAACAAAAATAAAAGTATGCACACCATTCTGTGTGCATCCCAACCCACAGGTCAATGTCTTTGCACTACTGAACAACAGTCATCATTGCAATAGCAAATATAAGGTGCATTTATCTGGTGTCACTGATAGTAAAAATTCTTGGCTAAGACCTCCAAGAGAAAGATCCAAGATCCAAAATTCCAAGGCTCTAAACTCCAAGATTCCTACAGTGTTTCCAGCTGGCCTATTAAAAAAAAAATAATAATAATTTAGCATTCTTTTGATTTACCCCTTCAAGGAACTATTTGTCTTCACCTCCTGACTATTTTAAATCAGGTGGATCGGTAGAGGTCACCTACCTGTCAATTCATAACTAATTAAACCTGGGGGACTCCTTGCCAAAGGATGGATTAAATGGATTGCAATGGATTAAATTTATAGTCCAGTTCTTACAATATATATGGATTTGCAGCCCTAGAAATGAGGGGTGTCTCTGAAAGCATAGGGGGAGGAAGAAGAACAGTGGACCTGTCCAGGGCTAGTGGACACTACAAATGCCCATTCAAGAAGCCAGTGAAGATGAAGGATGAAGATAAGAGATGAACGAGGATGAAGATTGCAAGACAGACTGTAAATACCGAGTAACGAACAAATGCCAAGCTACTGATGACTGAAATAACATCGGCTGCAATCCAAAACACACTTTCCTGGGAATAGGCCCCACTGAATACAATAGGATTTACTTCTGAGTAGACATGTTTAGGATTGCACTGTTAGTTGTGTTATTTGTGAACAACCTGACAACCCATCAGAGGGCATCAACACTTTTGGAAATGCACCCAACCCAACAATCATACCTAGGAAAGTTCCAAAACCCATGGCGCAATCCTAACCGATTTAAGCCAGCGCCAACTCTCCCATCTCCCCAATCCTTGGTGGTGTGGGGAGACCAGTGCACGTCTGTGCACTAGCCAAACCCCATCCCCAGAAGTGCCAATGTCACTTGGGCATAAAAATTTCCCCTAACTGGGGGATAGGATTGCAGCTAGGTATCCCCCAAAGGTTAACTGCCAGTCGTGTCCGACTCTAGGGTGCGGTGCTCATCCCTGTTTCCAAGCCTTTAGAGCCAGCATTCTCCAAAGACACTTCCATGGTCATGGGCCCGGCATGACTAGACACCGAGGCGCATGGAATGCCATTACCTTTCCCACCAAGGTGGTACCTATTTATCTACTTGCATTTACATGCTCCTGCTGGCTTGGCAGAAGCTGGGCTTAGGACAGGAGCTCACCCTGTCTTGTGGAGATCTGGGTCTCGAACCCTGGCCTGCTGGTTAACAGGCAGTGTCTTAACCACTTGCGCCACCGCAGCCCTATACATTACAAGCACATAATGAGTGAACTCGGTCTTATTACTGCTTTTAATTGTGAGTTAATAGTGCCAGCCAATGTTCAGCACAACAGCTGTTTGTTGCCTCAGATCACACTGGCTTTAAATTTCAACATGAGACAAGGGGACTTGTGCGTGCATGCACACTTGTCACTCATCACCTTGCGTGCGTGAATGAGCCGGCGCAGACGGCGGAACATCCATGACACCCAGTGCCAACTCACACAAAAATCTGGCTTTGCGTTCAGGTCACACAACTTGTAGGACTGTTTCGAAACCTGGATGCTACAAGCCAGAGTGCGCTTTCCGTGTGAAAACAGTGAACCTAATAGTAGTAGTAGTTCGAGAGCTAGTAGATGACACTAGTAGATACAGTTACAATGCAAGTAGATACAGTTACCACCTCAGTGGGAAAGGTAGCAGTGTTCCATGCGCCTCGGTGTATAGTCATGCTGGCCACATGTCCACAGGGACGTCTTGGGATAGCGCTGGCTCTTTGGTTTAAGAACAGTGATGAGAACGCACTCTAGAATCGGTCATGACTACAACTTGCACTTGTACTACACACCTGGACCCCATCATTGAGGGATGTGTATACTTTTGTGAAGACCATCCCACATCTTAAAGGCAGCCAAACTAAGTGCTTTCACACCAAGGTGACATGAAGTTCTGGATCATTCATAAATGACCTCAAGATCCTCACAGCGTATGCCTGAACATACTCCAATAGTTGAGATACTCAAATAGTATGTCACAGATACATAGATACTCAAATAGTATCTCACAGATACATAGATACTCAAATAGTTGAGGCAACTGTACAATCGATTTTCAAAATCAACCAAGGTGACCTCATAACAACACACTCCATGCACCATATTTAAACTGCAAGACCACAGAGGGAGACATGATGAGTGAATGCCCCATAAATGAAAAAGGAAGACATGACATCCAGATCTTAAAGAATGACCGGCACCCATAGCATCCAGCAGTGGCCTGAGTGGGCAGTTAGGTCAGTTAGCATGTCCTGGGGGGAGGAAAGAGGCAGAGGTGCCCAGACCAAAGTGACACATGATATGGATCTAGAAAACCACAAATAACATGGTTTTCCACCTCATATGGAGACCCTGAGGGCCAAGGGGTCCACAGAAGAAGTGAGGAAAATGACACTGGGGGCCATTTATGGAAAGTGTGATCTTGTGCAAGCAGAAGTGACATTCAGTTTGTCCGAACGGTAGTTGAGGTCTAATACTTTTAGTGCAAATAGTAGATAAGGTGTAATATATGAATGCTTTAATCTGTGTAGGGGTGTCTGAATCTTCTGGCCCACATTCTGTCATTCAAACAGGCTGAGGAGAGGGAACTATCAACATTCCATCATTATTCAATTCATCAGAAAATATATATAAAGAGTGGTAAGTTCCTATGGTAAAAGTCAACACAAACCTCAATTTAAAAAATATATACAATGTTATGTATGCACGTATCTGTGTGCATGTATGTGAAGAGGTTTGTGTTAACTTTTACCTTTTTTGTGTTAACTTTTACTTTACTAGGTAAAAGTTACCTCAGGAAGTAGGTAACACTTTCTCTTTATGAACCATTAGCCATTATTTTTTCTTTGTAAGCCGCTTTGTGAACTTTTTAGTTGAAAAGCAATATATAAATACTGTAGATAGATGGATTTTTATATATTTGCTGATGATGTCCAAGCAGCTTTATCCCATTATGGAGAAGAGTTTAAGTTATGGAGAAAGAGTTTTAAGTTCCTGAGGTAAAAGTTAACACAAAATTTAGTAAAAAACATACACAAGGATGATATGTGTGGGAAAGAATAGTAAGGGAGAGAAATATTTAGGTTTCCTCAGTGAAATGTTTCACAAATCTCACTGAAACATGTAAGCAAAGGCGTTATTTGTGGAAAAAGCAGTGTGAGGGACAGAAATGTTTGGGTTCCTGAGGTAAAAGTTCCAGAAATCTCAAACACAAACATGTTAGGGGATGGGGAAGAATGGCAGGGAACAGAATACTTAATTTCCTGAGGTAAAAACCTTCACAAAATCTTAATAAAACATGTAAATAAAGGTGCTGTGTGAGGAAATATTGTGTCAAAAATATTTAGGTTCATGAAAATAAAACAGGTAGCAAAAGGAACAAAGGCTGCACAATCCTACCCACTTTCCTGGGAGTAAGCTCCAATGGCTATAATAGGACTTCTGAAAAGAAATGCATAGGCTTGGCTCTAAGTGTAGGTTTTCCAAAATAGTTAGCACCAAGATCCACTTTTTAAAATGGCACTCTATCAGGACCCACCTACGTTTACAGGTTTATTTAAAAAGACAGCTACAAATAATTTATTTATAAGTAATAACCATCCCCGCCAAAAAGATGCTCCAACATTTCCCTATATCAGTGGGAATATTTCCCTATATATTTTCCCTCCCTATATATTTTCCCTATTTCCCTATATATTTTCAACCTTTTTCATCTCACAGCACACTAACAAGACACTGAATCTGTCAAGGCACACCAGGCTGTTCAAATCCCCCAATTTTCCTATTAATGTCAACTGCCAATGTGCCACGGCACGCCAATGTGCCACGGCACGCCAATGTGCCACGGCACGCCAATGTGCCACGGCACGCCAATGTGCCACGGCACACTGGTTGAAAATCATTGCCCTATATGCTTCCAAATTGAAGCTGAGCTTTTTGAGGGCAATTAGCAACTATATGACTTTTGAATGGCCTCAAAGCTTAAGGCAATGGGTTGACCCATCTTTCTATCACCTGTATTTTCATGGGATACTCTTCAGCTGCTACAGGATCCACCAAAAATCTCATGGCTCACCATGGGGTTCTGACCCACAGTATGGGAACCACTAAGCTGTGGTTATAAATGCATTGCAAACTTTGCACCCATGGAACATCTTGCAAGACACAGTATTCAACTCTCTGGAAACCAAGGCCAATGGTTATCCCAAAGGGATGTGTAGTATGCAACGGGACTGTTCACACATTAAATTGCACCCAGGCACGTCTGTCCCCACCTGGGCACAGTGACGTGGTGCAGTACGTGGGTACAGCACTGATATGTTCCATTCAAGGCAGATACAATCTTTGTATAATACACATGGACCAGTACACATGGACTTTTAATACAGCCATCAAAACGAGCCCAGGTACAGTCATTCATACAAAAATGTGTCGCAAGATACAAGCATAATGTGCGAATAACTCCTGTTAAGAAGACTGGCTTTGGAGTGCACATAAAACCTTGGGAGTGTACTCAAAACCTTATGCAACTCCAACACGTTGTATGTATTGCAATGCAACTACGTGTGTGTGTTGGATGAAGACGACAACAGATGATCTGGGGGTGCAGTTTCTAATTTTATGAGAATGAATTATCAATCACGAAAACATGGAGTCAAAAATCTGTTTGAAAGCAAGAGAAGAGAAATTAATTCCAATGACTCAACAAATTGTGTCGGGGGGGCACACAAAGCCCCTGTGCCGTGTGTGCATTTAATTACAAAGGAAAGCAGATTGTCGCTTCTGAATCCTATACAGCAAAGTACGTGGGACATTCTTCAGGGGAGTCAGTGATTGAGATGTCACTGACAAACCAATATGAGAAAAGTCATGCTTGCTCACAGCAGAGTACCACCCAATGAATGAATGAGTAAGACTAGTCTTTGGGCCGGTGTGTGGTTGGATGAGCAATTAAATTAAGAAATATTTCCTTTCCTTCAGGCCCAAAGCAATCCTAAGCACGTGAACCGGCTAACGTCAAAGGAGACCACTTTCCTGGCCAAGTGTGATGGAATTGTTGTGCGCACCAAAGATCCAAGTTCAATTTCTGAAACCACCATGACGTCACCGCCATGTCACACTCCACAATCTGAATTGACTCTGAGAACCTATACTCAAATAGTATACTCATACTATTTCTCATCCCCATCTACAGTCAATTCTTCTATTGAAAAAGACAGGAAGTGAAAGAATTGCTCAGCTCATTCCAAGGACAGTGTTGGGTTTGTGTTTCCCCCCATTCCACCCCCAGTACCACATGGTCAACCACTTTGGAAACTGGAGGGATGTTCCAGCCATTGTGATAAAGCATGAAGGTCGTCTGTTCAAGGAAAAATGTCAACAATTCCTCTGAACATGCCCACATCTTTGGATTCACCAAAGGTCGCTCTTTGGATCCCAGCCATAAACTTTAGAAATGCCTGAATGGGCAGGATCAACCAGGCTTCCCAGGAAGACGCCATAGTTCAAGGCCTACTCAAGGATCCCTGGTTGCCCTCCACCAAAATTGCAAGCTGTTTACAAAGGGTGATTTACTACACAAGTATTCCTGCCACATCTTTGATGCGCACAAATAATGCATATACAGATATATGGGGCTTTCCTACAGTTCTTCTGCTATGAGAACTTATTTGAAATGCCAGTTCCTGCCCAGATTGCATCACGGTGTTGACACTAACACAGTACACGTGCAACTCTGTACCCAGCTACAGAAAGTACATACCAACATAACGTATTTCCATGAATGGTGGCATCTCAGTGACAGAACAACAACCTGTGTACATGAACCACACCACGTGCTGACTGAGTGCAGGTCTGTCTCAGAAATATCTGGGACAGGCTTGGACACTGCCCTAAAACTCATAGTAAAACAAAATGAAGTCAGGATCCAAAACCCAAAAACCCAAGTCCATCAGCCAGCTTGTGGCAACTCCGGCTTGCAACAAGTGACAAACATTGATCTGTGCATGGACTACTTTTTGATCAACATGATGGCAATTGATCATCAGCTATATATTCAGATATATTGCCACTGACACTGGAGGCTCCAAAATATGTAGCTAATAGCTGCTGAAAGATTTAATTCCTGAACATCTGTCTAATCCCTTTTTCAAGCTATCACATTTTTCAGCCATCTTCACACCCTGCATCAGGGAGTTCTGCAAGCAATGCCATGCTGCCAGAGGATATGCCTGTCTTGAATTTGTTGTCCATCATATTACCCCAGGTTCCTACTGTAATAGAGAGGAAGGAGGGATCTACTTTCTCCACATTGTATGCTGGATTTTGAAAACCTCAAGTACATGCTCATCCTTTACACAGCTATTCTTTATTTCATTAAATTTTAAATTTTTTTTTAAAAGGACGGGCTGTGGGTGGCGCATGCGGTTAAGTCGCTGTGCCTATTAACCAGCAGGCCAGGGTTCGAGACCCGGGTCGGCCCCACAGGACAGGGTGAGCACCGTCCTTAGCCCAGCTCTGTGACGCCAGCTGGATCTAATCGTATGGGCTCTGCCTTTCCAATGGACTAATTCAGTGGTGTGGAGAGGGGGGATTTGCTGCTTGGGTAACAGCCTATCCTCCATAACAATCCAACCTAGGCTTTCATGCTTTACATGCAGCGTATGCAGCACCGAGCACAATACCATAGTCTTTCAAGACTGCTTTAAATTTAAAAAGCCCCAAATGCTGTAGATGTTCTGGGCAGAGATGGTGCTCCAAGCCCTTGTTCATTTCAGCCTCCTTTTGCAAGCCCTCTGAAAAGAAGCTTGCAAAAGGAAACCACCCCTCAGGCTGCAAAACTGCAGCCACTTACACTAGAGCAGCCCTCCTTTAACCAAAGGACTTCTGAGTCAACTGAACATAGTTCATGCCAAACTCCCAATAAGGCCCCTGCCATTCTTCTTCTGAAAAGGGCAGAAAAATCTATGCAGTCTTTGTTTAAATGAAGCAGCTTTGCAATCCATAACTCAAGCAACTTACAAGACTCTTGGCTCAAACCGGGTGGAGAGAGCATTGCCTTTAAGAAAAAAAAATCTCTTTTTTTGCTTGCTTATTTCAAATTTTTTGCAAATTAAAGAAAGCAATTATCTCCTCTTGCAGTCACAGGTCCAGGCAACAGTTTGGATTCAAGGCTCTGACAACCTTGCGAGATCTAATTTAATAATAGGATGGCTCTGTTGCCCTATAGAAATATTAGTAAATTGCATGTTTGCCTTCCCCTGCACTTGTAGATCTAATGATGCAGAAAATAACCTTAGGCTATTTCCCCCCCTCCCGCCCCCCACACCTCTTAACATGTGAATGCCAATTGTTTGCAAGTTCAATGGAAAAGCTTTCTGGATAAAGTCAGAAGGCAGGAGTTTATTTTGCCTTTCACTTCAAAAAGCCACCATCTTGTAAAGACATGACTTCATTCATAAACACTGCAAGGAATATTTTTATAAATGACCCCCAGGCAAGGATCTGAAAAGATAACAGCACAGTGGCATAAATTATAGGCAATGGGGGGATTCTCCCTGGCAAAGAGACATTCTCCTGCAAAAAAAGTAAATAAATAAAAACCATGAAATTCAACCAAAGAAGAAGGGCCAAATCCAGCCACAAAGCTGCACATCTCAATTTAAGAGACCACAGACGCTGCAGCGTTTTGTTTCATGCAAGACAACTAGCTATGAAACACCCAAAAGAACAGACAGGCTGGAAGCCCTACCTGCACAGCCATGCAAAGAAATATCCCAAATTATATTGTGGAACCATCAACACAATTCTAATCAGCTCTTTAATGTGGCATCTCAGAGTAAGAGTCACCTTTATTGGCATAACTAATGTGGCATCTCAAATACAACTGTTCACCATGCACGTTTCAAGGAAGGATTCTGCACGTGTGAATGGATCGAACATATATGTGTGAATGGTTCACACATTGTTTTTAGGCACAGAGAAACAGAGCACAGTGATATCTAGCGACAATCTAAACATGTGAGAACAAGCTTTATGGCTACCAACTGAAAACGAGGGAAAGTATTCTGATTTGTACATGGGTTTAAGGACTTTGGGCTCCAATTGTGAATCCAATGGAGGCAGAGTGGATGACCTTGAGTGACAACCTCACGTTTCCCACAAACGATATGGAATTTCATCAGATTTGTAAACATGAACACATCAAAAAAGTCTACAGATTTTCCGTATCTGAAAAGCAACCATAAACACCACCAGGCCTGCCAAACCAACATTTCAAAAAGGCACATCTGATCCAACCAGGCATGAAAGGACCACTAGCCATAGTTGCTTACAGCAAAATAGAACCTCCAGCTCCAAGGGCAGTTTACCACTGACATAGGAATGATGTTCAATGGAATCACTGGTAGAAAAGAGTTGCTACTCTCAATTTCTTCTGGAGACCACCTAGCGACAAAATCTTTGGCCTCATCTTTGGAGCAGCTTAAAAATATAACATGACTTGGGCTGGGAACTGTGCAACTGCTGGTCTGTTCCAGGGCCAACATGTTTTCTGCAGCTCCACAAATACCTGACTCAGCCTGTGCCCTGAAGGGTGACATTTGGGTTACATCTCCCTGCCCAAAGTAGGAGTGAATGGAGAAAGAAATGAACCACTCAGGAAAATCTCAACCCCCCCCAGGAAACTGACAGGGTGGTTTTCAGCAGCAACTTCTCCTTTCAACCACTCCCTGAAGCAATGCATTTTTCTTTGCTAGACAATGCAGTTTTTGGAGGTTCCCAAGTAGAAAGAGATGGGAATAATTTACCTACGGAGTCAATCTCCAGGAGACGCTGCAGGTCACGGATGCTGTGGATTTCACTGTGAGCCAGCCTTTCGATCACCTCTTGCGGGATCTCAGCTTCCTTTAAAAAATAAAATAGAAATAAACTCAAAAGAGAGAACCAGCCAATCACTCTCACTTTCCTCACCCAAATCACCTCTTGGAACAGAGGCTGCCTGGGCTACTGTGATGGAGCTCTCAGGGGCTCTCCCTGCAAATGCATGAGCCTGGATCCGTGCCCACCTCCCAGCTAAACAGACCAGAAAGCAAGTGAGTAAAAAAAAAAATAGTAATACTGTAATATATTCTTGCATCCAGCATGACAAAGAGCACAACGGATTCTCACACTGTCTGCAGGATTCATATCTGGCAGGTGCCTACAAGGGATTATTTACAATTCCAGATCAGTTTTCAAGCTCAGCCTGCCCCTTCGTAATGTAGGGTGGAACCCCAAGAGAGTGGATCAGTTCTCTCTCTCTCTCTCTCTCTCTCTCTCTCTCATGTTTGTGTGTGTCCACACACACACACTACAGCAAATCTTCATTCCTCAGTTCTGTAAATTTTTTGAGCACCTTCTTGGGAGCCCAACAATATGCCAAAAATAAAGGTTACTCAAAAGAAAAGCCCCAATCCAATGGATGTCTACTTGGGTGTAAATGTCACTGAAATGCTGTAGAGAAGGGGTACTGTATAGACACCACAGTCCTGACTTTTAAATAAATCTGGACTTCAGAGCCAGCTGAGATGAGTCAAGTTGAAAGGCGCCAGGGTCTGGCATTCCTCCAGGGAGAGTATCTAGAGCTGCAAGCAGCTTACTGGGGAGTAAGCCCTACTGAACTCAGTGGGACGTACTTCAGAGTAAACCTACAGGGAAGCAAGCTGTGCCAGATTTGTGTCCTAAGGGCTGCCTTTTGTCTTTCTTGTGTGTGTTTTAAGTGACACGGTTTTGGTGGGAGGAAGGCTTATCCATGCAAATCTTCCCACTAGTACTCAGCTTACAAGGTAATAAAGTTTTAGCTGCACAATAGTTTATAGTGCCAACTCAGTACTTAACAACTTCTCCACCCTCTCCTCTTTCTCTCCCCTCCATAACACATTCTCTCACACAAACACATGCACACCAAAAAAAGGATCTGTCTGGTTGGAATAGGGGAGAGGATGAAATTATATACCCAGAACTAATAGGATCCCACAGGTTTCCCACATTGGAAAAGAGCAGTTAGCCTTAAGATTTCCAATTGGCAAAATGTTGTGATTTCAGGCCACAATACTTAGGGTTGTATTATAACAATAATAACAACAACAACAATAACAACAATAACAACAATAACAACAATGCAGGCCTCCGTCAGTCTTGAAAGACTATGGTATCATGCTCAGCGCTGCATACGCTGCATGCGAAGCACAAAAGCCTGGGTTGGATTGTTATGGAGGATAGGCTGTTACTCAAGCAGCAGATCCCCCCTCTCCACCCCACTGAATTAGTCCAATGGAAAGGCAGAGCCTTAATAATAATAACAACCCCAGTTACAAAAAGCAGCACTCCTAGGAACTTCACACATATTGAGACGATACCAAGTTCCTTAGACAGGAACCATATCACAATAGAGCCAATTCCAATCAAACACCTGGTGTCTGTGAAATAATAATAATAATAATAATAATAATAATAATAATAATAATAATAATGTTATTATTATTATTATTATTATTATTATTATTATTATTATTATTATTATTATTATTGAAATCAAAATTGGATAGAAACCAGGCATTCCAGATCCTTGGGAAGGACTCAATGACTGAATAAAACAAACCAGTCAACAACATCTAACCTGACTGTGTGAAAATCAATAATAATAATAATAATAATAACAACACATAAGCAGGGCCACTGAATTCTCCCAGCCTTTCTCCAATCATGGGTACATTTAACAACCCCCCTCCAGTTTTTGGAAAGGTTTTTTGGAAACACCTGGACCTGCAACCCTTACTCTGGACCTGCAACCTGGACCTGCTTACTCAGGGAGTAAGGCCCCTTGAACCCAATGGGTCTTACCCCCCAGTAAACACGCCTTGCTTGCTGCACCTTGGGAAGCTGCTGGTCTCTTCCCCTCTCTTTTGACCTTATAAAGTGAATCTGAGGCTGGAGAGGAGGCGGGAGAAGCAGGAGGGCGTCTGCTCCCTCCAGGCTCTGGACCCCAATTAGCAACCTCTGCCTAATTGCTCCCTGATCAGATTTTTGCAGCCCCCAGACTGGCTGGTTCTTGCTGCCAGGAGGAGGAAAGCCTTGCCCAGCCCTCGTCCAGGGGCAGCCACGCCGTCCAGCCAGAGCTTCCTTTGCAAACCCAGATGGAGTCCCTCCTTGGTGCATTCAGACGGACACGCGTGACAGCCAGGCAAAGCGTGCACGGGGGACTCAGCTGAGCAACCTGCACACTGATGGGTTGTTTACTCCTCTTTGCTCCCCCCCAGCACAAAACACAGACACGCACACCCTTGGCTTTGCATTTTGCAAGCTCATCTCTCTCCCCCACCACCCAGATCTCTCCATTTCAAGGTTGGGTCCCCTTTTTCTTCCTTGATGGACCATTTTAGGGGACCACAGAAGCAGATCTGGGGACAGGCAAGTTTCTTCCTTGCAAAAAGGAGACCCACTTGCCATGCAAAGGTGCAAGTCTCTGCATGCACAACTTGCCATTGGGGCCCCCCAAAGAGCAGGGAGCAGCCCCCCTAGGAGTCCCCCAAGCATGCCTGCTCCCCTTACCTCTGCAAGCACCAGGACCAGGTAGCAACAGCCGGCGAGGAGGAGAGCCACGCAGGTCCTCATCGCGTCCTCCTGCCCAGGCTCCGGGGATCTGGAGACTGGAGGGTAGCAAGAAGAAGGAGCCCCAGCCCGGCTCCCTTGGCTGGGGGAAGAGCAACCATCCCTCAAGGGAAAGCCACCTCTGGGGGAGGCTGGTGGGGGCTTCTCTCCCCAGTCCCTGCTTGGCTGGCTTGGCACGCTGGAGTCCTTTTCCCTGGAGGGTTGTCCCCCAAAAGAATTGGGGGATTTCCTGGAGGGGGGGCTGGAGCTTCTCCTGCAGGCTGCCACCGCCTCCTCTGGGGCTCCCCAGACTAGCCCAGCCGGTACTTCTGCATAGCAGCTCAGAAGTGAAAGCCCAGAGCCAGGCGAGGAACCGAAACGCCCATCACCTGCCTGCAGGCAGAGCTCGCCCCCTTCCAGGCAAGCAGAGGACTTGCCCGGCCCTCCTCTCCCTCTCTCCTTCCTCCTCACCCCCACCCACCCCCCACCCCACTATGCCTACACCCACCCAGGAGGCCAGATCACTGGCACATCTCCTGGGAAGGAAGGGATCCTTTGCAAAAATGCCCCCCTCCCCAAACACACACACGCCCCTTGCTTGGCTCGCCTGTCTCTCAAACCAGCCACATGGCTCTTCAAACCACACCACCCCCTTGCAAAAAAAAAAAATAGGATTGAGCTTCCTTTCTAAAGGGGGGTGCAAGATTTCAATCAAGGGGTGTCCAATAGCAAGCCAAGGGGTGCCCAGTTGCAAGCAGGGGGGGGTCCCAATTTTTAAGTCAAGGTGCCCAGTTGCAAGCAGGGGATGCCAAATAGCAAGCAAAGGGGTCCCTTATACCAAGCAGGGGTGTCCAATTTTAAGCCAGTGGGTGCCCAGTTGCAAGCAGGGGGTGCCCAACTGCAAGCCAAGCTGCCCAGTTACTAGGACGGGGTGCCCAATTTTTAAGTCAAGGTGCACAGTTGCAAGCAGGGGTACCCAATTTTTAAGCCAAGGTGCCCAGTTTTAAGCTTGGAATGCCCAATAGCAAACCAAAGGGTACCTTACAGCAAGCAGGGGTGCCAATTTTTTAAGCCAAGGGGTGCCCAATTTTTAAGCCAAGGCTGCAAGCAGGGGGTGCTCAGTTGCAAGCAGAGGGTGCCCAATTTTTAAGCCAAGGTGCCCTGTTGCAAGCAGTTTTAAGTAGGCGGGGGCAATTTTTTAAGCCAAGTAGCAAGCAAGGGGTACCCAATTTGCAAGGAAAAAGGAGGGAGGGAGAGGCAGCCCAGGAGCTGGTGCAGGAATGTGTGCGACGCTGTTCCAAATTGGGAGGCTCAGGGATGCTGGATCCCTGCAAACTCTTTTGGGGAAGGGGTCGCGCCAGCAGCAGCTGCCTCCAGTCTGGCAGTGGGCTGCCGGGGAGGCGAGGGTGGCAAGGGCTGGGGGTGCCCTCCCTAGGCACCGCCTCCCCCCCCTCCGCCTTACACTACTCCACCCTGATCTCCTCCCCACGCCTCCAGCCAGCCAGGCGGGCGTGCGGGGCTCTGGGCTGCCAATCTGCACTGCAAAGAGCCCAGCTGGCCAGGGCTGCACCAATGCCAGGCAGAGCAGGCCCCCCCTACGCCCAGAAAGACCTGGGGGGGCTCAGACTTCTTGCACCCAGACTGCACCCAGATCAGGGTCCTTGCAAGCGGCCGTGCGCCGTGCGTAATTTTGGAGCTTCTGCGCCCTCCTCTCCTGGTCCCCTCGCCCTGGACTGTCTCCCTCTCTGCGGCACTGGCGAGGGAGGGATCAGCAGCCCCAGCCAGCCAGGCTTCTGCGCAGATCCTCCGCCTAACCTCCAGGAATCCACCTGGCACTGGCATGCAGGAGGCGGAGGGCATCCACAAGCACACCTTGTGCCTCCCCCTAGAAGGAGCAAAAGACTCCCTGATGTGAGGGTAGGGGCTGCCCGCTCAGCAAATGGGGAGACAGACCCCCTGCAGATCCCCCTTCCCTTCTTGGGCTGATCAGGTCTGGAATTGGCACAGCTGTGGGCATCCATCTCTCTGCACAGCCTCAAGCGGTTGCACAGCTATGTGTGTAGTATTGAGACTGGGTGGGTGCCCCCAGTGGCAGCCGGGCATGGGTGCATCGGCACTTGCAGAAGGCATGCATCCTTGGTGGATGGGAGCCACTTGCACCCTGCCAAGGTGGATCCAGTGTTGGGTTGCCATAATTCCACAAAACTGGGACAAACTTGCCAGTAAGGGAATGCAATCCCCCCAAAACCAGGACAGGCCCAGTTTTCTGGGACATGGCAATCCTAACCCGGTGTCATCACAACACCCCTTTTCTGGAAATGCCTCCCTTACGGTATAGATTACCCTTGCATGGAGAACCCATAGGCACACAGCCCAAACGGTCCAATTGACTTGAAGCCAGCCTTACCTCTCTGTCCGATGGGCCTTCTACAGCCCAACACTGTCCCATGCCTGCCTTTGAGCCACATGGGTACCCAGTGGTGTAATGCAGGGTGACCAGATGCCAAACCCAAAATTCCTGAACCCCAAGGCCAAAATTACTAATCTCAGGCCAAAATTCCTACCCACTGAAAAAAATTGCCAAAAAATGTATTTTTTGTTTTTGTTTTTTTCTGTTTTTTGACCATAACTTTTGATAGGAAGGCAATATCCCCAAACTGATTTTTGCATTGGATTCTGCTCTTCAATACGAATCCAACGACATATGGCATGATGGGGTACTGTGCACTATCACAAAGTTCCAAAATGAAGCCAAAATGTAGGACAATGATGCCAAAATGTAGGACACCCGGACAGGAGGCTAAAAATCCGGACAAATCCGGGTTTTTCGGTCATCTGGTCACCCTGGAGGGATACAAAGCACCAAGTTTTGCAGGGAGCCTCCTCGCAACCCTAATCACAGTTCAAACATCTCTAGGACAGGTGCCACCAACCAGGCATACCATTCACTGTTCAGCACTTCATGACTGGAAGTTCTGCCTTTGCTTCACCATCCTCAGCCAATCTATGCAGTGCCCTCTCAAGTAGGATCTTCCCAACTGTAGGCTGAAGTTGGAGGGGGTTGTTTAAGAGGCATAGACTGCAATCCTAAGCTCCAGTTAGGCCAGCCTAAGTCCTTGCATAAATCCTGTGCTGATCTGGGGGTGTCAAAAAAGTGCTGAAAGATGCTGGAGGAGGGTTAGGCCAGTGTACAGACATGGACTTGCCTCTCTACATAACAATGGGAACAAGAAGACCAATGAGTTGTGCTGGCCCAAGTTAGGATTGTACCCTAAGTTTAATACTGTGCCCTAAATTATACTCCAGCACTACCTTCTGCAAAATGGGGGGGGGGGGGAGCTAGCCACCTGTTGCCAGCTGAGAGCCAACCTGCCTGTGAGAGCAACAGATGTGGTTGCCTCAGTAGATTAGCAAGAGAAGGTTGGCACCTCTGTCCACATTTGCTTTGCAAGGCCAGAGAACAACAGGAGGCCCAGTGGCTGAGCTTGGCTAGAGCACCACCAGGGTTCAGTGATGGCACCCAGGTCACCATTGGTCATCCCATGTGAAGGGTAGCCCTGGGACTTGATACCTGATAGTACATTCACCCTATAGGACCTAAACCAAACACGGATGCTTCATGGACAGGGAACACTTTTCACCAAGATAGTTTCTGCCTTGGGTGCTCAGGGCAGGGCGGTTCCACAGTCCAGAAGGAGTTCACAGTCAACACCACCACAACCCTCTGGTTACACATTAAACCCATTTCCTATTGATTTAGCTTCTCCTTGGCCTTCTGGAAGCTGAGAACCCAACCAGAGTTTACACAACTGTTTGATACAACAGTCCAATTGATTGCTGTGCAAACTGGTTAAAGATTTTCTCTAGAATCAGAATTTGATCCTTCAGAATCCTGAACCACTCTATACCATCCTGGCTCTCATTATATCTGCATCCAGCCATAGCAAGCACCCTGCCTCCATAAGGTCTGGAGGCTTGCCTCCCCATTTTGTCAGCCTTCTTCATAATATAAAACATACCCACCCACACCTGCTTCCATTGAAATCCCTCAGGGGTCCCAGGTATTTTGCACGGTGTGACAAGCCTGCATGTGCACAAGTATCGCTTTTAGATCTGCGGTGAGAGTACAGAATCACCATAAATAGATTAACGGTAATGTATACGTTGTGCATGTATCAATCTCAGGTATCAGGGTGGAGAAAGACCTCTGGTCATGAGCTGGCGGAGCGGCTGAAAGAAGCTGCGTTCGGCAGTTTGTGACAATTGTGCAACGTGTGCAAATTTCCACATATTGGCCATTTGATGCATAATAAATTCATTTTCTACTAGTCACAGGGAGTTACACAGCCAGCCCACTATATGCCTGGTTATTAGAAAGCTTGTCTGGTACCTTTTTCCTCTAAGATTTTCCTAGAAGTTGCCTTTCAAGACAGTATCTCTGAAGCCTTGAAGACTAAATACTTGGGTTAAGAAATTATTATTCTCTCTGCTCCTGCCTTGTCCAACCCAGTTTCATCACCCTGTATTCACTGGAAGCAAAGTCTGCATGATGGATGTGATTAGGAGTGGAACCACTAACTTGGAAATTGAACATGGAAGCTGCCCTGTCTGGCACTGGGTACCTACGTTATTCGGTTTTTAATTTGTGCTTTCGTCTGGGATCTGTTTTCAGTGGCAATGAAATAATTTGTGAAAAGTTTTTCTGAGCATATGCAAAGTGAATTTCCAGTGCCATTTTTGTAGCCATGGCCCATTCGCAATCAAGGAGCTGGTGTAGCATAGCTCTTCCAAATCACCGTATGGCCAGCTTTGCATGTCTGCCACATACGGTAGCCTTTGGTGAGCTACTCCCTCAGCTTTTCCATCACCATTATGGGAATAATAATATTTACAATGCGAGGAGATCATCGAGACCCTCCACCATGTGAAGTGCTTGGCACACTCAGAAAACCCAAACGCCAAAGCTTATGTGTAGGAGAAGGACAGAGAGTGTGACTCCTTCCAAGCAGGCACCTCTCCACTTGAGCATTAAGCAATGCTGCCATGCGCTCTCCCCACCCATGCTGATGTCTTGCCGAGTTCCCAGTGGGTTTTTTAAACAAGGGGCCTTTTCTCCTCTAAACAAAAGCATGTTAATAGAAGGAGCAAGGAATTCCGTTCCTCTGACAATCCCAAAAGCATTTAAGTGGATTAACTGCAATAACACAAGCAAGGAGTGATAACTAGCCTTTGGGTGAGACAATAGACTGGCAATGCACAAACATAAGCTTTCATCTGTGGCTTTCAGGGGGGTGGGTAGGAGGTGAAGTGCTACTGGCTCAGGCATGCTCTCCCTTGTCTTCCCACCCCCCATAAAAAGTTAATTTAATGGGCCACTTTGAAAGTTTCCAGCAAAACAAGTGGCTTTTCAGGGCCTTATGATGTCATTGAGCCTTCCAGGGTGGTCTGAGCAGATTCAAAGCCGAGGCTTCTGCTCTTAGGATAGCCTTTGCTGCTTTCCTTCTAGAAGCAAAGAGATCCCTGCCTGGCATGCCATGGAATTTCAACAATAAAATAATGATATAAGAGTGAAGATCTTTCTGGCCACTTGCAAGCACTGACCTGAGATGGCATTACGAGCCAATGGGTATAGTGAGTATGACATCAGAACAGGGTGACCATATAGAACGGAGGGCAGAGTGTCTGTACCTTAAGCATTGCATAGAAGAGGGAATTCAGGCAGGTGCAACCCTTCTATGTTGAGCTAAACCTACCTAAATTCCCTCTTCTGTTCAATGCTTAAAAGCACCCTGTCCTCCTTTCTATATGGTCACCTGCATCAGAAGGGCTTCCAGATCAAGGAGTTAAAATAAAGAACCACCTCTTCCAGCTGAAAGATATGCAATTCGTCCATATATTAAAGGGACAGTGGATGAGATAAGTAGAATTCTCAGAAAGATTAATATTACGAGTTAATATTAATAAACTACCTTTCTTCCATCATGAAGATTTATGCTATGCTCCGAAATCCTAAAGATCCTAAGCATCCTTTGTCACATTCAGGTGTGTATCACATACCCTGCAGCCGTAACAAAATTTACAGTGGTGCCTCACATAAAGAGCTTAATTCGTTCCGGAGGCATGCTCTTTATGTGAAACGCTCTTTAAGTGAAGCAGATTTTTCCTTAGGAAATAATGGAAACTCAGACAATTGGTTCCAGAACCCAAAAAATATTCATTTAAAAATATTAACTGCATGTAAAAATGATGACAAAACACTAGAATTGAATTCAAAACATGCATTCAATATGCATGATCTTATGAATTCTACTAAGTCTACTTAGGCTGCAATCCTAAAGACACTTTCCTGGGAGTAAGCCCCATTTAACACAATGGGGCTTACTTCTGGGTAGACATGGTTAGGAGGCTGCAATCAAAGGCACTTTCCTGGGAGGCTTACCTGGGCTGCTGCTGGAGGTTCAAGGTGGTCGGTGGGGGCACTTGGGGGCAGTTAGGGGCACCTCCGGGTAACTGCCCCAAGTTGGGAGCAGTTAGAGACAGCAGTCCTGGCCGAAAGCCCTTTTAAAGAGCCTCCATGTGGAGCATCAGGGCTGCATAGCACGCGTGCCCTTAGCGTGCTTGCTTGTTAAGTGAAGCGGAACTTGTTATGTGAAGCAAGATTTCTTGGAAATTTTTGCTCTTTATGTGAAATGCTTGTTAAGCGAGGCGCTTGTTAAGTGAGGTACTACTGTATATAGATTTCGGAGCATTCACTTTATACTAGAGTTAAAGAACATGAAAGAAATTGCTATCTGTTACAACCTGAGATACTACAACACTACAACCTTTGCAGTGTTTTTTTGCCTTTGACAGAGCCAAAAGAACCAAAAGAAAGTGGTGAAACATCAGGCTTTAAAAATCAATGTGTCCAATGGCTAGAAAACCTGGGAATAAATACAGAACAGTGGAATATAATAATGATTTGCCTTTTTTATATTGCACAAATGTTCTAGTCCACAATCTTTTTTTAAAAAGTTGCTTGGCTGTCTGCATTATGCAGTTATTGTCCTCCTAGAGAGGCGGCAAAGGAAAAGAGAGTAAGGAAGTTACCCTGATTATGATATAAAGCAGTGATTTTCAACTGGTGTGCCATGGCACACTGGTGGGCCACAGATAGTCCTTAGGTGTGCCTTAAGAATTTAGGGTGGGACATTTATTAATAGGAAAACTTGGAGATTTGAACAGCATGGTGTGCCTTGTCAGTGGTAAAAATTTCACATTTACATGGGAGTAAAGGCCCCCCTGTCTATAATGGAATTTATTTCAGAGTAGGCATGCATAGGATTGGGCCCAGAGGCTGCAATCCTATCCACACTTACATGGGAGTAAAGGCCCCCCTAACTATAATGGGATTTATTTCAGAGTAGGCATGCATAAGATTGGGCCCTGAGACTGTCAGTCAGCCCCAGTGCGTGTGCAGCTACAGCTGGAGGTCTGGCAAGCCTGATCTGGCCCCTTACACCAGGTGTCTTAGGCGACCCCCAGGAAAGCTCTAAGCAACTCCCAAAGGGGTCCCGACCCCCACTTTGAGAAACACTGCATTAAAGGAAGGTGTTCGGCCACTGAGATACACCATGCCATGTACACCTGTATACCATGCCATCTCATGCCAAGATGCTAAGACACTATGCTTGTTAACCAGTAGGCCAGGGTTCGAGACCCAGTTCGGCCCCACAAGACAGGGTGAGCTCCTATCCTTAGCCCAGCTCTAAAACACCAGCTGGATCCAATCATATTGGCTCTGCCTTTCCATTGGACTAATTCAGTGGCGTGGAGAGGGGGATTTGCTGCTTGGGTAACAGCCTCTCCTCCATAACAATCTAACCCAGGCTTTCATGCTTCGCATGCAGCGTATGCAGCGCCGAGCACAATACCATAGTCTTCCAAGACTGACAGAGGCCTGCTTTATATATTACTTAAAACCTGTGGGCGGGTCTGCCTGATCTGATTGGTACTATACTGACTGGCAGTAGTTATGTGAACTTCTAGTTGCAGTCTTTCCTGGAGCGACCAAGGATTGAACCTGGGGATATCTAATTCAAGGCTTTCTGTGCCATCATCCTGATCTGGACAAGTTAAGTAACTCATATGATGAGCTCAGCTTAACATGAATTGTGGTACTGCACAAAGAAACATTTTGTTAATGGAGCTGGGACTTTGTGCAGCACGATTAAAATGAGCATGATAACTCTTTTAGACAGAGGAGCAACTTGGAGGTGGCACGATGCCAGACAGATGGACGGTTATCACCTTTTCCCCCCCAAGTAGATGACATCACACCACGAGAAACAACACCCCCCCCCCCAAAAAGAAAAACACCCCGTGACTGTCAATGATGTCTGACTATAATCATTCTCAGGGGTCAAAATGTCCCCCCAATTATGTGTAGTGTTGTCATGGCAGTAACAAACAACAACCACTCCTTCAAGAAAAGGTTTGAAGACTTCCATAATACAAATCTCATGGAACAATAATTCTTTCCCCCACATTATCTTGGCTGGCAAGGGCTTATCTAGAAAACATAAGTGGTTGGAAACGAAACAAGCCCATATATACACGGTCCATTTTATATACTGTATGTATAAATTTGTGGTTTTTCTTTCTTTAAAAAACCAAACCCCAAAGAGCCAACTTGTGTCATAATTTCAGCTGCGTTTTATCTCATGATAACAAAATTGCTGGTTCTCTTGCAGGCTGACTGGGAGAGACTGGGCCATCCATTGGAGAGGTGGGAAGCTGTGTCAAGAGTAAAACCATGAGAAATTTGGCTTCGGGTATGTTTGTATTTTTTTTTTAATATGGCTTTATCTTCATCTGTAGGAAGAGGGTGGTCGCAGAGGCCTCAAGGTAAGGGAACATCAGCAAGTATGGAGATTTGCAGAACACGGAACAGTTTCCCCTCTCGGTCTAAAATTTGCCACTGGTGACACAACAGGAAAGGGGGAGAGATGAAGGCAGGCAAGGCTTGGCAAGGAAGAATGTGCATTCATTTCAGATACTTCTATTTTGGCTTAGGGTCATCATAGGATTAAGCAGTTCGTGCTTTGGTCTGAAAATATACAATCTGGGCAACCTGTCCAAAAGATTTCTAATCCATTTTGATCGGATGGAAATTTTTTGACTGGAGTTGGAAAACCTTGTGCATGCTGCTCTAAAATCTGATGCTTATCCTTTGATTTTAACCCTGCCCTGTGCCTGAACTGGTGGAAGAGGAAAGATTTGTTGAGTTTGGCGTTGGGCTTGACGATCAAAGACCAGCCATCTACCTGTGGAAACCTCACAAACTGGGCATGACGGTGAACGCAGTCCCCTTTGTCTCCAGAATTTGGTAGTCAGGGATACACTGCCATTGAACATGGGGGATTTATTTAGCTTGCATGGCTATTCAACATTGATGGGCCAGTCCCATTGAATTTGCCTAATTCAGTGGTTCCTAAACATTTTTTGCTGGTGGCTCCCTTGACCACATGAGCCATTGGTTGTGGCTCCTCATTAGGTCAACAATCCTATGTATTATTTAAAGTGGATATTTTTGCAAGGATGCATAACTGGCTCCCCAGAGAGCCAGCATTAATAATCTGGAAATTAATCATTGGCCTAATCTGTTTTAAAAACCATGAAAATGCACATCTACCACCGCACACCTTGTGACAAAGCCATAAGCCACTGATGACTTTGGAGATGTTTGTCCTTTTGTCTGTCTTGATGCTGCTGTCAAAACACTTTTATTGGATGATCTTTAACAAGATCATTATTACAAGAGAGAAACCTGTCTGTCCTAGAACAGGTCTGGAAATGCGTCTTTCTTGCATCTTATCCTATAAAGAGTTCAGAGCCTGCTCTTATAAGCATGACACTCATTCAAAAGGATACACACAGGGATTGAATCATCAATGAAAATAATGATGAAAGAATAATATTAAAGGTTAATGATTAAAGAATATTTGTGATCACCAAGCACATCTGGGCACTGGCTGGTATCAGGCAATGCTGGGCACCAGGCATCACCAGGCATTACTGGTATCCCTGCCAGGCACCAGGCACAGGGCACCACTGGGCATTGGGTGCCAGGCCTCACCAAGTACCACCAGGTACTACCAGATACTAGGCACCACCAGGCACTTTGCATCACTATTGGACATTGATCACTGGGTACAAGCCATCACCAGGGAGCATGGCTGGCATTGGGCACCCATGCTGGGCCTGAGGCACCAGTGACCACCAGGCACCATCAGGCACCAAGTCGGGTCCTTACATCACAGAAGGAACATGCTTTACCAGTTTCATGCTTTTAGGTGAAAGGGTTTGGGCTGGGCATTGATGCATCTGTGAATCAGACTTAAGTATAGGGACAAAAACACATTGCATCCATTTTCACTCCCTTAGTGTTTGCATTTCTAAAAATTGGTTCTTAGTGGGTGCTTCAGTCATGGACGGAATATGCTCCCCAAATTTCATGCTTCTAGGTCCAACAGTTTTGTCTGGGTGTTGATGAGTGAGTGAGTGAGTGACACTTCAATTTTATATAAACAGTATAGATAATGCTAAACAAACTCTTTTATAGTTATGTTGTTATTATAGCACTGCAGTAGAGCCTGTTATTCCCATTCCCTTCAAGAGACCTCTGAACAGCCACTGTGCAAGTATTTGACGCTCTTTTCCTTTCATTCCTTCTCTTCTGAAAAGAATCCCGGCTATATTTTCCTTTCCAAGTGTTGTGAGAACAGGAATTTTTCCTTCTTTCCGCCAACTCTACATACTTTTTGTCATCAGAGAAGATGTGGACGAGGAGGGCCTATTCGCAGAGGCTAAAAACAGGGGAACCGCAGGATATATTTTGGGAACAGATCAAGCAAACTGAAACTCATTGAAAAACTTGCAGAAAAGGGAGGGAAGTTAGTTGAATGCCTCTCTGGGAAGCAGGTCTCAAAGGCCTGTATTGTGATAAAACAGAATTTCCCAAACCGTATTGGGAGAAATTCATCAATTAAAGACTCTTTAAAGCCCAAACATCATCAGAAGAGGGTGCCAATCCTGACTCTGTATGAGTAGCTGTTCCTTCCTGCCTTGCTTCTTTCCAGTTGACTTCTGCCAGAGAGTGGGCCATTCTCCCATGACTCTGCACAGATGTCATTGCTCATTCATTTCCACAGCAGGGTTATCTGAGGAAGTTGCATGTCTATGCAGGTTATTGCCCAGGGCTTCCCTCTTTCCGATCAAGGCAAAATCATGATCAGAACAGTGACTCATTCAGGGTACAATCCTAACCAATTTAGGCCAGCACAACTCATCCATCTCCCTGTACCCGTGGTGGCATGGGCAGGGTAGCTCATATCTGTGCACTGGCCTAACACCCCACACCCCGCAGAGTGGCACAGAAGTGTGTTAGGGCACTTTTGGGACACCCCAAGGCCAGCAAAGGCTTGTTCCAGGAGTTGTGCCAGCGGAATTGGGGATAGGTACAGAGTGCTCTAAGGCTAGGCAGCTCTTACACACTCTATAAGGAAAACATTTGAGGTATACAAGTGAATCATGTCCCAAGTTTTAATACAGACACACAGAGAGCTTGTTATTAGACGTTTCTAAGAATATGTGATGAAGTAGGAGAGAAGGAAAAGCAGCAATTGGTAGGAAATATTTGCTCCAGCAACTCTGCTCAGTCTGCTGTATGGTTACACTAGATTGGTGTGCTACTTGTCCAGATCCAGGGAAGAGGGGTAGGGTTGCCATAACTCTCTTCCACAAATCGGGCAGGACCCTCTGTCCCATTTGCCAATATGTGAACACTAGCTAAATGTACCCACTTTGCGGGAATACAATACCCTCTATTCACCATCCCCCACTGCGCAATGCCTTCCCATGCACAACACTCACCCCATGCGCATCAGCCTCCCATGTGCAACATTCCCTCATGCTCATCATTCCCCATGTGTATCATTCCCCATGCGCATGAACCCCCCATCTGCATCAAACCCCCATGTGCAACATCCCCCTTGTGCTTCAAGTCCACCATGTGCAACATTCTCTCATGTGCAGCATCCTCTCATACACAACATCCTGCCATGCACATCAACACACCATGCACACCATCCCCACATGCGCACCATCCCCACATGTGCACCAAGCCCCCAAGCACACTATCTTCTCAATACACCCTACTTCCCAAAGCATCAGGCACCAGGCATTAGTTTTTGGTCAGTGTTCACATCACAGAAGAAACAGTCTCCCCAAATTTCTTACTTCTAGGTCTGGGGGTTGGGGCAGGGCTTTGATCAGTCAGGGATTCTTCAATGTAAAGTGTAGGGGGGGAAATGAGTTGCACCCCTTTTCACCCACTTCTGGTTGGAACGTCTGAAAACCAGTTCTTAGCGGTTGCCTCCACCAAGGAAAGAACACCCTCCCCAAATTTCATGCCTTTCATGCTCCCCAAATTTCATGGTATTGGCTGGCCATTGATGAGTCAGTCAGTCAGTCAGTGACTTTTCATTTTTATATATATAGATAGTCCCTAAACATTGGGATTGTCCCTGTTTTTTTGGGACATATGGCAACCCTAGAGATGGGAGGCATTTTGAATACCATCTCAGATACTGGAAGGTTTGGGGCCAATTCTTCATTCAAGGGAGTAGTTAAATACAGGCGTTCCCCATATCTCCCTCACTAGGGATCTTTAAGCAGAGTCTCGACGAGCACCTGTCGGGGATGCTCTAGGGGGATTTCCTGCTGCAGGTCGGGGGTTGGACTAGATGACCTACTAGGTCCCTTCCAACTCTATGATTCTATGATTCTATATCTGTGGGACCAGCATCTGCAGATCCAGATCTCCACTGCATGAAGTCTGAAAATTAACTCTACTGCAGGGGAAACCCACAGAAAGGTTAGCTGAATGCCTTTGTCAAAGGCTGAGCAGTTGGTGAGCAGAGCCATTCATTGCTTCAAGTTTTTGGACAGAGGTGGTGATGACATGAGATACAAGCTTGCACAGCGACCTTTGGAAGTCATCAAGGCAGCTTTGCTTTGGTGTAGGGCCATAATCTTTCCCCAGCTGTTGGGTGCACAGCTGTCATGGAGGTGAGCAATGGGGCCCTTCTGGTTTCTACTGACCCAGAAGCCCGACAGCAATTGGGGAATTGCCAAACAGAAAGAGATAATTTGAGCATTTAGGTTGGCTATAAAAGAGGCGAAGGGCGATAAATCTTTAGTGTGTGTGGTGTTATATTCCTCATACTGGCACTGATGACTATTTTACTGGCAGTCTTTTTCTGTCCCTAGTTCAGTTTTTTCCTTGCCAAGCCTATATGTGTTCACTGAATGGACAGATGGGAGCTCAGAGCCTATCCAGAACCCAGGGTCTTCCCATCTGCCCCCTGCAGAATAGCCCAGAGTGTCACCCACCCACCCCCATTAGGGACCTTATCACTCTAATCAAATGTAGTATCAGAGAGCCAGGATGCTGTACTGGTTTGGGAACTGGACTTAGACCTGGAAGATCCAGGTTCAAATCCCCACTTAGTTATGAAGCTTCGTGAGTGACCTTGGGCTAGATAGACACTTTCTGAGAGCTTCAAGTACCTTAAAGAGTTGTTGTGAGGATCATAGAATCATAGAATGATTGATCTATGATCAAAGGAGGGAAGGAACCATGTGCTTCACCCCATGTGCATCACAGTATAAAAATGTGGAAAAGTATTAAACACTTGCATCAGAACAAGTAATTCAGTGCCTCCTGCAGCCGAGTCATGACGAGAAGGGCAAAGGAACCCGCAGAAGGGCACATCGGCTCCCGAGGTGGGGAATTTTCAGTGGGGGAGCATCATGGCGACTAGGCCTTGATCATCCCCTGCTCCACACCGCCACTTCCAATGCAACTCCTGGTTCCTCATGATCAACATAGCAATCCCAGCCCAACCCGTGAATTGCTAAGTGTTGCCCTAGAAACCATACAGATGGCATCGCATAAAGGATGCAATCCATCTGCCAGCCGGGGCTGGGTCTCCTCCGAACTCACCAGTTATGTAAATAATATGAATGTCAAATATGCAAATAAAGGCTGTGGGTGGCACAAGTGGCTAAGACACCGTGCTTGTTAACCAGCAGGCCAGGGTTCGAGACCCGGGTCGGCCCCACAAGACAGGGTGAGCTCCTGTCCTTAGCCCAGCTCTGCGACGCAGCTGGATCCAATCGTATTGGCTCTGCCTTTCCATTGGACAAATTCAGTGGTGTGGAGAGGGGGGATTTGCTGCTTGGGTAACAGCCTATCCTCCATAACAATCCAACCCAGGCTTTCGTGCTTCGCATGGAGCGTATGCAGAGCCGAGGACGATACCATAGTCTTTCAAGACTGACGTCTTGAAATGAGCATAACTCACCATTTGGTTTGGCAAACACCTGCATGTTGCAGTCATGCAACATGCTTCAAGCGTGATGCTCACATAGCCCATTCTGGAGCCTTCAGTACTCACCGTTTTGCTCCCCTCTAGCTATGCGACTGCAAGAAGCAGCTGCTTCAGCCAAGCCCTCTGGAGATCCTGGTTTTCCATTCGCAGTTGGGTAGCGTCACCAGTTTGCCCAGTATGCGCTTCTTTCGCAGGAACCTCTGCATTTGGAGTTGTTGGAGTGCTCTGGAAAAGCTAATGCCAAGATCTGATCCCTTGTATTTCCCAGTAAGGCAGAGAAAACGCTCCCTTCAATAAACATCCAGTTAATTCCCCAATCCAAAGTGTTAAGAAGTAAAACCATCAGTGCAGGTATCAACCGTGCTTAATCTCCACCTAATCTATGGCAAATATTAATATATGATTGAAGAGCCAGTCAGGTTTGTGTACATAGGAAAAGAGGGGCTTCAGTAATGGATTATTGGGCTAATCTGACTATAATCTCTTTGGCAAGCAGTGTGAATTCACGTTATTATTGAAACTGATGTAATTTTACATTATCTGCGCTAGGTATTGAAATAATTCAAATTAATACAAGATCTTTTGTTATTGGGGAGGGGGAAAAGGTAAAGGTAAAGCTTTACTAAGACTAAGGTAAAGCTTAAAGCTTTGAAGAATAACCATAAACTACCCCTTTTGAATTTGGCAGAAACCAGACCCAGAACATCCTGATGATAAAGGAGGGTTGCCATAATTCCCTTCCACAAAACCGGGACAGAGCCTTGGAGATGGGGTATAATCCTGTGCATGTCTACTCAGAAGTAAGCCCCATTATAGTGAATGGGCACTTCCTGGAGGGAAGTGGAGGCTAGGCAATGCATGGCCAGGACGTGTCTTCCCCACCCCAGGGTGACCATATAGAATGGAGGAGAAAGTGCCTCTGCCTTTAACCCCTGCATAGGAGAGGGAATTCAGGCAGGTACTGCTTTTTTAAACCCTTCTATGATGAGCTAAACCTGCTACAATTCCCTGTTGGTTAAAGGTAGAGGGGTTCTGTCCTCCCTTCTATATGGTCGCCCTGGCCCTACTCTCACCTTTCCTTCCTCTCTGTCTTTCCTCTCTCTGGCTGGATCCAAATGCAGGATTTGGACCTAGGCAGACAGGACTGGAAACCCCCCACCCCAAAATGAAACAAAAACAGCAATCTCCTGGTTTTCCTAGTCATATGGCATCCCTATGATAAGGGGAATAGAATCATAGAATCATAGAGTTGGAAGGGACCTAGTAGGTCATCTAGTCCAACCCCCTGCCTGCAGCAGGAATTCCCCCTAGAGCATCTCCAACAGGCGCTCATCGAGCCTCTGCTTGAAGATCCCCAGTGAGGGAGAGTCCACCGCCTCCCTTGGCAATCTGTTCCACTGCCGAACCGCCCTCACCGGCAGGAATTTTTTCCGGATTTCCAGCCGGAATCTCCTCTCTTGCAGTTTGTACCCATTGGTTCTAGTTCTGCTTTCAGAAGCAGCTATGAACAAATTGGCCCCTTCCTCCCTATGACAGCCCTTCAGGTATCTGAAGAGGGCAATCATGTCTTCCCTCAGCCTCCTCTTCTCCAGGCTGAACATCCCAAGTTCCCCCAACCTTTCCTCGTAGGGCTTCCCTTCCATCCCAAAATGCAAATAGACTGTTCCCAGTACCATCATTCAGACAAGGCATTGCAGTCATTCTACAGACACTCACAGAAGAAGAGCTGGAAGGGGAAGGTGAGGGTCAGGGATGGAGAAGGGCAAAAAGCAACTGAAAGGAAAGAGGTGAGGGTACAAACATTGCCTTCTCTTGTGGAGGTTCGCCGGAAGTGGGGGCGGGGCGGGGGTCAGGGGCCGGCACGCCACCCACCCCAGCGCGCTCCAGCTGCACATGGGCGGGGCGAGGGGCAGGGCGAGGGTGGGCCCCAACCCTGGCACACTGCGCATGCGCCAACTCCCTGCGCACGTGTAGTGCGTCTCCTCCAGGAGACACACTGCACGCGCGCCGGGGGTTGGCGCATACGCAATGCGTCTCCTCCAGCTGGAGGAGATGCACAGTGTGTTTCCTCCAGCTGGAGGAGACGCACTGTGCGTGCGCCGAGGTCAGCGCGTGCGCAGTGTGTCTCCTTCTCCCAGCGTGCGAACCGGCACGCTGGGTTTTCTGGCTTCCTGCTACTACTGGTTTGGTAGTGGCGGGGTTTTTGGAACAACTGGTTCAGGAGATCCAGCCCGAACCAGCCTGGGCCCACCATTGGATTGCCCCCAACAGCAGGACACAGCACATGCCCCACAGGCACAGCTAAGTCGGTTATGGTTGTGCCCTTGTCTAGACCAAGTGACAATCTGAGCTGGGGAAGAGAACGGTGGAGCCGTAATGTAATGCTTGTTATCTTATGCTCCATGTGTTGGTTGATTTCTCACCCATTGACTTTAGCTTGCAAGCCTCAAACACATGTGAAGAATGTTGCCTGGAAAGAGCTTCAGTAACACCAGAGCCTCGCATTCCTCCTCCAAGGCCAGAATTAGAGAGCAGACGTGTGTAATATCGGAACGATTTAATGAACTAATCCAAATTTCCCAGCCGGGGCCAATTCCTGAGCCCCACTCCAGCTGCACCACGAAGGCAACCCTCCAAATTTTCTTTCCTCCCCACATACCAGCATCCGTTCTCCCTCGCTCTCAATTGGAACAAAACACTTAGCCCACCAGGGACCAGGCTGAGTTGATTTGCCCGAAGCCACAATTTTGTATGATTTTGAGGTATGCGCTTTTTTCACCTTCGCACAGCAACTGTGACTTCAGTTGAGAAGAAGCAAAAAGAGAGAGAGAGGAAAGAAATCCTCGCTTGAAATACAGTTAATCAACAGATTATCTTAAACACATGGTAACGCAATAAAGCCGTTCTGCAGCCCACAGAAATTCCACCCTTGCAAAAGAATGCTGAGCAGTTCTTGTGACTGAGCGCCTCTGGGTTCCCTTTGCACACTTTGGCAATCACAGTGGGATGTACGTCCAGTGCGTACACCTGAGAGCGCATGCGCTCTTGCAGGATTGTGTGGACACCTGCGAATGTGCTTCTTTTTCAAGTCAACGGTGACTTGGTACCTCAAACTGTGCTCCAGTACATGCGTGGATTGTGATGTGCAATCGATAAAGTTGCAAAGCAGTTTATATTCTCTTTCCCAAAAGGGCTCAGGTTAGGCGCAGAATCAGGAGAACTGGAGTTCCGTGTAGTTATCACATTGCACTGTATAGTCACATACATTGCTGGGAGGTTGCTCGTATCACCCATTACAAATTGCCGTTGTGCTTATGTTGTCCACTTTAAAGCTTGCGACCTTTCTGAACTTTCTTTGGCAGTCGGCTCTGCTGTTTGTTTTTGTGTGCGTGTTGTGTAAGTACACACACACCCCTGGCAAACTGAGGTTCTCAGTTCCTGCATTTCTTGAAGTTGACAGTAGCCTACAAACGTTTCTCCTGCAATAAATCTGTTAGCCTTCAGATGCTCCACTCTCTTTGCTGTTAACACACAACTAGGGCCACCCTGTCTGTAAGTTGCTTCTTTTCCAGGGTTTGCAAACAAGCAATGCAGTTACGCTGCCCACCCTCCCAATTATCAGGGCCACAAGGCTTATCCAAATGAGGCGGTGAGAACAGCTTTTTTAAAATTCCCCACTTCAAAAGTGGTGGCTATTTCCATCTGATTCAGTTGGTCACTCTTTTTGAAGTGGGTTTTCTAAAACAGAAAGGCTGTTTGCTCTTAAGAAACTCAAAGGCATTTTATTTTGGGTCTGGAGCATTGAAAGAGTGAGTAGATCCAACTGCTTTGCTTGTTTGAAAGGACAGTTTCCCTGGAAGAGGAGGTTTCACTCTAAATCCATTTGGGATAACTAATCATATTCTCATTCCCTATACCAGGGGTACTCAAAGTACGGCCCACGGGCCGGATCTGGCCCACCAGGGCCCTCAATCTGGTTCACAGCCTCCCCACAGCGTGGCAGGGGTGCTCTGCCCTCAACTATGCAGTAGTTGGAGAACTAGGGTGCGTGGTGTCTTTGCATGCCCAGAGGCTCCTCCTCGCCACAGCGAGGTGGCTGCAGGAGCCTCTTCCTGTTCCTGTCCCACCCTCTGCCGGACAACCAGGGCGTGAGGTATCTGCGCGCCCAGAGCTCCTCCTTGCCGGGGGGGCTCAGGGGCACCACCACGCAGCAATAGCCTCTCCCTGGCCGGCCGGGGGGCTCAGGGACGCCCACGCGGCACCACCGTGCAGCAGCAGCCTCTCCCCTGCTGGCCGGGGGGCTCAGGGGCACCACCGCGCAGCAGCAGCCTCTCCCCGACCGGCCAGGGGTGGGGGTTTAGAGACACCAGAGGCTCCAACAAACCCCAAAGGTTATCCCCCAGGGAGTGTTTTTAAAATGTAGGCCAAAATGTAGGATGTCCAAAAGTCCGGATTATAGTCCGGCCTCCAACAGTGTCTGAGGGACAGTGAACTGTCCCCCTGTTTAAAAAGAACCCTTGCCCTATATGGTTGTTGCTATTTTGTGCTGTTCATTATACAAAATGTTATATGAAGTGTTCTGAATCAGCTTTCTCAAACTGTGGGTCAGGACAGGATACTAAAGTTCTTATTTCCGTCTAGTTCAATGGGACGTAACGGTTTCCCGCTTTCACTGAATTGCATGTAGTCTATCCACCTGTCCTGGGGAGTCTTTAGCTCTCCGTGGGGCAGCAGTGGAGAGCAGTTTCCTGTGCATCACACCATTCACTTTTTTTAAAATAGTCCATCCACAAAAATGAGTAAGATAAAGGAGTTATTCAGTATTCCATCTTTTGAAACACACACACACGGACAAATCATCCTGCACGGAGCGGAATACAAAAACAGTTCACAGGAAATGAGGTTTATATGACAATGATTATATATAGATATATGACCTTGAAAAACCATTTTTAGACAGAGCCATTAAATTAACAAGTTATCTAACACAGCGTGTGATTTTCCATTATTCATAATACATGCAAAGGAAAAAAAAATAACAGAATCCAGATCATAAATACAAATTACAAAGATCACAGAAAGAATAGGGGAAGGAATAGGAAACATTTCTTGCAAATACAGGGTTCTGTTGTGGAATTAACAGGACTGGGCCCAATCCATGGTGGGTGCTCTCCTGGGCAAGATCTTAGAATGAATTGACTCAACAGTGTTCTTTAGCAGCACCATTTCATTTCAGAGGAACCTTTGCTGGTTCCAGTGTTGGGATTCAAATCAATCAACAACAGGTTCTATGTCCTTATAATCTAAATTAACAACAGGTTCTGTGTCCCATTAGTAACCAGTTCTCACAACCAGGCGCTCATTAGCAAAGGGTTCCATAGAACCTGTGAGAACCACTTGAAGCCCACCACTGGCTGGTTTGCATGATCATCTTAAGACATCAGCAGGTCCTTCTTCAGTAATCTTAGGATTTTAGATATATTTGACCAGGCAGTCTTAGTAAATAGTCATCAAGCTGGTCCAAAGTGAGGATCTTTTCTACAGCATATTCTTAACGTGGGGCTTAGGAAACTTCTAGCACAATCCTAACCAAGTCTACTCAAAAGTAAGCCCCATTGTGTTCAATGGGTCTTACTCCCAGGAAAGTGCCTTTAGGATTGCAGTCCCTCCTGAAGGACGTTCAAAACTGAATGTCCAACCATCTTAGGCTTCAATCCCAATCTCCAGTGAGGCTGTACTGTCATAAGTCCTGTACTGACCTGGGGGTGTCACCAAAGTGCCGCAAGAGACTTCTGTGCCACTTCTGGGGGAGGATTAGGCCACTGCACAGACATGCACTTGCCTCCCTACATTATCTTGGGAATGGGAAGACCAACGCCAGCCTAGATTAGGATTGAACCCTTAATAACTAATCCCAACACCAAACTCAGTATCAATTTGGGGGGAAAAGAAAAGTTACAGAAATGCTGAAATAGACCCCTATGAGGCTTTTGATACTTAAAAATGCATCATTAAAGTGTTGGGGGAGGGAGCCATGACGAACAACAGCCAGTGGAATGTAATTTTAATTAATGACTCCAACCAGTTCCCTA
Source organism: Cryptoblepharus egeriae (assembly GCA_030015325.1). NCBI lineage: Eukaryota > Metazoa > Chordata > Lepidosauria > Squamata > Scincidae > Cryptoblepharus > Cryptoblepharus egeriae. Next base: position 28,995,098 of record JAREYC010000012.1, read on the forward strand.
AAGCCACTTGCATCCAGATCTCTGTGGTCTACTCTTTCTAAAAAAATGCATCTGGTGCACCCGATGGGAGACGTGAAGAAAAGTGAAACACATAAAATGCACAGGTCTGATCTTCTTTGTGGAGCTATGGAATGGCACGGATCAAATTGTTTTAAGTGCACAGGTTGTGACGCAAAAAGGCAGCAGAAAGAACAACTTAAACGGTGAGGGAAATGAAACTGTTGTATCTCTGGATGTTCCTCTTGAGGATCTCTGAGCAAGGGCCAAGGACTCGCTCGAAGCGCGGACGATCCAGCTTGACGCACTTCAAGGGTCCGCGTGCCACCACGGTGGCGGCCCGGGGCCGGTTGAGCAGAAGTGCGATCTCACCTGGAAGCAGGAAGAAACGTGCTGTCACATACAATTCATTATTTATATCCTGCCATCCACAGATGCGGCATTTGACCCGGATGGGAAGAGAGGGTCTGTCCTCAAGGAGCTTACAATCTTAAGAGGCAACAGAGGAAGGGGAAGAATATGTGATTATCCCGATCCTTGCCGCGCCAAGGATGTATTGAAAACTCCTGATCTAGAGATCATACCAAAGGGGAAAAGGGAGCATGCAGATTACAGCATGATCCCACTAAACCAACTCAAATGGACATGTCATCCTAAACGTTGTTCAGGCTGAAATGAAACGGCCGCTCACCAAAATAATCCGATGGGCCAAGCCGCCCAACCTCCACGTACTCTTCATTATCAGAACGACGCTGAAGCACAGAAGCTGTGCCCTGAAGGGGAAGAAAAAACAAAAAAGGAAGGTATGTCACATCCCTTAAATGAAATCACACACATACCTGCACAAGGTGCACTGATTTAGATAATGCATGTTTAAATTCATCATGGAACTGGAAGCGGCACATTTGTCTCCCTTCAGCCAACATATCCATGCATTTGAAATGTATTAAGTACCCAGGACTACCCACATTTTGTTGTTGTAGAAGTTACACCTATCCTTGAATATATTTTAGGTGCTGAATCCCAAAATGGCACCTAATTTGGAGCCATCTTATATGCTGATTCACAAGGAAGTTGCTTGAATCCACATGGCAAAACTACAGCCAAATTGGGCACAACGGATTCCTCCAAATATCCTAAATTCATTCAAAATTCATCCATTCAAACATCCCTGGCAACTAAAAATAGAGGTGTTTAGTAGGCTGTGGTATCTTTCTTATGAACTTGAATCAGACTATACAGAGAACGCAGGAGCCAGGCCTGTCCCGAGGGCCTTACGTTGAAAAGTAAGATGGAGAAAACAACAGTTATGCCCTGTTTGCAGAACTAGATGTGCTTCAGTTGAATGACAGTAGGGGAGACTTGGGGGTTTCGAAAACAACAACACAGAACTTTGGAATCTTAATGGAATAAAAGCCATCCCAGCCAGGATGAGGTTGTTTGTCTGGTAAGTCTTGTGCTTGAGGAAATTGTGCCAGCTGAGTCTACAGGGCACCATGCAGGTATGCCGCCCAGTTTGGCTGCCACCCAGAAGATGCCTGCTGCTTTCATGGCCTGAGTTGGAATAATCTCAGGGATGCTGACCAGTCCTCAGGAGGTGCTTAATTGTTCAGTTGCTCCCTTACTGTGTGCCAAATCTGTCCGTTTGGACAGGCACCCCACAAACGTCTGCCCCCAGGCCTTTTCTGCGATGCAGGTGGGCCTTTGGTATCTGCGGGGATTTGTTCTCCATCGATCTCACTGGCAACCCAGTGAAGATCAAGTGGCAGAAGAGGGCTGAGCACATCCTGCAAAAGAAGCTGGATGAGGCTTGCTGTCTGTGCTGAGCCTGGGGGGCTCTGCTGGCTGCCAGGAGCTGGCAATTTTATCATCAGAGAAAGCGGTCACCGTTTTATGGCTGCAAATGGGGCCATCTGTGCCCAAGGAAGGCCAGGTGGTATTAGGTGAGAAGCAGATGGAGCAACTGCACCCTCAACCAGGAGCGGCACCAGCAGGACTTGCCTTGGTTTGCTGTGCAAAATGAACAAGTCCCGCGTGTCTCCTTTCCTGCAGGTTTATTACAGATGAAGGAGAGTGGCTGCTATGCCCCCATTTTACAAGGGAAAGGAAGGGAAGGTAATAAATTCACAGCTTTCTCCTCCTGTCTGGTCTCAGATAGACTTCCTGCCAAATGCCCAATTCCACAAACTTGTGCACCACTGAACAGCCCACTGCCTGCCCCTGCAGCCCCCATGTGATAGAAGGCGGTGGTAGCAGAGCTGTCTGGAGCGATCTCTCCTGCTGGCCTATTGCTGTCTGCCTTTCAAGTCCAAGAAACACCATGATATCTGCTGGAGAAGGGCAGGGATGGCAAGTCTCCATTGGTAGAAATGTAGCTTGGCAGCAGAGAGTGATGCGGATTCCAGAGACAAAATTTTTCCATCCTTCTTCTTTTTTTTTTAATAGTCACATTTTTCTGCCTGCAAGAACACATCTATGGTGGACCAGAAGAAGAAACACACACACACACACACACACAATTCCTGACAACAGGAAGCAGATGCAAGAAAAGATTGTATCGTTCCTCTGCTGGGCTCTGTTGCTCCACCATGGCTTCCTGGAGCCCCCTGTGACCAAAAGTGTGACCCGCATGAAAGGGAGGTCTCTCCAGGGCCCAAAGGTGAGGCTGCCTATAATTAATCAGCCGCAAATTAGCAATCAGCTCCTTTCTGTGTTTTGACTCAGTCCTGCAGAATCTTCTGTCTGGACACATCCCTGTTATTCTGTCCACCGGGATTGCCAAGGCCGCTTGTGGAAACAGTGATAACGCACCCGGCACTGGAAGCTGTTGTGACTCAGCGGCATGCAAACACTGATGGGATCCAAGCACTCTGTGGCTGCCCCCGGCATTCTCCGGATTACCCATAGATACCCATGGATCGAGGATGCTCACATGCATCCTACCTGTTCCTGCTGAACGAACCTGCATGTGACAACAGAGTTGGAAGAGCCACATGTGCTTTCTCCATTACAGCAGGCTGTTGAATTTTGTCTTGCCAAAGAAGCTACTGAACATTTTACTAGAATACTATGGAATAGTACACCATATATATATATGGTACACCATATATACAGACACATATATAATATCTAAAAACTATCACTTAGCAGGAGCCAAACTAAATCGTCATCCAAGCCATGCTGAAGTAGATGGAAATTCACTGGCTTCTAGCACTGTTGGTTTAGGTCCTTGGAGAGAAGGACACAGTCATAGCGGAGGTGATTCCCTTCTGGTCCTGATTTGTACCCAAACCTGCCTGACTGCCATGATGCCTCCCGGTTGTTATTAGTTGGAATTAACGGGGCTCTTGAAGCTCTTAACTGCTGAAACTACAAGTTTGGAAAGAGGGCCTGACTAATAGCTCCAGCAGAAGCACACAGATTCAACCCAACCTTAAGGTGATGTTTTTCTAAAGCCAAAAAACAATTTTTTAAGGCAGAGCAGCTGGTTTTAATTTGAACTTTACACCAGCGCAATTTTCAAGCAATTTTGCTGCCCTTTCCTCGCAGGCCGATTCCGGCTTCTTGCCTGTTAGAATGATTACCCCTTTTGCGGAGTCCGGGTTGCCCAGACAGGCCCCGCATTTGCATTTCAAAAGCCAGAGCTCTCTCCGTGCCGTGTCCGCCAACTGGTCCCGCTTTTCTTGGTCGGGGAAGATTAATTGGACAATAATGCCATGAAAGCGGCATTTCTCAATCTGGGGAGACACCAGCTTCCAAGCAACAGGAAAGAGCTGGTGACTTTGGAACCGCATTGGAAACGGGGTTGTTTCCCCAACAGCCACACGCTGCTTCGAGAATGATGGGCCACGGAAGGAGCGCTGCCAGGGATAGGGCCGTAGCTCAGTGACAGAGTGCCTGCCTTGCATGCAGACAGACCCAGTTTCAACCCCTTCTAGGAAACCAACAACCCAAATACTTTGCAGAGTTGCAGCCCAAAAACTAGGAACTGCTCATTGCATGATGTGGTGAGGCTCCCTCTAAGACTGCTTGCCCCCCCTTCTAGCTGTGCCACTGGCATAAATGGTTAAGCAAGAACCACCTGCACTGCAAGTGCTCCTACAGATAAACAAACGCACAGATAGATTCCCCCTTATCTGGACATCCCAAATCCAGATAATTCCCCCTTATCTGGACATCCCAAATCCAGATATTTTTGTCCTAAATTTGTTTTAAGTGGTGTGGACCTTGAGCAGGGGGAATGGTGCACTCTATAGGATTTACCTGTATCCATTTCTATATCCACAGATGAGGGCCTGGAACAGAACCCCCACTGATACATACTTGTTTTAAACAACTGCAGCCCTTTCCAAGAGGGAGGAATGAAATCAGCACAATTTTAACTGAAGTGTACTACGAGTATGTTTGAGTAAATGAAGTAAATGAATAAATGACGTATACTCGTATGTTTCAAAGTAGGGATAAGTGGTAGATGGGAAAAATACTCTAATGCAGAGATCTGAATCTGATTTTTGTAGTTGTAGAGCACAGGAGTCTAAGTCGAGGCCAACGAGCCAAATCCCTAAATTTTATTTAGTTTATTAAGGGAACAGGTTATTTGCACTCTGTTCAAATTCATATTTCTGGTTGAAACGTTGTCAGTTTGAGACTGTTCAATAAATGTTAACACTTAGACTGTGTTTTACATTCGGCTGATTGAGTTTGACACTCTTGTAGAGCTTCAGTGGGACATGGCTAATGGGTAGGAAGGGTGACAATTCCTATACTCTGAAATTTACCGTGACGCGGCAAGGCAGGGTGACGGACTAAGCTCAAGGGGAGCTCCATCAAATGCGTGGTTAGGCTTGGTTAGACCGATAATACCCCTAAGACATACCCCTAAGGGGGCACTGGGGACATACCCCTAAGAAACGGAGCAGCAGGCCAACTTGCATCAGCATGTGAGCTATAAAGGTGGTGTGTAGGTATCAACACCTGAGAGACACCTGATGCTTCTGGCCATCAGCAGCTTCAGAGCAAACAACGGATTCCTAACAGGCACCCTGACGTCAGGCCTTTCCAGTGCCAAGCCGAGTGGCGCCTGGCCAAGAAGGCTCTGTTTTCTCCCCTCACACATGCCAGCGGACAAAGGCATGAGGGTTGCAAGAGCGAGGAGGGGTGCGGGAGAGATGTCGCGTTTCAAAGATCCCTTGGCTCAACAAAGCTCGCCATTCTCCCTCTCTTTCCCTCTCTCTCTGGAGCCAGGAAATGTCCACTGTGTCAACATATTTTTTAAAGGCTCCTTAGTGACTTTTTCATCAGCTCTTCATATTCGAAGCAACCCCAGCCGGTTTCCGTGTTTGGTGCGCAGAACACCACCCTCTACCAGTTCAGCAAGAGTGACTGCTAGGAAAGGAGGGAGAAAGAGGTGGAGGCCATGCAGAATTGGCACTCAAAACACTCACCCCAATGTGCCTTTCTCGAGAAACCCTATTTGAGCAGCTGATCTTGCACGATGGCCCCTTTACTCCCACTGCCACCTGCTACTCGCTGTGGAAACATTCAGCAGATAGCGAGGTGAGCAGACTGGAGGTGGGGAGAGAAGCCCACAGGCAGGCATCATCCCCCAAAAAAGAAGCGGTGGTGGATCACGGCTGTAGGAGGTGAGGGCGGGATGGAAAAAGATGAGACATTTCTGGTGGAGGTGGGAGGCATGATTTATATCAGGGCTTGGTGGGAAGAAGCCCCTATCCTGCAGCATCCTTGCTGAGACCAAGGGCGCAATCCAGAGTAACTATGGGGAGTCCTTGCTCCGGAGTAAGAACAATTTACTCTGGATTGCAATATGAACTTCCCATAGGTTTTCACTAGGTGGTGCAGTAACTATGGGTGCACATAATGTTTCTTACATGCTCCCCTAGTTACTCTGGATTGTAGGGCAAGTCAATAAGGTCTGGGTGGAAGATTGCCTGGGAACTTGCTGTCCTGGGCTTAGTCCTGCAAGGCGCAATATTTGGACACAATCTGCCAGAAAGCACTGCACAGCTTTTGAGGAGGGGAAGCCTCGGCCACCAGGACACAGAGATGTCCAGTTACTACAAGGATTGTAGATACTGTAAATATTGTATTATAATAATAAACCTTATTACAGTCTTAGACCAGCACAAAATTGTATTATAGATGTATTACAAGAGAATTACTACAGGGTTTGCAGTACAGGCGGGTATTCATGCAGGTTTACGATACGACCATTTGACTTAAAGTGGATTAGAAGCCTGTGCTGAAGGACCCCAGAGGATCTCCTGGAAAACCTGTGCTACTAAACCTATCTGCTCTCGGAGGACAACTTCCACTGGTAGCAATGGAAGACTCTCCTGATGCTAAAAGCTATGGCGGCACTCGTTACGTGAAGACTTCAAAGGTTCAGAACACACACAAGCCTAAGCAGAACATAAACGAAAGGGGAAAAATATATTGAAAACTTTACTTCTTCCACCTTTGTGAAGATCAAGGGCTGTGGAAGGCATGACATGAGTCCAAAGTGAATCTGGGCTAGTTTTACGCATCAGAGACATCCCCGTTTCCCGTTAGATATCAAAGGAGCCCATGGTGGGAACAGTTGTGTTCCACCCTTCTTAAGGCCGCCTTGGCAGTTCCAGTGTAAACCTCAATTTTAAGGGGGTTTACGAATCAGATGTTTTGCATTACATCTGGATGAGGCTGAACTGCTTGGAGGAAGCAGCCGCTCCAGATGTGGATTTCAAAACCAGCCACCCCAATTTGTTGCGCAGTGTGTAAAATGCGCACAGATAAAGGTTTCAAAGCTTTATTTTGGGACTTGACCGTCTGGGGCCTGATCCAGCAGAGCTCTTTTTTACATTTACCTTTACTGCAGTCTTTTTCTGCTGAGGAAAAAAAATTGTCCATAATCTCCCCCCACATCCAGTTGTTCTTTTTCATCTGCTCGATGAAGGGGTGACTGCTGTGTGTTTTGGAAGTGGGGAGAGGTGGAGAACCAGCCTCCACCCGCGTAATGCAGGGGATTCCAAATGGCTCCTGGCCCGATCTTTGCAACCACTTCCAGACACATCCATTTTCCTAATTAATAATTAATCATGCTTAGTTTCTCCAGGAGGTTATCACGGGTGATAGCAAAAAGTGTCTCAGGCAGGCTGGACCCCCAGCCATCCCCATAGATGACATTTCTTCGGACGTTCTCCAGCTCGGCCAGGCTGAGTGTGTGTCCAAGGGGTCCTTCTGAGGTTACAAAGTCAAGCTGTCCACGAAAGGACCAATCAGGCCAGCAGGGATCTCTCTTTCCTTTCATTCTTTTGGCCCCTGAAACCTTCATAAGGCCAACATGATCAGGCAGTAGCATTCAACAGAAAGATCCAATCTCATGCTTCATTAGGGAGAACAGAAGGGAAGGGCCACTGGGCTAATCTGGGTGCCTGGATCCACCTAACCAGGAGCTGCAGAAGTCAGAAAGGCTCATATATTGATTTGGTGTGAACCAATCTTGTGGCTCAAGGCCTCAGAATGCATCTTTGTGGCACTTTCTGCTCCGAACACTTTCGTTTGTGAGGGCGGTTCGGCAGTGGAAGAGATTGCCAAGGGAGGTGGTGGACTCTCCCTCACCGGAGATCTTCAAGCAGAGGCTCCACCAGCACCTATCGGAGATGCTCTAGGAGGATTTCCTGCTAGACTCATGTCATGCCTCCTGCTAGGCAGGAGGTTGGACTAGATGACCTGCTAGGTCCCTTCCAACTCTATGATTCTATGATTCCATGAACATGGTTTCAGAGGTGAGCGGAAGTCACAACTCCTAGAAAAGGGATGCTTCAAATTAAACCATTTGGCACCCTCCGCCGGCGTTCTTAATTGCACGCCGCTCCATATTTGTCTTCCTGATTTGTCAGCGATGCTACTGGGATGGTTTCCCATCCGCATGTGGCGATGAGCCCAACTCCTTAATTTGGCATGGCGAGGCTCTCGGCATGCAGGCGATATCAGGCGAGGGCTGGTTGTGCATACTGAGTGGAGTTCCATGACATAACTCCTGACCATATATGGCACTGGCCAATGGGGATGGGAGCCAACGGATCTGATACGGGATGGAGCGGAGGAAGTGTGGGAGCCAGAAGGGTTGGGATGGTCTGCCACAGCTGTGGGCTGCAGCATTCTCAGGCTCCTGCATCAGGCCCACTCCCTGGTTGGAGAAGCTGGGCTTCTCAAGAACAACTCACAACTTGAGGGTGTTTTGTGCTTTTCCTACTTGTCCCACCAACCCACTGCTATAAAGTTGTCAAGACCCGTCAAGTGAACCATAATCCACCAGCCGTGTGTATGGTGACTCATAAGGGATCCAAATAAACATTTGGGTTTTTAAAAGCAAATTGCTTTCTTCCCATGTATTACTTTCTTGTTTTTAATTGACTGTTTATGATGTTTTGATTATGTTTTGTTATAATCAAAGCAGGAAGTGATGCCACGAAGCCAGAAACATCTATCAGCAGTCAACGGCAGAGGAGAAAATGTGCAAATCTTGTTCATATTTGCAAGATATGAGAGAGCCCAACTATCATGCTGGGAGAGCCCAATTATATCAGGGTCAAATGCTTCTGTGGGATGCATTTAGCCCATGGGACATTTGGCAGCCGTTGCGTAGAGGGTCTTTTAGGGGACGGTAAGGTGTCCATTGAATGTCCAGTGAGTGGAATCCTCATAGCACTCAAGGAGAAAGCGCCGTGCTGAGTGATTCTCCCAGACAGAGAAGTCACTCTAATCCAGTAGGAAAATGATGAGCACAGAAGTGGATTTAAGGAGTGGCATTTAAGGAGCCCTTGAAAAGGTCATATGCAGCTGCCCTGTTTTGGGACAGGATTCCACCCCACTGTTCAGCAACACCATGCTCAGGAATGTTTTATAGCTGAATTAGAAAACAGGCAACACCCACTTAAGTCTACAGCCTGCTGGTAAAAAACAAGTGTCTTCAAACAACAAGGACAGAAAGGGCTTGGTTAAGATGGACACTGAACGCAAAATCTCTGGAGTGTTGTGTACACAACGGCAATAGTTTATGAGATGGCAGTGAATTTGTTTTGGGGGAGCTGCGCATCTGTTGCGAGGTCCGCCTGCCAAAACCTAATTCTTTATGGCAACATTCGTCGCGCAGCGCTTCAGGTTCTGCACCTCCGTGCCAGGAATCTCGAACGGGATAATTCCATGACCTTGGAACCCAGCAGATGCGCTCCGCATCTGCCCAGTCTGGGAAAGCCTGGCGTTGTTGTGTGAAAAGCGGGGTGGGAAAACAAGGTCTCCGAAATATCCAAGGGCAGAGAAAATGATGGGAATAGGGAGGTTTGGGTGGGGTGGGGAAGGCAGAGCTCTCTGTTCATGAATTCTTTCGAAGAATCAGCAAAGAGACCGGGGCTTTTGGAGTTCTGAAACTCTAAATTCTGGATGAAATCCTAATATAATAAATAGGATGAATAGTGCTTAGCATCACTGAAGGTTCAAAGCATGACATTCAATCTATTTCCATGCAATATTTTGGAGAGTCAGTATGATGATAAACACCTGAACTCCTTGGAAGATGGCAGTATAAAAATCCGAAAAACAGTACTTACATTTTGTTTTGTGCTCTTTGAGTGTATATTAATTTGTGTGTATTAATAATTCCTGTGTATTCATTTGATGTCTGTATGACGACTAATAAGGAAGATAGGTGTGCTATTATCCCATTTTGCTGATGGGGAAAACTGAGGGTACGAGGCTTACAAACAGGCATCTACATTTCAACCGGGAAAGCCCTAAAGAGCAAATCAGGCTGCAATCCTATACAAACTCTCCTGAGAAGAAGTACTATAGAAGGCAATGGGACTTACTTCTGAGTAGGAATGCTTAGGATTGTGCTTTGACTCATGTAGGTACCAAGATACACCTGCACTCTGGACACCATAGTAGAATACATTTGGAGAGAGCAGACCTTGGTTCAAGTCTCTCCGCTCCCTTCCCCCTAGAACACGAACCCCCACCAGAAGTGCTCGGCTCGACGAGCGCCAGTTGGAGATGCTCTAGAACAGTGGTTCTCAATCTTCCTAACACCGTGACCCCTTTATAAGTTCCTCATGTTGTGGGGACCCCAACCATAAAATTATTTTCGTTGCTACTTTATCACTGTAATTTTGCTACTGTTATGAATCGTAATGTAAATATCTGATACGCAGGATGTATTTTCATGGTTACAAATGAAATGTGTGTTCTATGCACACATTGAACACAACGGGATTTATTTCAGAGTAGGCATGCATAGGATTGGGCCCTGAGGCTGCAATCCTATCCACATTTACATGGGAGTAAAGGCTCCCTGACTATAATGGGATTTATTTCAGAGTAGGCATGCATAAGATTGGGCCCTGAGGCTGTCAGTCAGCCCCAGTGCGCATGCAACTACAGCTGGAGGTCTGGCAAGCCTGGCCTGGCCCCCTGCACCAGAGGTCTTTAGGTGACCCCCAGGAAAGCTCTAGGCAACCCCAAAAGGGGTCCCGACCCCCACTTTGAGAAACGCTGCTCTAGAAGGATTTCCTGCTAGAGGCAGGGGGTTGGACTAGATGACCCACTGGGTCCCTTAAACACTTATGATTCTATGATTCTAAGTATCATTGCCTCAGCCTATTACATCTTCCAGATTAGGGGGAATGATACCATCTACCATAGAATTTAATGATACCGGGGGTGATACCATCTATGTTGCCTCTGTTTTGCTCCAACTGCCTGGAGTGGCTCCAAAGGGGTGCATTCAGGCACCTGCAAAGTGTCTTGCTCTGTAGCCCTTCTGGCTATGCGCTGAGTCCACTTTACCTCTGTGATGATGAAAAAGTCATCCCCCGGCTCTCCCTGCACCACAATTTTTTCTCCGTCTTCAAACTGGACAGGTTCTAGCGCATCGGCCACCGTCAGCCTCTCCCATTTGTCCAGTGATTCTGAAACATTAAGGAGCACAAAGGAAGGGTTTGGGCGCACTCGTTCCATTCCCAAAACTCTGCAAGTTGTTTTTATCGGTGGTTCCATTAAACTGCAAATTAGATGTTCATGGAGGGATTTAACACCAGCGAAGTGTTTCAAGGCTTTGTAGTCCCGAACCAAAAACGAAACCGCGGAGATAAAAGGTGCGTCCCGTGGGAATTTGGTAATTGTCAAGCCTTTGTGTTTTTAAATGTAATTAAACAGTCTCAGATAATTTTTATTTCTCTTTGCTTTCCTTGCTGCGCTGAAATAGCTTTGTAGAATGAAAGCCAAAGGGAGATGAAAGAGGCTGTTTCGACACAGTCAGAAGCAAGAAAACAGCTAAAAGAAAGTGTACAAATTCTTTCGAAAAGCAAAAAACACTTTTAATTTGACCAACTTCACTAATTTGGTCATTTCCATAATTTTGGGCATTTCCATAATACTGTATTTACTCAAATATATTGCTCATCTTTTCCTGTCAAATTCAGTCTCCAAAATCAGGGTGCGCATTAGATTCGGTGGTTAATTATATTTGAGTAATTGTGGTACAGTGGCGCCTCACATAACAAATTTAATTCGTTCCAGAGGCATGTTTGTTACGTGAAACATTCTTTACGTGAAGCGGATTTTCCCATAGGAAATAATGGAAACTCAGACGATTGGTTCCACAACCCCCCAAATATTCATATAAAAATATTAACTGCATGTAAAAATGATGACAGAACACTGGGATTGAATTCAAAACATGCATTCAATGTGCATGATCCTATGAAGTCTACTTAGGCTGCAGTCCTAAAGACACTTTCCTGGGAGTAAGCCCCACTGAACACAATGGGGCTTACATCTGGATAGATGCGGTTAGGAGGCTGCAATCAAAGACACTTTCCTGGGAGTAAGACCCATTGAACACAATGGGTCTAACTTCTGAGTAGACATGGTTAGGACGCTGCAATCCAAGACACTGCACATGCATTCAATGTGCACAATGGGGCTTAATTCTGAGTAGACATGGTTAGGAGGCTGCACTCAGACACTTTCCTGGGAGTCTCCCCACTTTTTCCTCCTCTCCATCCTGAGCTTCTCTCCCCTCTGCTCCCTTCTGGCTAGCCCTGAGTTGCTTCCCTCTTCTCCACTGCTCTTCTCTCCCTCCGGCCACAGGAGGAACAGCGCAGAAGTGTTGCTTTCGCTATGGTCAGGCGCGCTAGGCAGCCCTGATGCTTTTTAAAAGGGCTGCAATCCAGCGCATCTGCCCCAACTGCCAACAAGTGTGTTTGTTACGTGAGGCACAGTTTGTTATGTGAAACAGAATTGTAGAGAAATTTTTGTTTGTTACGTGAAACATACTTTACGTGAGGCGTTTGTTACATGAAGGCGCCACTGTATTTCTAAAATGGAGGCTGGTAACACACTTAAGTAAAAATGCTGAATAATTTGAGACATTTTTGCTAATGGGTATCCGTGAACTATTCATTCTTGAACCCCTTGCGGCTACCAATTCCTACAGATAATTCTCAAGGACTTGGGAATTTTATATAGGTCACCATACTGCTTGCACAGCAAGGATGTGGGATCAGTCCAGCAGATGAATGGGAGCAAATTAATGTACATTGAAGAAGCCTATACAGGACGCCCACTATTACTAGTGAGTAATTCTTACTAATGGGTAATAAACCTCTTCAAACCGTCTCAGCACCGAGAGGGTCTCCTCTAACGCGAAAGGTTATCCAAGGACATCCCTAATGAAAGGTGCCCTTTTGGATCTGATCTGAAAATGCCTCGTGATGTAATTTGTGTCTCCCAAACTTCTTTAAGACGCTAACTATAATGGGCCATAATTGGCACTCAGAATTTCAATGGGAAGAAAAGGCTGAAAAGAGGGTCCTTTAACACCCTTGAGTGCTTTGCAAATAAACAGATGGTTTTTCTAGACCTTCTCTGAAGCTTAGCAAGAGCCCCTGCAAGTTCTCCCATCAAGGTCCAAGGACATTTGCTCGGTCGCAATACCAAGCATGTCTCTGGAGTGCCGTGTAAAAGGGGGCAAATCAAGGTGCAGGGGGCAGAAAGGGGCACAAGGCCAAACAAATGGGTCAGAAATCCCACAGAAAACACATACCCAAGATGGAAACCTTGCTGAGGAATTCTTCATACATCTTCCGCTTTCTCAGTGTGCTGCCCTATGTAAAAAAGAGGGGAAGAAAAATCAGACAAGTAATGGATGAAGCCCCTTTCTGAATACGTCCAAAGGCTGGGAGAGCTGAGCACATCATCTCCAGAAAAGAACACTGTCAGGGAAGCTGGAAATGAGGGTTTTATGAAAATAAAAAATGTCCTTGGTATCTGATCATCAAAGGTATTCTGCTCCTAAATATGGAGGCTCAATTTTGGGATGTGCATCTATTTACCCTAAAAATGTGCAAGATTTTTTTTCCTTGCTGTTTTGGTTATTGCAGATCCACAGTTACATCCCTCTGGGATCTCTTATCTGTAGCTGGGTGAGTGACTGAGCCCAGTGAGTTTGATGGGTTGGTGTGGATTTGAACCCAGTCTCAGCTCAGGCAAGGGTTGGGCAGGGACCTTGGGAGTCAGGCAGGCAGGCAAGGAGGTGGAATGACTGGAATCAGGTTAGCTGAATGCCATAATTCGGGAGGCTCAGGGGGAGAACCAACCACAAGCTGCCCGAACCTACACAAATCAGCACATCCTTGAATGTTTATATACCTGAGCAGTGCTCAATTTACCCTCCAAGATCACCTGCCATTGCAAGCTAGAAGGATCCTGAGCTTCTCAGTCCAACTCCCACTGGTGTGGCCGACCAGCAGCCCCAGTGCTGCAGGGATCCAGTGCCCAGTCCGCCCACTTCAGGGTTCACACCCCTCGAGACCTAGACATTCAGGACTCCAGGTGCATGATAGATTTGTTTAACCTGCTTCTATGGCCGCTTCCCCCACCACCACCACCACCACCACCCTCCTCTCCTCCAAAAGTTGGGCACCACCAACACAAAGGGCCTCGGGAGAAATTCTTTGCCTGGATCTACCAAAGCGGTGGAGGGAGGAGGAAGATCAAATGAACCCTTCATACAACCCGCTTTGCACCACAGATGAAGCGGATTCCTTCTTTTTTTTTCCATCAACAGAGAACCCATCAATTAATCGCTTAATTAAGCTGCCTTGTTATCCCCTTAAATTTAGCCAAGCCTGCAATTAAAACAAGAGGAAGCCATTCAAGTGACATTAAGTGCCGGCCCCACAAGGACCCCAGAGGCTTCTGCAAGCAGCCTGGAAACAGAGATCATTACCTGGTTTCCTAACTTCTGCATGCCTGTCTCCTGGGAAGGGCAGGGAAGGACCACAGCAGCATTTTATTTAAGGCACAACAAGGAACCTATTCTTGCCTCTTAGCCCACCAAGCATCACTTTGTCAGTCCTAAATCATTCCCCAAAAAACAAACAGCTGAAAAGGATGGTAATGGACACATCTGTTGATGGAAGCAGGGCCTTATTGAACATGGCCCCCAAAATGTGGACGGGGAACATGGCCCCCAAAATGTGGAAGTTCCCTCTGAAATACAGTAATTGGGGCAGCTGCGCATGTGCGTCACAACATGTGGAGTTGTGGCTCACGATGAGTGTGTAAAAAGTCATGTGCCAAGGTTGCTGTCCGAGGCAGAAGTACTTTGGAGTAAGGCTGCAATCCTAAAGACACTTTCCTGGGAGTAAGACCCATTGAAAACAATGGGGCTTACTTTTGAGTAGACATGGTTAGGATTGTGCTCCAGGTCTCATTGAACTCAGTAGTCACTGCTTCCTGAGAATATGTCCTGGATTCGGCTTGGAAGTCCATATAAAGCAATGGGATTTGGAACGGGAGGCAGCCCCCCCCCAGGACTTCCCTACTTCTCCCTCACTCTCCAGCAGCTGGAAAGCAACCTAATAGCCCTGCTGTGCTCAGCTCAACTGGCGAAGGCTTTTCAGATCTGCCCCTGACGCTTTAATGGATTCATCACAGCAATTTGACCAGCTCAGTCTCAGCATAAAACTCCCTGCCTGGCTTCTCCCTTCTACGGCTCCACACCTGCCGACTGACCCAAAGATATGATAATCTTTCCAGCCTGGGATGGTCCTTCGAGGGCTTGAGGAAGAAGCCCTAAACAAACATTCATGTTTGCTCTTGGGGAGGGGGGGGAGAGGAGGGAAGAGGCCACTTGTCTTTCCTGGCAAAGAAAAAGTGCTGATAACATCCCAAGGAAGTTGAAAGGGGTCACCAGAAGCAGGCGAGGGCATCACCTCCATCGCTGAACCTGACCCCAGATGCTGAAGGTAAAGCTGGAAAGAGAAACATGGACCAGGAGGATGAGAGTACTATTAGATTGGATTGGGCTCTTTGCCAATTTAGAAACCGAGGCAGAGAGCAGGGGGTAAAGCCCCTCTACCGGCACCATCCTAATTGATCCCCAGTTCCAGTGCCCTGATTTAGCAGCTGGTTGGTCCTACCTGGGGACTGTCTAAGCTGCAACAAGAGAGGCTGTAGGCGTTGATGCCTCTGGATCTATAGATAGAAGAGCCATGTTCCCAAAACCACAGGTCAGGATTCCCAAGGGGGGAAAGGTCCTCGGTGGATACCCAAGGACTTCTCCATGGGCCTGCAGATCATATGGAGCTCTTGAAAGGCCAAGGAGGGAATAGTAGGGGGGAGGGACTCTGGTGTCCCTCCAAAGAGGGGCTGACTGCAGCAGGCAGGAGAGAGAACAAGCCATGAGATGGACAACCTCTGGATGCAGGTGTCATCTGTGCTCCCTGAACCATCTGGTGGGCCACTGTGTGATACAGGAAGCTAGACTAGATGGGACTTTGGCCTGATCCAGTGGAGGCTCTTCTTATGTTCTTAACTGGGTGCAACTGAGGCTCTGGGTGCAAGATCAGTTCCTGAACGGCCTCTTCCTATAGCAGGGGTGGCCACACTTGCCTATTAGTGACCACACACTATGGCTCAGACCCCACTGGAAACGGAGATGGCTGAGGTGGACAAGATGTGGCTGCCCAGCCCTTCAGGGGAAGGGGATGCAGAGAGAAGCCTCCACTCTGTGAACTGCTGTGCTGTGGATGCAGTGGCTGTGCTGGCAAAAGGTGGCTCTTGGAGAGGACGTGCTTGCAAGAAACAGGTGGGCATGCCCTAGATTTCGAGCAATGCCGTCCACTCCGAGAAGCTGTGACTCCCCCCAGATTCCAGGCACAGAAGAGATTCCATCAACTGCAGCACAAGACATTTTGTGCTCTCAGACCTGTCTGGCTGTGACCCTGTCTGACCGCCTGCTCTGATGAACTCTGCTCCTTCCTCTGGAACTGGAAGGTGTTGGAACAGCAAAGCCAAGCCAAGACCAAGCACCACAGCCTGGGAGAGTGAGTGGAAAACCATACTCAGTGCACTCATCCCTATCTCCCTCCCTTGGCATCCAAGGTGGAAAGTGCACCGGTGAGCAAAGAAGTCCACAGCTGCAGAAAACCAGGCCGGTGCCGGCCTTGGTGCCAGCAGGACTGGAAAGAACCAAAGGCAGCCATGTGCGCCTGCGAGTCAGGAAGCATTTTAAGAAGCAGTCATCAGTAGCAGGGCTGCATAACCACAGCCTGAAATAGTCCAGAGGAGAGAAGCAAGCACAGGACCAGGACCGGAGCAACTCAGCTTGACTCTGGTTAGAGCACTGGTCCTTCCACTCAAGAACTTTCCAGGCACTTGATACCCACATCATGATACCCATGATACCCATGATTTTATTTTGGGAAGGGTGTACGCAGGCATCCCAGTGGTGCCCCAAGAGAGCAACTCCAAGCAAACAAGGGTGCAAAGGACAGAATCGCCAGAAAGGGCAGGAGAGGTCTGGAGGAGTGAGGATTGTGGAGCTGCAAGGGTGGATATCATGGGCGAGAGTATTTAAGCACATCAACTTCACTATGGATGTCTGTGGCTCTGACACTCTGCCATGGGTCAAGGCGCTGCGTCCCAACCATCTCACTGAATAGGAAAATATTTTTGCTGTGTTAATGAGTCAGTTAGTCAGTGACTTTTCAGATTTATATATATAGAGATAAATAAGTACATTTGAAATCCATGAGCAAATCCAAGAGATAGGGTAGTTCTGGAAACCTCCAGGAGTGGGAAAAGGCATTTAAAGGCTTGTCAAGAGTGAAATGAGACACCAGTGAAATTCATTTTGGAAGGCTGTAGCTGTGGGATTTAAGGAACGGGGAAAAACAGCCACGGCACAAATATTCAGTGGAAAAGCAGATTCTTGCAAAGGGATTTGCAGATATCAAGCAAGTGCAGGGCCTGCAACCTGATACAGCTTCATGCAAACACAAGCCGATGCCATTTCGATGAGCCTCCGCAAACACACCATCACACCACAGCCAGGGAGCCGCTGGTCTCTGAGGTTCCTGCACCTGCAGGTCTTGTGTTCCTCTCCATCTGGAGGTCTCATTGCCAGAAAGTTCCTGACAAACAGAAACGGAGTTCAGGAGTATCGCTAAAATATTCAGCGCTGATTTATGGGGCAGGATAAACATTCAAAGCTGCGTGGCTTGTGCCTGCTCATTCCTTTTATTCCCTTTCCAAGCCCTTTAAAAAAAGGGTTTCAACACACAGAGCAGCCAACAGAAAAACCTTCAGATGTTTCGAGAGGGCAAGACTCCCAAAGAGAGTGCGAGGGACGAACTGCGGTCAGAGAAAGAAACCCAATCGCTGCATGGGGTCAAACCAACTGGAAGGACTGGGGAAAATCCACCTGCCTCTCTGAGCCTGCGGAGATGATTTTCTAAGGAGAGTGATGCTGGATGGATTGCCAGAGGGGGTCAAGGAAAGACTAGCCAGAGTCCTCATCGACTTACTGTCCTGGAAGAACGTTGTCAGGTTGCCCACAGATTGTCAAGGGACGGCAGATGTGGACAGTTGGATTTGCCAATGGAATCTATTGCAATGAGTGAAATACCACGTCCTCTGAAAAGAGAGGCGCATACACAGCCTACCTGCAGATGCCTCTCCCGACGGAGTGGCTGTTTGCTTATGGCCACTGGATGATAAACGTGCCGACCTTAGAGGTCGGTCAGAAGCCCTAAACGCTGAAGGATGAGCAGTATTTTGGGAAGGAGGATGGAACTTTCCAAGGGGAAGGGATGTGACTCGGTAGTGGAACACATGCTGGCGTTCAGGCAAGAACTTCTCGGTTCGGACCCCGAGATTCTCCAAGGAAGGCAAAGAATTCAGTGCGCAATGCTCCAAACAACGCCTGCACACCAATGTGCTAGGGGTGAAGTTCATCACCTGAAGATGTGCCAAAACAAAGCTTGGAGAATCTTTGATACGGGGTGGGAAGATACGGGGTGGGAATCCTGCAAGAGAAGCATATCGGCAGAAGGCCCTATTCCAATGTTCTTCCATCAGAAACACATCAAACTTGCGCAGATAATAGTCTCCACATCTGCCCTCATTGATTTGCTGTCTATTTTTGAACACAGATTTTTGGATTTGTTAGTGGAATAAAAAAGTAAATAAAAATACAATATAGAAATAATTGCTGCTGCTGTTGTAAGCTTTCCAGATCTGGTTAGCTCCTCTTCCTCTGTCAGAGATCTAAAGGCCCCTTAAGGCTATAGGGCTGTGACCCAGAGGAAGGTGTCCTTCCAGAAGTGTCACCAACAGTCACAACCTCTTGACTGACTATAAGATCTAAGATATATAGATATATGACTTAACAGACGATTAGACTGTTTTCTGCTTCAGAAAATTTTCTGGCATATTCTAGTGATTGATAGTTTTATGGCTTAATACCTTTGCATCAACTTTCCCACATGTCTCTTCAGACGTCGTGGTTGATAAATCCTGCTCAAAAACTGGCTCAAATCCTGCCCCAAATTAGAAGAGGGGAGACTGTGAAAAGGAATCTCAAACCTCGGCATTTGCCTCCTTCTGATACTTCAAAACCGGATAATCAAAGGTATGGAAAGGATAAAAAAGGCAATGAAGTCCTTCACAGCAGGAGGGTCATCAAAGCAGCGGCTCCCCTTAGATCCACCTGCTGTGGGCAGAGCTGAGATTATACCATGGAAAAGTGCTGGAAAGTAGATCCAGAGGTGCACGGATAGGGAAAAGCTCGAATCACACCGCATAGGTAGGGGGATAGGTAGGGCATAGGTGGCATAGGTAGGGGGGATGGAGTAGTCAGTCTTGGAGGGAGCTTTATCCCTTCAAAGCCATTCCAGGTGGGGGGGAGCAAAACAGAGCCACCTGCAAAAGCTTTGAAGGGATGAGGTTCCCTCCAAGACTGACTGCTCCATCCCCTCTAGCTATGCCACTGCTTCTCACCGTCACAACCCTTACTGCAGGTGAAGGTGAGGGGATGTGGATTGTACTGAGTGGTGGATATAAAATGCCCCTTGCCCTGAGGGTGCCACAGCCACGATGCCTCCCTCCACATCTGCAGGTTTTTGGAGACTACCTTAAAAGTAGTTGTAGACAAACAGGACAAGAGGTAGATCCAAGCATCTTTCCATCATACCCTCACAATGAGAATCTCAGGCACCCACATCAATAATCATGGACTGAGGAAGGTGGTACAGGATATCAGAACTCTAAGAGGAATACCAGAGAAGCTTGGCTGGAAAAAGCACTGTCTGCTGGTTGTGTGGAGTTCTCAAGGGACTCCACTGCTGTCTACAGCCTGCTCCCAACCACCCACTCTCCACCACTCCACCCTCCGTGGCTTCTCATTTTGCTTTTCCAATCTGCCTCCCCCTCTTTGTAGTTGCTGGCTGGCTTCCGGGTTCTCTGCCCACTCCATCCCTGGTCCTTCCAGAAGACATCCGTGCTGTGCCGGAGCTAATATGATCCCACCTTGAATGAAGAAACCAAATCAACAACGGCCAGCAGCAGGGTGAGGTTCACCTTACAGACAAAAGAGTGGTTCTGGCCAGAAGGCAGCTGGCGTGGGATACGGATTGGAGTAAGCCTGATTCTGAATGATGGGGAATACTTTGTAAAAACAAAATGGGGTCGTGCAGCCCCACAAAGATCTACAGTGCTGGGGCTATTATTTTTGCCACTGCAGACAATCTGCAATCCTAACTCAAGTTAGGACAAGTCCTGGCACAAGTCCCATGCTGACCTGGTAGTGTCATAAAAGTGTTGTAATCACTTCTGTGCCACTCCTGGAGGGTGAGACCAGAGCACAGACATGTGCCAGCCTCTCCACCCCACCACTGGAGTGGGAAACCGGTGACTTCTGCTGGCCTAGATTGATTAGGATTGTGCCCTCACTCTCCATGGGTTTAACTGCAGGTATGCACGCATAGGATTGCAGCCTTAAACTAGCACCGAGTGTTGCTTAGGAGTGTGGGCTTCTCTCCTAACACCATTAGCATAGCAAAGCGAGAGAGATACGTGTTATCGTCCATCAGGGTCAATCTTGTATGCATTTCAGCTTTGCACATGAGTGCCCCAGACCTATTGTACTGGATGGCCTTTTGGCCTCACCCCTTCTTCAGGGTATCTTTCCCTCCATCTCTCTCTCTCTCTCTCTCTCTCTCTCTCTCTCTCTCTCTCTCTCTCTCTCTCTCTCTCTCTCTCTCATTTACCAAGTGTGGATAACATCTGAGGAAGTGGACGCTCCCTGAGATGCATCTTCTAGCCTTTGGTTCCTGCTTTTATTCTCGATGACATGCAGGTTTTGCCTTTGTGTAATGATGGAATTCAGGCAGCTTAAATGAGGCTACATGCAAGTGACCAGTCACTGACTGGGCCCAGCCTTGCTTAGTATCAACACAGCGCCTGCTTTAAGGGACACCGGCACAGCTCAGGGTGATCATATGTCCTCTTTTTCCACAACATGTCCTCCTTTTTAGCCTTGTGTCCTAGAAAAATCTTTGTTGTCCTCGTTTTCCTTGTGAGCAGGCAGGCAGCACGTAGCCTTCTTGTAATTAATAGATTATGAACACAATTCTAACCAATTTAGGCCAGCATAATTCACTAGTCTCCATGTTCCTGTGGTGGTATGGAGATGCCGGCGCATGTCTGTGCACTGGCCTAAACCCACCATCCCAGAAGTGGCACATCTCCACCTTCCCCTCACGGCATGTTTTTGATACCCCCAGGTCAGCTCAGGATATGTGCTGAGACATGTGCTGGGACTGGGGGGTTAGGATGGCAGCCTATATATAATATTTTAAGATTTAATAATAAGTAGTATAGTGTTCAAATTAACCACATAAAAGCAAAACATACAAGTGTTTTTAGCTTTTATTTTGTCACGTCTTACATTTTTCTTGGGTGTCCTACATTTTGGGGGGCCTTGTCCTATTTTGCACTTACGATAAATGGGCTGCAATCCTATCCACTTACCTGGGAGTAAACCCCATTGACTATCATGGGACTTACTTCTGAGTAGCAAGACATGGGATTGGGCTCATGGTCACCCTTGCAAAGCTAAACATGACAGATATACAGTGGCACCGCACATAACAAATTTAATTCATTCTGGAGGCATGTTCTTTACGTGAAGCATTCTTTACGTGAAGCGGATTTTCCCATAGGAAATAATGGAAACTCAGATGATTGGTTCCACAACCCCCAAAATATTCATATAAAAATATTAACTGGATGTAAAAATGGTAACAAAACTGGGATTGAATTCAAAACATGCATTCAATGTGCATGATCTTATGAAGTCTACTTAGGCTGCAATCCTAAAGACACTTTCCTGGGAGTAAGCCCCATTTAGCACAATGGGGCTTATTACTAATAATAGCACAGCTGCCTCTCTGAAGATTCAGTATGCAATCCCAGTCCCCAGTTAGGCCAGTACAAATCCCATGCTGGCCTGGCGATGTCACAAAAATACCATAAGGCATTCTTGGGGGGTTATGCCAGTGCATAGAAATGTGCCAGCTTTCCCAAACCAACATGGGCACGACAAGTGGTGAGTTTGCCAACCTAAATTGGTTAGGATTGTACCCTCAGTTTGTTTTGGTGAGATCCAAGCCCTCTTTCTGGACTTTGGTAGACTCCATGTTAAAATGTTTGATGGCTCCAGGTGAAGAAAAAAAGCAAAGCTAGTTTGTGGAGAGCGACTGACTAACCGACTGGAATTAATCATGAATCTGGTCCCAATAAGGAAATCCCCTCAAATAATCAACAGGAGACCAGCTAACATGTGCTGTGGGGTGGAATCTGCAGATGACTCCCTTTACTCACTGAAAGCCCCCCCAAAGGTGCTCAGGTCAGGAAGCAAGGGAATTATTAGTCAGATGGTCAATGTGGGAAGCACCAGGACCTCCTCAGAGGAGTAATGGGTGACCAGAGAAGGGTTGCACAACACGTTCCATCTGATCTTGCTCATCAGTGGCAAAGCTTTATTTCCCATCAATGGGGTGAGAAAGCAAGTTTTTTAGAAGCAGGAGGAAGTCTGCTGAACGAGCTCTGGCTTGGGAACAATGATTCGCTGATAGAGATGCTTCTGTGGACCCAATCCAACAATAATTTCCCCCGTGGATGCCCCACTGCAATGAATGGGGATGCACTGAAGAAGTCTTGTCTTTTAAAGGCAATGGGGGGCATAGAAAGACTTTTAAAGGGTTATACAACCCACCAATTGATACAGCAGACATAAATAAGAACCCTCTTGTATATATATTTTTGTAAGGGTTACTGTGATAAGGTGGGTTCCCTTCTTTCTTGGCAACATCACTTTTGGCTCCAGTATGCCAGGGCTGGTCTGTCCATGGGGACAACAGGGCGAGTTGTTTCCAATGGCTCTTTGGTGGGTCCTACAGAGGGTCCTACAACACTGCCCTGAGCACAGAGCATCTAACCCCTGCCATAAATTGGAAACATGCTCCGTCAAGGTTTATAGCGCAGTTAAAAGGGGCCATTTAAACAGTGGCAAGAATTCAGGCAAGTAATTAGGTTTTAAACCCACCATTAGGATGCGCCTGTAGCTATCCCTATCGATGCCCCAGAGCTTGAGGTCCGTCTTGGCTTTGACAGTGGCCGCTCTTGGCGTCCCATAGATGAGCGCAAGCTCTCCGAAGCTGCCTCCTTCGCCAATGCTGGTGACCCACTCGCCGTTCACATACACCTACCGGGGACACAAAAGAGAAGCAAATCAATGGAGTCAAAGAAACACTGTTGGGGGAAGGGGAAGGGTTGTCCTCGAAAAGACACACTACACACTCACACAATAGGGAAGGGGGGAAACAACCTGCTTTGTGGACAGAATTTCAAGTTTTCTTGCTTTAGTACAAGGATTGTATTTACTCGTGGAGTGTTTCGGTCCCCTGCGGTTTGCTGGCATCCGACCACCCATGGCCCCTTTTCTAGAGTTTGATGCGCTCACAAAATGGGGGGGGGGGAAGGAGAGCTGACACCTTTCTGTGCCTTTTCATTAAGACTGTCCAACTTGAAAGGGGGAGAGGAGATAGCAGTAGTGTGGGGTTTTCTTGGGGTGGGGAAATAGGAGAAATCAATGCTTTGAAGGGGGGAATCTTTTGGAGATTCGGGAGAACACTTTTTCTTCCATGGACTTTTGGATTGGAGTTGATGACACCCTCTTTTACAGAGTATGGTTGTGGTTTTGAGAGATGTAGAAGACGAGGAAGGCAAATCAAGGAATCACCAGGGTGTCCACCATATATACTTTTTTCCAGGACATGTCCTCTTTTTTAGTCTCATGCCCTGGGAAAAAAATCTTCCTTCTCCAACCTTTCCTTGTGAGAAGGCAGCACGGAGCCTACTTGTAATTAATGAATTAAATACTATGAATTTTCATATAATCATTTAAAATTTAATAATATAGCACTTAAATTAACTGCATGTATGCAATATACATGAGTGTCTCGTAACTTTCATGTCCTACACTATTCTTAGATGTCCTACGTTGAGGGAGGACACTCTTGTCCTCTTTTGTGGTTATGATACATGGTCATCCTGGGGCCAACAATGAGGAAGAGGAAGATGGCAACTTCAGATGGGAGCTGGTCAGGAAGGCCAGACTACTCTATGTTTGATTATTTATCAAATTTATACCCCACCTTTGTGGGGGATGTTGATATAATAAGTTAAAGCATCAAATTAATTAAAAACATAATACCAACATATTGATAATAAGTTAAAATAATAATGTTATAATAAGTTAAAACATCAATTAAAAACATAAGACCAACAATAACCCTACAATCCAGAGTAATTACAGGAACACATAAGAGACATGTGCACCCATAGTTACAGCACCACCTAGTGAAAAACCTATGGGAAATTCATATTGCAATCCAGAGTAAATTGTTCTTACACTTCAGGAATCCCTGTAGTTACTCTGATTATGCCCTAAGACTGTCTGAGGCAACGATGGCCCCAGGTGGAAGAATTTAATGGGCAAATTATCATAATCTATTTTTAATCTAGTTTTAATTTTTTATACTGGTTTTAAACCAGTTTAGCTGTAGCCACAGAATCCGATTTGGAGAGACATTCCTCGTTTTCCACACAAACCTTCAGTTCCGAGGGTCCCATTTTTAAGGGAGAATTATTATTATTAAAGAGAGCATTGTTATTATTATGGTACAGATATGCCCCAGGGCAGAAGAAGCTTTACTGATCTCTTTGGCACCCAACCAGCTAAGTCAAAGCGGCCATCTGGTTATGCTGTGATGCTCCGGTAGTGTGAACTTAAGTCCTACCCTCATTTCCCCAATAAAAATGCCATTTTCTAGTATTCAGTCACATAAAAGGAACCCAAAAAAATGCCCGAAGTGCTTAGAGGGGAAGCCACTGTACTAAAACCTCAATGTTTGGCCAGACTTGACAGTAAATTTTATCTTTGCGATGATGACAAAGTACAGCGATGAGACACCGCTCTGTCATCCCCTCCTTTGGCTGAAAGTTCAGCCATGCTAAGTTTGCTTGTATAAAAAAATTAAAGGAAAAAAGAATGGAAGACGGTCTAATTGGAAGGGTTCTATTTAAAAATCCCAGCTTATTTTAAGCCCTGGTTTCCTAAGAAAGAACGAGGAGGGATGGACTCAAAACTATTTTAGGGTGCTTCCACCCCCCGCCCCCCGACAAAACAAAGCCTTTAAACTTTGCTTGCGGAGAGACCAAAGACCGTTTTTGGCCCCCAAGACAAGATCCTTGTCAAAAACTGAATCCACCTCCCAAGGTGGGTGACCTACTTCAGTTGACCGATCTGTTGAAAACCTCCGGTGCGCACGATACTGAGCCACGTGGGCAACGCCAGGCTGATGCTACAACCAGATCATGCACACTTTTATCAGCCTTGTGGGAAGGTCCTGGAGCCTCATAAAAACTTGTACAGAAACCCCCGCAGCGGGAGGGGATGGACATGGACTTATGTCTTAAACACTGAAGGGAGGCCTGCTGAATAGGTTGATACGGTGAAGGTATCTCCAAACTGCACCCAAACAGCCCCAAACTCGGCATTCCCCTGCACTTTTTGAGCAGCTGATCCCAGCTGCGCAGTACTCAGAGAACTACATTTCCCCCCTTGCTTTCATGTTGCAACGAAGGAATGTGGAACTGCAGATACCCAAATATGAAGAGTGCGATGCCGCCAAAGCGTGCAACTTTTTGGAGATCAAAAGCATTGCTGGGCCTCGGTTGTTTTCCATTCCTTTTTTTATATGAACAACTGCAGCTTGTGAGAAGCATTTGTAAGTTTTCCCAAGACTTTCACCGCTTTTGGATGCTGGCACCGATCTCGGCTAACAAGGACAATTACCCCTGGAAGCCTGACTCTCTTGAAGGCAGACCAAACAGCAAAAAATAGGGCGGAGGAGAGAGAATATACGGGAACGCTGCTGTCCTCCTCCCATGTGAGTCTTGCAATGGAGGCCCCCAAACGTTTTGGGACACGAATGCCCTCTGCTCCCCACACCAGCGATTTTCAAGCAGTGTGCTGTGGCGCACTAGTGTGCCAGGAATGGTCTGCAGGTGTGTCGTGGAAGTTTGGGGGAAGAAGAATCAATTAATAGGGCCAAAGGGGGTGTGAGTCCCACAGCAGCACCACGGTGTCAATGATCCCAAAACTGATGGTGTGCCCTAAACATTTCAGTGTGTCAGTGTGCTGTGAGTTGAAAAGGATTGAAAATCAGTGCTCCACAGATCTATACTTATACTGATCATATCTATACTTATACGTATAATTCCACAAAAACCCCTCCTAAAGACAGCTGGAACGGTTATGGAGAGGGAAGATCCTTGGCATGCTGCAAAACCTAGTGCTTTGTAACCCCTCTAGCTACACCCTTGCCAGTGAGTTACTGCGAAGGAGAAGCAAGTTCAACCAGGTGCTGACCATACTTTAAAAAAATCATCTGAAGATATTTTAAAAGCTTTGTTGATTGTGTCTCTTCATGCAGGAAAAAAGGGTTTAAAATGAGAGTCACCATCAGGAAGAAGTGTTTATATTTGGAAATATGGATTTGGGCTTCTCCCCCCCCCTTTTTTTCAAAAGATACACACTTAGAGCAGGTACTTTTTAACATTTTTACTGGAAGCTCATCATTCACCAAAGGCTTCCAGGCAGGAGGCCAAGCGTCTCAGGATCCCAATGCTGCTGGCTGACCACTGGAACGGAAAACCTTAAGCCGCTCTCCTATCTGGTGGATGGATTTTCCATTTTCGGAACTGAATGGCTAAATAACAAGAAGCCTGGAGGATATTTCTTGGCCATCAAGTGAAGTCTATTTATTTCTCTAATTATTTATACCCCACAGATTGTCCCACACCAGGGCTCCCCAGGTGGGATTACTGCGCACAACCACCTCAGGAGGTACGGCTACAAGGACTCGCTCCTCCTTCCAACCTACTTCCCTGCTCATTCACAGAGGTGGGGTCAACACAGCACCAGCACAAGATCTGTACCCAGCAGAGGGTCTACGTGGCCAGACCAACCCTAAGCACAAATACATACTCCCCAAGTATCTATAGCAGAGGTGGTGAGAGTCAGCCAAGACTCTTACTCAGTCTTAAGCCGGAACTGGTTGACCAAGAGTCTCCAAACGTGTTGGCCTTAATGGGACAGATCAATACGTGGACTCACATTGGAAGGTTCACAGCTGAACTATGCGCCCACAAGAGGTGACTCCCTGTTGTACCCCTGGATGATTCACTGTTCCAGACTTGCCTCCTTTTAATCAAGGTGAACTCCCCACAGAGTGATTCATGCATAAATGCAGGGTGAGGCTCCTCCGAGGAAGGGTAATTCTTACTCTTACATGTCTTTGAAATAAACCTTTTTGGGTGTTAGAATAAAGTTATACCTCTGGTTTTAACAGGGGGGAGAGAGAAGCATGCTTTGAGTTCCAACCACACATTCCAAAGAAAACCTGGAGCTCAACTGGCTCCATTTTGCTTTACCACAAAGTGGGGTGGATGATTGGAAGAGGAGGAGCGACAGTGAGGAGGGAGTCCTTGACCTCTTCCCCAAATCTCTTTTCTACCACCACTTCCTCCGTTGCCTTTTCCGGTTCCAGGAGGCACCATTACTCCATGGCCACATCTGGAAAGCCACAGGGATGGGGGGAGCACCGGTGGTATGTGTAGGGAAAATGGCAGGGAGGCAATGGCTACCCCCACCTGCCACAATCCCTATTCCAAACCACCCCTTTTCCCACTGCTCTCCAGCATGCTCTTAGACAGGAGTGCCAAACAGAAGACCTGTGGATGGATAAGCTATTTGTCTGCCCCCCCCCCGTTATAATTGGGGTTCTCTCATACCTTAACATTTAAGATTTCACACTTACTCTTCTGCCGTTTGCAGTGAGGCTAAAATTAGGCCAGCCTAAGTCCTGGCACAAGTCCTGTTCTGACCTGGGGGTGTCACAAAAGTGCCATACTTCTGTGCCACTCATTGGGAATGTTCCCATGATGGTTTGGGGAGGTTGGCGTATATCTGTGCACTGGCCTAATTCCCCCAATGAGTGGCACAGAAGTATGGCACTTTTATGACACCCCCAGGTCAGAACAGGACTTGTGCCAGGATGTAGGCTGGCCTAATTTGGTTAGGATTGTGCCCCATATGAGTTTCTATGTAGGAATAAAGTGCTTATTTCTGGCCATCATCTGATACCACTTCCCACTTAACAGGATAATGTGCAAATCTCGAGAGAGCCCCATTACAATGGAGGTGGATAAATTGCTTCCAGGGACTACATTCTGCCCTTAGTCCTTACACTTGACCCCCTTGGGCTAGAAGAAGCAGAATAAAGGTGCAATCCTAACCTAGGCTGGCACAACTCATTGGTCGGCCCCTTCCCATGGTGATGTAGGGACGCAAACGCATATCTGTGCACTGGCCGAACCCTCCCCCGGGAATGGTGCACAAGTGCCTTATAGGACTTTTGTGAACCCCCATGCCAGTGAAGGGCTTATGCCAGGGCTTAGGCTATCCTAAGCAGGGAGTAGGACTGCAACCTTGGTTATGCAGTAATGCCAAGCTTCTTTCTTGCATCATTCCACTCTTCTTGAGATAGAAATTCCTGGAGTCTAATTATTTTGTTTGATATAAATAATATCAAGATGTCGAGATGCAGGCCTGTTTCTGCCACTGGCCAGTTAACTGTGAAGGTGCTACAACACTAGCTTGTGTGCCTTTGTGTTTTGAAGCTGTTGTGTGTCTATCAACTCTGCCCTCGTGACATTTCGGCATTTTGCTTCTGCCGCTGTTGTGCACAACCCACGTGGCGGGGCCGGCTGCGGAGGCAGTCACCTTCCCCACAGGAACAATGCGTCGCGCGGATTTCCTGTGGAGTGTGAGGTTTTTCAATTCCCAACAATGCCAATTAGATGGTCCCCTGACACAAACAAGCGCTTTTTAAAAAATAAAATTGACTTTCACTAAAATAACTGCCAGGCGCTGCCAGGCGGCTGGAAATAACCTCCCTCGTGTCTTGAAATAGGCTCAAGGCAGGAAGCCGACCCCTCTGGATCAGGTTACCCGAGTCTTTGACGGGGAGATGAGCTTCTTCAAGAACCCCTGAAGGATGCCTTCCCTGTTTTCTTCCAAAACATCCAAAGAAGAGGGTTTTTGCACCTCTTTTTCAGACATCAGCTGGTCTCGTATTTTATTGGGGGGGATATTTTAGCCAATATAAAGCATGCCTGGAGTGGTGCAGACTCAAAACCCCCAAGTGGCACTTTGAAAATGAGCTGTTGTTACTGGATTGCAAGCAAAGGACAAATGGAAGGAGAGGTGGAAGTGGTGACCCTATTAAAAAATGGGCAAACAGGCAACCTTTCTGCCCCCGCATCAGCTCCAGGGAAGCCTTTCCCGGTGAGAATCCCCCAGTCTATTGCTCAGTTCTTCAGGGAAAGCTTGAAAGAGCAAATTCAGATTTTTTGAAGATGAAACCATCAGCCCGAGGCTTCCGCTCACCCTCTCCGGGAAAGACACGAGCTACACATAACCTAACTGGGGTGATTAGAGAGAGGATCCGACTTGGGTTTCACGGGGCCCCCCCAGGCGCATTCCATCTTGAGAGCCTTCCATCTAGATAGTTCAGTGGCAAGTTCTCTTGCCTGAAGCTGTGGATAATACGGCTTCTAAAACCTAAAGTAATTTGTTTGCTTATGATAGCACATTAACCGACTTCATATGGACAAATAAGTTTGGCTCCAGACTGCGCCACGTGGGAAATTACACCTATAAGAGCTACCAAATCTAATTTTGGAAGCCTCTCTAGAACTTTCTACAAACAAGGTGTGTTTGTTTAACATACTGAGTACCAACGGGGTCCCTGAGACCCTGTCGGAAGTTAATGTTGTGTTTTTTTAATGGAATTTATTATTATTATTATTATTATTATTATTATTATTATTATTATTATTATTATTATTATTATTATTATTTGATAAGAAGTTATGACTTTTTTACTGCTAATTAGACAGTTATAAATCCAAAAGCATGTATGTTTTGAATTCGCATTTCTTCCTGTAAATTCAAATTAGCAGGCATCCATCAGTCTTGAGAGATTCTGGTATCGTGCTCGGTGCTGCATACACTGCATGCAAAGCACAAAAGCCTGGGTTAGATTGTTATGGAGGAGAGGCTGTTACCCAAGCAGCAAATCCCCCCTCTCCACGCCACTGAATTAGTCCAATGGAAAGGCAGAGCCGATACGATTGGATCCAGCTGGCATCGCAGAGCTGGGCTAAGGACAGGAGCTCACCCTGTCTTGTGGGGACCAACCCAGGTCTCAAACCCTGGCCTGCTGGTTAACAGGCACAGCGTCTTAACCACTTGCGCCACCCACAGCCCATAGCATTGAATACTGGTAGGGTCCATCGGACCCATGTTGCTCTTCACTGGTTATTCAATATTTTCCTAGCTAAAATTATAATCAAAATTCATAATTTCACAATATTTCACATTTGTATAAAATAATTATATTAAAACTTGATGCAACATTTATTCATTATATGTACCAAACTATAGTACAGGGTCCATTGGACCCTGGAAGTCATCGCTGATACAAAATTCATGCTTTTGGATTTATAACTGTATAATTAGCAGTATAAAAAGTCATGTTCTTAACAAATAATAATAAATTCCATTAAAACACAACGCTAACTTCCTATAGTGTCCCATACTAAACCTTGGTGCAACATTTAATTCATTTTATGAACCTAACTATAGTAAAGGGTCCAGTGGACCCTGGAAATAATAGGTGATACAAAAATAAGAAGGTAAATGCCAAGTTAAATTAGGGGTATCTAAACTCTGGCCCAGGACCAGATGTGGCCCATGGTGAGCCTCTAACTGGCCCACAGACAACCTCTGGTCACTTAAGAGCCTCTGATTCGGTTGACCCAACAAACTGGAACTGTGATTGTGGGGTGGGAGAAATGGGGGGACCATTTAAATGAGTGCTTTATTTCTGTGATGAACGTTGGTGCTTGCAAATCCTGGAAATTTGAGCCCACTTATTCATTAATCCAAGGGCACAATCCAGAGTAACTACGGGGAGTCCTTGCTTGCCTGGAGTAAGAACAATTTACTCTGGATTGCAATATGAATTTCCCATAGGTTTTCACTAGGTGGTGCAGTAACTACGTGTGCACGTAATATCTCTTATGTACTCCCGTGGTTACTCTGGATTGTAGGGCAAGTCAGGGTGACCATACAGAATGGAGGACAGAGTGCCACTACCTTTACGCCTTGTACTGAAGAGGGAATTTAGGCAGGTTTAACTAAACATAGGATTAAATAGCAGCACCTGCAAATATTCCCTCTTCAGTACAAGGCGTAAAGGTAGAGGCACTCTCTCCTCCATTCTATATGGTCCCATCTCGAATCTGTTTATTTAAATTTTATATTTAAAATATTTTTGCAGCCCTTGACACTGTGCCAGGTATCTGATGTGGTCCTTTGGCCAAAATGTTTAGAGATCCCGGTTTAAATAAACTTGCTGGATGCAGAAAAGAGTTTTGCATGACATAAGGGGTCAAATTCCCATCTCTGGGCTCAGAGAGGGTCCATTTAGCTGGAGGCTAGAACAGGATGCTGACCTAGAGGATCTGGGTTTTACTTTATATTCTTCCTTCTCCTACCAATGCATTGATAACTATGAGTTATAGGCCTTAAGCAGGAGCATTAGACTAATTCATAGAGGTTAGATCCATCCATTAGCCATGATAGCTAAAAGGAGCTTCCATAAATACCAGGTATTTACTTATCTCACGGCAAGTACTGGGACGAAACAGGGGAAGTTCTTGTTCCTGAACATACTTGGCTGAACAGAAGCAGCCTCACACTGATGTAAACCTTCTAGCTTAGTATTGTAGTCCTCCAGAGTTTCCAAGAGGAAGCGTTCCATCAGTAGTGTTCAGGCATTTCAGCCCAGGACCCCTTTCAAATTCAAAAATCTAACTGGGACCCCCTGTCAAACATACTGGGATGTTCTTCCATGTCTACCCAGAACTAAGTCCCTTTGTGTTCAATGAGACTCCCCGGAAAGCCCAGTGCCAAGGTGGTGGAATCCATACTCTCGTGACCTCCACAGTTGTGACCCCCAAGGGGGTCATGACCCCCACTTTGAAGACCACTACTTTACATGCCCTAAAGATGATAGATCCTAAAGATGCTAGACCGGTCCATGGGTTGGAGGACCAAAGATGATCTGTGAACACCTGAAAAGTGCTTCACAAAATCTCACAAAAAGGTAGGGGTGTGTGTGTGTGTGTGTGTGTGTGTGTGTGTGTGAGAGAGAGAGAGAGAGAGAGAGAGAGAGAGAGAGAGAGAGAGTTTGGGGAATGGATTCCAACTTACATCAACTTCTCCTTGGTCAATCACATAGAAGTTGTCTCCTTCGTCTCCTACAGGAAAATTAAAACACAAAGAAGAGATGATGGACATTAAAAATCATTTTCAGAATACATACAGTGGATTATTACAGAGTCACATGGAACTTAAATTCTGGATTAATGACTGGAGAAGAAGATTGGGGGAGCAGGATAAAGGAAAGGGTTTCCATTCCTATGTGCCTCCCCTTCTTCCCCAGCTTGCAAGATGCAGACTCATGACCTCTTTAAAAGAGATGGACAGGCAGTCCCAAAAACCCTCCCTATAGAAGGGTAACTCACAACACAATCCTAACCCTTAGTTAGGCTGGCACAAATACCATGCTGACCCCAGGGTGTCTCAAAAGTGCCATAAGGCATTTCTGTGCCACTCTGGAGAGGGGAAAGTCAATGCACAGACATGTTCCAACCTCATAATCCTACTGCGAGAAAGGGAAGATGGGTGAGTTGGGTTGACCTAAATCAGTTAGGATTGCATCCTCAAGACGGTACCATACAAAAACCATCTCCTGCCTTTCAGATGGTTCCA
This sequence comes from Cryptoblepharus egeriae, assembly GCA_030015325.1. Classification (NCBI taxonomy): domain Eukaryota; kingdom Metazoa; phylum Chordata; class Lepidosauria; order Squamata; family Scincidae; genus Cryptoblepharus; species Cryptoblepharus egeriae. The sequence continues at coordinate 29,027,970 of JAREYC010000012.1, forward strand.
GATCACAAGCAAACCATCTTTAGATTGATTCTACAATCCAGAGTAACTACGGGAACACGTAAGAGACATTTTACTGAATGTCCACTGAAGACCACCTACTGAAAACCTACGGGAAATTCATATTGCAATCCAGAGTAAATTGTTCTTACATCGGAGCAAGGACTCCCCGTAGTTACTCTGGATTGTGCCCATAGAAGGATGTAATACGTCCACCTCTTTGCTACCTATCTGTTTGCTTACCATCTCTACCAAACAAAGGGGTCCACGGGGTCCCTCCATGATGGTGTGTTACTGTCCAGTTTGTCCTAATAGAGGCATGAGCTGTTTCAGTTCAAGGAACGGAGCACGCCGTGCTTCCGCCATGTATGTTAAGTGGTTGCGCTTACCCTGTTGTATGACCGTCTCCCCAGCAATGTGTGTAACGGGGAACATGGCGTCAAAGATGTCGCTGAAAAAGAAGAAAACTGAATGAATCGAGAATATCCAGCTCAGTATTCTGGACCCAGATTGGCTGTAGGACCACTGTAGGTTGATTGGACCACTGTAGGACCACTGTAGGGGTTTAGAGACAGGTTTGCTCTTCCACACTGGGAACGGAGAGAGAAAAAAGGGGGTTAACAAGAGGATGGGTACAGACAAAAGAAAATACACTGTGAAAAACATAATAAAAATGTTTTTCTAAGCTTTATGTAGCCACGGAGTCCTCTTGAATTAATAAAAATGTAACCTCCGGAGTGATTTGATTTGCATACCCGATGCATGCAGTGCATTCCTGGCCCTACCAGAACGAGCAAGGAGAACAAAGGAATGCTTCGAGATTCACCCAAAGAGCCAGGAGGTCACCAACTAACCTGTGGCAAGTTTTCACTCCCTTATATGGGAAACAGCACATTGCAAAATCCCATTATTAGCTTATTTCCTGTCCAGCGGTTCCAAAATTTGCTCAGGCTTCGGTTCTAGGAAACAGCCGGTCATAAATTCAAATCAGAGCATTATCTTTACTCCCGATTCCCCGGCAGTTGTCGTTTTCTTAGAGGGGTTTGCGATGAGTTGAGCATGCAGAGAAAGAGAGGGGCTTGTCTAGGGGGGTTTCAGAGCGGTTTCCCCCTCTTGTTTGTTGCGATCTTGGCGCTACGCAGGGCTGGCCTAGAGGGCCAAAGTTTAGGGGGAGGTTTGTTATGTCCATGTTCACCACGTCCTGAAGAATTGGGGTGGTAAACAATGATATTGGAGCAGGAGCAGTGAAGGGGATGGACTTATCAGTAAGGGGGTGGTCCTATCAGTAAAAAGGTGGTCCTATAAGCAAGCAACTATCTTGTTTTAGGCAAATATAAGCTTGCTGGTTTCCCAAACTGGGTGGGGATGGAGGTGGACATCCTATCCCCACATGCTGTCTGCATCTGTTGACCATGTCAACAAGCATGTCCTGGGTCCCAGACAACAGAGGTCAATGGGTCGGTCCTTCTGTCCCTACAAAGGTACGAGACAGATACTGGCCATGGAGCAGATAGAACCGTAAACGTGCCCCAGAAAATGGTTTTCTTCTCCGCTACTTCTTTCTTAGAGAGACATCTGACATACTTAGCTCCTTGGACCGGGGTGGGGGGCTGACGCCTGTCACAAATTCATAATTTAAAAACCATTATAATCCGTAGATTATGGCTTGACAAAACAGACAGGTGTTCTGCATTTTCTTTGCTCCGCTGAACTTTTATTACCCAAGACAAAGATGTGCCTCTAGGCAGTGAGCACACACCGCTCGGCCTCACCAGCGACGGGGAGGAGGTGGAGGAGGAAATGCCATGTGCCCTGACACCACACTCTTTCAAATGGAGCATCTGATGGAACTGGGACACCTGGAGCACTGTGTACCTGAAGAGCACAACGTTGCATTGCTGAGCCATTCAAAATGCTGGTATCACTATATGGTCTTCCATCTGAAGGCTTGGCCCCAGTGGATGTTGAAATCCACAGATGCTGAGCCCATAGTTAAGGAAGGCCCACTGTAATTGTCTACTCTTCCCCCACTTATCCAGCCAATGCGCCCCGATCCTTCCTCAGCCATGCCTCTATTTCTCCCTAAGGGCACATATCTAGCACCATGTACACCAACGGCACACTCCTTTATCACACAAGCCTTCATTCTTGAGTCAGAAAATTCCGGAGTGCCTCTGCGCAGGGCGGTGTGCGTGCCGCATGTCTCAGTTTCTGTGCACGTCCTCAACGCCGTGATGCACGGCGATAAATCAAATTGTGAGCAAAAGGTGACATGTTGGATGTAACGCAATGCTCCATGTGAACTAGATGAGTGACAAATTTGTTCAGTCACAAAATCCTTGTCTCCGTCAAAAGAGCGATCATAAAATACCAGTTGCTTTATTTCAGAAAAATCCCATTTTAGACTTTGGGGTTTCAAGAAAGCTGCATATATCAAGGACTGTTGCCGAGCATGTTTCAACATGAACACAGCCCTGGAAGCAACACGAGGCCTCATCTGCAATTATAAATACCCTCTTCCTGTCTTATGACTTATGCAGTAGTTCATATTTACTCAGAGGGGAAGGTTTGCAGTGAAGGGTGCACTTGCTCACCCAGCAGGGCTATTTGGTCCCAGGAGAAACGTCTTCTCAAGGCTTTTAAGCCATTGAAACTGACAATGCCGGGCAGAAAGCAGATGAAAGATGGGCTTCCTTCTCATGGAGTCCTGACATCTGACTTTAGAGAGGATCCTTATCTGGGGAATTGATATCCATCGATGCGGATATGGAGTCCTGGATGCTACAAACAGGCACTTCTGGTTGCATCCAGAGGTCTTCTGATGTGCAGAGAGGCCAAGTGCATCCTCTAGAGCCGGCATGTCAAACTGGCGGCCCGAGGGCCACGTGCAACCCTTTGCAGGCACACCTGAGGCCCGTGAGTGATCTCCCCACCCTCAGAAGCAACTCAGTAGTGGTGGCAGCACACTTGATTTTGAGCTGGAGAAAGAACCCAGGAGGAAGGAGGACTCGTGCACAGCAGCAGCAGCTTCCCAGGGTGGGAGAAAGAGCCCAGGAGAAAGGAGGGCACTTCCGAGTAGACATGCAAAAAATTGGATTGCGGCCCTCGGGAGACACCATTAATGCTAATGCGGCCCACTGTATGAAGTGAGTTTGACCCCCCTACTCTAGAGCCCCTGAGGACATTTCAGCCAAAGAGCCACATCTAGCACAGTGTTGAGGGCTGGAAATTTTTTTAAAAATATAAATATATAAATTTCAATAAATATATTAGAATTTCATTCGATTAATGAATAAATGGCCTTAGATTTCCGGGATTTCTGCAGGCATCAACACACAGCAGAGAAATAAAGCAAACACTTAAATGGACCTCCATTAAGCGAATCCCCATCTCAGCTCCAGTCGTGTTTGGTCTATTGGGACAGAGGCTCTTAGGGAACGAGAGGCTGGCCGCGGGCCAGTTAAAGGCTTGTCGCGTCTGGCACCTAGACCTAGGTGTAGGCGAGGCTGCACCTTGGCCGCAGCCCCTAGGTGAGACATTGAGGCACGATCCCCCCTCCATTTAATTATCCACGGCATTTGGTATCTGTAGAAAGTCTAGAAACGGATCCCCCCAGATACCCAGGGACCAATGAAACGGCACGGCAGGGTAGAGAAAGTGACACTCTCCAACACAAGGACATCCGTGCACCTCACAGCCCCGAATCTTGTCCCTGATACTACAATTCAGCCTGACTGCCAGCCGCGTAATTAGGCTTTGTACTAGGATCGATACGGGCTGTAGAAACTGTGGCATCCAAATTGGGTGTAAGACATCTTATTTTCCTTGAGGAATGACAGGTATGAATAGCCCAATTTATTCATTAGCCTCAGTTCCACTTTGTGTGCGTGTCTGTCTCCTGCTCTCATGTCCCCAAGCACTTAGCTGCACATTTGCATACCTGACAGATCCGAGAGGCGCAGGCGGTCACTAGGGCGCACACATCTGCCTTGCAGATCCATATATTCAGGGTACCTCTTGCAATACTTTGGCAGTAAAATATTTCTCTGAAAATCATTTCTAAATTGGGGGGTCCTTCTCAGCAAGGCCTTCCTGTCATCGGGGCCACTGGCCAGGGCATTGGAACTATCGGAAGACCCACAACCAAGCAAATGAGGAATTCTCCCCACGCCTGGCAAAATACTTGGTACTACCACTGAGCTTGCTTACCAGTCAAGATAACCTCAGATTCAAACACACACACCACCTGCCGACCTGTTGGGTTCCTTTCATAAATGATTCCCCCAAATAACAGATGTCCTCTCTCACCGCCATCTCTCTTTGCCGTCTCGCCAAATCAGCACCCTGTCTCATCCATCCGTCCCGTATTCTCTCCCCTCCGTTTCCTCCCCACCCTCCATGCTCTCTATCATTGGTGCTGCAAGTACATTTTTAGGGTTTTCAGAGCTTTGGTGGCAGACACACCTCGGCTTCCATGCGGTCATCCTTTCCCGTCCTTTCCTTTTCATCATCTAGCCTTTAGGCTACCTTTAAAAGGCCGGGCCAAGACACCACACCTGGCACCAGCCTCACCCCTCCGGAAGCCTAGAGTGATGGGGCCATGGGGTGGCTGGGGCACTGGCTGGCCTTTCAGGGGAGCTTCAGTTTGAGGAAGGAGGCGGCAGAATAGCCACAAAATATTGGGAAAATTGTTCCTTGGGAAAGTCCAGATCCAGGGCAAGAAGTGGTGAAAGAAGGTGGTAGCCGCTTCCCACCAACGTGCATCTCCACCTCCACATTCATCGCCCTGCAAGGAAGCCGTGAGTTCTGGGCAGTGGCCTCATTGTCAGCATGTGCCTTCCAGGTCACGGATCTGGGCTTGACTGCGTGTGGGGTTGGGGGTTTGCCCCCCTTCTCTGCCTGCTTTCCTCCATTCTGTTCATCAACGGCTGACAGCCATCACCCCCTCTCCAAATACGACTCCAAGCAGGTATGCGGCTCAGACAAGTGCGGTGCTTGCTCGATCAGGCCTGCTTTTATAAGACGGCTCTCCAAGTGGCCTCTGGCATTCTCATCTCTCCAAAGCTAAGCATGGAGGAAGGAAAAATGCTTTACAATCACTTTCCCCCCGGAGGACTTGACATAATGCTGAGCCACATTATCTCGGTGGAAGAAGAAGGAGGAGGAAAAAAATAGACAGCTTTTGACATTTTATTGAGATGGTGGAAAAAGTCACTGGAAAAATTCCTCAGAGTTAAACCCACTTTCAAGAAGATCAGAAAATACAGAGTAGGAAAGACCCTCTTATGGTTATACGCTGCGCTAGGGCAGGGCCTTCAACACCTTGGGAGTCACCAGAGATCTTTCTAACCCTACAATCCAGAGTAACTACGGGAGCACGTAAGAGACATTATGTGCACCCGTAGTTACTGCACCTCCTAGTGAAAACCCATAGGAAATTCATATTGCAATCCAGAGCAAATTTTTCTTACACCGGAGCAAGGACTCCCCATAGTTAACTCTGGATTGCGCCCTTAGGCTGCAATCCTAAAGACACTTTTCTAGGAGTAAGACCCATTGAATATAATGGAGCTTACCTTTGAGTAGACATGGTTAGGATTGTGCTCAGAGCACAAAATAAGCAGTCCTATGCATTCCTCCAGGGTTGGTCTCCTTTGACCTTCTAGAACATTCACCAAATTTCCTCAAATCTAATGTGCCATGTGCTGCAACCCTAATCTCCAGTTCTGGCAAATATCCAGTGCTGACCTGGGGGTGTCACAAAAGTACCGTAAGGCAGTTCGGTCCCACTCCTGTTGGGGTTAGGCCAGTGCATAGGCATACACCAACCTCCCATCACTACCACAAAAAGATAAGCCATGTCAATTAGGCTGGCTTAAATTTGTTAGGATTATAACCACGGACTCTAAAGTGCACCCCAATAATAAAAGGCTTGAGATTTTAAAAAAATGTTTACTAGTTACTTATACCCTGCCTTTCCCATGCTAATGCAAATGCCTCAGGTGGCTACGGACATGTCACATCAACCTTGTTCCAAGGTCCACGAAACCGGATTCTACTCTCACCTAAAAGCTAGACTCGAGAGCTACAATCCAGAGTAACTATGGGACCTTTTACACCATCGTTGTTACGGTGCCACGGATGGGAAACCTATGGGAAATGCATAGAGCAATCCAGAGTGCCTCTTCCCGTAGTTACTATGGATTGTAGAGTATGCTGGTATTCTGGATTGTAGGGTATGGTGCCACCACTGCATTGTGCCCAAAGGATAACCTTGGGAGTGCAACAGACCCTGATGGTTTGGAGAGAGCTGATTTAAAATAGCTAGAATATTAAAGGCTGCAGTGCTCAGTGGTTAAGACACTATGCTTGTCGACCAAACTTCCACAGGTCAATGGTTCGAGACCCAAGTACTGCAAGGCGGAGTGATCTCAATCTCTTGTCTAGTATCTGGCAACATAGCAGTTGGAAAGCATGCAAATGCAAGTAGATAAATAGACGCCACTTTGGTCCAGCGTTCTGTGCATCACGCCAGCCACATGAGCACAGAAGCATTTTTGGACCTTTTGCTGAGCACCGCACACTAGAGTCGGTCACGGCCAGCAGGGCAACATGCGACAAGATGGAATCTGGAATTTCATGAGAAAGATCTTTATTTTGCATTTCCAAATGCACAAAACGGAATGTTTTTGCTCGAGTGAAACTCTAGGATAGGAGAAAGAGATGGAGTAGACCTTTCCCTACATACTAAATCCCACTTACTACTAATCCCCTTACAAAGGAATAACTGGGAAACAAGAATAACACATTCCTTGTCTGTGCCTCCTTGGAAGTCCTGTTCGGTTTGATGCCAATCCATACGCGCTCCCATGTGATGGGGTTTAGAAGTCTGCCCTGCACCACATTGCAAAACCAGTTAACCCGTTCACTGCCTGCCTGCTTTGTATGAAAGACGAGAGCTGAAATGCCACGTAGAACCTTCACCCCTTTTCCATCACCACGTCTTTCTCTCGCTCCCTTAAGGGCTAGAGTATGGAGGACTCTCCTTCACTGTTCCTCTCTAGTCCCCGCTTCTGTTTCAGGTTCATGGAGTTTACAATCATGATAATAAAAGGTCGGCAATCTGTCGGGTAGATAATGTACGGATGGCACTGCTGATTGCTACAGGATTTCTCTTTGATTCTTTACTGTTACTCTGTGCTTCATAAATCATGACTGGAAGGGGAAAAATGTTTTGCGGTGTTCCAAAACAATCTGGCTTCTCCGTTTAAATCCAGAAGAAAAATTAAAGTTGATGGGCCAACAGCAAATCCCTCACCATTAGTTCTGGGTCTTTGAACTTGTAGGTGCAACGATTCCACTGAATGTCAACACGTGCCTGAATTCCTGGCTGACCAGAAACTTCAGCAGTCCAACACTCGCAGGAGCCATTTCAGGTTTGCTTTGAAGACCTCCAAACTGGTGACACCAATAAGAGATCAGCCCTTAAGTAGGGCTCTGGGGGTCTGTGGGGCTGGACTTACTAGTCTGCCCAGCAAGCCCAGGGCCAAGATCATGCTGGAAGGGCCAGGGTACACTTCATCCGGGCAGGACAGGGCATGGGCTACCAGTCAGTGGAGCACCTGGCTATGCTGCAAGTACCTGCAGGACCCTTCTGTGAGGAGGCACAGGAACTAAAGGACAACCAAGTAGGAAGGACAGAACCAGGACAAGCCAAGGTCCTGGATGAAGGCTGGAGGCAACTGATGGAGAGGCTTCAAGTCTCTGAGAGGCTGGAGAAAGAGTAGGATGCTGTCAACCCCTTCCCTGCCTTTGTTCTGAGGTCCAAGAGAGGAAGGAGACAAGCCAGATGAGTGTGGCCAGGGAAGCCCTATATGGACTGACGAGCCTATACAATAGGGACCCAGTAGAAGGCTGGAGCCCTAGACACCATGCTTTGTGGCCTGTGGGCAGCACATGCATGGATTTCATGTGCATGCAAACCCGTAATTTCCCACCACCCAAATTAACCGAGGGACCTGCTACTCTGCAGGGCTGAGCATAGAAAGAAGATGCCTTCATCAGTCTGTGTCTCCCAGTGAGTAGGCAAATCCATGCTTCCCAAAGGGGAATCTTCCCAGTTCTAATGGGAGATGTCAAGGGTTGACCTTGGAAGCTTCCTCTAAGCTTCCTATTCACCCTGCCTTCCAGCTACCCTTGACACTTGCTTCCTGGGGGGTGCGAGGAATTTGCTTTTGATGCTGGCCTGTCTGTGTCATGGGGAAAGAGAAGGAGAACCAGAGAGCCCCGTTTGCTGTGACAGTGACTGATCTCGGTTTTGCTTATCTTTGATTCAATCTACACGTAGAGATCTGGACTGTTCCGCTCCAGACCACAGTTGTGGGGGGAGGGTATATTTTTGGAATCCTTCCCCATGGAAAATACACCAAGCATACAGCAGAAAAGGAAAAGAAGGAGATGCCTGATGGAGAGAGGACTTTTGTAGGGACATCATTCATCATTAAGGGGAACAAATGCATCAGCCTACCGTCACATTCTCTGCATGTGTGGACTGGATTCTTTTCCTCTCTTCAATCCCTCAAAGAGAGGTCTAAGGAATGTATGTCACTTTCAATGGTTAAAAGGGAGATGATGGCTCAACGAAAAATCTTTATGCATTCAACGGCTCTGCTTAGATACTTGTGCAGAACAAGCCCGTCAGGCTTACCAAGCAATAATTCCCACAATGATCAATGGCACTTACTCCCAGGTAAGGGAATGGGAGACTGAGATGTAAGCAGGCCATGTCTTGCACCTGGTGTCATAGAATCTGAATATCTCTGAAAGCTCATGGATCGGAACTTTGGACTCAGTGGTGGGCCCGGCCTGGCCCAACAACCGGTTCCCCGGAAGTGGGAGGGGCCAGGCCAGGGTCAGGGGGCAGAGCTGGGGTCAGAGAGCATCAGGGGTGGGGCCAGGGAGGGGAGGGGCCGAGGCGGGCACACCACCCACCCCAGCATGCTGTGAGTACGGGTGGGCAGGCCCCAAACCCATGGCGCACAAGCGCATGCGCCAACCATCGTTGGCGCACGCGCAGAGCATCCTGAAGTCGGCAAGCTTCGGGACACTTGTCCTGAAGCGTGTGTTTCAGGATGCTCTGCGCTTGCGCTAAGGTTGGTGCAAGCGCAGAGCGTCCTGAAGCGCGCTAGCTTCAGGATGCACTGCACGTGTGCCAACAAAAGTTGGCACATGCGCAGTGCAGTGGTGGGCCTGCCGAGAACCAGTACAGCTGGTTTCCTGGCTTCCCCCCTGCTACTGGACTGGTAGTGGGGGGAAATTTGAACATCCGGTTCGGGCGATCCGGCCCGAACCGGTCACAGCCCACCACTGTTTGGACTCCAAAGTAGCTGGACATTTTGTGTTCTATCTTTCCTGCTGCAAAACGCATAACTGATTTACAGAGGACACGATCCTACCCAATTTAGGCCAGCACAGCGTCCATGCTCCCCATTTCTGTGTTGGTGAGGGAGGCCAGCACATGTCTGTGCACTAGCATAACATCCCCAGGAGAGGCACAGAAGTTCTCTATGGCACTTTTGTGACACCCCCAGGTCAGCACAAGTCTTGTGCTAGGACTCGCGCTGGCCTAACTGAGGCTTAGGATTGCAGCCAAAGAGCTGGACGGACTGACGGCATCCTGAACAGTAAATCCTGATGTTCCAGAGTAGCTTAACTGGCACTTAGATTGGAAAACGGCTTGGAACCGAAGTTGGCTGGCCTTCTGTTCCCGTGTCCACATGACTCACACGGCAGGAGATTTCATCCAGGCCTCTGCCCTGGGAATACATTGATTGCAAGAGATAATAGTCCAAAGGACTACAAATCAATAAGTGTCTGAGTGTAACCTTTGGAGTGGTGCGAGTCTTCCTTGAGCCAGGAAAACAAAAGCCGAGACACTCAAGGCACCTCTCTCGGCCTCCAAAAGGCTTCCCAGATGATAAGTGGGCCAAAAAAGACAGAGGTAGAACATAAGAGAGAGAGATGGATTTATATTGTGTATTTTGAGGATGCAATTAAATCTGCTTTATTAAGGTGAGAGAGAGAGAGAGAGAGAGAGAGAGATCTGTCCTTTTGTTCATGGGACAGGCTAAGCGGCAATACCTTCTGCAAATGTATTAAGAGAGAGAACACAACTGAAACCCACTTTTGTTTTCTTGGGGGGGGGGGGCGGCTGAGTCCAGCATTTGTTTAAGGAAGTCGAGAGGGATTGAGTTATAAATGTTATCTTCAGGAAAAGCCTCCTCTAAACTGGTAAGGGATGAATCCCTTGGCGAAATCGGGATCAAAAGGTGGAATACCCTTTATCGTTTTAAGGCAGCCAACACAGCTGCCTTACATAGACCTTGGACTGACAAGGCATTTAAATTTTCAGGACACATCCATGGATTGCCATAATTCTCTTCCGCAAAACTGGACAGGACCACCTGTCAAACTTGCCAGTACGTGGACGCAATCCCTGAACACTGGGATAGTCCCAGTTTTGGGGGGCATACTGCAACCCTGCCCTCTCCAATACTCCCACATCCCGCTATCGACCATTCGTGGCACACTGGTTGAAAATAGCTGATCCAACATGTACGTGTGGCACGGATGTGTCCGAAGAGTTTACAAGTGACAGGTGATTCTACAGAAATTACCCTAAGAAATTTACTAGGAAACGGAAAAGTCCAAATAACTTTAGCAAACAAAAAAGAAAAGCAAAAGTCAAAAGTCAGGATTTTAATTGTTTTTTATCATTGATTGTTATCCACCTTGAGTGCACTTTGGGGAGAAAGACAGAGTACAAATCAGAAAGAGAGGGAGGGAGGGAGGGAGGGTGGGAGGGAGGAAGGAAGGAAGGAAGGAAGGAAGGAAGGAAGGAAGGAAGGAAGGAAGGAAGGAAGGAAGGGAAGTACCATCTGGGGACTTACCTAGGGGACACCTCAACAAATACAGGATCTCAGTCCAACGTGCCCCAAAATCACATGAATAGGGGAAACTGAGAGGGAGGATGAGGAATCATGCCTAATCTGCCCCCATACTAATCAGAGAGAGAGAGAGAGAGAGAGAGAGAGAGGGAGGGAGGGAGGGAGGAAGGAAGGAAGGAAGGGAGGGAGGGAGGGAGGGAAGAACCATCTGGGGACTTACCTAAGGGACATCTCAACAAATACAGGATCTCAGTCCAATGTGCCCCAAAATCACATGAATAAGGGAAACTGATAGGGAGGACGAGGAAGGCATGCTTAATCTGCCCCCATACTACATCCACCCCTTCTCCCCCCTGCAATTACTGATTTAGCTCACTTGCTCTTCTTCCAAAGCAATTCAAGATAGTGTACAAAGTTTTCCCAACCCGTGTTATTTTTACAACAACCCTACAGGGTAGGCTGGACCAAGAGATAAGTGCAGTGATGGGCTTCAAAGAAATTAAGAACCGGTTCTCTGTCCATCTGGCAGCCACTTTTAAATGGCTATTTTTAAACTTTATATGTACTATCTCTTGTTAAGAACCGGTTCTATAGAGTAGGTGCGAACCTGCTGGTGCCCACCACTGGATAAGTGTATGGTTCAGAGTCACCCAACAAATGTGGTCCTCCCAGCCTCTCTCACCTCTTAGTACCCCCATTTCCCTTCACACCAACTAGTTCCACTTTCTATTGTTCTTGCGGACTACTCAAAGGTAAGAAAGGAAGAATGGAAGGATGCCCTAATAGGGAAAAGGAAAGTGATTAAGAGGGCAATGAATTGCAGGCTCTCGCAAAGAGGAAAGGGCTGCTGGGTGAGATTTTCGGAGCGGAAATGCTGCAGCGTCTGGGGAGGAGAAATTTTCAAGCAGATGAAGTCTCACATACTTAATTAAATCGGTTGGGGGGGTGAATGGGAAGATGCCAAAGAAAACCTTGCAGAGTTAATTTTGAGGTGGAGAGAGGGCTGTGAGGACGGCAAAGTAGCCTGCCCAGCCCTTTCCTACAATTTTGTAGGAAGGAAGGATTCCCACTGGGATAGACAAAGTTCTCCCGGCAAGCCTAGCACGTGGCAGCTTCAGAGATTCCTAGGCAGGCTGTGCCCCTGTTGTTTCCTTGAAATACCATGTCTTCCTTTTGTGCTCAGCTTGAAAAAGGAGCCGTGTGGTCTGTGGAACTCCTTGCCGCAGGATGTAGTGATGGTGTCTGACCTAGATGCCTTTAAAAGGGGAAGCATCCAAAGGGAAAGGGAAATTTAGCTGCCCCGGCAAGCTTTGATGCCAGCCTTAGATTTTTTATGCAGAGAACAGACCAACTTTAAGGAAGGACTGGGAATCCTTCGCTGGGGATCTTCAAGCAGAGGCTTGACAAGCACCTGCCTAGGAGGACTTCCTGCAACAGGAAGGGGGTTGGACTAGATGACTTATTAGGTCCCTTCCAACTCTAGGATTTTTTGATTCTGTGACGGCAAACAGCCTCAAGGCTGCACAAAAAGCAGGCCTCCGTCAGTCTTGGAAGACTATTGTATCGTGCTTGGCGCTGCATACGCTGCATACGAAGCACGAAGGCCTGGGTTAGATTGATATGGAGGATAGGCTGTTACCCAAGCAGCACATCCCCCCTCTCCACGCTACTGAATTAGTCCAATGGAAAGGCAGAGCCGATAAGATTGGATCCAGCTGGCGTCGCGGAGCTGGGCTAAGGACAGGAGCTCACCCTGTCTTGTGGGGCCGACCCAGGTCTCGAACCCTGGCCTGCTGGTCAACAAGCACAGTGTCTTAGACACTTGTGCCACCCACAAAAGATCACACAAAGATCTATCAATAACAAGTAGTCACAATGGCTATACAGAACCTATTTTTTCAACTTTTGTCAACAAGTTTGACACCCCTGAGTGTTTGACCCTTCAGTCCAGCCATCAGAATCAGGCAGGCATTTAATGCCAAACCTGCTTCAGGGGTGGACATCCATTCTCTCCCTTAGCCCCATCTGGTAAGAATCAGCAAAAAGCCAGTTTCTCCTCCTCCTCTCATATGTCCAACAGCATTGTTTCCATTGGAAATCTGTTTTAATCATGTTCTCTGCCTCCACGTCCAGGGAGCAAAAGAAATGGAGAAACACAGATGCCCCTTTCCGGGCGATAATCCCGCCGTCTGGTGGACAAACACCTCCGTGATCAGGGAACACGGCCCTTGCAGCAGTTGCTCTGTTGGGGGACGACTGCGACAAGGTGGTGAAAACAGGACAAGCTGGAAGGTCTGGGATCAGCCGCTGCAGGAATGCGGAGCCATCTTTTCCAGATGTGATATGGGCAGCTGAATTTCTCATCACCACCTGCTGGACGGCTCAGCTGTTTGGCCCCGATTCAGAACACAGAAGTGTCCACCCACCAGTGCAGTCTGGAGCAGCACTGCTTGGCCTGATGTTTGGTGTTGCATCAGAGGGCAGTGCTGCCTCCTGCTGACCCCGGGGGTTAGTCGGACTCAGTGCTGTCTCCAGAAGTATGGGCCAAAGGGGCAAGTAGAAGCAAGATCTCATCCCATCCCTCTCTTCTCAGTTACATCCTTGCCACCGCCCACCTTTTAGATGTTGGGTTGGGCTCCAACTCCTCCCCAGCACCAGACTGGTGCTGCAACATGCAACTGGGTTGGGTTCCAACTCCTCCCCAGCACCAGATCGGTGAGGGACCGGACCCAGGCTGCGCCCTCCTTGCATTGTAGAGGATAGGCTGAAACAGAAAGATTTTGTACCTACCACGAATCCCCCGTCTCATTGGGGCCCCACATAGAGGTCAGTCCTACAGTCAACATGGATCCCACAGGAGAAGCTGTAGCATCACCAATCTCTGACGCTTTTGCAAGGGCTGAGACAAGGGACTCAGAGTTGCCAAAATCCTCTGGTACATTAGCCATAGGCTGCAATCTTATCCACATTTGTAAACCGCATAATGGGGCTTACTTCTGAGTAAACATACATAGACCTCAGGTTAAATCTTCAGCGTCTTCCACTAGAGGTGAGATAGAAAGACCCTTGTCTGAAATGTAATTGCTCCTTCCCAGGGTGTTTGTGATCCTGCACCGCTGTCTGTGTTTGCTTGGCAGATATCCTCCTGCCTCCCTCCCTTATATTAATAAGAATGTCTCTTTTATTCCTGGACATTTCTTGTCTTTCTGATTGCCCATGCCAGGGGCACCAGGTTTTCCCGTCCTCCAGTTGCTGCCCTCTTTTCGGGTAATACTCTTGAACACAGTGACACCAGGTGGCAGCGACCAAAATAGTCACTCAATAGTCAAAATAGTCACAAAATAGTAATGGTCAGCTCCAAATTTCTCCATTTAAAAAGATGGGAAAGAAGAAGAAGACAAATGCTCATCAAAGCAGAAGTGGCACAGATTCACATCATGTGTGGGTTTGGGTATCTATGAAGGGTCCTGGAAAGGATGCCATCAAGGTCATGCCATACTAAGCTATGCAGATCCAAAGGAGGACCAGCTTCTGGGCTCACCATCTTACTGCTTCCCTACATCCTTTCATCCCTACATCCTGCCCGGATCTCAGTTTGCCTCCAAGCAAGTCTTACTGCCTCACTGGCATCTTCCCTGGCAGAAGCTGCAATGCAGACTGTTTGGTAGTCGGAGCGCACTGAGCTATCGATGCTGCTGCACACCAGGCTCAATCAATCAGCGCCAATCAATCAATCAATCAATCAGCGCATCAGTCTCAGATTTCTGGCCCTGATCTTTGGATCAGATCTTTGGGCTTGATTCAGGTGGGCAAGTTCTGACATCAGGTGGGTGACAACCTGTCACAAAGTGAGTGCTGCCTGGCAAGAACCACATGCTATCAATATACTGTGGATGTTGTATTTCTCCCTCCTTCCTCCAAACTGGAAGCCTCCAAATGCTTGAGGCAGCCTTTTGCAGCCAGCCTGACCTACTGCAAGGTGCCAGGAAGACTTGAACCCGGGACTCTTGACAGCCAGGCTCAACGTTTTCCACCTGCCTCCACTTAAAAAAAAATATGGAGTTCCCAAATGTGAAATGGATTCTGTTACGGGTAGCCAGAATTGACTGCAGGCAGCAGCTGGCAGAGAACGCGGCACGCTGGACTCTTCCAGCTGTTGCAGTTTGTTCAAAGACCACCTTTGTTTGGGGAAATCTAAGAAACTGTTCCTTTTTACGAGGACCCACACAGGCCAGCTGCCACCTCACAAGACGTAGCGCCGCCCGGGAGACAAGGAACTACGCTGCAATTCATGCTCTCTTTACACTGGAGAAACTGCATAAAAGTAAACTTGGCTAGTCTGGAATCAGGAGGCTGTGAAGTTCGGGCTATGAAGATAAAGTTAATGGAGCTCTCCATGCGCTAGATCAGCGTTTCTCAAAGTTGGGGTCGTGACCCCTTTCGGGGTCGCCTAGAGGTTTCCTAGGGGTCGCCTAAAGACCCCTGGTGCAGGGGGCCAGGTCAGGCTTGCCAGACCTCCGGCTGTAGCTGCGCGCGCACTGGAGCTGACTGACAGCCTCAAGGCCCAATCCTATGCATGCCTACTCTGAAATAAATCCCATTATAGTCAGGGGGGCCTTTACTCCCATGCAAATGTGGATAGGATTGCAGCCTCAGGGCCCAATCCTATGCATGCCTACTCTGAAATAAATCCCATTGTGTTCAATGTGTGCATAGAACAGACATTTCATTTGTAACCATGAAAATACATCCTGCATTTCGGATATTTACATTATGATTCATAACAGTAGCAAAATTACAGTTATAAAGTAGCAACGAAAATAATTTTATGGTTGGGGTCCCCACAACATGAGGAACCTATAAAGGGGTCACGGCATTAGGAAGATTGAGAACCACTGTGCTAGATCATCTGATGCAAGCTCATGCTCATCTTCTCATTACAAATGACAGGTGCAGGATTGGGCCATCCATGGCCAGAGTATCTACGGGGAGTCCTTGCTCTGGTGTAAGAACAACTTATTCTGAATTGCAATATGAATTTCCCAAAGGTTTTCAGTAGCTGGTGCTGTAACTACCTAGATGTAAATGTCTCTTATGTGCTCCTGTAGTTACTCTGGATTGTAGAATTAATCTCCAAAATCAGGGTGTGCATGGGATTCAAGGGCGCATTAGATGCAAGTAAATATGGTACTTTGTTTATTAAGTATTAAGTTTAATATTAATAGTTAGTTAATCATAATAAATAGTTAATAATATTAAAATTAGTTTAATAATAAAAATTAACCCAAACCCATTGTGGTATAAAGTAGTGCAATTAGGTAAAAATCATAACAGCCATTTCATAATATTATTATTGTCATATGACTCGTTGTTGCACGCAGTAAAATTAAATTTTGCACCTGCTTTGCAGCTGCGCATTACAATCACCAGGAGACATTTTTATCTCAAGCCTTTTAAAATAAGGGGGCACATTAGATTCAATGGTGTATTAGATTCGAATACATACAGGTTGTTTGCTGTGACCAGGGTTGCTATAATTCCCTCCCACAATCGGGACAGTATGAAACTGTGGGAAATAGGGACATAACAAAGACAGAGCCTTAGGGGCATGGCATAAACCTGTGCGTGTTTACTCAGAAGGAAGCCCCATTATAGTGAATGGATGCTTCCTGGAGGGAAGTGGAGGCTGGGTGGTGTGTGGCCAGGAACTGCCTGCCTTGCTCCCACCTCACCTTGCTCTCGGCCTCTTCTCTCTCTGGTTGGGTCCAAATCCAGGATTTGGACCTACCCTTGCAGGATGAGACCCTAAATCCAGGAATGTCCCAATTTTCCCATGCATATGGCAACCCTAGCGGTGACACCATTCCATCGCTGTCATCTACTTCCAGGAGTCATGCTCTGCGTGGGGGCACCATTAGCCCTGAGCTTGACCTCCACTTCCTTTTCCAATCCAAGCAGCAGAATTTTATACATCTCAATCATGTCCTCCTTGACTGAACTGATATTTCTCTGCACCAAACATCATCCAAGCATCCTCTTCTACATCCCCGATGGGTCACATCCCCCCCCCCCCCCCGTTTCCCCAACAGGTGAGCAATTGACAGCAGAACCAATAAAAAGACCAGGACCAGGTCCTACCTTCTCTCATTATCATCCAGGTGAGCAAAGAGCACGTTCTTGGAGATGGCCTTAGCCAGAGCGGTCATTGTCTTGTAGTCCTTTGGAATAACCTGATGCCAGGGAAGCAAGGAAGAGGCACAGGGTGAATAATGCCTCATTGGCATCTTAGTGGTTCTTGAACGCCAAAGCACCTTGGTCCATGTTCTGTACTTGTTCAGGACCCACCTGCTGATTCAACTAGAGTTGACCCAAGACATCCCAGCACCAGAAGTGGTGTCCTATATTCTGTCCCCCCGACCTGATGATGGGCCAACCCTTACTCCTTCCACTTCTTTATTTCCACTTAACAGGTGCAGAAGATGAAACTGATATACAGTCATTCCCCCGCTTTCTGACAGTTTGTTTTCTGATGGTCCACTCTTTCAACACCTTTCAATTATATCCATCGCATGTTCCACTCTTTAAACCCCTCTCTTCTATTCTAAAGGCCAAAATTGTCCATTGTCCAAAAATTATCCCCTCCATGTTGTAGCTTCTGGTCTAATCCTGTTCCCAAAAGAGTTAATGAGATTCAATTTGCAGAAATCTTTGTGGCATTTAAAAAATGAGATTTTTTTTTTGCCGGCATCCCATCAATTGTTACCTTCCGGACATAAGAAACGGCATCTTCTTCGGTATACACTTCAGCGCTGACCCCTCCTCTTCTGCGCCGAGCTTTGACCACCGGGTTGGGAGGGGGAGGAGAAATTTCGTCATCATGGGAATCAGACTGGGAGTTGGACTTCTGCCAGGTCAGGATCTTCTTGTATTCTTCCTGCAAGGTTGGAAACAGAAGAGTGAGATGTGAGATGCCCATTTTTAAGGAGACCCTTCTAACAATCTTGTTGCAAATGTGGGGGCATTTCTGCAAGAACCCCCTAATATGCCCTGTAGCCTTCTAGCGCTGCTACTAGAGGCAAAAGCATCCCAAAACCAGAGATTTCCAAGGTAGAGCAACAGCTGAGCACTCCGGTGGAGGACATCACTGCTGATGCTATCAGAGAAGTCATTATAATTTAATATTTAATATTATATTTAATAATATTAAATATTTATTAGCCTGATCCAGCGGAGGCTCTTCTTATGTTCTTAAGGCCCATATCCTAAAGTCAAATTAAGCCCTTTTCTCCGGAGCAGTTAAGGTGACTTTCCGTAAGATAACACGAGAGGGCGACGTAACTGCGTGGACCTATAACTGCTCTGGATTTTGCCCTAAGTCCCAGAACTCCAGGAAAACGGGACTGGGCAAGACCATAAAGATCTCTTCCAGTGCAAGTCAGGATGGCGCTGTCAATGCGTGATGCATAGAACCTGACGAAGACTATCAATTTCCTGAGATATATCATAATTGGGCCCAAGTTCCTTCGGAGTCTCAACTGCTCCTGTATCATGTTGGAAAGGGTATTTAGGAAGTGTGTCTACCAAATAATAAGAGCGGAGGAGGCAACAGTTGGCTATGGATGGATGACATGTGGCTAATTATCATCCCAATCCCTTGGTTAGATATTTACAGAGGAAATGAACGACGGTGAGCTCATCGGCTCTAACGCGAGGAAGGACGCCTGGAACGGCGTCCTAATTGAATGGCACCTTCCCGAAATGTTAAGAGATTCCAGAAAAACACATGATTTAATAGGTGACCATCTCAAAAAGAGAAAATCCATTTCATTTTAATAATCAGTGGGGTTGATTCCCGGGTAAATGTGGACAAGACTGAACCTTTGGAATATTCAGGGAATATTTTTAAGCCAACCAACCAGCTTGGGATGTTCAGCAGGGTGAGTTCTAACTTTTAAGACAGAAAAATGTAGTGTGGGACTGAACATGAACGAGAGCATCCCCGTTTGCCAGCCCCAGACAAGGGAAGGACCAAAGCCTAGTTTCTCCTTCTGGATGAGAAGATGTGGACTTCTCAGTTATGAAATGGAAGTGTGCAAAAGAGCTGACAGGCAACAACAACAGCAATAATGCACAACTTAAAACTTGTGGACCTGCAGACCATTGAGGTGAAGACTTGTCTTGCTGCTAACAACCTGAAGCGAGGTGGGTCGTTGACAAGAGACACATCATTTTCAGTGTTGGCACTGAAAATGATGTGGTGCTTATGGCTTGGGGGGCAACTAATGCCACCTTCACAATAAAGAAGTATTGATCAAATCCACAAATAGCAAACAAGCACAATCCAGAGTAACCACATGGAGTCCTTGCTCTGACGTTAGAACAATTTGCTCTGGATTGCAATAGGAATTTCCCATAGGTTTTCACTAGGCGGTGCCGTCCCTATGTCAACATAAATGTCTCTTTCGTGCTCCCGTAGTTACTCTGGATTGTAGGGTTAATCTCTTCTCTCCAATGAGGAACAAATGACTTAAATCTCTCACTTCTGAACTGCCCGTAACCCTAAATCCAGAGTAGCTACGGGAGCACGTAAGAGACTTTACGTGCACCCGTAGTTACTGCACCACCTCATGAAAACCTATGGGAAATTCATATCGGAATCCAGAGTAAGTTGTTCTTACACCAGAGCAAGGACTCCCCGTAGTTACTCTGGATTTTGCCCATAAGGTGTTTCAAGGCTTTTAAACCAACTCCTTTCCCCTTCTTCTTTTTTTCCTACAACCAACCACTCTTGGTCACAATTTTGCTTTCTCTTCTCCACCCCACACCCTCCCCCAAACTTGCTGATGCACAGCAAACTTTAAGGACATATACTTTACTGCACATACCATAAATACCGTTCAGATCCATCTGATAAAATGAAAGGTTTAAAACAC
Source organism: Cryptoblepharus egeriae (assembly GCA_030015325.1). NCBI lineage: Eukaryota > Metazoa > Chordata > Lepidosauria > Squamata > Scincidae > Cryptoblepharus > Cryptoblepharus egeriae. The sequence continues at coordinate 29,047,846 of JAREYC010000012.1, forward strand.
AAGTACACACATAATACACATAGGTTGCAATCCTAAAGACACTCTCCTGGGAGTAAGACCCATTGAAAACAATGGGGCTCACTTTTGAGTAGACATGGTTAGGATTGTGCTCATACATACACACAAAACACTGATATTAAAATGTACATGTAGCAAAGGAAAGCACTTTGGAGCGATGAAGAATATTGGAAAACAACAAATGAATCATATATATAAATGAGCATTTATATATTGTTTTTATATAAAAAAGAACGTTTTTGAAAAAGAAAACAATTTTTCTTTAAAAGGAAGTTACCATCTGGTTCATTTTTAAAGAGTTTTCTGCTCTCAATTTCTTTTTCCATCCACAGCAGCCGACCGACCAACCAGCCTTTCCATATGCGTGCAAATTCTTGCCTAGGTATGGCATTCACCCCCCCCCCCCCACACACACACACATGTACACACACAGTATAGCAAATCTACAGCAAATGGAAAAGTAATCTGTGCACCTCTCCAAGTGTGGCCCTTGAATGATCACCCGACGTGGTGTGCCGGGAAGCCTTCCCGAGATCTGGCTTCGGAGTAAACCCCTCACCAGGCTTGCCAATTTTGGGGTGATGGTTGTTGCTGCCATGACAATTTGCATCCACCGGCTGTACCGGAATGGTACGTATAATTCATGAGTGCCGCAAAATCCTGAGTCTGGATTGGAGCAATTTTCTGTCTGTCTGTCTTTCTGATCATATCTGATTCAGAAAAGGATGCCAATCAAAAAATGGCACAGTTATGTGCGGAAGAGTATCTTTGTGAAGAAAGTATGATCAAGATTTTTTTTAACCAGTTTTGGTACTCCTGCCCTTACAGTATCCATTCCAAGTAGTCCCTCAAGCATGCTTAGGCTGAAGATCCAGGGATGACGCCAAGCAGGTCCAGGGATCAGGCCAAGCAGATCCAGGGATCAGGCCAAGAAAGTGGATGCTTCACCCTCTTCACTGTCCCCAGAACCTTTATAAAGACATCCACAATGATCGTTAACTTTCTTGCTTTCTCAAGGGCTACAATCCAGAGTAACTACGGGACTTTTTACAACGACGTAGTTATGGTGCCACCTGTGGGAAATGCATAGAGCAGTCCAGAGTAAGTGCCTCTTATGTCTTCCTGTAGTTACTCTGGATTGTAGGGTAAATGCAACAGTTGCTGCACAAGGGCAGGTTCCCTGAGCAACACCTCAACCTTTGCCAAAATGGCATTTACTGGTCTATTCATTGCCGAGTCAGAGAACAAGAAGCTCATTTTATTTTTAAGAGACTTCCCTCCACATTTAATGCCTTGATAGACTCTGCAAGAGACCCCCCTTAAATGAGCCCCCTCTGCAAAGCCCCCCCCCCATGAATGCCACAAGGGGTTCCCTTGCATGCCAGATCATTATTGGAATCCACCTCATAGGTTCCAAGCAGGTGCCTCAGCACATCTCCTGGACATAACAAGCCTTGCAAACCAATCAAGAGCATCACATGAGAAGAGCAGAATGTGTCATTAATCGGTGGAACTCCTTGCCACAGGACACAGCGATTAAGTGTCCAACACAGCAAATCAGTGTTGCTCAGTGGATGGAGTGCATGTTGTTTATGCAAAGGATTCCCACTTCAGACACTTGAGTAACCTCACTTTGGCTTTGGATGATTCCATGTGTGATTCCTGAGAAAGTGTGGAGGGGGAAAGAGAAACACCAAGACCGAGCGGAGGGGAAAGAAGGAGAGATGAAGCCTCAAATACAAGCCCAAAACTTTTATTGAATGGTGCACTTCTGCCTCGGCCTTCCTTGCGGTCACTGGAAAAAACAAAAAAGTCCATATAAATGCTTACTATTTGGGACAGGTTTATATGTAATTTGTTGGAACAAATACATATCAAGACTATGAAACTCTGACCTCAATCCTCAAGACACTTTCCTGGGAGTAGGACCCATTGAACACAATGGGGATTACTTTTGAGTAGACATGGTTAGGATTGTGCTCTCTGATGCCCAACATATTCACACTTTCCTGGAAAGAAGCCCCATTGAATCGGACTGAGGTGTAAAGCTAATTTTACGAGAATGTGGGAAAGGACTGTTGTGATGTTTTATAAATGGCATTAAGGTGTTTATTTCGGCCCCTTCTAGTGACAACTTTTTATTCCTCCTTTGAATCAGGGAAGAACATTTGGACCTAATAGATGATCTATTACAGTGTTTCTCAATCTTCCTAACACTGTGACCCCTTTATAAGTTCCTCATGTTGTGGGGACCCCCAACCATAAAACTATTTTTGTTGCTACTTTATAACTGGAATTTTGCTGCTGTTATGAATCGTAATGTAAATATCCGATATGCAGGATGGATTTTCATGGTTACAAATGAAATGTGTCTTCTATGCACACATTGAACACAATGGGACTTATTTCAGAGTAGGCATGCAGAGGATTGGGCCCTGAGGCTGCAATCCTATCCACATTTTCATGGGAGTAAAGGCCCCCCTGACTATAATGGGATTTATTTCAGAGTAGGCATGCATAGGATTGGGCCCTGAGGCTGTCAGTCAGCCCCAGTGTGCGTGCAGCTACAGCCGGAGGTCTGGCAAGCCTGACCTGGCCCCCTGCACCAGGGGTCTTTAGGCGACCCCTAGGAAAGCTCTAGGCGACCCCCAAAGGGGTCCCAACCCCCGCTTTGAGAAACGCTGATCTATTAGGTCCCTTCCAACTCTATAATTCCATTGACACTTAGCTTCCTTCAAGACCCTGACTTGTGTACAAAACCCTGAAGCGCTAACACAAAACGTAATGCGCCAATAAGTCAGTTTCAAGTTTGTATTTTAATTCCCTGTGCAAAAACCTGCCACAGGTACACAAGTACACACCCAGGGATGCAAACCAAAATGTGGGTCACTTTTGCAACTAGTCTAGTTCTTCCTAACATTTCTAGCTCAGCGGGACTCCCAAGGCTGCTTGAAGCTTACTTAAATACAGACCCATGGCTAGCAGTGACATCGCGTGCAACTTGACTGTCTGGCAGCACATGTTGTCGAACACCGCTGCGGCTTTCCAACGCATGTGCGCAGGCCGGATCGGCGATTCCTTACCGCCAAAACTGCAACACAAAATGCTCAAGTTGTATCTTTGCACAAAAGTTGCACCCCAATATCCTCGATTGGGTCCCAGACTCCAGAGGTCTTGGATGACCATTCAAGGGCATCGGAGACCCCTCTGGTTGCAGGTCAGCAGGGTTGAGCCTCAGGGCTCCTTCAGTCCAAGGACAGCGTAAGAGCTTCTTCAGCGTAAGCGCATCATAGACTTATGGGTTGCTTCTGAGGATTCTTGCAAAGTCCCTTCCAGTTGTGCAACCCTTCAAGAAGGGTTTTAATTAACTGTAATACATTTTAGTTAACTTTAATACAGATTACTTCTTCCCTTAATGGGTAAGAGATCTTAAACATCTGCAAACCAAGAAAATGTTAGTGAGCTGCAGGGATTGGAGTGCAAAACCAAACCAAAATATGGGCCATGCCGGATTAAAGCACACCCATTCCCAAGATACAAAAGCAGTTATTCAGCCAAGGGTTCTAGGTGAGCCTAGAACTCAGCCTGGGGACCTGGATGGGGATCTCAACAAGATCTACAGCTCAACACTTTCAGTTTGGAGATCCATGGACCAAAAAGGAATCCTTCTGGGTTTTTTAACAATCCTGTTTTCCCCACTGCACCCACCACCACCCTTTCCACAAACCCTATTTACCGATTTCTTTTTTGCTCCCTTCCCTGATGGGGCTGCCTTGTTATCATCATTTGTTGTTTCTGGCTTCTCTGGTGTTGAAGAAGGATCTGCTTTCTCTACTGGTTCCTTGACTGGGCTGACGGGCAGAGGAGGAGGAGGAGGTGGTGTTGGTGTTGGTGGTGGAACTCCATTTTTCCCATGGTCACTTGACACCCGCCGGGTGTCAGAGTCACTCGACTTCCGCCGGGTGTCATGGTCACTTGGCACCCGCAGGATTTCATGGTCACTCGGCACCCGCCTGGCATGGTCATTTGGTGTCGTTCTAGGTTGAGGAGGAACTATCGCCCTCATGGTGTGGTCACTTGGCACCCTCCTGGCATACTCATTAGGTGGAGGAGGAACCATTGTCCCCATGTTGTAGTCATTTGGCACCCTCCTGGCATACTCATTTGGTGGCGTTCTAGGTTGAGGAGGAACCATTGTCCCCATGTTGTATTCATTTGGCACCCTCCTGGCATACTCATTTGGTGGCGTTCTAGGTGGAGGAGGAACCATTGTCCCCATGTTGTATTCATTTGGCACCCTCCTGGCATACTCATTTGGTGGTGATCTAGGTTGAGGAGAAACCATCATCCTCATGGTGTGGTCACTTGGCATTCGTCTTGGATAAGCAGGAGCCGGCCCTCCTCTGGCTGAGTATTCAGGGTAAAAAGGTCCTGTGGTTTGCCCTGGGACTGCCATCATGTTCCCTGCCTGGTCATTCTGTGTTCCTTTGACTTGCATGGAACCCATCACTGTTTGTGCTCCATACTCATTGGGCCCTCCTGTGACCTGCATGGCACCCGCCACAACCGGTGCCCCATAGTCGCTCATTGTTCCTTTGACCTGCGAATTCATACATACTCCCCTCCCTTGCTGGTCACTCTGTGCTCCTGTGGCCTGCATGGTACCCCCCAGCTGTGGGCCACCATAGGAACTTGGCCCTCCCTTGACCTGCATGGACCCCACCACAGATGGTCCTGTACCATAACTCGGAGCTCCTTTGATCTGCAGGGAACCCACCACGGTTGAACCTCCATAGTCCGTTCCTGTGCCTTGGACCTGCATGGAGCCCATTACAGCATTCCCTACTCCTTGGACCTGTAAGGAACCTGCCACTCCACAGTTGCTGGAGGTTCCTGCGACCTGTGTAGGGGCCATTCCTGGCCTCCCTCGGTAGTCATTCGACAGTCCGCCGAAATTCAATCCTGCCATCCTCCTCTTTCATAGTTGTAGTTGACGTCTCAAGACTTCGGAGGAATAAAGTTAACAAGAGAGGAATATTGTCAGTCCGAAATTACAGGTCAGAATTGCACTCCTCTTATACCTATTGACCAGCAGGCCAGAGATGGAGACTCAGGTGCTACCCAATGGGGTCAGCTCATGTCAGTTGTGCAGCTCCTGCCAACCCCGCAGATTGAAAGCAAGTAGATAAATAGGGACCACCTTGGTGGGAAGGGAAAAGCGTTCTGTGCTCATGCTGGCTACGTGTCCACAGAGGCATCTTCAGACAGTGCTGGCTCTACGGCTCTAGAAATGGGGATGAGCATCACACCCTAGAGACAGTCATAACTAGCAGTATGCGGGGGGTACCTTTACCTTTTTATCCCACCAGTGAGGGGAGGTCAAAATTAAAGACCAATCCCCTTTAACTTTCCAGTGCTGAAGCAGCTGAGCCAATAGGGCAGTGGTTCTCAAACTTCCTAATGCCATGACCCCTTTATAAGTTCCTCATGTTGTGGGGACCCCTCACCATAAAGTTTTTTCATTGCTACTTTAAGGCATGGATAGGATTGGGCCCCAAGACTGCAATCTTATGCACTTTCCTTGGAGGCAGTCCCACTGAACTGAATTGACTTACCGGTACTTCTGAGTGCACACGCATAGGATTGGGCTCTACTGCTCCAGTGCTATGCACGCTTTCCTGGGAGTAAACCTCACTGAATTCAATGGGAATGACTTCTGAGTAGACATGCATAGAATTGGGCTCTAAGCTGCAATCCTAGCACTTTCCTGGGAGTGGCCCCATTCACTATCATGGGGCTAACTTCTGAGTAGGCATGCATAGGATTAGCCTCTCAGGCTGCAAGCCGGCAAGTTTACCTGGGAGTAAGACCCAGCTGGCGGGCCGTGGCTGGCGGGCAATGGGCTGGCTGGCGGGCAGCATGCGTGCCTGGAGGGAAGCTCCCTCTCGCATGATCTGGGCAGGCAGCGCACGTGTGCCTGCAGGGAAGCCCCCTGCAGAATCTGGGTGGGTGGTGCGCATGCCTGGCAGAAGCCCCCCTCTGCTGCTCAGCAGTCAGAAATCCCTGGGGCAGCCTCTAAGGAAGCCCCAGTGCACATGCAGCTACAGCCAGAGGTCTGGCAAGCCTGACCTGACCCCCTGCACCAGGGGTCTTTAGGTGACCCCCAGGAAAGCTCCAGGCGATCCCCAAAGGGGTCCCGACCCCGACTTTGAGAAACGTTGCAATAGGGCATATGCTGCAACCTGTGGTAGGAAGGCAAAAAAATCACGGTTTCTTCTGGGACTTCATTGGGACACCTAAAAGTTGGGTAAGACCCGTCTCTTAGATATGGTTTTTGCCATTTGTTTAAATTTTCTAAATTGCAACCAAATTGGGGCCCAATCCAGATCAGGATAACTTGAGTGAATGGAGAGGAGAGGGGGGTCAACTCTTTAATCCCTGGCATGGCACCAGATTGATTGGGCCCACAACCCATGCACATTACTGATGTTTTGTGTGCAGCTTCAACCCCTACACGGAAAGAGAAAGTGAAATTCTACAAGACTCATGACTGGTGGTTACACTGGGATGGATTCCTGAAGGGCATCAGACGTCTGTGCTGGAAGCCGGTGTCGAGTCTGCACCCTAAGAACTGCACACTGGTGCACACCTTGAGACTGTACACCACTGGATTGTATGAGACTCTGGCTATAGGACCAAGGTGCCTTACAATGCAAGTTGATGCCTACCTAGAAATATGCCCTGACGGTTCCTTGGAACTTACTCTCAAGTAAGGACTTCCTTCTTGATCTCTGTGCCACACTATCTGCTTAGTGCCCTGGCTTTCTCTGTGCCATGCTTCAGCAATCGAAAGCTAGAACTGCCAGCTTCAAACTGGCAGAGTTCAGGTGCCAACAGGAGTCCACCTGGTTCTACCAATTCCAGCCGAGGTCTGCAGGTACAAACCAAGCTGGTCTCCGCTCCCAGCCCCACTGCACCTGCTTGCCTCCAACACCGTGATGCAGACACAGTCTAAGTGAATACCCTTTCCATTGTCACCCCACATGTCATAGTGGGACATCCCATCAACTCAGCCCGTTATAAAAACACAAGCTCTTTTCCAAATAACTTGGCGTCTGTAGGAGAGGACAACCATTCTCAGTGGTTACCAAAGCCAGAATTACCATTACAAGCCCTACTCCTGGAATAGGGGGATAGTGAATTGAGGCCTCCTCCAGGTTGATGCTCTTGCCTTATGACCTCATAGGTTTTGAGGTCACAGCATCCCTCCAGAAGCAGAAACATCCATCTGAACAGGATCAGGACCGGGGGCCTGATTGGCTCAGCTTCTCTTATATTAAGGCTCAGGTCACAATCAACAGTGCTTGGGTCAGCCCCATACCTAGTGCTATAGGGGTTTCTCAGCTTAGATGTCTTGCAACTGATATGGGTTGGTGAACATAAGATATTTCTGAACCAACTGCCAGTGTGAGCTGCAAATATTCCCATGGAAGATGCTCTCTGATATGGGTCTGGCTTGGTGATAGTTGGCAACCAGCTACAGTAAAACCTTGGATTGAGAGTAACTTGGATTGAGGGTGTTTTGCAAGACAACAAAACATTTCTAATAAATTTGGACTTAATATACAAGCGATGTCTTGATAAAAAAGCGAAAAAATAATCCCAGCCGGGTTACAGATGATTTCAGTGCTCTGCCAGCACCTGCTCAGCCTCTCCTGAGAGACCAGCCGATGAATGTCTACTCTGAAGTAAGCCTATTATACTCATTCCTATGTAAGGGCGCCTGAGAAATCCAGCCTTGCATTTCTACTCTAAAGTAAACCCTATTATAATCAGTGGGGCTCTTGTGTAAGAGAGGCAATGGAGAGGAGCCAAAGAGACTTAGGCTGCAATCCTATAGACACTTTCCTGGGAGTAAGACCCATTGAACATAATGGGGCTTACTTTTGAGTAGACATGGTAAGGATTGTGCTTCTAGCCTTGCATGTCTATTTTAAAGTAAGCCCTATTAGAATCAGTGGGGCTCACTCCTGCGTAAGGGGGGGGGAGCAGATTGCAGCCTGATAGACCTGAGAGAGTATAGCAGCAATCCTGAACACTTTTTCCTGGGAGTAAGACCCACTGAACATAATGGGGGCTTCCTTTTGAGTAGACACAGTTAGAACTGCAGCCTAAGTGCAAGTTAGTTTTGTTTATATTTTGTATTTTCTTTATTATTTTATATTTTATTACCATATTGTAGTCATTTTTATATGACATTTTTGGGTTGTGGATCGAATCCTCTGAGTTTTCATTATTTCTTATGGAAAAACCTGCTTTGATATATAAGCATTATGGATTACAAACAGGCTTCCCAAACGAATTATGCTTGTAAACCAAGGCACCACTCACTGCACTTAATATGTAAGGTGGTAACTGTCCACAGGAACACATTTAACATGGATTGACAACTTCACAAGAACGAAGCACAGAGGAGAGAACATTGCTCAGTGCAGCTTCTCCCACCATAAGAGCAGGAGAGAAATTTCTCCTTGTGATCACCTACCACAAGGCACGGGAGGGCATACTGGAGGTGCGATGCACATATACATTACCCTTGAATATTCTACTTTGGCTGAAATCCTAAACACACTTTCCTGGGAGTAAGCCCCACTGAATACAATGGGACTTACTTCTGAGTAGACAGGATTAGGACTGCACCCTTAGATAACTCCCAAAGGCAGAAAAGAATGGGCTTGGATTCCATTGGTCCAGGAAAGGAATCGATAGTTTCCTATAGGACCATAAATTCCTAAATGACCATCACAGGTTACAAGCCATGAGAAGCGTGTGTAGTGATGGACAACCTCAAAATACAAGGGGGGGGGGCACCTGGATGTAGGTGTCCTACGTGCTGAAACATCTGGTGGGGTGCTGTGTGATACCGGAAGCTGGACTAGATGGGCCTTTCCCTACAATCCAGAGTAACTACAGGAGCACATAAGAGACATTACATGTACCCGTAGTTACTGCACCGCCTAGTGAAAACCTATGGGAAATTCATATTGGATTCCAGAGCAAATTGTTCTTACACCGGAGCAAGGACTCCCTGTAGTTACTCTGGATTGGCCCATTTGGCCTGATCCAGCAAAGGAGGGTCTTCTTATGTTCTTCAAATACCTCCTCTGCGAAATAGCCTTCTTTGCTGCTTCTTTAATTCCCTGCAGAAACGGGACCTTTTCCTCTAAGAAATCTATCTATCTATCTATCTATCTATCTATCTATCTATCTATCTATCTATCTATCTATCTATCTATCTATCCTCTTCGTTCCTTGCAAGCTCATTTACCCTCCCAGCGCTGCTGTCATCTCGAAAGGCAAGCTTTTCATGCAAAATTCATGCACCCGACTCTAATACATTAAACTGTTCGCGTCAAAGCTACGCAGTGAACATGATGAGCCTCGTTCGCATTGCAAACCTCAGGGTGGGGGGGGAGCAACTGTTAGAAAGTCAGCAACCAAATCTATACAATCAAACCTTCTCCAATCCAAGCGGCCTTGTATATTGTGACTCCAATGTTATTATTGAATGCATTTATTTATTTCGCACCCTCAATGGGCATGTTGTTTTGCATAGAAGAGAACAGGGTCATAGTTCCAAAAGAGCCACAGGAGAGAGCATGAAAAGCGGCACGTATCCCACAATCAATCAATCAATCAATCAATCAATCAATCAGTCAGTCAATCAATCAATCTATCTATCTATCTATCTATCTATCTATCTATCTATCTATCTATCTATCTATCTATCTATCTATCTATCTATCTACAGTATTTATATACCCTTGATTCCTCTCATTCACCGTCCCCATGTATGTTCCCCCTATAGTGGACTACAAAAACAGTGCGCAGATACAGGCAGCACAGGTGGCCTCATGCAAGCTGCTCCCTCTCAGTTTCAGGCCACATTCCCAACCAATATAGGCCAACACAACTCACCCTGCCCGCAGTGGCTTGGAGAGGCTGGCACATGTCTATATACACAGGCCTAACTCCAGGAGTGGCGCAGAAGCACCTTATGGCAGGCATGTCAATCTGGCGGCCCGAGGGCCACATGTGGCCCTTTGCAGGCACACCTGCAGCTCTTGAGTGGTCTCCCCACCCCCGGAAGCAGCTCAGTATTGGCAGCAGCACACGATTTTGTGCACCTTGCATGCCTTGATTTCGAGCCAGAGAAGGAGCCCAGGAGGAACGAGGACTCATGCGCAGCACCAGCAGCTTCCCAGAACGGGAGAAGAGCCCAGGAGAAAGGAGGGCTCATGCTCAGCAGCTACTTCTACTTCTTGGGGATCCACGGCCCTTGCGGAGCTCTCTGCACCCTCCCCACAACCTCGCAGGCCAGCCCCAGCCAGTCCCAACTCTCCGGTGGTGCAGGAGCATCTCAGACCATCCAAGGTCTCCTGCCTACAAGGATTACATAGGATTGCATAGGAGTAGGATGCATTGGATTAGGATTTGAGGCTGCTTTCCCATCCACACTTTCCTGAGAGTAAGCCCACTGACTATAATGGGACTTACTTCTGAAGAGACTGGCAGAGACTTGGATCTCTCCCTCCAGCCCTGTTCCTCCAGCCCTGAAAACTGAAAAAGAGGACAAGGTCCTCTTGTAGGACATAACAAAATAAAAGCTACAAACACTCTTATCCTACAATCCAGAGTAACTACATGAGCACATGAGAGACATTACGTGCACCCGTAGTTACTGCACCATCTAGTATAAACCTATGGGAAATTCATATTGCAATCCAGAGTAAACAATATTTGGCTCCAACACTCTGGCTCCAACATATTGCAATCCATATTATACCAGAGCAAGGACTCCTTGTAGTTACTCTGGATTTCACCCATATTTACATTTAATATATAGTCATGTGGTTAATTTAATTTGAAACATGTATAAATTTAAAACTATTACATGTATTTTATTATATCTAATTGATTAATTCCACGAAGGCTGCATGCAGCCTGCTCACATGGCAAAGGAGGGCAATTAAGTTTTGTCCAGGAACAAGGCTGAAAATGAGGACATGTCCTGGAAAAAGAGTAAGGTCACCTAGGATTTTCCTGGGAGTAAGCCTCATTGACTATATGAGACACCTCTGAGTAGACATGCAAAAAATTGGATTGCGACCCTCAGGAGACACCATCAACGCTAATTTGGCCCTCTGTATGAAATGAGTTTGACACCCCTGCCTTATGGCACATTTGCAACACCCCAGACCAGCATGAAAATTGGTTAGGATTGTAACTGTTTAGGATTGTAACTGGTTAGGATTGTAACCAGTGGTTAGGATTGTGCTGTCAATCTTCTCCACGGGACACCACTGCCCATAGGTTGTTGCTGTTTTTGGAAGGACAGCACCAGGATAATACAGGGAAAGTTTTTTTTTGAATGCTTGCAGAGTAGCTGTACCAATGCTAAGCCGGACTCCGTCAGTCTTGGAAGACTATGGGATCATGCTCGGTGCTGCATACGCTGCATGCGAAGCACGAAAGCCTGGCTTGGATTGTTATGGAGGATAGGCTGTTACCCAAGCAGCAAATCCCCCCTCTCCACACCACTGAATTAGTCCAATGGAAAGGCAGAGCCAATAGGATCGGATCCAGCTGCGTCGCAGAGTTGGGCTAAGGACAGGAGCTCACCCTGTCTTGTGGGGCCAACCTGGGTCTCGATCCCTGTGTTAACAGACACAGTGTCTTAGCCGCTTCCGCCACCCACAGCCTATGCTAAGCATGGCTGTATAATATCAGTGGTCTAGGGCAGGAGGCTAGATCCTCAGCCGGACAAGACGACCCCTGCTCCTTAGAAGAAACACCGCTCTGGAGAAGGAAAGAACACAGCATTGTTGGATTTCTGTACCCATAATTGTGGTACGGGCAAGACGTCAAGCCTGGAGGAGAAAAGCCGAGTAGGTCACTCTGGCTCCAACAGGTCTCCAAGCATATTTTGGAAACACAACAGGGTGGTCAATTATGAGGATGTGTTATTCCTAAAACAAACATTTTGTTATCATGCTGGTTCTCGAGCACAGGGTGGAAAGCAAGAGGCAGACCCAAAAAGGAGGTTTCAGACTCTGATTTCCCAAAACACTGCATGGTTTGGACTAGTGTTTGGTTGACCAATCTGGAGAAATTGAAACAAGGCCCTTGGAAGGGACACTGGAAAGGACACAAATCTCACCCCGATACAGACATTGGCAATGTTTGTGGCAAGGGTGAGATTCAAACCTGGGGAGTCCAGATATTCCGTTCAGGCTCTCACAGTGCAATACAAAGCACGTTTACTCAGAAGTAAGTTCCTTTGTGTTCAATAGTACTTACTCCCAGGAAAAAGTGGTTAGGATTACAGCCGTAGAAACTGTGCCACAGCAGGTCTTACATCCAAAATATTCCTCGTAATAATATAATATTCATAATATTCCTCATATTCCATAATATTCCTCCTAATATTCCTACATGGAAACATTATTAATGACTGCTACTTATAAATCTCTTTCTCTTGGCATAACCAATACAAAAACAATAACAATCCAGAGTAACGACATATATATAACCAATACATATGTATAACCAATACAAAAACAATGAGATCAAATTATTTTATTTTTTAATCTCATTTTTTAAGATCCAAATTTTACGATCCAAATATGTTCTCATAAAAATATTAAAAGAAACAGAACACATTTAAACAACTCTACAGCATAAAAGGTTGAAGAGCAGCTAAGATTAGGCACTTTAATTCTGTACAAGTATTTAAGAGTACCTAAAACACAAACGGATGGCAGGCCTTGAAGGATCCTATACCAATGATCCTATACCAATGATGACTGAACCCATTCATTTCCCATCTGGGTACGCAGTGGATACACACCAGCCAGTCAAAAGCACATATATTGCACATGTGAGTGTGTTAGAGAACACAACACATTTTGAGAGACACACAACACTTGAAATGTCCAAAGCTCTTGAAAAATATTATTGGAAGAAGAACTACAACCAGAAATTCCACCCCAAACAAAACATCACTAAGGCTGCAATCCTAAAGACACTTTCCTGGGAGTAAGACCCATTGAATACAATAGGGCTTACTTTTGGACAGACGTGGTTAGGATTGTGCCATAAATCATGGATTTGAACAAACACAACCTCCCATCCATGCCACTATTTGACAGTCACTCACCTTTTCCAGTTTCTCAAAATGTTCTCGTAGAAACTTCATGGGCCGGTCGGGTTTTGCGATGCAGAGGTTGACGATGCACTCTTTCAGGATCTGCTGGATGTTGTGCTTCTGAACGTAGAGCTCACAACCCTTCAGGCTCTCGTCTTCTTCCACATTGCAAGAGGACGAAGCGGCCATTTTTATGCTGGGATACAGACAACAGACCCCAGGGCAGAATATGGGTGATTTTAACAGAGCCAAAAAAAAAACCCCAAATCCTACCCGTCACAGAATCCTACCCGGCAATACAGAACAGGCCAGAGGGCAACTATAGGAACATCTACGATCTACCACTACCCAAAAAATATGCAATTGTGCCTCAACTGTACTAAATCACTTGCCGGTAAAATAGAAAACAAAATGCACAATTCATAAGGGGATCCAAAAAGTCTTGCACAACAAAGTTGTCCCAATTATGCACTGGTGTCCTTATAAATCTTGAGACGTTGTGATGCGAGTCATCGGTGGGTTACAGAAAATGGGCAACGATCCTTTTGATGTCCAGTGCCTTAAAAACAGCTTTCAGTATTGTGGGATAAGAATATCTTGGCGTGGACCGTATCCGTATTTTTCTACTTGATTCCTGTTACGTTGGCGGATTGGCTACATGTTAGAAAATATGAACAAAATATCCTTTTATATATATCAAAATCCTTTTACGTATATATGTTATAGATATGTTATAATATATCGTTTTCTCACCCTCCGTGGGTGGTGTATGTATGTTATCCTCAATCTCGGGTCCTTTACCAGAGGCCTGGGAGTTTGAGGGTTCTGCGCAGTATCTTAGCTGTTCCTAGCAATGTACTTTTCTGGATTGAGATATATATTATATATATATATATATTATACACATACATACATATATATATATATGTGTGTATATATATATATATATATATATATATATATATATATATATATATACACATACATATATATTATGTATATATATATATTATACACATACATATATATTATACACATACATACACAATTATATATATATAATTTTTTTAAATTATTTTTATTTATTTATTTATTCAAAATAGTTGTACATTATTCAGCAATGGTTTCTAAACTGCATAGGTCAAGGGGGAAACATCCCCCCCCCCCAACTCATGAAATGAAGAAAGAGTCCTATGGTCCATTTATGGTCCATCTTATACTGTGAAAAACATATCTCCCCCTCCCAAGAAAATCAATGTTTTTAAAATCAAAGTAAACAAATTTTTAAAAAGGAATATTGCCCCAGGGAAAATATCACCTTGGGTATTTAGGAAGAAAGATGGGATATAAATGGAATAAGGGTGCAGTCCAGAGTAACTACAGGGAGTCCTTGCTCTGGTGTAAGATCAATTTAGTCTGGATTGCAATATGAATTTCCCATAGGATTTCACTAGGTGGTGCAGTAACTACGGGTGCACGTAATGTCTCTTACGTGCTTATGTAGTTACTCTGGATTGTAGGGTAAATAAATAAATATGGTGGGTAGCAATTTCACATCCCAAACAAAACCACACATGTTTGCAGCTGTGATGTTTGGCAAGACTGATAGGACCAGCATATCAAATGTTATTCATTCAGCGTTTGGCCAAATCTCTTATTATAAGCATCAGCCGAGACCTTTATTATAAGCCTCATTCAAAGGCCACTTTCATTGTGCAGGAGGAGAAACTCACAACATCGAAACTCACAATATAGGATATTTTGTTCATGTTTTACATGGCACTATAAGAAGTCAGGTCCCTGCCTCAAGAGGGTTGCAATCCTGATAATGACACAAGTGACGTAAACAGTGATGGGGGAAGAACCCAGACGTGGGGTTTAATGGAAATAAATATGCACATTATTTCGGTTTTATATTGGTGGGTGGAAAGAATAGTGGTACGTGGGAGGACTTGAAATAAGGAATCTTTTGAGAATTTGAGTCTGATTCGGCTGAGAAAGGCGGGATAAAAATCTAATAATAATGATCTAATAATAAATCCTAATAATAATGATCCACAAGAACAAATTTGCATCCTCTGCGATCAGAAGCGGAATCTGTGGGTTTTTGGTGGCAAGGTCTGAATGTGATGTGCAGGTGTGAGGATCACACACAACACCATGCTATGGTCTTCGGACTGGATGGAAAGAGACACCCCGTTTCCAGTTCTTTTCAAAATGGTCTCTTGCAAGCAAGCAAAGAGCACAGGGAAAAGAAAGGTAAGAATAATCTTTGATCCAGATGGGGGATCACCAAACTGGGGGTGGGGAAGGGTTTCCAAACTGGGGGTGGGGAAGGGTCTCCAGTGCCTCCAGCATCATCACATCCCACACACACATAGTAGTGAATGGAAAAAGGGAATCCTCTCCCCTCTTTGGTGCTGAATTTGATCTCAGCCATTGCTGCTGGGGGAGGAGAAGGAAGGATGGAGAGTGGAGAACCTATGCCTGGGGGAAGCCCCTTCCAGCAGCAGGGGGTGGGGGGAAGAGGAGGCTGGATGTGCCATGCCAGAGGACTGGATATAAATACCTGGGTTGCTGGACCAGGGACAACAGCAGCAATGCCTCTTCCTTTTCTAGCTCCTGTTATTCCGCAATGCAGCCTCCTCCTCCTCTTCCTCCTCCTCCAGCTGCTGTTGAATTGTTTTTTGGTTTCTGCCCCCCTTTCCTCTTGAGGTCCAGGAAAAGACACCCCTCTCCGCACCCAAAGATGTGTCTTTCCTTGCACACAAGGCGTCCAGGCTGTGGCCACTACAGCAGCCACAAAATCCCACACAGGAAGTCCCAGCCGCTGTCAGTCACTGGCAAGCACAGCCTCCCTTCTGCAGGGAAAAAACACACAAACACACACATCACACACAAAGCAGGAAAGGTGCACAGAAGGGCAGTGGTTTCCAACCGGTGTGCCGTGGCACGCTGCTGTGCCGCGCACTGTCCTCAGGTGTGCCGCCGGAAGTTGGGGATTGACATTCATCAATAGGAAAATGGGGGATTTGAACAGCCTGGTGTGCCTTGTCAACGGTCAAAACAACTGATTCACAGTTTCAGTGCCTTGTTAGTGTGCCTTGTTAGTGAGCCAGTTAGTGTGCACAACTTCAGTGCCTTGTTAGTGTGCTTGTTAGTGGAGCAAATCAATGCTCCAGCCAGCACATGGCCAACCTCTGTCCCCCTAAGAGCCTCTGACCAGTGTTGGAAGGGATCTAATAGGTCATCTAGTCCAACCCCCTAGCAGGAAATCCTCCAAGAGCAGCGTTTCTCAAAGTGGGGGTTGGGACCCTTTTGGGGGTCGCCTAGAGCTTTCCTGGGGGTCGCCTCCAGACCCCTGGTGCAGGGGGTGAGGTCAGGCTTGCCAGACCTCCGGCTGCAGCTGCGCGTGCACTGGGGCTGACTGAGAGCCTCAGGGCCCAATCCTATGCATGCCTACTCTGAAATAAATCCCATTATAGTCAGGGGGCCTTTACTCCCATGTAAATGTGGATAGGATTGCAGCCTCGGGGCCCAATCCTATGCATGCCTACTCTGAAATAAATCCCATTATAGTCGGGGGGCCTTTACTCCCATGTAAATGTGGATAGGATTGCAGTCTCGGGGCCCAATCCTATGCATGCCTACTCTGAAATAAATCCCATTTGTACATTTCATTTGTAACAACGAAAATACATTCTGCATATCAGATATTTACATTAAGATTCATAACAGTAGCAAAATTACAGTTATAAAGTAGCAACGAAAATAATTTTATGGTCGGGGGTCCCCACAACATGAAGAACTTATAAAGGGGTCACGGTGTTAGGAAGATTGAGAACCACTGTCCAAGAGCATCTCCAACAGGTGCTGGTCAAGCCTCAAGGTCCAGCTTTGTGCCCAGCAGGGATTAGAACCCGGATCTTCTAGGTGTAAGTCCAGATCCTGGTGATGACTACATCATCTAATGTTGACTACATCATCTAACGATGATGACAATGATTATTTATTATTAGGTTTGTATTCCGCCTTTCCCCCCAAAGTGCACCCGAGGCGGCTAACAATCAATCAATAAAACAATAATAAAATACAATTAAAAACAATATTTAAAAAAAACTCACTTCCCAAGAGTTGGAGCTCCGGTGTCTTCATCTTGCTTCGTCCTCCACTGTCTGGCTGGTTTTTTGCGTATTCATTTCAGCCAAAGGGCACCCACTTCTTCAGACCCCAAAGAGAGAGCTGAACCCCGAAACACGGCACTACTTGCAACCCAAATGTGAACAAGGCAACCCTGATAAGTGAAGCAGAGGGAAAATATAAATGACATTTATAAACATAACGTTTATCAGAAAATAGCATCGTGTGTTTATAAATGTTAGGGATAACCAGGGTTCTTTTTGAGGGGGTATTCACGGGTGCCGAGTACCAGCACCTCTCTGCCCCCCAAGTAGCTATCCCATGATTACCATATGATTATCTAGGGTTAGTACCCCCACTTTTAGTTTGAGAGAAAACACACTGGAGATCACCAGTAAGTCCCACAGAAGTGGCCTTCCACCCTACTGCTTTGAACAATTATGGGGAAATGCCATTTAATGTTTTAATTAGTTGCCATTTAAATGTCATTTAATGGTTGGAGGTCCCTTATTTGAACCATTTGGGACCAGAAGTATTTTGGATTTAAATTTTTCCATATTAAGGATTACTTGCGGTGGCATCACCAGGGTCTGCTTCACCCTGTGGGAGGTCTGGGAGGCCAGTGCATCACCTATACCTGCCTGATCCCATACAGAGGGCAGGTCAACACCCCTAGTGGGGCTTCTTGGCATGGTGATGATGAAGAGCAGTTCTACAGTTGTATTGCTACCCCAGACCATGGGATAGCAATAAATATTATAACTGTACCAGAATGGGGTGGGTACCCAGGGGTTGTGGGTTCAAGTCCCACCGCATTTGGGTACATCATTCTTCAAACCTTGGTAGTGCACCAGGGATTTTGAGTTCGAGTCCCACCCCATTTGGGTACATTGTTCTTTGAACCTGGGTAGTGCCTCAGGGGTTGTGGGTTCGAGTCCCACCCCATTTGGGTACATCATTCTTTGAACCTGGGTAGTGCCCTAGGGGTTTTGAGTTCGAGTCCCACCCCATTTGGGTACATTGTTCTTTGAACCTGGGTAGTGCCTCAGGGGTTGTGGGTTCGAGTCCCACCCCATTTGGGTACATCATTCTTTGAACCTGGGTAGTGCCCCAGAGGTTGTGGGTTCGAGTCCCACCCCATTTGGGTACATCTTTCTTCAAACCTCGGTAGTGCCCCAGGGGTTGTGGTTTGAGTCCCACCTCATTTGGGTACATCATTCTTCGAACCTGGGTGGTGCCCCAGGGGTTGTGGGTTCAAATCCCACCCCCTTTGGATACATCATTCTTTGAATCTGGGTAGTGCCCCAGAGGTTGTGGGTTCAAGTCCCACCCCATTTGGGTACAGTAATAATAAATTATTGATAGCCCATGGACTGGCAACCAACATGGCAGAAAACTACAAAGGACCACGATACAAAGCTAGCTTTATTATCTGTGTACGCACGGGTTCCACCTCCACCGGGCAACGTGAACCAAAGGATGTGCAAGCATTTATTTTTTATTATTGTGCAAGCATTTATTATTTTAAAAGAGGAGGATACAAATGACTAAGGACTCTGGTTTGCAAGTTTTTGCACACGTTTTGGGATACACAAACCCTAACATACATAGGCAAGCAGTTATTAATTACTGTGATTGGTTACAGGGCACAAATATCTTAGAGACAGTTTGGACAAGGCATTTCTTCATAATAAGAAATGTTTGGGTACACTAAGAATTACTGTTGTCTTTGGCCTTGCAGCTTCCGTCAGTGCAAGAGGATGGAGGGTGTGGAATGAGACACAAGGCCTGGATGTTCAGGAACGTTACTACCAGTGTGACCAGATGACCGGGAATTTCTGGATTTGTCCTCTTTTTTGTCTCTTATATGGGTGTCCTCCAAAAGGGCTTCATTGTCCTCCAATTTGGAACTCTGCAATGGTGTGCAGTACCCATCATGTCATATGTCGTTGGATTCGCACTGAAGAGCAGACTCCAATGCAAAAATCGGTTTTGAAACATCTCCTTCCTATCAAACGTTATGGCCAAAAACCTAAAACTAAAAATATGCATTGAGCTCTATGGGAAAGTGCCCAATATTACGGATTTACTCTTGAGTAGGCAAACGTGCCATTGTCTGCCAAGCTGAGAGGAATCCAAGACCTTGTCCTCCTTTTGAGGTTTGGGTCGCCCTGCTTCCCGCTAACCTTCAGCGAGGCCTGAAGAGCTTTGAGACCCAGAGCCTTTGCTGCTGCTGCTGCTGTCGTGTGGTTGTGTCTTTTGTGGGGAGTTTCATTCCTGGGGACTCAAGTATTTTCATGTGTTTTATCTGCTTTTAAATGTATTTGTTGTTTCATCACATTTTATTGTATAAATTGACTGAGGACTGATGGTGGCCACTCTGGGTGCCCTTTGGGGAGAAGGGCGGAGTATAAAGTCTATGGCTGCAATCCTAAAGACACTTTCCTGGGAGTAAGACCCATTGAACACAATGGGACTTACTTTTGAGTAGACATGGTTAGGATTGTGCTCTATGAAAAAATACAAATGTATTAATCACAATTAAGTATATATTATTAAGTACTTTGTTGTTGTTTAGTCGTACAGTTGTGTCCGACTCTTTGCTGACCCCCCGGACTGCAGCACGCCAGGCCCCCCACCCTCCACCCTCCACCCTCCACCCTCCACCCTCCACATCCAGATTCATGTTCACAGCCTCTGCGACACCACCTGACCACCTTCATCCTCCGCCGTCCGTTTCTCCTGCTGCCTTCAGTTTATTCCAGCAACAGCCTCTTTTCCAAGGAATCCCCTTCTCAGGGTAGTAGGTACTAATATTATTAATATTATAATTAATTAATAACTACTTTATAATTAATAAAAATTTGTTATTAATAAAAACCATTAATAACTACTAGAGATATTTTAATACATGGTTGCTGTTAATAGCAAAGTATTGATTGTGTCCTTAATTAGCATATAATAGATATAATTTATTCATATTTCATATTTATTCATAATATAATTTATTCATTATTTTATCATTGTTCTTATTAATTAGTCTTCTTGTGTCATCATCGTCGTTATTTATTCATCATCATCATTATTTATCCATTATTAAACTCGTTTGCTAATGAATTAGCAAATAAATGAATACGGAACTATTAAATGTTAACCAATTTTAATTTATAAATTGATAGTAATTAAAATATATATTTACTTTATATATATATATGATATATAGAGTGTAATATACTGCATGTTATATAAATAATATATACTGTGTATAATAGTATATATGGTACATACACTGCAAATATTGCTTGTTGTTTTATATATATATAATATGTATATTAATAATATATATATATGTACATATAAATGTGTGTGTGTTTGTGTCACACATACAGACATATATATTTATACCACTCACACATATTTATATATACGTTACATATATACATACATATATACATTATATACATTATATGTACATCAATTTATTTATATATATATATATATATGTAAAATAAATACATAAATATATATGTATGTATGTATGTATGTGTGTGTGTATATATATATATATATATATATATATATATATATATATATATACACACACACACACACACACACACACACAGAGGTTGGGCCCCTCCAGCCTCTGGCCAAGAGCACTGACATCCGGGTTCTTTCCCTCCCAGGTAGTCACGTGAGGCTGCCTCGTCCTCGCTTTCCGGCCTGTCGTAAGGCTTGTCGCGGGGCCGTCAAGGGCCGTTGCCGTGGCGACGCGGCCCGCGCGTTCCCTGGCGACGGAGGCTCCTCCGCGGGCGGCGCTGCGGGAGGCCGGGATGGGGGAGTCTGCGGGGGCCGAGGAGGCGCCGGTGCGGGCGGCGGAGGCGGCGCTGCAGAGGGAGCTGGGGCGGCTGGAGGAGGGCGGGCGGGAGGCGCGCGTGGCGGCGCTGGAGGGGATGTCGGCGGTGCTGGAGGGGCTTCCGGGGCCGGCGCTGCAGGAGCTGTGGGGGCGGCTGCTGCTCCGCCCGCTCACCCGCTGCCTCGTCACCGACCCCGCCGAGCGCTGCCGCCAGCGCGCCCTCGACCTCCTGGGCCTGGCCCTCCGCCGCGGCCCGCGCCCCGCCGCCGCCCTCCCGCTCCTGCTCCCCGCCCTGGCCAGGCGCCTCTGCCGCCCCCAGCCCGGGCCCTGGGCCGCCGGGGAGGGAGAGCCCAGCGAGGAGCTCCGCCTCGGCCTCCTCCAGCTCCTCTCCGCCCTCCTGGCCGCCTGCGACCCTGAGGCCCTCGCCCCCTTCCTGCCCGAGCTCCTCCGCCTGCTCCGCGCCGCCCTCCAGGACCCCTTCCCCAAGGCCAAGCTCCAGGGATGCGCCGCCGCCGCGGCCTGCGCTCAGGCCCTCCCAGGTGCCCCGGGACCCCCAGACCCCCACGCAGGAAACCCCCAGCCCCACACTGGAAGGAACAGGGAGGGAGGAAGGGGAGAGCAGGCCACGCCCCCTGCACGCCCTCCTCTGCACTTCCTGTTCTGTCACCCCAAGGAACTGAGTTAGAAAGGAAGTATGGATAGGAGTCCACGCCCCCTTCCCCCCTCCTCCTCTGCACTTCCTGTTCTGTCACCCCCAAGGAACTGGGTTAGAAAGGAAGTATGGATAGGCCACGCCCCCTTCCCCTCCTCCTCCTCTGCACTTCCTGTTCTGTCACCCCAAGGAACTGGGTTAGAAAGGAAGTATGGATAGGAGTCCACGCCCCCTTCCCCCCCTCCTCCTCTGCACTTCCTGTTCTGTCACCCCCAAGGAACTGGGTTAGAAAGGAAGTATGGATAGGCCACGCCCCCTTCCCCTCCTCCTCCTCCTCTACACTTCCTGTTCTGTCACCCCAAGGAACTGGGTTAGAAAGGAAGTATGGATAGGCCACGCCCCCTTCCCCTCCTCCTCCTCTGCACTTCCTGTTCTGTCACCCCAAGGAACTGGGTTAGAAATGAAGTATGGGTAGGAGGCCACGCCCCCTTCCCCTCCTCCTCCTCTTCACTTCCTGTTCTGTCACCCCAAGGAACTGGGTTAGAAAGGAAGTACGGATAGGAGGCCACGCCCCCTTTCCTTCCTCCTCCTCTGCATTTCCTGTTCTGTCACCCTAAGGAACTGGAGTAGAAAGGAAGTGTGGAGGAGAGCAGGCCACGCCCCCTTTCCTCCTCTGCACTTCCTCTTCTTCCCCACTGTAAGAGGACATGGAGCAGAAAGGAAGTGTATAGGATAGGCCACACCTCCTTTCCCCACCTCCCCTGCACTTCCTCCTCTGCCTCTTCCTCTCCCTCCCACCTCCCACAGGGAAAGGAAGGGAATGAGGCCAAACCCGCTTTTCCTCCTCTGCACTTCCTTTTCAACTTCCCACTGGAAAAGGAAAGGTATTGTGGAGAAAATGGGAGAAAATGGAAAATGCTACATGTGTTTACTCAGAAGTAAGCCCTATTCTGTTAGATAGAGCTTACTCTCTGGAAAATGTGGCTAGGATTGCAGCTACACAGACACCCTTCTCTTTTTCTTCTCTTTTACTCCCCCTCCCATTGGAAAAGGAATTGAAGCAGAAGGGAAGTGTGGAGGGGAGGAGGCCTCACCCCCTTTCCAAACCTCCTCTGCACTTCCTCTCTGCTGGAAAAGGAAGAGAAGGGTGGAGGAGATGGATTCCTTCACACTTCCTCTGCCGCACGTCCTCCAGAAGAGGAAGCGTGGAGGCGATAGGAGAGATGCCCTCCCCCTTCACTCCTCCACCACCCCTCCCCCAAATTGGAAAAGGTGCAGGTGGTAAAGAAGGTGCAGGTTACACAACATGCACAGTCCACACCACCGCTTTGACCACTGTGCACATGTGAAGAGTAACAACACACGAAGCCACAACTCTGTATTAAAAAGCACGACTGACTGAGTTTTCTTCTCCCTCCCAGAACATTTTCACATGCAGTCGGAAAGCCTGATCAGCCCCTTAATGCAGGCCATCTCTCACCAGCATTACAAGGTCCGCGTGGCTGTGATTCAGGCCACTGGGGCAGTGATACAGTTTGGCAACCCCAAGTCTTTGGATGACGTGCTTTCTCATCTAGCCCAGCGGTGTTTCGATGATATCCCGCAGGTACTTGGGGTCCCATTAGATTTGAACAGAGACCCTCTTCCTTTGCAGGAGGAGCTGAAAAACCAGGTTCATAGCACAATCCTGTGCCAGCTAACGCAGGCAGCATTGGCACGCGCGTTGGCCTCAAATGTGGTCCTATTCAAGGTTTTTAATTATGTTTTACTGGGAGCCGCCTTGAGTCAGTCTACGGCCCGAGAAAGGAGGGGTTTAAATAAAATTAAATAAATAAAAATAAATCTCTTCCTTCCTTGACTTTTTGTAGGTTAGGGAGGCTGTTATCAGTGTCATTGGAGAGTGGCTGCTGAACCTGCGAGACAGATATTCTTTCTTCCACAAGTTGATTCCTCTGCTGCTCAGTGGCCTCTCCGATGAAATTCACGAGAACAAGTAAGTAGGCCACGTGACGACCCCCCCACCCCACCCCCACCAGTTTATCCAGCTACTGTGAAACTGTCTTCTGCTTGCCACAGCTTGAGAAACCCTACTGACATTAGCAGCACTAAGGGTGCAATCCTACCCTAGGCCGGCACAACTCATTGGTCTTCCCATTCCTATGGGAGGCAAGTGCAGGTCTGTGCACTGGCCTAAACCTTCCCCATGTTGTTCTTACAGCATTTTTGTAACACCCTCCAGATCAGCAAGACTTATGTTGGAGTTTACACCCCTCCTCCCAGACTTATGCTGGAGTTTATCCCCCTCTGGACTTATGCTGGAGTTTACCCCCCCTTCCAGACTTATGCTGGAGTTTCTCCCCCCCCCCCGGACTTATGCTGGAGTTTACGCCCCCTTCCAGACTTATGTTGGAGTTTACCCCCCGCCCCCGGACTTATGCTGGAGTTTACCCCCCCTCCAGGACTTATGCTAGAGTTTACCCCCCCCCTGACTTATGCTGGAGTTTACCCCCCCTCCCAGACTTATGCTGGAGTTTACCCCCCCCTTCCCGGACTTATGCTGGAGTTTACCCCACCCCTCCCGGACTTATGCTGGAGTTTACGCCCCCTTCCGGACTTATGTTGGAGTTTACCCCCCGCCCCCGGACTTATGCTGGAGTTTACGCCCCCTTCCGGACTTATGTTGGAGTTTACCCCCCGCCCCCGGACTTATGCTGGAGTTTACCCCCCCTTCCCGGACTTATGTTGGAGTTTACCCCCCGCCCCCGGACTTATGCTGGAGTTTACCCCCCCTTCCCGGACTTATGCTGGAGTTTCTCCCCCCCCCCCCCGGACTTATGCTGGAGTTTACGCCCCCTTCCAGACTTATGTTGGAGTTTACCCCCCGCCCCCGGACTTATGCTGGAGTTTACCCCCCCTCCCGGACTTATGCTAGAGTTTACCCCCCCCCCCGACTTATGCTGGAGTTTACCCCCCCTCCCAGACTTATGCTGGAGTTTACCCCCCCTTCCCGGACTTATGCTGGAGTTTACCCCCCCTCCCGGACTTATGCTGAAGTTTATCCCCCTCCTCCCGGAGTTATGGTAGAGTTTAGGCCTGCCTAAATGGAGCTTAGGATTGCAGCCTAAGCGATTTCTCTTTATGCATCACCTTTTTGCAAGCCCCTCTCATTCAGATAAAATGGGGAGCTTCAAGCTAAGAAGATGCTGCAAGCCAAAATAGATTTACTGAATTTTCTCTGTGTGTAACAGATTAATAGTAGCCATCCCAGTTTCTGTCTCAGCCAGTCCTAACTACAGTGATCTATGCCTCAGTTACCACACAGCTAGATTGGGAACACAACCCTAACTATGTCTACTCAGAAGTAAGCCTCATAGCTTTCATTGGGTCTTACTCCCAGCAAAGTGTCTTTAGGATTGCGGCCTAATAGTAAATGTGAAGCGTTTAAGGCTGCAACCCTTAAGACACTTTCCTGGGAGTAAGACTCATTGAACACAGCAAGGCTTACTTTGACTAGACACGGTTAGGACTACTTTAAGGCTGCAATCCTAAAGACACTTTCCTGAGTGTGAGACCCATTGAACACAATGAGGCTTACTTCTGAGTGGACACAGTTAGGATTGTGTTCATCATTAAGGTAACTCTACTCAGCTTGTTTAGTTTTGCTTGCTGATATCTGGGATCCGAGAACACGCAAGAGCACATGAGCATGGCTTAATTTTTTGGCTGAATGAGCTTGGCTTAATTTTTCCTCCACAACAGGAGTGTCCAACCTTTTGGCTTCCCTGGGCCTCATTGGAAGTAGGCCACGCATAACACTAACAACTTTTTAAAAAATGTAGGACAAAATGTAGGACATCCTATATTTTGTCCTACATTTTAAAACCTTGGAGTTAGTCTCATTGATTTTAATGGGGCTTACTTCTGAGTAGGCGTGATGCATAGGAAGGGCAGCGATTCTCTCCAAGCTAAACCCTGGAGTAAGTTTCATTGATTATCATGGGGTTTTCTGCTGAGCAGCCATGCATAGGATTGGGCTCTCAGACTGCAACTTGGGAATAAGCCTCATTGACTTTAGTGGGGCTTACTTCTGTGGAGGCATGATGCAAAGGATGGGCTGTGATCCTCTCCAAGCTTAACCTTGGAGATGTGCTGCAATCCTGAACACACTTTCCTGAGAGTAAGACCCACTGGGTACAATGGGCCTGACTTTTGAGTAGACATGGGTAGGGTTGCAGCATATCTCCAAGGTTAAGCTTGCAGAGGATCACAGCCCATCCTATGCATCACTGAGCTCTCAGACTGCAACTTGGGAGTAAACCTCATTAACTTTAACAGGGCTTACTTCTGAGTAGGTCTCAAGGGCAGCAGGCAGCAGCTGGGATAGAGGCTGAGGCTGCTTTTGGGGGATGCGGGTGGGCGAGCGCTGCAAGGTCTGCAGGGGCCTGAAGCGCTCAGAGCCAGGAGGCAGGTAGGGGGAGGAGCCAGGCAGCCCAGACCAGCTTTGTGGTGGCCGCCCAGGGCAGTGCGCAGAGAAGCACGCAAAATTTGAACATGGCTGCTGCCACAAAGCCGGTTTTTCCAATCGTGGTGGGCAGCTTTGGAGGAGGGCCGCATCCACCCTCGTCCTGGGCTGCATGCAGCCTCCGGGCCGCGTGTTGGACACCCCTGCTCCACAATGAGGACAAAATAAGTTTTCAAGCGACCTCTTTTAAAATACCTTTGGGCGCGTTTTTAAAAACGTCTGACACTTTTGTTTCCTATCCAGGGAACTGGCTCTGAGTTACTGGAAGAAAGTAGGTTTGCAGTGGGAGAAGGAAAACGAAGAGGACCTTAAGGATAAGCTTGACTTTGTTTCCGTGCCACCCTATTATCCTCCAGGATGTGAGTATCACGAGAGAATGTTCAAGCTGCAAAGGAATGCTGGAAAACGGTTTGTTGTACAGTAATAGTAATAGTACTGAGCAATCTGGGAGCTGCGTGAGAGGATGTTCTTTTCAAAACCAGTACGGATCACAAGATTGGGCAGCACCCCAAGTGCCTCCTTGAACTGGCTTCTCGTGCATCTCACCTTGTTCCACCGGAGCTGTAATTCCAAGATGTTACAATCCTAACCGTGTCTACTCAAAAGTAAGCCCCGTTGCGTTCTATGGATCTTACTCCCAGGAAAGCGTCTTTTGGATTACAGCCAAATAGTAAATGTGAAGCGTTTAAGGCTGCAATCCAAAAGACACTTTCCTGGGAGTAAGACTCATTGAACACAACGGGGCTTTCTTTTGAGTAGATATGGTTGGGATTGTGCTCTAAGGCTGCAATCCTAAAGACACTTTCCTGGGAGTAAGGGCAAAATCCAGAGTAACTACAGGGAGTCCTTGCTCCGGTGTAAGAACAATTCACTCTGGATATCAATATGAATTTCCCATAGGTTTTCACAAGATGATGTAGTAACTGCAGGTGCACATAATGACTCTTACATGGTCTCATAGTTACTCTGGATTTGAGGGTATGCCTCATTGAACACAGCGGGGCTTACTTTTGAGTAGACATGGTTGAGATTGTGCTCTAAGGCTGCAATCCTAATAACACTTTCCTGGGAGTAAGATTCATTGAACACAGTGGGGCTTACTTTTGAGTAGATATGGTTAGGATTGTGCTGTAAGTCTGCAATCCTAAAGACACTTTCCTGAGAGTAAGACTCATTGAACACAATGGGTCTTACTTTTGAGTAGACATGGTTAGGACACTTTTCCTAGAGTAAGACTCATTGAACACAGTGGGTCTTACTTTTGAGTAGACATGGTTAGGATTGTGCTGTAAGGCTGCAATCCTAAAGACACTTTCCTGGGAGTAAGACTTATTGAACACAATGGGGCTTACTTTTGAGTAGACATGGTTAAGATTGTGCTGTAAGGCTGCAATCCTAATAACACTTTCCTGGGAGTAAGATTCATTGAACACAGTGGAGCTTACTTTTGAGTAGATATGGTTAGGATTGTGCTGTAAGTCTGCAATCCTAAAGACACTTTCCTGAGAGTAAGACTCATTGAACACAATGGGGCTTACTTTTGAGTAGACATGGTTAGGATTGTGCTATATGATACCTAACCTAAAAACCCCATACTCTCTGGCGATGGCCCACTGCCTATGCTCCCTCCTCCCAATATCTGTTTAATGGCACATTTGCGACAGGCAGTACACTCTTATTGCTGATGCTTGAGTCTTTAGGATTGGGCCCTTTTTCTTTTTAACCCCAGCCTTTCCAAGCTAATGAACCCGACACCTCTGAGTCGTCACCTTTTGATCTCAGACTGACAGAGATTTTCGGTCAGGGAGAAAAGCAAAGAAGCCGAAAAACAGAAATCCTTGCCTTGGGATATCGGTGCAGACAAGTTAAGGAAAGAGGAGAAAGCCCTTGACAGCTGTGAGACGTGCGGGTGAAACAGCTGCATTTCTGCACCTACAAAGAAGGGACTGTTGAAAAGGACCAGCCATTCCCCCCCCCCAAACTATGCCTCTGGTTAAAAACAACAACACACCACTCACCTCTTTGTTGATAGCTGTCAGTTCCCATCCTTTTAATGCTCACTTCCATGACAGAGAGAAGCTCTAGGTAGGGTGCCTTTGAAGAGGCTTCCCTTAAAGCAGGCATTTCATAAACACGTCTGCGCTCTGTATCCGCTTTTCCTTTTCTTTGGGGGTTTTTAAAAAATGTTTGCCTCGCCACACAAGCAGAGAGCCTCTTGCAAAGCTAGGACATGCATCAGGGGTTTCTTTCCTGAGCGCTGGCTTCTTAATCAGCCACGAACACTTGGGGGGAAATCCTATACACACTTTCCTGAGAGTAACCCTACAATCCAGAGAAACTACAGGAAGATGTAAGAGGCACTCACTGTGGATTGCTCTACGCATTTCCCAAAGGTGGCACTGTAACTACATCGGTGTATAAGGTCCCGTAGTCACTCTGGATTTTAGCCTAACCCTCAAGTCCAGAGCAACTACGGGAGCACGTAAAAGACTTTACGTGCACCCGTAGTTACTGCACCACCTAGTGAAAACCTATGGGAAATCCATATTGGAATCCAGAGTAAGTTGTTCTTGCACCGGAGCAAGGACTCCCCATAGTTACTCTGGATTTTTCCCTAAGTCCTATGGAATACAATGGGGCTTACTTCTGAGTAGACATCCTTAGGTTTGCACCCTTATCAAGAAATTAATGTAGCTTACCTTGAGGAGGCTTCACCGATGCCCCCAATGCAGCAACTGTCTCATCGGAACAACTTCATCAGCATTGGGAAGCCTGTAAGGAATGGACTGTATGGCTCCAGAGGGAGAATTCAAGGGGAACATCCAAATTCATAGTTCAGGCTGCAGTCCAAACTTCCAGTTAGGCCACCCTAAATCCTTGGGGTGTCACAATACCACTGGGGATGTCACAGAAGTACAATAATACACTTCAGTGCCATCCTGGGGTATGGTTACGCCAATGCACAGACATGCCTCCCTATATCACTACAGGAACAGGAAAACAGATGATTTGGCCCAGGGTGGTCGAGGGTGACCATATTACTGGATTTCTCCTGACTTGTCCTCTTTTAAAAGCCTCCTGTCCGGGTGTCCTCCAAAAGGGTTTCATTGTCCTCCATTTTGGCTTCATTTTGGAACTTTGAGTGGTGTGCAATACCCCATCATGTCATATATCATTGGATTTGTATTGAAGAGCAGAATTCAATGCAAAAATTGGTTCGAAATATCTCCTTCCTTTCAAAAGTGATGGCCAAAACACTAAAAATCAAAAATATGCATTGATATGCACTTTACTTGTGAGTAGGCAAACGTGTCATTGTCTGCCAGAAAAGCCAGGCTGAGAGGAATCCAAGACCTTGTCTTCCTTTTGAGGTTTGGGCATCTGGTCACCCTGTGCTGGCCTAGATTAGGATTGCACCCTAAGGCTACAATCCTAAAGCACTCTCTTGGGAGTAAGCCCCGTTGATTTCAGTGGAACTTCCTTTTGAGTACACATGAATAGGATTGCCCTGTTAGTCTGTGTTACAATATCTTGTTGTAAATGAAGAACATCAGCATGAAGTATCTGTAAGACTTTCTCTTCCCTTTTGAATTCTTCCTCCGCAGTGGTTCGACCAGAGTTGGGATGTCGGGAACTGGTGATCAGGAACATCTTCAAAATACTGCCAGGTCTCTGCAATGATTTGACGGACTGGGTCGAAGGCACGCGAATCAAAACATCCCAGCTTCTGTTCGTACTGTTGCAGCATGCTGAGGACCACATAACACAGCACATGGAGGTCCTTCTGAGGGCTCTTTACCGGGTCTGCTCTGACGAGGAAACTACTGTGGTCAGGAACGTAAGTTAAGCCAAGGAGGACATGCTCTTCACATGCTTTCTTAGACAGTCGGACACATCCAGATCCAGAATGATCATGGCAGGTCATGACTGAATAGCTGACTCAATCAATCAACAGTTGTATATACTGCTTTTCAACAAAAAGTTCACAAAATTAAACAACGAATGCCTTTACACAATTGTGCTCTGGCATGTTGACATTTCTGGAGGATCATCCAGGGCAGCCATACATGGAGCACATTGCAGTCATCTGTTACGATCAAGAATATTAAAATACATCCTCTACAATCCAGAGTAACTACAGGAGCGCATGAGAAACATTTACGTCGACGTAGTTACAGCACCAGCTAGTGAAAACCTATAGGAAATTCATATCGCAATCCAGAGTAAATTGTTCTTACATCGGAGCAAGAACTCCCTGTAGTTACTCCGGATCGTGTCCATCTTTTCCAAACACAATTAGGTGGTTTATGTAGCAAAATAAGGCTGTAATCCTAAACACAGTTTCCTGGAAGTAAGACCCATTGAACACAATGGGGCTTACTTCTGAGAAGACATGATTAGGATTGTGTTCTCAATCTAGTTGTGTGAGGCATTGATCACTGTAGTTAGGACTGGCTGAGACAGAAGCTGGGGTGGGTACTATTAACTCTTTTCTGTTTGATGATCATACCGATATATGGTCTCCTTGTTAAACTGCTCCTTACCTGTGGTGCTGGCCAAGTGCAGTTTTGGTAACAGGCCTCTTAAAAATCATAAGCAGCAGGTTAAAGTTTAAATTCCTTTGGGGGTAAATTCCATTTCAAAACTATGCGCAGTTCATGCCCTTTCTACTTAATTGCACATGTTATCTCTTTCTCCCTCTCTCTGCATAATCCTCCCACAATATTAAGGTATTCCTATCTGTGCCTGAGCCTAAGGGTGCAATCCTAACCTAGGCTGGCGCAACTCGTTGGTCTTCCTATTCCTCTGGTGATGTAGGGAGGCAAGCACGTGTCTGTGCACTGGCCCAACCCTCCTCCAGGAATGGTGCACAAGTGCCATTACAGCACTTTTGTGGCACCTCCAGGCCAGCATGGGACTTGTGCTGGGCTTAGGGCAGCCTAACCGGAGGTTAGGATTGCAGCCTTAGGCTACAATCCAGAGTAACTACGGGACCTTTTACACTGATGTAGTTATGGTGCCATCTATGGGAAACCTATAGGAAATGCATAGACCAAGCCAGAGTAAGTGCCTCTTGCATCTTCCCGTAGTTACTCTGGATTTAGGGGTTAATCACTACTCAGGCGCTGCGTGTTTGGGGTTTCTTTTCTTCCTTTTCCTGTATGGAAGAAATTATAGCGCACAGCAGATGCAAACAACCTTAGTCCTTAGCCATTTGGGAACCATTTGTGAAAGGTGGAATAAAAATGGATGGATGAGTAAAGGCTGCGATCCTAAAGACACTTTTCTGGGAGCAAGACCCATTGAACACAACAGGGTTTACTTTTGAGTAGACATGGTTCGGATTGTGCTCAAAGTTCCTAGGGTGCCCTGAGCAGCTCCCTTGCTCATTCTGTTATAAGTACTTGACATCCTACAGTCGTGACTTTAGGCCAGAGAGAATGGTCCAGCTAAACTTGCCTAAGTAGTCCACATCCTGAGCTGACAGTTAGGCCAAATCCACAGGGCTAGAAGGCTTATGGCTGGCCTAACTGCTGCTGAAGAGGGCTGGTGTAGTTTTGCTGTATCCTAAGGTTGAGAGGCAGTGGTCTCAGAATTTTTTGCCTTTACTTCCATTTTTACTCTGGCTTATCATGGACCTCTATGAGTCTACTCAAATTTACGCCTGATCCTGAGGTGGCCTAACTCTGAGGAGCTGTGAGGGGCCTTGTCTGTCCTGGAAACAGACTCTGGATATGGCCTAACGACACTTTTCTAGGCCATGCTCAACATACTCTCAACATGCCTCTGCTGAGCTGCCTAGGCCAGCACAGGTCTATCTGTCTTAGGCCAGTCTAACTCCCAAATCCAGACTAACTACAGGCGCACGTAAGATACCTCTCGTGCACCCGTGGTTACTAGGTTTCATTTCCTAATGAAAGCCTATGGGAGATTCATATTGGAATCCAGAGTAAATTGTTCTTATACCGGAGCAAGGACTCCCCATAGTTACTCTGGATTGTGCCCTCGGTGGACTAGCACTGGCCCAAGCCTTTCTGGTGTAGTTAGGCTGGCCTATCTTGGAATTAGGCTTGCCCAGTATTAATTCAGATAGTCTAAGAGCACAATCCTAACCGTGTCTACTTAAAAGTATGCCTCATTGTGTTGAGTGGTCTTACTCCCAGGAAAGTGTCTTTAGGATTACAGCAAAAGTTTATATTACACAAAACCTTCTCCCTTCAGTCCTTTTGGGTCTGTCTTCAGCTGCCGAATTCTATTTTAACTGACTGTTTTTCTGGTAGCGTCTTGTAAACTATATTTTTCCTTTTTAATTTGCCAGCAGTTTTGAGTGTTAAGGAAAAGCAGGATATAAAAGGAGGGCCTCTTGCTAGTAAGGATGATCGCTTTGGAATTCCGCTCCAGCAAACATGGCTTCGGTCATGCTTTGCTGCAGATACGTCGATAAGGCCTGGCCTCCAAACAGCGCCCAGAAATGTCAAAATGTTTGCAGTCCTGGGTGGGGGGTGGGTGTCTTTGTTTCCCCATAAAATGTGGTGGTGGAGGAGGAGGACAAGGTGCCTCGGAGGAACACCATGAAGCAAAGGGGGCTTTTACATCCTGGCTGGTGATGGGCGGCTAAAAGGTTCTGTTAACACTGGAAGTTGCCTGCCTTTGTTCCTTGTGTGCTCAGAACTTTCTCTTGGAAGCTTGAGAAGCCCAGTGTTGAAAGAAGGCAGGTGAGCATTCATTGGAAGCTCTCTCGGTACACATTAGGAGAAGTTTTTCATGCATACAGACGTGAAGGGGGTGGCCTTGGAGGGGATCTCTGAAAAAAAAATTTTTAAACCAGAAAGGAAGGTGGCTAACACCCTCATGGTGGAGGAAGGGAGGGGTGCACGTGGGTCTGCAGATGAAGACGATGATCTTGACAGGTCCTTTGCATCCGGGGTCTGGCCAACCTTCCCGTCTGTTCTCTTTCCGTAGTGTGTGAAAGCGGCGGAGTTGATCGGGGCCTTTGTCAACCCTGCAGTGTACTTGAAGCTGATTTTGTCCGAACTGAAGAGATCGCCCCTCCCGTCGCACCTTATGGTTCTCGCTGCGGTGATCCGCGGATCCCCCCGGGAAGTCCTGCAGCCTCATTTGGCATCTCTTGCCAGCACACTCTCCCGCCCCGAGCTATGCCAGCGGTTTGAAGAGGTGAGGGGGATGCAGAGTCAGCCTAAACCAAACAAGATCCAGGGCTTTAAAGGCCTTGCCCCAGATGGATCTGTGGACTCCATGTTTGTGCCCAGTCGAAGTCAGTTGCGTGCCAATGGAAATGATGGCTTCATTTTGTTTGCAGTATATAAAAAAGCAGGTGTCCCTGTTGGTTGCATACACACTATTCTATGTGTGCATGTAAATATTGCTGTTGTATCCCTGGAAATGAAGGGTGGAGTGGCACTAAGGGGCAACTGCCACAACCGGTACCTCTCTTGTTGACGTATCGCTGCCATCCCAAAGTGCAACACCATTGATCTGTTTTGTGGCGTTGTATATGTGAGTCCATAAAACAGTTACCATGATGACCACCCCTTTCTAGCTCCAGCAACCATCTTTCCCCTCCTCTGAGAACTGTGAATGAGTCTCAGGCTGGCTTTAAAATGCAGCCTGAGCCTGTGTGTCTGGCCTAACTTTGCTGGACAAAACAGATTGCCTTGAGACGGGTCCGCCTCTGTCTGTGTTTGGCAGGTCTTCTATGTGGAGCAGTTGCTTTGCTGCGTTGAAGCCATCATCGATGTGTGCCAAGAGGACTGTCGAGAAGTCAGTCTCCCTCTAATGAAGATTTTGATCTCCATAATGGCAATACCAAGTGCTGGGCACCTTCACGTAAAGGTGAGATGGGCAGGGTGCTCCGGTTGAAGCTTTCCTCCACCTGGATACCCATATAGGAACCAAACGTGAGAACTGTTTACAAGCATGTGCTCCGTCAGTGAACATCCCTTGTTTGTCTAAACCGCTCGGCCCAAACCTGAAAATCAAGACTGACTTAACTATGGCTGCTAATTTGGCACGAGAGCCTGTTTTCACGGCAGGATTTCAGAACACTATCCGAGCTTCCCTGCAAAGCCCTTTATTTGGCTCTTCCCTAAAGGGAAAAGATTAGCCATAAGAAGCTGTCTCAAAAGGTGGATTTGTGTTAATCTCCCGCAGCTCGCGTTATGGAGAAAAAACCCAGGATGTTTTCCCAGAATTGCTGCGGGATGAGTAATCTTAGAGAAGAAAATAAATGGCCTCCAAACTCAAGGCAGTGTTTTCTGCCCAGACTCGGGTGCCTTTTCGAGGGCTGTCCTTTTCACCTCCTCTCTTTCCTGGGGTTTAAACAATTTCTTCAAAACCAGAGGCAGCAGCCAAGGATGCCTTGATGAATGAGGGCCTTTTTCCCCGACAGCCATAAATCACTTTCTTCCTAAGTTGCATGCCAAATAAATCAGGTGGCCATCTTTTGAGGGCACCTCTTTGGTGGCCCAAGAACGCTTTGTTCCCAGTTTTTTTCCTCCTGTAACTGAATGACTATTTTCCTTCCTGACCTGTTGCTTCCAGGCATGATAATCCCAGTTGGTATTTGTGGTCTTTTGTCACTGTCAGACCATTTCCATTTTAAAGTTAGTCTGAAAATACAGGCTTTAAAACAGTTCCATGTTCACCTGGCATTATTTCTGGACTGGGGTCTAGAGGAGGCCTAGAGGCATACCTAGGCAGAAAGGCGCCCTTAGCAAGGACTGACATTTCACCCCTATCAAAACACCTGAAACCCATTACAAGTCAATGGGCACAATCCTAACCAGTTTTTCAGCCCTGGCATAGCTGTTCCGTAGGGGCATGTGCTTCATCGTGCAATTGGGGCACGGTCACGGAGGCCTCCTCAAAGTTAGGCAATGGACAAAATCCAGAGCAGTTATGGGTCCATGCAGTTATGTCATCCTCTAGTGTTATCTTACGGAAATTCACCTTAACTGCTCCGGAGCAAAGGGCTTAATTTGACTTTAGGATATGGGCCAATGTTTGTTTCCTTTCCTGAAAGTTGCATAGCCCATATGCCATTGCTGGAACGTTGGTTAGGATTGCGCCCAATAATATCAAACTGGGCATATGCGCCCATGGCATGAGACACCTCATGCCACATAGATGGTACACCTCTGGTTTCGGGACATCGTAATGGCTAGCACAGTCCTGTGCAAGGACGTGAATATTAGACATGCTAGTGAAGAAGAGACATGTTTAGCAGGTGGAGGGTGGCACTCTGAAGACATCACCAGCTTCCAGGGACCCACACTCTCTGCAGAACACAGAGTGGCAGCATCTGTGGGTTGGCGTCTTTTAAGATCCATCAGCCCTGATGATGCATCTGTGAGTCTGTCTATTCCGTACCTAGCCAAAAGTGAAATATAAAGTGGAAAAGTAGTCCAAAATGGTTAAAAGTAGTCCTTAGTAGCATGAAATCAAACAAGTGGATATCCAATTCCTGGGGGGAATGGAAGAAAATCTGTCTGCCACCAGCCTGGTATCCCAATGCCAGGCTGCAAGGAACAGGAGCCACCTTTCTAAAATGTTTGCATCTTCCTCCCCCCAACAGTTAGAGGAAGCCACAATTTCATTGGCGGAAGCACAACACCTGAATGGTGTTGTTGGCCTGTACCAACAACATATAACTCAGCTTATGGAGTGGGTGTCTTCAGCTCATGATGACTGGACCTGCTATTCTCCGGAACTACTGCAGTTGGATGTCATTGCCACTCATTCAGGTACTGCAAGGTGGAGCAGGGCTAGGATGGGTTTGCTACTTTTTCACCCATTTGCTACTCTTGGAGCACATGTCTACTCAAAAGTAAGCCCCGTTGTGTTTAATGGGGCTTACTCCCAGGAAAGTGTCTTTAGGATTGTAGCCAAAGGTATTGCAAAGGATTGCAGCCAAAGTAAGCCCCATTGTGTTCAACGGGGCTTACTCCCAGGAAAGTGTCTTTAGGATTGCAACCATAAAGGAGAAATATATCTTTTTACTTCTTCAGATTATCCCATTTTGGGGGTGGGGAACATTTATTGACTTTTCTGTACAGATTTTGCTACCCCTTGTGTAAAGTCTGCATGTAAGGAGTGCTGGCTAATACCAGGTAGTATCAAACTCCGGGTTTTCCATGGATATTTTCCAGGTCCCGTGATGGCCGAAGCTCTGGAGGATTTTATTCACATTCTTAAAACATGTCTGCAGACCTCGAAGGATCCCCAGATGCGCCTGAAGCTCTTCTCTACCTTCTCACAGTTGCTTCAGAACTCAGACGAGACCATCAACTCTCAAGGGTAGGAACCATTTCATTGCCTTATTACAGTACGATCCCTCCCTTCATTATGGTCTCCCTTCATTATGGTCCTGCCTGGCGCTGTTCATTCACAGACTTTCTAATGAGAAGGCTGCAACGGAGTTGATAACAGAAATCTGGCTCCTACTATTCACGCCTGCTGGCTTCCTGGTGGTTTAGGTTGTTGCAACCTGTGCTAACTGATGCGGAAACTTTCGCAAGAGTAGAACGAGCAGCTTTCCTGTTAACAGGCAGGAACCTGTTTTGGCCCATTACCTGTTTGGAAGCACCTGTGCTGGCAGCCAGTGTGTTCGGAGGCCCAATTCAGGCTGCAGGCTCTGGCCTTCAAAGCCCTAAATGGTTTGGCTTCTGAAGAGAATACAGGAACCTCTTATCGAAACCTCCAGAGAGGTGGAAACAGACACATTGTCTGAGGCTGCTGGTGGGTTCTGGGAATCAGGATGATAGAGTAGATGGGCCTTGGGCCTGATCCTGCAGGACTCTTCTTGTATAATTATTAACCCAACCTGTAAGTAAAGTGATGGAGGCTAGACCTGTAACAGGTGCCTGAAAAGTTAAAAACATTATTGGGTGTAGCTATGCTATCTTCTTCCTGAGTTTTCACAAGGAGTCCCCTCAAAGTCGGAGGGAGTGCACGTGCAAGAAATTCTCACCATGGCATCCAGTCCGTGGGCGCTTGAGGACTTTCGGACCAATGCAGTTCCTAGTAGTTGAACTGTGAGCCTTTGGTGCCTTTTAGGGCCAGCTATCCTAGAAAAGAAGGGCTGCTTTTTCACTCTATCTTGCTCAGCTATACAGTGCCCTGTCAGTGGTTCCCAACACTGAGCATAACCGAACAGTGCAATCCTGCTCAAAAGAAAGTCCCACTGCATTCAATGGTGTTTACTGCCAGGAAAATGTAGTTAGGATTGCAGCCTCAGCCTCTTTTAGAGAGGGGGGCAGTTAGAGAGACTCAGCCAGACGTGTTCCTCTGTTTGAACACCTTTTGAACGTTGTGTACCGTCTTTCAAGCGTACAATAGGCCTTAACTGGCTACAATGTGGGGAGGGGGAATGGTTCAAATTGACAGGCTCTAGCATACTTTTTGAAACAGCTCTCGGGCAGACGTTTTGCCTCGCTCTTCCCGTTTTGCCTCAGCAATATTAAATATAACCCACTCCTAAACATTGTTCCTCCTGGCAGAGAGCATTCCATTGTGGGTGAGTAAATGCCTCCGCTAAAGCCCCCCTTTGTGGTTTTGACACATTTTTATTTAAGGGATTAAAAGAAGCCATTACCAAAAATGTGAAAGTCCCCAAGGGTCATTTGGCAGAGACCACCTTGGAGCTCCATGTCTGTTTGGGAACAGGCTGGATTGAAGAAGCATCCTATGCAGCCTTGAGAATGGCATGAAATGCTGCAGAGCATTAGGAGGCACGTTTGGGGTTGGACGTGGGATGTCCAGGCTTGCTGTTCCCTTATGCTAGGACTGCATTACATCTGTGCTGGGAAATTTGATAGGACTGGGCCCTAAATCTTCCCCACAATTGGCAACTACAATCCAGAGTAACTGTGGGACCTTTTACATCAACATAGTTACAGTGCCACCTATAACTATGGGACATGTGTAGAGCAATCCAGAGTCCACACTCTCTTACGTCTTCCCGTAGTTACTCTGCATTGTAGGGTAAGAAAATTTCTGGTAGAGTTTAGTCCTTATTGATGTTGATTCTGCAAGTAGCATGCTTCATTACTACTGTAAAAAATGGTCCTGATCCTGCAACCTGGAGGATACCTAACACTTTGAAGACCAAGAAAACTAAGGCCTATATCCTAAAGTGAATTTAAGCCCCTTGCTCTGGAGCAGTTAAGATGACTTTCCATAAGATAACACTAGAGGGTGATGTACCTGCGTGGACCCATAACTGCTATGGATTTGGCCCTAAATACAGTACCGGTTCACTATAGGATCTGATCAGCAGTGTGCATTTGGGGTTGGAACTGATAACCTGCAAGGATGACTAGCATTCTGTGATTTCTCAATAACATCCACTCTGTTTCTTAATACTGCTGTTGAAAGCCTGTTCATATCATTGGAGAGGTTTGATCCGGAGAATAAGACACGTTATTGGCAGAACCTGAAACCGAGAAGGCTCTTGTCTCTTCCTGAAATGTTGTTTATACAAAGTCCACTTATTTTCTCTCAAAAGAAAACTGAAGTAATGAAATATTGTTAACATAGACTGTCATCGTACTTGGCTAAGTGTGTCTTTCTCTCCCCCCTCCGCGCTCCGTTCTTCCTGTTCTGGCTCTTGTTTTCAATGCTGCCTTTTCATCTTCCCCATCATTCCATCACATTCGCACAAAGCATTTATTTTGCTGCTCTTGTTCTTGGCTCCAGGCAGTTTTGTAACTACCTGGAGACTGTGATAAAAGACATCCTGGCTCCTAATCTGCAGTGGCAAGCGGGGAGAACAGCAGCTGCCATTCGCACCACCGCCGTGGCCTGCCTCTGGGCTCTGATTTGCAGCAAGCTCCTGTCCCCAGAAGAGGTAAACTTCCCCCCACTCCTTCCCCCCAGCACTATCCTGTCAAAGCCCGGAAGGGGAATTGTCCTCCCGAAATGCAAGCCATGCTTGAGATACATAGCAATTATTATCTAGCCTACCCCTACAATCCAGAGTAACTACTGGAGCACGTAAGAGATGTTACGTGCACCCGTCGTTATGGCACCATCTAGTGAAAACCTATCGGAAATTCATATTGCAGTCCAGAGTAAATTGTTCTTACACCGGAGCAAGGACTCCCCATAGTTACTCTGGATTGTGCCCTAGAACTATTCAGAATTATTTAGCAAAAAACTGAAATGTTAACGAACCATCCCATTTTTACTCAAATCTAATGCTCACCTTTTCAGCCAAACTTATATCACAATCCTAACCATGTCTACTTAAAAGTAAGCCCCCTTGTGGTTCTTACCCTGCAATCCAGAGTAACTACAGAAGCACATAAGAGACATTTACATCGACATAGTTTCACCTAGTGAAAACCTATGGGAAATTCATATTGCAATCCAGAGTAAATTGTTCTTACATTGGAGTAAGGATTCCCCATAGTTACTCTGGATTGGACTCTTACTCCTAGGAAAATGTCTTTAGGATTGCAGCCTTACTCTCCAAAATTGGGTTATGCATTCAATTTGATGGCACATTAGATTCGAGTAAATATGGTGTTTTGATTTTAATTATAGTTCAGTATTTAGTTTAAAAATTTACTATATTGTAATAAAAATGTAACAAACCCATGTATATTAGTGCAATTAGGTAAACAACATAAACCAATTGCCATATAACTTGTTGTATGTAGTAAAATTAAATCTTGCACCTGCTTTGCAGCTGCACATTACAATCAACAGTAAACTTTTTTTATCTCAAGCCTTTTAAAATCAGGGTGCACATTAGATTCAATGGCACATTAGATTCGAGTAAATACTGGTATTTAATTTTTGTTGCTTCAGATTGATTTACTATTTCCCTTTCATTGCATCCTTTTTTGTCCAGAATTCCTTTTAATGGCATCACAAAATTTTTAGAAAAATATATAAATCAGCAAGAGTCAGATAGGTCAAGAAAAGCAAGTCTCATGTTATTGTTTACTCGAACTTTTCTGTGGTTAGCAAGTCTTTCTTTTATAGGCAAAGGCTGCAATTCCAAACACACTTTCCTGAGAGTAAGTCCCATAGAATAGGACTTACTTCTGAGTAGATATGCTTAGGATTGCACTCAAAGCCACCAGTATAGTTACATTCACACACACACTCACCCACACCTTCTGGCAATAAGTATTGCAAATAATCCTATTGTATCCTGGCAGAAGGGCTGTGGGTGGCGCAAGCGGTTAAGATATGGCGCCTCTGGTGAGCTCCTGTCCGTAGCCCAGCTCTGTGACGCAGCTGGATCCAATCATATCAGCTCTGCCTTTCCATTGGACTCATTCAGTGGCGTGGAGAGGGGGGATTTGCTGCTTGGGTAACAGCCTCTCCTCCATAACAATCTAACCCAGGCTTTCGTGTTTCGCATGCAATGTATGCAGCGCTGAGCATGGTACCATAGTCTCTCAAGACTGACGGAGGCCTGCTTTTTTTTTTAATCCTGGCAGAATACTTTGAATAGGTAGCTTTACATTACACCCATAGGGTTTGCTGTACTGTATCCCTGCAGCAGACACGACTGTCACCTTCTGGAATACTAGAGAACTTTCCTGCTGTATAGAATTTCCTGAAAACATACAATTCATAGGTCACTGTTGGAGGTGGGGGAGAAATCCAAAATTAAATGAAGGTGTTATTGTGCTTGGATTTTCTTTTCCACTGAGAGCACAATCCTAACCATGTCTGGTCCAGCGTAAGCCCCAGTGTGTTCAGTTTGTCTTACTTCCAGGAAAGTGTCTTTAGGATTGCAGCCTGAATTTCCTTCTAATATCCTGCTGTGGGATAATTGCTTTGTTGGCAGTTGAATCACATCGCCTGCAATCCTAAAGACACAATCCTGGGAATAGGATCCATTGAACACAACGGGGCTTACTTCTGAGTAGACATGGTTAGGATTGTGCTCATTCTTGGCTTCTAGACCATGCATTACCCTCTGAAATTAGGCTCTCTGGCTTTATATTACATCATCATACAAAACATGCAGGAAACTTCAGCCACTCCAATTATCAGGATTCCTGGGGGGAGGACAAGGAGCATAGCTGGGGTCCAGAGAGCTACTTCACACTCCCCAAAGAACTTGCTCCAAATCCTATGAGTTTTGATTGGTTTGCTGGCCCCCCCCCCCCTTGTTTCTTTGGAGTCCAGAATGATCCAGCTGGTTTCACTAAAGCATCCTTTGCTTTTCTCGGTTGCAGATGCTGAAGGTGCAACAGGAGCTGATGCCAAAGATTATCGCCACGTTGGATGAGGATTCCAAAATGACGCGCCTCATATCCTGTCAAATAATTGGCACTTTTCTAAATAGTTGTGGAAAGCAGCTTCAGACCAATGAACTTAGCAACATTTATCCAGGTACTGATACTGATGTTGACCAGACGTCTTGACTTGCATAGTATAAGAATGTGCTGCTTTAGTGCATGCAAAAGCCGGATATATCCTTGCCTTAAGATGATGTTTCTTGTTCAGGAGTAAGTCCCTTTCAGTTCAATGGGTCTTTCTCCCAAGTAAGGGTGCAGTCCTAACCTAGTCCAGCACAAGTCATTGGTCTTCCTGTTCCCTTGGTGATGTAGGAGGCAAACACACTGGCCTAATCCTCCTGATACAGGCAGGGGGTTGGACTAGATGACCTAATGGGTCCCTTCCAACTCTATGATTCTACAGGCGCAATCCAGAGTAACTACAGGGAGTCCTTCCTCTGACATAAGAACAATTTACTCTGGATTGCAATATGAATTCCCATAGGTTTTAACTAGGTGGTGCCGTAACTATATTGACGTAAATGTCTCTTGCGTGATCCCGTAGTTACTCTGGATTGTAGGGTATGATTCTATTCCTCCAGGAGTGGTGCAGAAGTGCCTTACAGCACTTTTGTGACTCCTGACCAGCTTGGGTCCTGTGCTGGGGCTTAGGCTGGTCTAACTGGGGATTAGGATTGCAGCCTAACCACCAACTCCACCAGATCCATCACCGCAAGGTACATTTGTGTCAATGTAGTTACAGCACCATCTAGTGGAAACCTATGGGAAATTCATATTGCAATCCACAGTAAATTTTATGTCCTTCAGAGCAAGAACTGCCGCAGTTACTATAGATAGAGCCTTAAGTCTGTGCATGATATATTATGATGTTGCTTTTTATTAGAGAAATGTTAGTGCCTCATAGTTTGCGCGTGATCCTGACGGCTCCCATATCTTTATTCTTGTTTTTTTTCAGAACTTCTGAAGCGCCTGGACGATGC
Organism: Cryptoblepharus egeriae; assembly: GCA_030015325.1. NCBI lineage: Eukaryota > Metazoa > Chordata > Lepidosauria > Squamata > Scincidae > Cryptoblepharus > Cryptoblepharus egeriae. The sequence continues at coordinate 29,090,505 of JAREYC010000012.1, forward strand.
ATCACACGATGTCCGACTGGCAGCTTCCAGTGCCTTAATCAGCTGGTTCAGATGTATTGACGAGGATGATAAAAAAGCCCTCCTGAAAGCCAATATTGAAGTTCTTTATCAGGAACTGTTAATTCATCTTGATGACCCTGATCAAAACATCCAGTCTGCTGTCTTAGGTAAGTCATGGAATGAGCCTTCTTCTACTCATTCTTTTGTCTACTCAGACATAAGCCCCATTGTGTTCAATGGGTTTAACTCCCAGGAAAGTGTCTTTAGAGAGCACAATCCTAACCCTCAGCGCAATCCAGAGTAACTACGGGGAGTCCTTGCTCCGGTGTAACAACAAATTATTCTGGATTGCAATATGAATTTCCCATAGGTTTTCACTAGGTGATGCAGTAACTACTGGTGCACGTAAAGTCTCTTACGTGCTCCTGTAGTTACTCTGGATTGTAGCCCCTGTCTTGGAGAGCACAATCCTAACCCTGTCTACTCAAAAGTAAGCCCAATTGTGTTCAATGGGTCTTACTCCAAGGAAAGTGTCTTCAGAGAGCACAATCCTAACCCTGTCTTGGAGAGTACAAGCCTAACCCTGTCTACTCAAAAGTAAGCCCCATTGTGTTCAATGGGTCTTACTCCCAGGAAAGTGTCTTTAGAGAGCACAATCCTAACCCTGTCTACACAAAAGTAATCCCCATTGTGTTCAATGGGTCTTACTCCCAGGAAAGTGTCTTTAGGATTGCACTTAGCCACCATCCTGATCTCACTCCCAGATAAGCTTGTAGGTCAAGTCCCGTTGAACTCAGTGGGTTGGCTTTTGAGTTGATCTGCACAGGATTCCACTGTTTGGCCACAATCCAGAGTAACTACGGGACCTTTTTCACTGATGTAGTTACGGTGCCACCTACGGGAAACGCATAGAGCAATCCAGAATACGTGCCTCTTACGTCGTCCCGTAGTTGCTCTGGATTGTAGGGTAAGATGGTTTGTTTTAAAGGGATGTCTGGGGCAGAAATCCTGCCCACCTGATTACAATCCAATAAATACAACACAAAAGGCAAAAAGGAAACAGCAAAGCAAGGAAATTAAATTAATTTCCTTATTTTAATTAAATTAATTAATTAAATTATTAAATTTCCTTAATTAAGCAATTTAATGTCTCTGTGAAGTCATAAGTAGCAAAAGTCAACGTACAAGCTCTTTTCATTGTACACACTTTTTTTGCAGATGTGTTGAAAGAAGGAGGTGTTCTATATCCAGACTGCCTGGCAAGAGAAATCGAGGCTGTTGTGCACAAACATCGGACACCAGTTTACTGTGATCAGCTGCTGCTGCATATTGAATCGACAGGCTGGAAATACACTGGATCATAAACTGTCCATTTGCCCTCCATGGGAGTGTACATGAGCTCTGTGTTATGTTAAGGATGGGGCATTACTCTTTAGGAGAGGTTTTAATCCAGTACAGGCCAACATTCACCTGCCTTTGCGCAAAACAGGCAAACAATTTTAACTTTTTACAGAAAATATTTAAAGACAAAGAATTCTTCAAGTTAATTTGTTTCATATTATTTATCGCTGCAAACCCTGGTTGCAGCAAAACCAGGTTGCAAACGCTGCAAACCCTGGTTGCAGTAAATCTCTTGCAATAAAACTCAGATCCCAAACTTGCAAGTATAAATAAGAAGCCGCCGTGCTCCATCATTCATAGATATAGAGGTGTCTGCTTTAAGGGCGCTGCTCAATAACTTAAAGGTAGTGATTCCCAGATTGTGCATCGTGACACCCAAGAGTGTTGCAAGGCAATTGGCAGGGTGTTGTGGACACCACCTGACCCTCTTACTGCTTTTCTGACCTCCAAACACAGAAATAAGTAAATTTGGCAACAATTTAAAGGGATACCGTGCATCAGAATTCACATCTGATCTTGGAAAGTACTTGTCAAGCACAAAATATTTGGACGATGAAACCACCTCCATTGCAAAGGGTTATGAAAACTTTTTTGCACCAACACTGGAGCTGTGAATGGGCTTCAGTGTCCCTGATGGTTTGCAGACCGTTTAGCAATAATTTTCACTCCTTGTGTTGCAATTGATTTGCTGTCTCTCGTGTAATAACATCCTACAGTCCAGAACATGCTGTCATCACTCAGCTTTGAACTGTGGTTGCTTCAATGAGGACTTGATCTGCACAGTCTGCATCCAAAGAGGGTTCAGCAAGGAGTAAGGGGCAAAGAAGAGTCACTTTAATAGTATTTCTCTCAATACTCATTACATTTGCTCAGCTTTCCTTCTTCTCTGAACTCGCAATTCAGTGCCTTATAGACTGAAGGTACAGCATTCGGCTTTGATAAAATTTTAAATGTTTTGTTACATCGTTTCTTAATATAATAATTTTTAAAATAACAATAAAAGGTTTATCGTAAAGTGTGTGTGTGTGAGAAAGACAGAGAGAGGGGCTTACAGTCTACTCTGCCTTTGCCATCAGCACATTCCAGACTAGCTATTTTCAACAACAGTGAAAATATTAAGAGGAATTCTGCTAAATATAAGTGCAAGATTAGTTATTAAAAGAATGCAAAGCATAGATTCTTAAGGGGACATTTAAGGGTAAGGGGGTAGTTCTCCCTCACTCCATGGAACTTGCCATACGGGGCTACACAGATCTGCACCAGAGTGCTTCCTGCATGTGCAGTGCTTCTCAGTCTCCTACTCCAAGAGTGAGTGTGCGTGTTGGCAGTGGGTAGGAGGAGACCCCACTCATAGCACTGTGCAGATTGCACCACAGTTGCTTCTTGAATGTGCAGCATTCCTTACGTGTGCAGAGAACTTGAGCACATGCAGAGCACCTTCTTTATATTCAGTGCTTGAGCATGTGCAGAGTGCTTCTGGCATGTGCAGAGCACTGTAAATTCAGTGCTGGAGCATGTGCAGACAATGTACAGAGAATTTGAGCCTATGAAGAGTATGTGTAGAGTATTCCGTACATGTGCAGAGTGCTCTGCACGCGCAGAGAATCTGAGCATGTGCAGAGTGCTCCATGCAACGTGCAGAGCCCCTAACCATGTGCAGAGTGCTCTATGCACGAGCAGAGCCCCTGAGCATGTGCAGAGTGCTTCCTGCGTGTGCAGAGCCCCTGAGCATGAGTGCTCCATGTGTGTGCAAAGCCCCTGAGCATGAGTGCTCCATGTGTGTGCAAAGCCCCTGAGCGTGTGCAGTGCTCCATGCGTGTGCCTAGCCCCTGAGCGTGCAGAGTGATCCATGCACGAGCAGAGCCCCTGCGTGTGCAGAGCCCCTGAGCATGTGCAGAATGCTCCATGTGGGTGCAGAGTGCTCCATGCACAAGCAGAGCCCCTGAGCATGTGCAGAGTGCTTCCTGCATGTGCAGAGCCCCTGAGCCTATGCAGAGTGCTCCATGCACAAGCAGAGCCCCTGAGCATGTGCAGAGTGCTTCCTGCGTGTGCAGAGCCCCTGAGCATGTGCAGAGTGCTTCTGGCATGTGCAGAGCACTGTAAATTCAGTGCTGGAGCATGTGCAGACAATGTACAGAGAATTTGAGCCTATGAAGAGTATGTGTAGAGTATTCCGTACATGTGCAGAGTGCTCCATGCAGGCGCAGAGAATCTGAGCATGTGCAGAGTGCTCCATGCAACGTGCAGAGCCCCTAACCATGTGCAGAGTGCTCTATGCACGAGCAGAGCCCCTGAGCATGTGCAGAGTGCTTCCTGCGTGTGCAGAGCCCCTGAGCATGTGCAGAGTGCTTCCTGCGTGTGCAGAGCCCCTGAGCATGTGCAGAGTGCTCCATGCACGAGCAGAGCCCCTGAGCATGTGCAGAGTGCTTCCTGCATGTGCAGAGCCTGCATGAGTGCTCTATGCACGAGCAGAGCCCCTGAGCATGTGCAGAGTGCTTCCTGCATGTGCAGAGCCCCTGAGCATGAGTGCTCCATGCACGAGCAGAGCCCCGGAGCATGTGCAGAGTGCTTCCTGCGTGTGCAGAGCCCCTGAGCATGTGCAGAGTGCTCCATGCACGAGCAGAGCCCCTGAGTGTGTGCAGAGTGCTCCATGCGTGTGCCTAGCCCCTGAGCGTGCAGAGTGATCCATGCACGAGCAGAGCCCCTGAGCATGTGCAGAGTGCTTCCTGCACGTGCAGAGCTCCTGAGCATGTGCAGAGTGCTTCCTGCGTGTGCAGAGCCCCTGAGCATGTGCAGAGTGCTTCCTGCGTGTGCAGAGCCCCTGAGCATGTGCAGAGTGCTCCATGTGTGTGCAGAGTGCTCCATGTGTGTGCAGAGCCCCTGAGCGTGTGCAGAGTGCTCCGAGGCGGACACCTGCAGGAGCTGCTTCCAGGGGTGCTGAGCCGTCCTGCCCAAAGCGTGACTCAGCGGAAGCCCCCTGCCGAAGAGGCGTGGCTCGGGAAGGGGGGAGGCCACGCCCCTTTTCCTGCGAAGGCGGGGGGAGCGGAGTCCGTTCCTATTGGCCAGCGGGGCGGTGAGCGCGAGACCGGCGGCAGCCAATCAGCGGCGCGTGAACGGCCCGAGGGGCGGGGCTTCGGTGAGAGCGGGAAGGCGAGGCTGTCTGCGAGCCCTCGCTGAGGGGGCTTCGTGGCTGCGCCTGCGCGTGGAGGCAGGTAAGGGGCGCCCCTCCTCTCCCCTCCCCCCCCACACACTCCCTCAGGGCCTCCCTCAGCTCCTGGGTGGGCTATCCCCCCACCTCTGCTGCGGGGGAGGCGGTGCCTGAGGGGCTCCCATCCCACAGTGGCCCCCAACCGTCACCCTCTGCCTGTCCCCACTGTCTGCACAGAAGCCCCACAGCCACAGGCTGAACCACAGTCACTCCCCCCCACACACTCACCGGCCCCCTCGCTCAGCTCTGACCATCAAGCAAGACACCCCAAACACTGTTCCTCACCTGCAAGGGCCCTCCGTGCACCGACCCCCCCGCAGTAACACCACCACCACATGCAGCACCACCCCCCTGCACCCCCTCCATGCACCATCCCCCACACCTCTGACCATCCCCCACACAAATGTGCACCGTCCCCCACACCCATGCACCATCCCCTCCACCCCCATGCGCCATCCCCCCACAACTGCACACCGTCCCCCCACACCTGAGTGCCATCCCCCACACAAATGTGCACCGTCCCCCCACACCCATGCACCATCCTCTCCACCCCCATGCGCCATCCCCCCACAACCGCACACCGTCCCCCCACACCTGAGTGCTATCCCCCACACAAATGTGCACCGTCCCCCCACACCCATGCACCATCCCCTCCACCCCCATGCGCCATCCCCCTACAACCACACACCGTCCCCCCACACCTGAGTGCCATCCCCCACACAAATGTGCACCGTCCCCCCACACCCATGCACCATCCCCTCCACCCCATGCGCCATGCCCCCACAACCGCACACCGTCCCCCCACACCTTAGTGCCATCCCCCACACAAATGTGCACCGTCTCCCCACACCCATGCACCATCCCCCCACACCCATGCGCCATCCCCCCACACCCGTGAACCATCCCCTCAACCCCCATGCGCCATCCCCCCACACCCATGCACCATCTCCTCCACCCCCATGCCACACCGTCCCCCCACACCTGAGTGCCATTCCCCACACAAATGTGCACCGTCCCCCCACACCCATGCACCATCCCCCCACACCCATGCACCATCCCCCCACACCCATGCGCCATCTCCTCAACCCCCATGCGCCATCCCCCCACAACAGCGCACCATCCCCCACACCTGAGTGCCATCCCCCACACACAACCGTGCACCATCCCCCCACACCTGTGCACCATTCCCCCACACCCATGTGCCGTCCCCCCACAACCATGCAGCATTCCCCCACACTCATGCGCCCTCCCCCCACACCTTGTGCGCTGTCCCCCCCACACCAGTGCGCCGTCCCCCCACACCCATGTGCTGTCCCCCCCCCCCGAACTATCCCTTCACAAACTTGGGCATCCCTACCAGGCAGGTGCAGGATTTGGGGCTAGGTTTTGATCAGTCTTCCATGTTTAGTAAAGGCCAAAAATGTGTTGCACCCCCTTTCACCCCTCTAAGGGTTAAATTTCTGAAAATAGGTTCTTAGTAGGTGTTCCCATCAAGGAAGGCACACCCTCCCCAAATTTCATGCTTCTAGGTCTGGGGGTTGGGGCAGGGTGTTGATCAATCAGGGATTCTCAATGAAAAGTATAGGGAGGAAAATGAGTTGTGCCTCATTTCACCCCCTTCCTGTTGGAATTTCTGAAAACTGGTTCTTAGTGGATTCCTCCATCACGGAAGGAACACCCACCCCAAATTGATGCATCAGTTAGTGAGTGACATTTCAGTTTTGTATCTATAGATCAAGATTTAGATGCAGGAAAATAAACACATTTTGAAGGAATTTGTATATGTACTTATCTGTCTATGTATATATGTGTGTTTGGTCAGTGTATGTATATATATACACACAGGGTGAACCAACAGTAGATGGACAGTAAATGATATAATCCTAACACAAACTGTATTCCACCTACTGCACACATGCAATCATACGTTTCCCCAATCATGACGCTTGGTACCAAGAATCCCCGCAAATAGCTATATATATCCCCGTGGGGGAAAACACGCGCACACACACAAGTGGAATTAACCCTGTTGCTGCAGTAAATTTCTGGGCTCTGGGTATGACTGGGCACTACTGGGAACCATTGGGCACTGGGTTGCAGGAAGCAGGCTCTGGCACTGGGTGGCAGCCACTGGGCACCAACAGGTACCGGGCACCAGAGGGTAATGGGGAAGCAGTGGGCAGCAGAGGGAATCAAGCACCACTATTGGGCACCATCAACCAGTGGGCATCAGTGGGCATTGGGCGTCAGAAGGCATTAGGCATCCTTACCAGGCACCAGCAGGCAGCACTGGGCACTGGGCATCCCTACTGAGCACTGGACACATAAATATAATTTCTAAATAGATTGGTTTACAAAGTATTTTGTGGTTTTGTCGTTTTTATTTATTATACATATGCTTGCATAAGTTTGTGTGTATCTAATTGACTTGTGTTGCTCTCAAAGTGGTGGTTTGCCTTTTCCATGTAAACAGAATAAACTGGTTGTGTAGTTGGTAGTCATTTATGTACTGTGAGTGTTTTGCAAGACTAGCAAATATTTTAATTAATTTTAACTTGATATTCAAGCAATGTCTTGATAAACAAGTAAAAGAAAATAGTCCTGGCCAGGTTATGGCTAGTGTCGGTGCTCCACCAACACCCGCTGAGCCGCTCCTGAGAGACCAGCCTTTGCATCTCTACTCTCAGTCAATAGGGCTCGCTCCTATCTAAGGGAGAGACCTAGACCTAGGTCATGCAAGAGACCTAGACTTGCATGACTACTCTAAAATAAGCCATATTATAATCAGGGGGAATCCTTTGTAAGGATTCCCTTACAAAGATTCCCTGAGAGACCTAATAACACAATCCTAACCCTGTCTACTCAAAAGTAAGCCCCATTATGTTCAATGGGTCTTACTCCCAGGAAAGTGTTTTTAGGATTGCAGCATGTTTTTAGGATTAATTTGTTTTATTCTTTACACTTTACCTTTTTTTATTATTGTTTATTGTATTATAGTATTGTAATCATTTTCATATGAATATTTTTGGGTTGTTGAACAAATTGTCTGAGTTTCCATTATCTCTAATGGGAAAATTTCCATTTGATATACAAGTGTTTTTGGATTACAAGCAGGCTCCTGGAACACATTATGCTCATAAACCAAAGTACCACTGTACAGTTGAATCTTTAAGGGCACACAGAGATGAGCCTGGGGGTAGCAAGATGTGGATGGGTGAGACTCTGTATCCTTTCTAGTTGTGTAGAAGAGGTAAGGATCCTGATGGCAGGTCACAGTGCTACAGACACAAGAGAAAGGCTGAAAATTTGCAACCGGCACCCTGTTGGAGTTGGCTGTTAGGCATTCCTGTTTTCATTACTACGGTATTTCTTTGTAAGAAAATACATGAAAGTGCACCAATGTGATAGCAAGTTGTGACAGTTGCTTGTAACGTGGGCCATATATATGAGTGGGCTGAATGTATGATTTTACCTGCAGTTTTCCTGCACAGAAGTCCTCCTTGTGCATGAAAATAATCTGTATGTAAAATAATGATGTCTGTATTATGTCTTGAACACAATTTTGGTGGACGAAGTTGAATTTTTAGTTGGTTGTTGAATGATATGCTTATGCACTCTAAGCTGTTGCATAAGACAAGATATAAGCTTACGTAAATTAATATTCAGGTGAAGGTGATGACTTGTGAAGCCTTAAATACCCTTCAGTGTTCCAAGCTAGACCCACAAAATAAACACTCAGGTGCTTGAGAAAAAAATTTTTTTTGCCTAGAACAAACATTTTCAGCTTTTGTGCTGCTGCAGCACATCAGTGTGCTGTGAGTGGTCCAGAGTGTTGCCTGATTTTGGGGTGTGTGCCCTTGTCAGTTGTAAAAAATACTACGCCTTGACAATTTTAGTGCCTTGTTAGTGTCTGCATAATTATATGTTAGTACAGGTATATCCTTTTTAAATGAGATATAGCAGAGCATCAGAAAACCTGAGAGCATAGAATACTGACACACCCCCTCACAAGAGAATGTGGCACAGTTCGCCCGCCAAGGATAATCCAGGCTCACAGGGGTTTAATGAAGTTCTGATTTGAACAGCAGCAGCTGGTACCTCCTGTCTCCTTGGCAAATGAATGCCCTGCCACAAAAGAGCAACAAACGGTTCTCTGTGCCGCCGCTGTTTATGGCGTCTTCCTCTAGAGTGGTCTCTGGGCAGTAGACAGCTGGCAAACAAAGCTATTGGCTGCCCCCAATCTAATAGTGTTTGAAATAAAAGATGCTCTTCTGGAAACTTTGGTGCAACTGCTTTGGATTGGCATCATGCGGGACGCTGGTAATGCTTTGTACCAGGAATGAAGAATTTGGCAACAGGTTGCATAAATTCCAGGATGATGGTGATGAATCCAATTACTCCTACCTTCTTTTTCTGCTCATTACTGGAATTATAATGCTCTTGGTAGACAACAGATTAAATCTGCACAGAGATTTGGGTTTGGCATACTTTTGGACCATGCATCAATCGATTGGTCTCCTCAGAATTTTTGAAAGATGCGCCTTGTCCATTGTTTGGGGCTTACATGCTTCGGAAGTGCGTTTACATGCTTCTGAATTGGTGCACTTACATTCTTCTGAAGTGTTTGAGCAGTGTTTTGGCACCCCACATAATTTGTGGGTCTCATATTTGTAGGTCTCATGCCTTATGGGTCTCATAAACCATGCTCTGATGGACTCATGTGACCCTATATCCAAGTTGAGGGTATATGTGTTGGTCCAGGTGCTGGCTGTGGGTGGCACAAGTGGTTAAGACACTGTGCCTATTAACCAGAAGTCCAGGGTTCGAGACCTGGGTTGGCCCCACAAGATAGGGTGAGCTCCTGTCCTTAGCCCAGCTCTGTGACACAGCTGGATCCAATCGTATCAGCTCTGCCTTTCCATTGGACTAATTCAGTGGCGTGGAGAGGGGGAATCTGCTGCTTGGATACAGCCTATCCTCCATAACAATCTAACCCAGGCTTTCGTGCTTCGCATGCAGCGTGTGCAGTGCAGAGCACAATACCATAGTCTTTCAAGACCTAGGGAGGCCTGCTTTTTTTAGTTGCTGGCAAGGGACTGACAACGGGATGCAGGTCTCTTGTTGTCTTGTGTACTCCCTGATGCATCTGGTGTGTTAGTGTAAGATACGGTAAGGTCTTTTTGGGCTGATCCCACAAAGGTGCTCTTATTTTTCTATGACTTAAGATGCCTGTCTCAATTTTTGAGAAGGGAAGGCTTTTTCCTCTTGCCTTAGAGGTTGTATGACATGGTTTGCAGACCCACATGTTGGGTTAAAGAGGAAAGCAGCAGGAGAATCAAAGAACATTTGGATAGTTGAGCTACAGAGGGGAAGATGCAGATTCCAGCACCAGAGAGCTGTCCGATACCACCTTCAGTTCCTAGGTCTGAGAAGTGGGGGGCCAGCTTGCAATCTGAAAAGCAGAGGGGCCTGATCCATTTTTTTATGGTACTAACGGAAAGGAGGTTGTGAAAAGGTAAGGGTTGCAGGTTGCCAGAACACACATTTGGAGGTGGGAGGAAGTCCTTCCATAGGCATAGCTCAGAGGTAAGAGTTTAAAGTGCTATGGAAACCCACTGCTATAAATAAAATGCGGGGAAAGCTTTCCAGGGTTCAAATCTCAAAGGAAGCCAAGGGGTTAAATCTGGTGGGCTGGCTAAAGCTGCTCTGTCCAATAAAATTCAAAGCCTGCCTTTGACTGACAGTGGGAGCTTTGAGAGGCTGGATTAGTTTGATCCTTCAGGCTTTGTTGAGGTTGGGAAGCCATTTTGGGATTCTGCAGTGTGGAATAGGAAAACTGCGATGTGCTGTCAACTCTCAAACTTCTCCTGAATGATTGGACCGGAGATCGCCTGGCCTTGAAGCTTAATGCCGAACTGAAGGAGTCTCCCTTCCTTCCTTGCGGGGTTGATGATGCTGAGTTTTGGAAAGGCTTGAGTTGGAAGGTGCATCTCCTGCTGCTGTCCTCTGAGCAACTGTGTGTAAGAGATCAAAAGCTTTACCTGGACAACTCCGGTTTGTTGTTTAGCTGAAAGAGTTAACTTGCTGCTCATCTGTTGCACCCTTAAAGAGCCTTGGGTGCAGATTTTGCCTCTTAGTCAATGGGCAAGGAGTATGTTTTGGTTCGATTCAATGCCCTGAACAAATTCAGGTGCATTTCGAGATCTCTGCTTCTTGCTGGGCTCCCAACCTGTAAAGTGAAATCAGTCATTTGAAAATGGGAGCTTGCAGCAGATACCCAGGTTTCTTATAAACTGCATCCTTTTATCTGCATTGTAATAGCTAATTTTATGCCTTTCTGAAGTTCAAATTAAACTTAACATTGAAATGTTGTGATTTTTTATGACACCCCTGATTTTCTAAGCAGTCTTAGTTAATGCTTGCCATAGCTAGTATACCTCACTGTCCATGAAAATCCAATGCATTTTGCAGCAAATGTTGTGTTTTATTTTGTTGCTTGCATGAAGCTCTTTGCTGTTCAGCCTGTAAACGATGTAAATTTGGCTGTGGGGGTGAAAGACATTGCAAGTGTTAGATATTCCCTGTCTGAGAAAACAAGCTGCACACTTTTAGGTGTGAGTTGATACGCTGTAGTTGATAAGCTGATGGAACAGCAATAAAGCTTTTGCTGAGTTTTAAGTTGTGAACTGTTAGTGCCTGGGATAACCACACTTTAACATGTTGCTGTGAAGGAGGGAGAGTTCACAGCTCAGTTTGTCTGAAGGAGTGGCTTGGAATGAACATATTTTGAATATTACAGCTTTGAAAAGCAGCCAGACAGTTTTGAAAGTGCTTTGAAATAGCAAGTCCCTCAATGGTAAAACATTGCTTAAGGCCTTTTTCCCTTCCAAATGACGAATCTGTAATCTTGTCCCTTTAAATTCTGGACAGAAGGTCTATTCTGTGGACATTGGATGTGTCCCTGCCTTGCCCCCTTTATTAAAATAGCAACAACAACAACAGTGGACAGTGATTTAGTCTTCGGACAGTCTTTCTGCACAGACAGGTGTGTGGTTCACATTCTCTTCCCCCAACATGTAAATCTGGAGGAATTCAAAGGAAAGGATGTCCATGGTTCTGAATTTGTTAATGAGGGACGTTACCTTTGAGAAGCAGAGTTGTTATTGGAACGCATGTTGCTACTACCTCTGCTTTTATAGCATGTGAAAGGCAGACTTCCATTCCTGCCCATTCTTGTCTGCCTATGCCATGTGCCCTCTTTCAGTCTCATATTTGTGGCTGCCACTGCAGAACCTATGCCCACGTGTGAGCGCACGCCCCATTCCAGGCTGATTCAACAAAAGCTCTTGCAGCCCAACATTCTTTCCCACAGAAGGCTGGTCTTTCTCCACCCAGGGGTGCCAGCCTCTCTCCTAGATGTTTTAAATGTTAACTGTTAGATGTGGAAATGATGCCTCCTTATATTTTTCCAGTTATAGAAATATGAAACAAAATTAAGCTTTCAAGCTGGGTGGGGAAATGCCCAGATCACATTGATAGCCCAGTTGTGTCCAAAACTTCATGTTACAAAAGTTAATTTGCACACATTCATCTATCTGTTGGCTTTCTTTGACTAATAAAGCTCCAAAAGAATTTAGCTATTTATTCCCTGTTACTAATTTTCATGAGTGATGCAACTGCACATGCCTGTGTACACATACCTATGTGGCACATTAATGTCTCGCAACCTCATTTAAAGTTGACTCATATTTTTTGAATTGCATTTATCCTGCCTAAATCCTATTGATCAGGTCATGATTTGAATTAACTTTATGCTTTGTGGCATTTCAGTTTAAAGAAGTTTTTCTAACATACTGGACTTGACGTGCCCCCTTTAGTGCAATATCTTCCTTCCAGTCTTACTGAGTATCTCATATTTTAAAATCATGGCCTTGGTTAAGGGTTGGGTTTTCAGGCTCACATAAGTCATTTGTCTTGAGAGTAGACCAATGTCTTCACAGGAATTTTAGTTTAAGGTTCTGGTCTGCTTTCTTATCTTGTGTAATAGAATTACAGTGGCGCCTCACATAAAGAATGCCCCACGTAAAGTATGTTTCACGTAACAAACAAAAATTACTCCAGCATTCTGCTTCATGTAAAGAAAGTGCTTCACGTAAAGAAAACATTTGTTGGCAGTTGGGGCAGACGTGCTGGCCGGCAGCCTGTTTAAAAAGCGTCAGGGCTGCCTAGCGCACCTGCCCATAGTGAAAGCAACACTTCTGCGCTGTCCTTCCTGTGGCCGGGTGTCCGCTGGACAGAGGGAGAGAAGAGCAGTGAAGAGGGAAGCAATTTAGGGCTAGCCAGAGGGGAGCAGGGGAGAGAGAGGCTCAGGATGGAGAGAAGGAGAAAGTGGGGAGACACTTTGAAGGTGTCTTGGATTGCAGCCTCCTAACCATGTCTACCCAGAAGTAAGCCCCATTGTATTAAATGGGTCTTACTCCCAGGAAAGTGTCTTTAGGACTGCAGCCTAAGTAGACTTCATAAGATCATGCACATTGAATGCATGTTTTGAATTCAATTCCAGTGTTTTGTCATCATTTTTACATCCAGTTAATATTTTTATACAAATATTTTTGGGGTTGTGGAACCAATCATCTGAGTTTCCATTATTTCCTATGGGAAAATCCGCTTCACGTAAAGAAAGTTTCATGTAAAGAAACTGCCTCTGGAACGAATTAATTCTGTTACGTGAGGCGCCACTGTACATTAATGTACACATTTATTCACAGGATTTTAAAGACCAGAGATAGAGAGAGCCAACAAAATTACAATGGGGAACGGCACAGAAGTAAGCAAAGTTGTGAACTCTGGATCATATGCATACACAAGATATAGATCATACGTGTACTCCTGATCTAGATTACATCTAAGTGTGTGTTGATTTAAATTATGTATTCAAAATATTTATGTACCACTTAACAAAACACACAGCAATACACATTTAAAAAGCTTTCATGTCCATTATCTTAAAGACACAAACACCACATTATGAAATAATTCTTGGTAAATATGCTAGGCTGGGATAAGTACAGTAAGTTTCTCTTCCCCTGCTAAATACAAGAGAACCACCACTTAAACATTTCCTTTTCACCCTATGTGCTTGACAACTGTCTCCATTTACAGCATGCAGCAGACCCAGATTCCATCAAAACACCAGGGCACATGTCATGTGCGCTACTTGTAATGGCTAGGGAAGGCAAGTTGGCTTGGCTTGAGTTAAACTTTTAAGTCTGACCTCCTGCAGCTTCGTTTTCCCCAGTTAGATGCTACTTTTAATGCTGTTTCCTAGTCACCTAGGTTCAAATGTTCTCTTTGACTCCTTGACTTTCAGCTAGGGATGCTTTACAAACACAAGCACCCTTTCTCTTTTCTTGTTCCTGGCAATGTTTTCCCAAGAATGTGCCCTTTTCATGGCAGAAGGAAAAAAGCAGCAATTAGCTCCTGGTGGGAGTTTCCAACAACCTTGATTGTCATGGCTGTCGTTGCAGAAGGGCTGCGATACTTCCAAAAAAGAAGCAAAATATATTTAGATTTGGTTCTTGGGATCTGGCCAAAAGCTTTAGAGTGGGAAAAAAATCCTCCCGATTAAACAGCTCGCCTCTGCCTTGGGTAGAGGAGGTTGTATGCAAAGAGTTATGCTGCCCAGTTGGAGTAGCCCTCCAACGCAGCTCCAATCTGTGTCTATTAAAAATCCTTCCCTTGTAGTTTAATGTTTCATGTGTGGGGATTCAGGCGGGTGACGACAGCTGTTGAGCAGCCAGGTCAAAATTAGATTTGTTGATGCAGTGCTGCTTGCTAAGTAACTGTGGCTCTTAGTCTGTGTTTGGCCCCAAGGGGAAAAGGCAGACAAAACCAGGGTTCTCACTGTGTTCAGCATCGCTAGGCTGTTTATTTAGTGCCCTGCTTTGAAGTGCCATGCAAGAAAAGACATCAGTCCAGTTTATCACCACTAAGATGGTCTGGCAGTTGCGAGGACCCTAGAAGGGTTCCCATCTTCTCTCTTTTCTGGCTACCATGAACAACAGTTTAGTTTTTTATTTGAACTGGGGTAGTAGAATGTACCACTCACCATAGTTTGTTTTTCAAATTTACAATTAATACAAGTCACAATCTTGACCCACAATTAATACAGGCTATTTCTTTATGCTTTTTAAAAAACTTTGAATTGCATTGAGAGGGCATGAACGATCAGGATCAGAACCAGCCTAGAAGAGCACCAACAGGAGAGCGCCAAGATCAGTTAAGATCTTGGTGCTCTTCTTTTCCCCCTTCCATTACAGTTTTGTTTTATTTTATTATTGCAACCCCCAGTTGCTGATTTTTTGCAGGGAGCAGAGATCAAACTTGTGTAGATTCGTAATTTCTTAACATGTTGTTTGACCATTAGTAATTACTCTTTGGGCACAATCCAGACTAACTTTGGGGAATCCTTGCTCCGGTCTAAACAATTTACCCTGGATTGCAATATGAATTTCCCATAGGTTTTCACTAGGTGGTGCAGTAACTACAGGTGCACGTAATGTCTCTTACGTGTTCCTGTAGTTACTCTGGATTGTAGGTTGGACTCCAGTGCAACAGTAGCCCAGGTGTGGTACTTGTCAAACCAGTATGGGCATCAGGAAGCGAAGCTTGTGACCTAGGCTGTCATAGCAGACAGATGGACCCCCTGTTCTCTTGATTTTTTTAAAAGATCCTAGTTTTTGTTGTGGTTATTTCCTAAATAGATTTGTTAAATAGCTTTGGATTCCCCTCCCCAACCCCCCAACCCCCAAAATACAAAAAAAACCCCAGTTGGGATAGTTTCAACTCTTAACAGGTGCTATAATCGAGGTAAAAAAACACATTTTGTCCTACTTTCTGGTGAGATGGTTGTAACAACCAACAGAAACTGTATGGAGAAAGCGTATCTTGGTAGAGTAAATTTGATCATTTAACTCACAATGTGCATGCTCTAAATATTTAGGAGACACTATTCTGCCAAAACTGGGAAAATCTGATGCCAGTGAACTCTTTGCTCCCCCCGAAAATTGTTGTTCCTAGTACATGATGTGAAGATTGCACAAGTTTGTTTAAAACTGGCTGCAGGGACATTGGCCTCCATTACATAATCCTACAAGCTCTTTTGGAAACTGGTTCTCTGCTTTGTCTCCCTTGTGAGTATAGACTGCTCCGGGGTTGGAGTGCTTCTGAGAGCAACATCCTCCCCTGATTTCTTAGCAAATTGTGTAGTCATTAAGTTCTGTGACCACAGCTTTGTTGCCTGGACATGTGCGCCATCTGCCTTGACCTACCTGGAGAAACACCGCCTTTCTGCCCAGGTTGAATGTGGAAACTTGTGTCCCCAAACAGCTGGACTTTGTGAACTTGGAGTCTAAAATGTAACAATTTTTCAAAAACTTGGGCCATAGCTTCACTGTCACTGTTGGAAAGAGCAAACAGGATTCACCGCTTCTTCAGAAACATTGTAAGCTCTTTGTAACAAACAACTCTGAGGCCAAAAACAAGCAGTCACAATGTGTTTTATTTTTCTGATCTTCTATAGCTGTCCAGACATGTTGATACAGAACAAATCAAAACAACCTGAGGCCTGCTTGGAAACCTATCTGAATAGCTTGTCTTCCTTCTACATTAACAGCAAACTGGGTTTGATTGACTTCTAATATACATTGAATTTTGTTTGGGTTAGTAAGCTTCTCTTTCCCTTCTTCTCCATGAGGAATGAGAAGACTTGCTCTAATCCTTATTTGTGGGAATTGTGGTTTCTTCATATTTAGTCTGTAGAATTAAAGGACACAACCTTGATTGTCCTTTCCTTGTTTCTGAAGGTTTGTTTTAGGAAAGTTGTCTTCTTGGTGAGCAGTGCTGTAGAATCTTCCCTGAACTGGCTTTTGTGGGTCTGCACAAGATGCTAACTTTTAAAAATGAAAATTCAAGGACAGGCCTATGACTATTTGGGGGATTGTGATACACTCATTGTGATATAGGGCAAAATCCAGAGCAGTTATGGGTCTATGCAGTTACATCACCCTCTAGTATTATCCTATGGAAAGTCACATTAACTGCTCCAGAGCAAAGGGCTTAATTTGACTTTAGGATATGGGCCATACTAGCATAGTGATAGACTCCTTCCTCTTGATTGTATTATAACACTAGAAGCATGCCAAGATTTCTACTCTCCTTAGATTTCAGCCTGTGGTGAAGTCTGAGGAACTAGACTAGAAATGTGAGCTGGCTTGTAGCATCATGACACATTTAACAACACAGATTTGAAAAGGGAGTTTCCCTTTCTCTGATGCTATCTTTTTTTTTAAAGGAAAAAAGCTAAATTTGTTCTGGCCAATCTTGAAGGCATACTTTTCCCTCTTCCAGGGAGCCTTCAGACTATCTGTTTTCACAGCTCTTAGCTCAGTTGCTTTGTATGGTTGTGAAACAAAATTTCTTCATTTTGCAGTTGTTTTGAGCCAGGCAGAGGCTCCATTTCTTGGCACACAAAGCAGCATTAAATCTTCCCACGTGTGGTTCTGCTGCACAGTTTTGGCATTTGCCTCAGTTCAGTTGTTGTACTGGATTCTTTTAACTGCTGGCTCATTCAAATTTACGAAGACTAGATTTATACTAACTTTAAAGAAAGAGCTACTTCTTCAGACGCATCCAAAAACTTGGACACCCTTGGGGGTTTCTCACATGCCTCCTGTGAACAACAGATTTCCCCACTACCACCATATCACAACCTGCTTGACAAACACAGTTTGTGATGTGCGTATTGGGACTGCTGTTGGAGAAACAGTGTGTGTTTCTTGGCAGGCAAAACTTCCTGTGCAATTGTCCCGTCTCGTCCCAATTCTTTCAAATGGGCCCTCAAAATCCTTTTCCAAAAAACATGTTCCAAGAGTACTAGTTATGGTAAGATCAATGACTCATCCTTAGATTCCCCTTTGGGGTGTACACACAGCAGCTTTGCTCTCTTCCAAGCAGTTAGTTGAACAGAGTCCAGCAAAGTGGTACTAAAAACACTGACCTGATCCAAATATTCCCCTCCTTCTTACTGGTTCAGACTGAAACTCTGAAAAGAAAACAATTTGTCCATCCCTAAAACCATTTGGACTTTGCTGACATATTTGTCCATTATTATACATGGATGAATTACTGAAGTCCTTTTAAAAAAGAAAAGTGAATTGCTGTAAGTATTGTAAATTCCTCGTATTTCAGCACAGCAGTTGCATTTTAGTAATATTTAGTAACAGTGTTGTATAATGGGCAGTATTTGGCCTTAGTTATGCCCAGTTTCTGGGAACTTGATATAGAGCAAGCATAGGTTGCTACTAGTTTTACCATTCAATTCTCCCACGAGAGGAAATGTTGTTCACGTGACCTTTGATATGGGATATCTAACACTAGCAGGCTTGTTTGGAGCGTACTTGGCTTCTGATACCAGTCGTTCTTTCCTCCACTGCCAAACACCACTTGCTATGCTTTGCAGGACACCGGCTGGACCAAGCAAGGGCTCTTCCTTCTCTGTTTTCTAACCCGTGACAGTGCTATGTTTTCACCTTTTTCAGTATGATTTGAAACAGTGAACATGGATTTTTCACGTCTTCACACGTATACCCCTCCCCATTGTACGCCAGAGAACACTGGCTATACGTACGCGCTCAGGTGAGAATCCTTTTTCCTTGCAGAGAAGTTGCACTGCTGTAAAACTGTGTTTCTGACATGGTACATGTTTAAACTTAGAAACCTGTGTTGTTTCTGCGATCAAGAGATGAACATTGCTCTCTTCTCGTTTCTTTTTAACGGTGGATCTGAGCCAGTGGAGTGAATCATTAAGACCAGTGACTCAGGATTGTCAGTTGCTGTACTAAAGGGCTCCACAACCACACCCAGATACCATTGTTTTGGTTTGTAAACGGGGTTTTTTAAAGATAAAGGTTGTGTGCAGATGCATAGGTTGAGCTTGTTCCATATATGCTCATTTTCTAAATGAGAATAATTTTATCATCACCTACAAGGGCAGTTTTATTGATGGCTTCAATAAACAGCATTTTATATTGTATGACATTTGGCTCAGTGTATATAACTGATGATATGTGGAGCCTCTTAAATACAATTTCTGACTTCTACCAAATACTGATTCTGTAGGAAGCTGCAGGGAAACCACATGGAGATTTTGGGGGGGGAATTAATGGGAGGTTAAGTACTGTGGGTGGTGCAAACGGTTAAGACACTGTGCCTGTTAACCAGCAGGCCGGGGTTCGAGACCTGGGTCGGCCCCACAAGACAGAGTGAGCTCCTGTCCTGTCCTGTCTGTGCCAGCTGGATCCAATCATATTGGCTCTGCCTTTCCATTGGACTAATTCAGTGGCGTGGAGAGGGGGGATTTGCTGCTTGGGTAACAGCCTATCCTCCATAACAATCCAACCCAAGCTTTCATGCTTCACATGCAGCGTATGCAGCGCCGAGCACAATACCATAGTCTTCCAAGACTGGAGGCCTGCCATTAATGGGAGGTTATCAAAGATGATCCTATTTCCTTAGTAATCACACAAATTTTAATGCAAGACATCCAGCAGTGGATCAGCCTCTGTTAGAGCTTTTTCAAGTCTAACAGTACAATCCTAAGCATGCCTACTCAAAAGTAAGTCCCATTGTGTTTAATAGTATTGACTCCCAGGAAAGTGTGATTAGGATTGCAGCCTAAGCCAAATCGCTCTGGCCAGTTGCTACTTTCCAACCTTGAGTCCTTAGCTGTTGACCTTGCAAAATAGCTGTGCAGATGAGCTAAGGATTAGGAAGCAGTTTTTTGCTAATTGTTAAACAAAAATAAAGAAGGAATTAATGCTGAACTTAAAAAAATGGTGCATGGCCTTAAAATTAAGCTCCTGAACCTCAGCCATCTGTTTGAATTTCCAAGAGAGAGTAGTTTGTGGGTGATCTTTCTTACTTGTACATTTTGGTAAATGAGTGTAGTTCCTTGAAGCATATTTGAATGAGGAAAAAAACTGGTCTTTGTTAGGCATAACAGCAAAGCAACTTTTCCTACTGTGGAAATGTGCAGGTTTGCATTATCTTCCTTTTTTTCTCCTCCCTGAAAGAAAGAAGGAAAGTGAAAGCTTTCATTCCCATAATAAAGTGATCAGTATGGGCAGGGTGACCAGATACCCAAACCTCAAAAGGAAGACAAGGTCTTGGACTCCTCTCAGCCTGGCCTTTCCGGTGGACAAGGGCATGTTTGCCTCCTCACGAGTAAAGCCACTATATTGGGCACTTTCACTTTCCCATAGTGCTCAATGCATTTTTGTTTTGTTTTTTGGTCATAACTTTTGATAGGAAGGAGATATTCCATCCGGTCATATGGTCACCCTGAGTATTGGAAAGTGTAATATCAGTCTTGCAGTACAATAGCTCTCCTTATCTCACTTGTGGTCAGTAAAAATGGTATCAGGCAGGAAGATAGTATACACTGGAAGGGAGCTGGCCTCTTTCAAGCTGTGTGAAACAATTTGACTAACATAGTATGTGGATAGCTGGGCCTATCTGCAGGTTGACTTGCATTGTTAGCTTCTGAATGATCTTCTTCTTTCCAGAAGTCTTTGGGCACTTTAGTCACAAGGCCCGATACTGCTGTGCCCACAAAAAAGCCTGCCTGTGTAATGCTATAGTATCAGTGAATAGGGTGCGTTTGCCAAGCGGGCACCAATTGTGACTTCCAGCAGCTGTTCTCAGCTCCTGGTACTTAATTTTGAATGGTGCGTCTGTACTCATGCTTGGCAGAAGGGCAGTGTGCAAACAGCTGCATAGTGGCAAGTGTCAACAGTATCTGGGTAGAGAAGAGAGGCATCTGCACAAGGTATTAAAATCCATGTTTGACAAGGCAACATCTTGAGTTGCTGGAGAGCTGCCCTTCATGCACCGACACATCTCTGGTGCGGCGGATACGAGGGGCAGTGCAATTTGGACTGCTTTGCCTGCCCTATGTCTTGCTGAAGCAGTAAACCAGCGTTTGGACGGTAGGTGAGAAGGCTCTTGTACAGTGAGTGTTCTTCCATTAAAAAAAGAAGATTCTGCCCACAGAATGTTGGCCTGTCAGGTTAGAATTTTTAATTTTCTTTGTACAGGGAAGCATTAATGCAGGGAAGCATTAAGCATTAAGAACTAGTTATGTGGCTTTGGACATCGTGTCAGCCTCTGAGTTTACTCCATGCTCACTTAGTAGGCTCCAAAATCCTAGATAGCTTCCGTATGACTAAGAGGTTTTGGTGTTTCAACCCGGCTTTGTTTTTAATTACGCTGGAATTCAAGGTTGGGAAAGGTGGGGCTCCCATCCAGGCACTTAGTCTCCATGAGGTGGCTGCCTACAAGTTTTAACCTCAACCTTCAGCAAGGCTGCTGCTGACCTTGAATTGTCTTAGCAAGTAATATGGGCTCCTCCCCATCTCTCCTTGAGGAGTTGTATTATTAATAGCAGTGGAAACAGGTTGCCATTTGGTGTATTAAGTATATTTTCCCAGGAATTCAGCAATTTATATATTTCATTTTGCTACAGAACTGTTTATTTCCTGAAGGTGGAAATACAAAGTTGTTTAGAGGTGTGTGTGTGTGCATATAAGGCTTAGTTAAAGGTGCTGTGCCTGTTAATCTAAAGATCAGCGGTTCAAGACACAAGTACTGCAAGATGGGGTGAGCTCTCATCCTTAGCCCAGTTCCTGCCATCCTTGCAGTTCGAAAGCATGCCAGTACAAGTAGATAAATAGCTACCACCTCGGTGGGAAGATAACAGCGTTCTGCGTTCATGTAGGCCACATGTTCACAGACACCATTGGCTCTATGGCTCTAGAAATAGGGATGACCACCACACCCTAGAGTCGGTCACAACTAGTAGGGCAACCTGCGGGGGCACCTTTACCTTTATGTATGTGTATATGTGTGTTTTAAACTGGGACTGAAATTGACCCAGGAATAATATTTTCACTTACAGAACTTCGAAGGGGTGTTGCTGTTGTTGTTTCCCTTCCTTCCTGTTAGTCACACAGTAACCAAGACATCCTTTCTCTTTGTCAGAAATTCTGATTCCAGATTTAAGGTGCAATCCTAACCAATTTAGGCTGGCACAGCTTACCCTCACTCCATTCCCATGGTAGTGTGGGGAGGCTGGTGCATGTCTATGCACTGACCTAACTCCCTCTCCAGGAATGAAGAAGAATTGTCTTCCAGCACCTTTGCAGATGCAGGACTTGTGCTGGGACTTATGCCAGCCTAACTGGGGATTAGGATTGCAGCCACAGTGTCTGTTCTGTGTCCTTATCAGTTGGTTTAATAATGCCATGGGTCTCCATGCAATCACACTACCAGAATCTGTGCCTGAGCATAGCAACCATGCAAACATTCTAGATAGAATTTGGGAGCTGGCGCTTGCCCACCCTTTGTGGGGAGGGAGGTGGGGTGGACTGACTCAGTGTGTGGATTTTAAAACTCAAGATGTTTCTGAGGTGTAAGGTTAGATAGGAACACTTGAATGGGCACTTAGCTACAGGCAAGTAGCAAGTTTTTTGTTTTAATGTAAGCCAATAATACCTTTTATCCCACTCTTATTTGAAGCATTGGTATCTCTCTCTCTCTCTCTCTCCCCCTCCAGCCTCTCTGAGATGGCTCCCAAAACCTGTTAAAAGCAATACAAGCTGTAAATTAAAATGGGACAAGAGATTATTAAGCAGCATGATGTCCAGTCCCACAGAACACCAAGTGATTAGAATGGATCCCAGCTCACATCTCAGATGCTCGCAGAAATATGCAAGGCTTATGCTTCCTCCTGGAAGCATGCGCTGCTGAGACCCTCCTGGTTGCTGATGCAAAACCTCAGGGATGTATCAGAAAAGGCCTTGCCTTACATCCCGCTTTCCTGACTCACTCAGGTCCGATCAAGGGGGGTTGTATAGGGATGCACAAGTGCCAAGTCGCAAAGACTTTTAAAACCAACACTTGGACTAGGTCCAGAAATGAATTGGCCACCAGCACAGTCGCACAACACCAATCAGACATGCTCATAACTCCTCGCCCATCAGGACACAGGTTGTGATGTTCTGCAGCAAAAACGCAAACATTTTCCCTGTCTTTTGTTGCAGTTCAAGTTACTCGTCCTCTGCTCTGGATTTTGAGACTGAACACAAATTGGATCCAGTGTTTGACTCTCCAAGGATGTCCAGGCGCAGCTTACGTCTGTCAGCAACGCCGTATGGCACAGCACAGGATACTCGCAATGAGAGCATCCTTGGCAGCAGCAGCACTACCTACACTAGGAAGGCTTTTACAAATCTGTCACCTAAGTAAGTTTATTTTTTTAACATACTTTGGGTTATTTAATGATATGTACCTGAACGATCAGCACATGGTGGGGTTTCTTTAGGTAGCAATGAAAAGTTGGTGGCCACTAATCCCCTAAAATTTCACATTCAATGTGGAATAATAGCACGTCAGAGGGAACCTTTGAGATCATCTAGACAGTCTCTTTCTTGCCCTGATAAGTAGCAGCCCAGCCTCTAAGGAAAATCTTGAATGGCTCAGTCAGTTTAAGGTCATTGCAGGAAGTATAGTTCACCCTTGTGTGTGTTCTGGTACACAAGGGGCCAGATTCTAACTGGAACAATTTCAAGGGGGAGAGGGATAAAGTTGCCCCCAACGTATTTCAAATTCCACTGGGGCCAGTCTCCCTTAAGAGGACCTTGTTAGGCAAGACGAGAGGTCCTCCTCCCAACCATTAAGCACTCAAGAAAACTTAATACCTGCTCTGTTGTCACTTGAAAGACACTGCTAAGGTACTGCTCCCTTAATCCACCACAAGTGCAACAGGAGGTCAAGTATATTTTCCTCTTATGCCACAGCCATGTCAGTCTGGAAGTGTCACACTGGACTGTTCAGGTGTAAAAGAGCTCCTGTAATAACTGTAGAAGGGGGGATGGTCCGAACCCCCCTCAAGTCAACATACAATTAGAGAAATACCATATAATTAAGAAGATATGAAATAATGACATCTCCCCTTCTCCTCTTCCTCACAAGAAAGGTGGTGTTTGGTGTTTCTGTGGCCAGAGGGGAGAAAAGGGTAGGGTTGAAGCTTAAGGAAGTCCCAGGAGGTGGCAGTGGTGATTCTTTGCCTTGCTGGCTTCTTAAGGTGCAGGAATTCTGCCCGCCTGTTGCAGCTGGTCAGGCTGTGCAGCATTAATGTAAGCAGCTTGTTTGGTGCTCTCTGCCGTCTCCTCAAAGAAAAGGGCCCCCAGTGTCTTGGGGGCAGAGAGAGCCATATGGTAAGGAACCTTCTTTTCAGGTTTGCTAATTGCAGCCATCAGGGAGTGATTCTTTGGCAATCAGCTGATTGGTAATTTGCCTGTTCATTCAGGTGTTCATCAATAACTGGAAATTCCAGGCCATGTTGTATCTGGCTTTCATACCCGTCACTCACTATGGTGCATTTTTGGGTAGAGGGGATGCCATTTCTAATTTAGGTAAAGGATGCCAATTTGGCACTCTTTCCATTACGGCCATAGCAATCAAGTTACGTTAACTTTGTCCTATCAATTGCTGTTGATTGGCTTCTATTTTATGTAGCAATGTCATATTTTGGATTGTGTTCTTACCCCCAAATCCAGAGCGTGCACCTGTAGTTACTGCACCACCTAATGAAAACCTATGGGAAATTCATATTGCAATCCAGAGCAAATTGTTCTTACACCAGAGCAAGGACTCCCTGTAGTTACTCTGGATTGCACCCTTAATCCTTCAATAACAATAATATTTATAATTCAATATATATTTTAAGATATACATTAAAAGAGGTTGTGTGTTGAATCTTCCAATCTTTTTGGAAGATTCAACTAGTTTCACTGGGACTTAGAGCACAATCCTAACCATGCCTACTCAAAAGTAAGGCCCATTGTGTTAAATGGGTCTTTCTCCTAGGAAAGTGTGTTTAGAATTGCAGCCATATTCAGAGATAGAGAGATAGATAATATTTGAGAAGTTTTATTTACCTTACGCAAAAGTAAGCCCACTGTGTTCAGAAAGACTTGGGCTGAAATCCAGACTTAACTCACTGGAAACATTCTAACAAAGCAAACTAAGGCTACAACTCTTGTCTGAATTGTGCTATTTCTTAAAGTTTGTGCTAAAGCTTACACCTAGATTTTTAAGGCATACTTTTTATTGCTATTGGAGAAATAGTGGAATATGTTTTGATTCCCTACCTGTTTACGACTCCCTTTTAAATTTTATTTTCATCTTGGTGCAAATTAGTAACATACCCTATAATCCAGAGTAACTATGGGAGCACGTAAAAGACATTAGGTGCACCCTTAGTTACTGCACCACCTAGTGAAAACCTATGGGAAATTCATATTGCAATCCAGAGTAAGTTGTTCTTACACCGGAGCAAGGACTCCCCATAGTAACTCTGGATTGCGCCCATAATTTTGTACACTAGTACCTCAATATTTCCTGCTGAAACATGTGTGGTTTTTTTTTTTCCTTTACAGAGTTACAAAACAACGTAACATTGTGATCAACGAGTCTGGCTCTGTACGGCGGACCCCAAGAAAAAATGTGTCTGGCTCTTCCTACTTTAGTCACAGTAGTTTCAGTAGCCATGCCAGTGAAGCATCCATGTCCACTCTATTGGATGAATCATCAATACAGGAGCAGACAGCCGTTGATCATTTCTGGGGTGAGTAAGAACTTACAACAGCATGCCCATTGGTTTGAGGTATTTATGCAAAGCTGTGATGGTGTTCTAGGCCAAAAGGTTACTCGATACTCTTACTTGATATAACAAGATAAAATGGTGCTGTTGGATACTGAGAAAGTGGTGGGCCTTTTTAGCAGGCAGGTGTCTGGAAAATTAGAGAAGGGGGGGAAAGGGAGGGCAGACTGTTTTAAAGCAGCTTACATCCTGTTTCCTTCAGAGGCTTGCTGTGTGGGGATTGCTAGAATTGTGGAACAAGCTCATTAATGTCCAACTGGCATGAGGTGCTGCTTTGTCACTGTAAATTGACATCAAGAGCAGATCTGAGCCAAAGCCTTCTCTTGAGTTCTGGTGGAGGATCTGGTCTGTGTGTGGAAAATTCTCCTTTTGGGGAATATATTTGGGGCTATGGAACCCAGGGAAAGCAGATCAAGAGTGACTTGCAGGGCTCTGTTACCTTCCTGACCCCCTTTCTGACTTGTGGTCTGACCCTGTTCAGGCCAAATTCCACTTATTCTGGTTTAAGGAGTGCACGCTTGGACGCCCAAAGAGCAGCACTGCTCTCAGAAGATCTTGATCCTGTGTGAGCAGCGAAAGGTGCCTTTATTGTTGTAGGCTACGTCTTGCTTACTTAGTCTAGTTGTAGGACACCTTTTGGCTTGGGTTGAAGAGACCTGTGTAACCTTATAGTAGCATATTTGAGTGTTGATCTTGGCATTAACAATTAGCCTTGTTACTACTACTGTGTCTCAAGCTACAGTTAGCGCAAAAAGTGGTAACCAAGCAATAGAAACATCTTGTGTTTCCAGTTACCTAGTTTCCCCAATAGTCACATGGGAAATTTTGTTGCTTTACAGTTTAGACTGGAAAGGTCTTCCTTAATTGTGGGGGAATAAATATACCCTTTCTATATATATCCTTTCTATAGTATATATACCATTTCTATAGTAAAATATAAATACCCTTTCTATAGTAAAATTCTCCTGTGCCGCTTGTTTACCATGCTAGAAATAGGAGGTTATTTTGTAGCAGCAGTTAACTGCTCCCTAGAATATATACACCTGAAACTCAAACTAAACCTGTTTTTATTTGTAGGTCTCGATGATGATGGTGATCTCAAAGGTAACTCTGGACCTGATTTTCATTCCTTCAGCTTCTTTCCTCCAATTCCCTGAATCAATTGGATTAGATTTGTTATGGGCAAAATCCAGAGTAACTACAGGGAATCCTTGCTCCGGTGTAAGAACAACTTACTCTGGATTCCAATATGAATTTCCCATAGGTTTTCACTAGGTAGTGCGGTAACTACAGGTGCAAGTAAAGTCTCTTATGTGCTCCTGTAGTTACTCTGGATTTGGGGGTTTGTCATTGTCGCCATTCAACAGGTAGAGACTCTACAGCGATTCAGGCCAATGGTGACCTGTCAGCTACCGAGAACCAGACTGCCCTAAGCAATGGGTACACTTGCAGCGACTGCAGTATGCTTTCGGAGCGGAAGGAGGTCCTCACAGCGTACTCAACTCCTCGCATGCCAGCCTCAAGAATTTACACCAGGGATCGAAGCCAAAAACACAAGTCCAGTAAGTAGCACTTTGTGTATGTCTAGGTGTGTGAAAGAGAGAGAGAGAGAGAGAGAGTTTGATGGCCATTGTTAAAGAACGGTATGAGGATAAGCAAAGGTATATGGGATTGTGCTGGTTTAGGCTCGAATCGGCCTTTTTAGTCATACTAGATGCTGTTTTAGGACCCCCATTAAAAGCACGATACCACAGTCTTTTGAGAGTAAAGTATGCCAATGAATGAATAGGAACACAGTCTTAAAGCCTTGCATAATTGCTTGCTCCAGTGCCCCAGTGGTATTTTATTTTGGATCATTTCTGGCACAAAGGAAGCACCTGTGTGCTGATAGTCTTCTTTAGGAAAGCAAAACATTGTTTTTAATTGAGAGTAAACATAACGGCCCATTAAACCTCACCTTGTGCCTCTTCGTTGAGCAGGAAACTAATGAGAAGAGTGGAGTCTGGTTTCCTTCCGTGAAGCCAAAGGGGGTTCTGGAAGGCCGTCTCCGACTGAGCTGGTCACACCTCATTGCATCAAACCATTTTGCCAGCAGGCACCAGTTCATTGATGCCTCCTGGTTTACAAAAGTCCCAAGGAACTTTTTTTTGTGAAATGCAAGCCAAGTTTCTTTCTGGTCAACACCAGTTCCAGGTAGAACCCTTGCCTGGACTTTCAGTATATACTGTTCTTGGTGTACAGCAAGAATTTTTTTTAATGAGAGTGAATTAGATGAGTGTTGACTTTTCTAAGTGCACCACCTTCAGGGGGACCAGATCTGTCTGCAGAAATGCAGAACACTGATGAATCTGTCACTGCTGTCCATCCCTTCCCCATGGCTTCTTTGGCTGACTTTATCCTCCCATGGCAATGAGCAGCTCTACTTCTCCACCTCTTTTAGTGGAGCCCAGAGAGGTCAGAAGAAACATGTTGGGTCTGTACAGAAGATGTAGTGGAGAAAATATTAATTTACCCAGAATGTAATTGTTCTGCGGAACCCCTTGCCGCAAGATCTGACATATATGCCATTGCAAAGGGGATTGGAGAGTTTAATGGAAGAAAAGCCCATCACAGGTTACAAATCTGGTTTTCTGCTCTCCGAAGCATCTGTTAAGATACTAGAAGCTGAACTAGATGTGGCCCCCTTCAGCCAGATCCAGCAGGGCTCTTATGTTCCTATGAGAGGAACACTTTCATCCCATATCCCAGTCTGAATGTTGGAGAAGGACGACGTTACATGAACTCACCTGGGGCCCACATCTACTGGAGCATTTAACTTAGGTGACGTTCTGCTACTGCTCTTTTAATAGGGGGCTTCCCATTCTACACGAGTCAGATTCTGCGGGCAGCCAAGTATACCACAACATCTTTTACATCCCTATTAGTCCAGCTTTTTCAAATGATTTTGCTGAAGCTGGGCTATGATAATAAAGGTACTTTGTTTTTTAAGCTTCTCTTCCCCTCTCTCTATCCATTTCACACGCTTCAGAGCACAACAAAATAATGCGCCTCTGCTCTTTAACATGGGGAGCTCTTCATCTGTTGCACTTTGCTACTTTGTGGTGTCGTCATAATTTGACTGGTTTCTTTCTCACATCCACTCGGTGTACATCTCCCTCCTTTTTCTCTTGGGAGCATCTTTAAGCAGGATGAGGCACAGATGTGGGATGCTCTTTTTCTGAAACTTGAGTTGCTTCTGTGGTGTGGTTTTTCCCAATTTCAATGAAATCTTAAGCTTTCTCATGAAACTGGATAAATTAACTTGTATTGCAGATAAATCATATTATTCTCCATCTGTTAAAGCTCCACTTTTCATACTGTCTTTGGTGTTTATACTGTACTGCGTCCTTAATGTACATACATTCTTGGTTTGGTCAGCTTCTTGTTTGAACTTACTGGATGTCCAAGGTGCACACACGTTATCTAAATACAACTACCTAGAAGTATTGCACTCAAATATACAGCAAAGTGATAGAGGTACAAAACACCATAACTATATAAATAGGCTTTGAGCATCAAACGTGCTTGCCTATTGGCCCTTAAAAAGGCTGAGATACAGGGATGCAGAACAGGAAATGAACCAGGTTGTGAAAAGAGAGCTCATAGTTCTTTAAGGAACACACAGTGAACAAGTAGTAGATCCATGGACAGTTATTGACAGTTGCTCTAAGGTAAGACAGTCTGTGGTTCTCACCTCTTGACCTTTGAAAATGCCCACTAAAACAATGGGTGAAATGTTGGGAAATGAAATATTCATTGGCCATGGCCTTAAGTCAAGTGTTCCTACTGCGGTGCTAATAGTAGTGGCCAGGAAAACCTCGGATTTTAAGTCAAAATGAAGTGTTTTTGCATGAGAGAGTACAAGTAGGACACTCTATTATCATATGGGCACCATTGAGAGATTAGTCCACTTCTCCTTATAAGCTGTTTCTCTATACAAGGGAACTTATTAAAGAAGTGAGCAAATTGTGATACAGGCTGAGATATATTGCTTTGCAAAAACAATCTCATCTCTGTGCTTAAAGGAAGCATCTGGGATATGTCTTTTAATTTTTTTCTCCAACTTGTGAAACCTTTTCTATTCCACCTCTTCCCCCCCACCTTGCAGCTCACTCCAATTACTGCGGAAGTATGACTATAAAAGAATATCTCAGGGAACATGGCCTGCTGGGCTTGAATGGGGAATCCTTATGTAAGTATCTCTTGATAGTATGTGAACCGCTGGGGAAACTCTGAATATCGCAATGGTATTCTGTATTGGCTTGGAAGACATTATGAGCTTATTCTTTTAATTCAGGCTGCAACCCTATCCGCACCTTACCTGGGAGTAGGTCCCACTGACTACAACACGACTGACTTTTAAGTAGATATGCATAGGAATTGCATATCTACTCAATGTCATTCTTTCATACTTCTAGGATTACTTTAAATTTACTCCTACATCCTTTTTTTGCATGATCCTACTATTTATCAGCTGCCATTCCAGATGTAGTAACCAAAGAATACTGGTTTGGTTATTGCCCGAACCAGATCATGGTTGGATAACCTGGGTACCTCAAGCACAAGAGGCATCAGGTTTGTGGCACACGAGTAGTGGGGCTTGTCTCTTCGATGCGGCATTGAGTAGCAAAAACATATCCAATTGTGGAGGAAAGGGGATGATTATGGCTACAATCCAGAGCAACTACGGGACCTTTTACATTGATGTAGTTACGGTGCCACCTATGGGAAATGCATTGAGCAATCCAGGGTAAGTGCCTCTTACATCTTCCCATAGTTACTCTGGATTGTAGGATATGCCCTATATAATATGCACTCCAATGGCACATTAACTACACCTGTCAAAAGCATGGCCCTGCTCCGGTTGGAGGAATATTTGGAAAACCAAATATTTTTTGTGAGTCACCCAGCACATGAATTGTGAGTCACCCAGTCAACGTTTTGTGAGTCACCCAGCACATGAATTATCTCTTGCGGAGTTTCCTGATGAACTTGCCTGATTAACTGATTCTTCCCACAACCCAACAGGTGATGACTGTAAGGGGAAGCAGCACCTTGAAACTCACACAGCAGCCCACATGCAGTCCTCAAGGTCCAAAAGGGTAGCAAGGACCATTTGGCACATCTTTTCTTATGCAGGTTGATTTGCATCATTTTTATGTTCATATTTTATTTCTCCTTTTTTTCCTTCTCTCCATTGTCAACCACTCTTCCTGCTTTTTTTGTAAGAGCCTTCTTTGCAAAGTAGATTAGCCTGAATTGATTGTCAAGGCCTCTTAGGAACAGTGTCTCAAATACACTTTGCTTCCTGTTAAGATTGTAGGTTGATTCCTCATGAGGTGTTCATCTTACCCTAAATAGATCTTGTTCTGCATATGCTGCAGAACCGTCACTCTGGATGCTGATATCAAAGGGGAGGGGAAAGCAGATTCCTGGGGGTGCCTTCACTACAAGGCTTAACTGGAATTTGTTGTGAAGAGGCTGCAGAGCTGCAAAGCTACACCTCTAGCCTCGTATAACCATGGTTATTTGGATAAGCTGTAGGACCATGCTGGAAAATAGCCTTAAGATCCTTGATATCTCCTGCAGTGAGAGGAATTCTAAGCTTCCTATTAAACACTAAAAGTATGAACCTGAATGTTTTGATTAGAAGACCCATTAGTCGCGAATGCAGTGATTTTCAACCTTTTTCATCTCACGGCACACGTAGAGCGCAATCCAGAGTAACTATGGGGAGCCCTTGCTCCGGCGTAAGAATAATGTACTCTGGATTGCAATATGAATTTCCCATAAGTTTTCACTAGGTGGTGCCGTAACTATGTCAACGTAAATGTTTCTTACATAAATGTCTCTTATGTGTATCTTACATGTTACTCCGGATTGTAGAGTAACAAGGCACTGAAATAGTCAAGGCACACCATCAATTGTTTTTACCAGCAAGGCATATCAGACTGTTCAAATCCCCTAATTTTCCTATTAATGAATGTCAACCCCTAAATTCCTGCGGCACACCTGAGGACCATCCGCGGCATCGCACACTGGTTGAAAATCACTGCCCTAATGGCTTCATTTACCTTCTAAGTAGCATAAAAACAAAACAAAGCAAAACTAGCCTGAACACAACTTGTTTTCACCCACATTATGTTCTTTGGAGTGCGCCCAAGATTCTTTGACTACTCAGTAGTCACTTTCTTCCATCTCAATAGTTCTCTCTCTTTTGGTTGAAAATATTTCTCTTGATTCTTACTACTAACCATCTGTGAGTTTCTTTAATGACTACTGGTGCATTTGTACTGGTTGTACAACTAATGACTACTGGTTGTTGTTGTTTTTTTTGAAGGAGATTTAATTTTGTTGTTGTGCTTCATGGTACATTCCTTTCAGTGTAGTAGTATAAACTCTTTATAACCAACCTTGTGATCTTGAATCATGGGCTAGGTGAGCCTATTGAACTATCAGTCCAAATGGTTTTCTTTCTTTTTAATACTAGTTTCTATTTTCTCTGCTGAGCTTGTGTGTGTTTCTCGATTAACGTTTGAAAATCACTGAAGTGGTTCTAACTGCAATCCCCGGTTCTCATTTTTGTGTGTGTCTATATTTGTCTTGCATTAGGTTACTTTTTGCTACATGTATTGCAAAGAATGGGATCGGCAGGATGGTTTGTGTCCAGGAAAGTGTTTTCCCTCCTTTGGTTGGCAGTTGTATCTCCAGGTTACTTCCGATTTTTTGACTTGTTCTTGTGCATACACCTCATGCCTTCTGTAGCATTTTGGCCTCTTGCAGTACATTGTTTGTTGTCTGATTAACATGGACTGTCAGGGCTTTCATCCATCCGCACTTTCCATAATAGACCACTAATAAGGCTTGAGAGGACCAGATTCCTTTGATTATCACCATCCATTGACGCTTTGCTAAAACTCTCAGCTGCATGACTTTATTTGTGTGTGCAATTCTAGTGCAAATGAAGGCACTACAAGTTGGTTGCTTTTTTAACTGCATGTGTGTTGATCTATCAGTGTCATGAAATGTGTTTACAGCACAAAATCTTGCTGCAATGCTCAGCTGTACTGCTGCACAGTCTCCTCAAAAGCCAGTGGTTTTCAAACTCTGATTCAAGGAAGCTTGGCTTTCCTCTGGGAAAATATCTGCCTTGGTGAGCAAACCTGTTATGGATTACCTCCTACAATGCATAGCTGTAGGAATTTGTTGCCTGTGTTCACACAGAGCTTTATATAGGCAATGAACTGTATATATATAGAGAGAGAGAGAGAGAGCTATATATAGGCAATGGCTACAATCCAGAGTAACTATAGGACCTTTTACACCTACATAGTTATGGTGCCACCTATGGGAAATGCTTAGAGCAATCCAGAGTAAGTGCCTCTTCTGTCTTCCCATAGTTACTCTGGATTGTAGGGTATGTCCTAGGTTAGGGGTGTCACACAAGGCCCCTGGAAGCTCTTTATCTGATCCCTATGATAATTGGGTTCTCGTAGTGTTACCCTTTCAACAGCACTGCTTCTGCTGAGTCTGAGAGATGGAAGAAGGCCTCAGAAGGTAAGGAACTGTATAGAAAAGGAGCAGCCCAAAAGGGGTGAAAGAGGGTGACGCTGCCAAAATACTGGGAGTGCTCAATTATCATGCTCCCCTTTCAGCAGCACCACTTCTGCCAAGGTAATACTTGGCCTTATAAGGATTATTGGGCTTTCCCGTATCTGTAGTTTGTAACTAATGAGTTCCTACATGAAAGCAAAGTGCTTAATTCTGGCCATCATCTGCTTAATCCGTTCAGCAGTGGAAGAGATTGCCAAGGGAGGTGATGGACTCTCCCTCACTGGGGATCTTCAAGCAGAGGTTCAACCAGCACCCATCAGAGATGCTCTAGGAGGATTTCCTGCTACAAGCAGGGGTTGGACTAGAAGATCTATCAGGTCCCTTCCAACTCTGATTCTATAATTGCATCACTTCCTTGCCATTGGCATGCTGTATGAAATGAGTGTGACACCCCTGCACTAGGACATGCCACACATTGGGTTTCACTGGCAGACACATTATGGAGAAGTTTTCCCCGAGGACTGAGTTTGAAACAACCCTCCTATGTGACTGTTTATATGCACACCCAGTTCATCGAGCATGTCTCTTTTCTTCTAGGGAAAGCGGCTGCGGCTGTGTTTTGGTGGCTTGGGACTGGATGGTATCAGCTTGCGACCCTGATTTCTTTGATGAATGTGTTTCTTCTTACAAGGTTTGTAAGGATTTCTCATGGAACCTGGTCCTGTGCATTCTACATCGCAGACCAGCCTCCCTCCTGGTAAACTAGTAGCAGTCCACCACACAGCATGGAAGTCCATTGCTTAAGGGAGAGCAGTCGTCTGGCTCCTTTTAGGCTCCTGTGCATGCCTGAAGGAGCTGTGTCCCCATTGTATACCACCCTTCTGTCAGCCATTCTGAATGAGTCACCAATTAGGCTGCCATAGTATGACTGCCATAGTGAGAGGATATCCAGAAGTATGGCAAAACTGGGGGTAGTTCACAGTTTAAGCTTTAGAAACTTTTAACCTTTATGGTTATTAGTTGACCAGATGCTTAACTTCTTTAGGCAGCTAACCATATCATGCAAATGTATTTCTTTGCAATGAAATATCTCTCTTTTTCAGGTGCCTTCCACAGATATTCAGGTGGCTGCTGTTACTCCTCCCACTGTTGCTGCTATTGCTAGGTAAGTGGAAATGCATTGGCAAAAGCCTATGAATGCACTCCAATCTAGGATACCTGTTTATATTGGGTGTATTCAAATGGGTCTACTCTGGATGAAGAACACCAGAACTAGGGATCATTCACTAAAATTGAGTGTCTGGAGATTTAGAACAGACAAAAGTAAATATTTAATGTCTGTGTTATGAAAGGATCAAATATGAGATTATTGGTGGTTGATCTAATGTGCAATACCATATTTACTTGAATCTAACGCTCACCTTTTAAAGCCAAATTAACCCTGCAAGCCAGAGTAACTACAGGAAGACGCAAGAGGCACTTACTCTGGATTGCTCTATGCATTTCCCACGCAGTTTGACTTGAGGATATGGGCCTTAATTGTAATAAAAATGTAACTAGCCCTACAATCCAGAGCAACTACGGGAGCACGTAAGAGACATTATGTGTATCCGTAGTTACTGTACCACCTAATGAAAACCTATGGGAAATTTATATTGCAATCCAGAGCAAATTGTTCTTACACTGGAGCAAGGACTCCCCGTAGTTGCTCTGGATTGTGCCCATAAAGCAACTGTTACATAAAGTAGTGCAAATAGGTAAAATAATAACATATCTCCATTGTCATAAAAATCATAACATAAACCATTCATGTCATATTATTATTATTATTGTCATGGAACTCATTGTTGTATGCAGTAAAATTAAATTTTGCACCTGCTTTGCAGCTGCTCATTACGGTCACCGGAAAACATTTTTGTAATCTCAAGACTTGTAAAATTGGGGTGCGCATTAGATTCAGTGGTGCATTAGATTCAAGTAAATACGGTATTTTATTAAAGCCACTTTTGTTTGTCAACCAGGCCGTTTCAAGTCATGAAATCCTGAGTTTTTTCCTCTCATGAGCTTTTTTTAACTGGTTTGCTTCACTGTCCTTTCCTCAGGTTTATGGCACTGTGGCCCTGAAGGCCTCCTTTCATTACTGCCAGCACTCAATTGGACAAGTATGCACAGAATACACAGGGTGGAAGACATTGCTAAGGTCATTGAGCCTCATCCGGATCCATCTCATCAGCATCCAGGTGTAAGCTATTTCACTGCATCCTAATAAGGCGGCATCCACAGCTGTGAATGCCAAGAGGCTGATGGCAGCTGGAGAGCATTCTCAGTTTCACAGTCGAGGGAGGCCTTCCATCTGAATACCGGATCTGTCATTTAGCAGTATGGAACGGCACTTGCCCAGTACTGTCCTTGGGTTTAATCTATTTATAATTTAGTTTGTCATTGGCCACACTGCATTTCCCAAACACTGGTGCAACACACAGTTCTTGCAATGTGTCAGGGCACAGTTAACAACAAACGGGGTATGACATTTTGTTCTGCAGTTCGCTGGCCACGGCGGACCCGTAACTCACCAAAATTGTGTTGTGACACATGCTTTGGGAAACACTGCTTTACAAATATCCAGCAAAAAGGAAAGGCTCTAACTTTAATCTCATCCACCTCAATAGTCCATTGAAGTGTGCTTGTGACTAAGAGCACAGTCCTAACCAGGTCTGCTCAAAAGTAAGCCCTATTGTATTCAATGGGTTTTACTCCCAGGAAAGTGTCTAAAGGATTGCAGCATATATGGGGGCATATTTATATATGCCACTCTTGCTTCTGTACCCTACATTCACAAATAAAGATTTGGATGTAAAAACATGCACCCTCCAAACAAAAGAATCAACTGCAGATTACCAGTACTTAAGATTTATACCTTATTGATTCAAATTGCTCGACTTACCCTTCAAGATGTAGGAGGCACTTACTCTGGATTGCTCTATGCATTTCCTATAGGCTTCCCATAGGTGGCACTGTAACTACGTCGGTCTAAAAGGTCCTGTAGTTACTCTGGATTGTAGCCTTATAATTGAACTTTAATTCTGCAGGACCCCCCCCCCCACCCAGTATGCAGTGTTAATTTTTAATCTGATTATGTGCAGTATCTATCTTGGGGCTGTGGGTGGCACAAGTGGTTAAGACACTGTGCCTGTTAACCAGCAGGCCAGGGTTTGAGACCCAGGTCCTCACAAGACAGGGTGAGCTCCTGTCCTTAGCCCAGCTCTGCAACACAGCTGGAACCCATCGTATCAGCTCGGCTGCTCCATGGGACTATTTCAGTGGCGTGGAGAGGGGGGTTTGCTGCTTGGGTAACAGCCTATCCTCCATATTAATCTACCCAGGGCTTTGTGCTTTGCATGCAGCATCAAGTACGATACCAAAGACTGATGGATGCCTCATCTTTAATGTGCAGTATCTAGCAAAGTTGGAAGTAATGGGAATAAATACTCTTGAATTTTTAGGAAGCCATGGAGTTCTTTTATTCGGGCCGCGTCAGTGAACTGGAAAAGCAGATAGCCTTAATGTCTGAGAAGTGGCACCATCGGGATGAAGAATACAAGAAAATGCTGCTTTTGGTGCAGAACTTCCAGGATCAGCTTTCCCAGATGAGTGACAAAAGCGAAATATTGATGCTCATAAAGAATGTAGTGGGCCAGCATGTTAAAGAAGTGAAACCAGATGAATCTTTGCACCCCACGGTAATGTGTTTGGAATGAGGACTTCCTATGGGGAATTCAATGCTATCGTTGTCAAATTGTCACTAAAACACTTAACTGTTTGTTGGTAATTAAGATGCTTAGGAAAGAAAATTAATGTGGGAAGTTGTGTGGGTGGGATAAAAGTATTTTCAGATTGCACTAGATTGTGTAGAAGACAGTCTGGCAAATTATATTTTTAGTTATACGAACTGGAAACCAAAAAATTAGACAAAATTTCTGAGTTTTGAAGATTTTGGGATGCAGAAGCAACACACAGCAGGCTCAGTAGCAGCACAATCCAGAGTAACTATGGGAGCTCTTATGTTGATATGAGAAAAATTTACTCTGGATTGCTCTATGATATTTCCCATAGGTGACACCGTAACTACGTTGATGTAAATGTCTCTTCTGTTGATGCAAGAGTTCCCATTGTTACTCTGGATTGTGCTGTAGATGAGCATAGAGTGGATTGTAATTTTCTTAGGCCTGGATGCAAACAGCGCATTTGCTTCTCTGTGTCCAAAGGAGGCTTTGGGTTGCAATCCTAAGCACACTTACCTGGAAGTAAGAGCCATTGACCAAAATGGGACTCACTTCTGAGTAAATATGCTTAGGATTGGGCTGTTGGTCTCCTTACCTCCCCCAGTGCCACACCTTATCCCACCCATGGAACTCAGGGTAACTTAACTGTCTTGCCTGATCATTTATGGAGAGAATGGCTCCATACTGGGACTGCGCATGCAAAAGATTTGCAGCCTTTAAATATGAGAAGAAGCCGACAGTCTGATGGCAAATTATTGAATGATGCTAAACCTTTTTTTCTATTTTTACCTTTAAAGCATGACTATTTGGCCTTGCATCAAGGACACGAGTGGCGCATTGTGGCTTTGGAAGATCTCCTGACAAAGCTCTCTGAAAAGTCGGAGGTACTGGTAGGCTTATTTCATTTAATTACTTAACAGAGACTAAAGATCCAGGCATGCTTTTCGTTGGAAGGAAGTCCCAATATGCTTTCAAGCAAACGTAGGAAGAACATGAACATAGGAAGAAGATTGCTCTGTTACCACCTTGAACTTCTCCACTGAAAGCCTTGGGGTTTCTCAGTGAGATCTAAAGTGATAAGCCAGCTTTTCTGAACTGCTAAGGCTGCAATCCTAAAGACAGTTTCCGGGGAGTAAGAGCCATAGAAAACAAATGAACTTACTTTTGAGTACACATGGTTAGGACTGTGCTCTTTAAAGAACATGCAGTCAGGCTGCAATCCTAAACTCCAGTTTAAGCATAAGCCTTGGCATAGTCCTATACTGATCTGAGGGTGTCAGGTCATTACTATGCAAGTCCTATGCTGACCTGGGGGAGAAGGGGCTAGGCCAGTGCACAGGTATATGCCAACCTCACTTGGGCTGGCCTAAATCAATTAGAGCACAATCCTAACCCTGCCTACTCAAAAGTTAGCCCCACTGTGTTCAATGGGGCTTACTCCCAGGAAAGTACTCTTAGGATTGCATCCTTAGTATTGCACCCTAGATGTGTTCCAAAGTGTTGGAGAGTGTTATTCCATCATTCAACTATCCCCTAGTCCAGGTTTGATTTGATTTATTGATTTATACCTCGCCTTTCTTCCCTAAAGGTAACCCAAGGTTACCTTTTTAAATTTAAAATTAAGGTTAAATTTGACCCAAGGTTAAATTTAAACATACAATTTAATTTAAACATAATATAATTTAAACATAATTTTAGGTTATATTTATCTAAAACATTAAGTCAACTGATGTGCTGGAAAATAGGGAATATCCTCTGATCGTATAGAAGAGTGAATTATATTTAAGAGCTTGGTACTCCCCTTGTTTTTTGAGTCTGCCACTACCACTGCACAATTTTTTTATTGAAACTAGTTTAATCAGTTTTTAAATGGAGATGTTTCTTATTTATTGTTTTAAGATGTTTTTTTCACTGTTTTTAAATGTATAGGATTTTATTGGTGTTTTTATGTGTGTTGTGAGCCGCCTTACGTCCCCAGGGAGAAAGGTGGGGTAAAAATAAAGTTGTTATTATTATTATTCAAAATCAACAGTAATACACAGCGAACATCTTCATGCTGGTTTCTGTCACTATTATTGTTATTATTGTTGTTTTTGTTATATTGATGTTTTATTACGGTGTGGCTGTGGGTGGCGCAAGTGGCTAAGACACTGTGCTTGTTAACCAGCAGGCCAGGGTTCGAGACCCGGGTCGGCCCCACAAGACAGGGTGAGCTCCTGTCCTTAGCCCAGCTGGATCTAATTGTATTGGCTCTGCCTTTCCATAGGACTAATTCAGTGGCGTGAAGAGGGGGGGGGATTTGCTGCTTGGGTAACAGCCTATCCTCCATAACAATCCAACCCAGGCATTTGTGCTTCGCTTGCAGCATATGCAGCGCTGAGCACGATCCCATAGTCTTCCAAGACTGACAGAGGCCTGCTTTTTTTTTTATTACGGATAAGCCAAAAGAGAGAATGAAGGAAGAATTTTTCACTTGTCAAGGAAACCCAGTGAAAATAAGATTAGAAACTAAGGCCCATATCCTAAAGTCAAAATAATTCCTTTGTGTTGGAGCAGTTACGGTGACTTTCCATAAGGTGACACTGGAGGGTGCCATAACTGTGTGGACCCATTACTGCTCTGGATTTTGCCCTAAGTTTCAATCTGATAAATTGTCTTATGTGGAACTCTATATGTTACGTATGATCTCTTGTGTCCTCTGAAGAACAGATTGTGCCGTTCTGCCTCGTGACTTACTTCCGTCCCCCACAGCCATATGTTGGGTTAATTGACAGACGTTGGATTACAGTAACAACCACCTTAGAGTAGTTTTAAGAGGGATTTCTCCAAGTCACTCCCAGCTGGAGTCCAGCTTCTGCCACCTACATAGTGAGAACATCCAACCCCAGATATTGTTTCATAGGGGGCTTTTGCCAGCTAACACTGGTGTCCACTCAATTGGTTCCCCATCTCTGCAAGTCCCTGATTCTGCCACTTGGGCATCTCTGCCTTCCTGGTTACCCTTTTGATAGCTCAGACGAAGGGACTGCGTGTGATTTAATCACCACTTCTTGTTTTTCAGGGTATCCAGAAGGAGCTTGAGCTAAGCAAAGCAAGAGCAGCAAGGTATGGCTACATGCAGTGATTCCCAAAGTGTTTACTACCGCCCCCTGGTGGGCGCTGCAGCGATCCAGGGGGGCGGTGTTGGCCATAGGAAACATTAATACATATATCTTTCTGTTTAATTGCTATTAAAATTTTTAAAAAATTAATTTCCAGGGGGCGCTAAGTAATATTTTTTCTGGTAGGCCAAAAAAATTTGGGAACCACTGGTAGGTTCACTTGTGTCTGATCCACTCTATGGTCTTTTTCATCCGGTCTTGTGTTCTCCTTGTTTATCAGTGACGATGATGAACAAAACCAGCGCCTTTTAGCAAAGATTAAGCAAGTGGAATTGGAGTTGGCGAACATGAAATCGGAGCTGCTGGGACTGCAGGGTGTGAAAGCTTGCTGTGACTCAGTGGATACTCTGCATGGAAAGGTACATTCAGCAGGGATTGCTTCACTAACAGTCTGTGACACCTGACATTTGTGCAACAGTTGTTGTTTTTGTATAATATTTTTATAAAATAAAAACAAAAATTATATTCATACATTACAAAAACAGCAAAGCCATAAGTTCAATCACTTAAATTTTCTAACCTATCCAACTGTTCACTAACAACCATATTTATTTTCAACATATACTTTTCATCTATATAAAATGTTTCCAGACATCACTTCCATTTCTTGTGTGCAACAGTTTTGATGCAGCCTCTCTTGCTAATCTTATTTCTGGTTAACCCATAAATCCTACTCTGGGGCTGCGTTCTGTCTGCAAGTGTATGAACAGCCCAACTGGTCTCAGGTAGCAATACAGAGATTAGTAACAAGAAACTGCTAATTTTCATTCAGGGATGCCCGAGGCTAATCCCCCAGAACTCTGCCCCCCACAACTGTAGACCCCTTTAAAGTCTGATACCCACCAGGACAGCCATGCCTGTGTCCCTCCAGCACTTTTTTCCCCCAACATGTTCCCCCAGGACCACCCCACTGTGTCCTCCCAGAACTGCAGACACCCTCAAACCGGATGCCCCCAGGTCAGCCATGTCTGTGGATCCCCAGCTCTATCCCCCCCCCAACATGGCCCCCAGGACCCTCTCCAGCCCTGTTCCCCCAACATGGCCCCCCCAAAACATGCTCGTGCCCAAGCTCAGTTCCCCCAACATGGCCCCCCAGGACCACCCCATAGTGCCCCCATGACAGTTGCCCCCCATCATGTGATTAGCAGTGTATGAATGGCAGGAGTTGTGTTCTGCTGGTTGTGCTATTGCCTGATGAGCAGAGCAGGATCAAATCCGGTCACACCTTTGGAGGGGAGACTCGAATCCAGGCATGGAGTCCCTTTTCTGAAAGCTCTGGTTATCCTCTTGTGTTGTTGTGACACTTTTTTCACCAAGCGATGTTGTGTTTCTAGGTAGATGCCCAGATTAAAGAATCAGTCAAGTTCATGCTTTTTGGGAACCAACCAGGAGATGTGCCGGAATCGCTTCTTCAGTGGCTCAACTCCAAATTTGTGAGCAAGGACGACCTGCAAGTTTGGCTGCAAGATTTGGAAATGCGCATCCTGAAGAACATCACTCTCAGCATGTCCGCTACAAACTCGCAGCCCGTTTCGGAAGTGGTCACAAGCGTCGTGAACGAGGCTGGGGTTTCAGGCATCACCGAAGCGGTAAGCCAACAAAGACCACCTCCACTTAGAGTCTCCCAGTTTCCCCTCCTTTTAAGACACCTGTTGTGATACGTAACGTTGTAGCACATCTAAATGTAAAGAGTGTCATGACTTCATGTTCTCTTGGTGTCTGTTTGCAGCAAGCGCGGATCATTGTCAATAACGCACTGAAACTCTATTCCCAAGACAAGACCGGAATGGTGGATTTCGCCTTGGAGTCTGGAGGCAAGTACGGGAGGAAAGAAAAACTGGCTGCCAAAGAGCACAGTCCTCACCGTGTCTACTTAATGGGTAGACATGTCTACTTACCATGTCTACTCAATGGGAATTCAATGGGTCTTACTCCCAGGAAAGTGGTTTTAGAATTGCAGCCTATCTGTTCCATGCAGGGACTATGATTAGCAGGTTAAAGAGCACAATCCTAACCAGGTCTACTCAAATGTAAGCCCCATTGTGCTCAAGAGGAAAGAATGGAAAGGGGAAATTGCTTGTATAGCAAAGTGAATTTTCCCTTAAAAAATCATGGAAACTCAGACGATTTGTTCCACAATCCCAAAATATTCCTATAA
Organism: Cryptoblepharus egeriae; assembly: GCA_030015325.1. NCBI lineage: Eukaryota > Metazoa > Chordata > Lepidosauria > Squamata > Scincidae > Cryptoblepharus > Cryptoblepharus egeriae. The sequence continues at coordinate 29,132,590 of JAREYC010000012.1, forward strand.
AAATGATTTCAGTACTGTAATGTAATACAAAATAATAAAGAAAAAACTAAAATATAAAGAAAAATAAAACAAATTAACCCTCACTTAGAGCACAATCCTAATCATGTCTACTCAAAAGTTAGCACCATTGTGTTCAATGGGTCTTACTCCCAAGACAGTGCCTTTAGGATTGCAGCAATAGGCTATAACCTGCCCTCATTACACAGCCTCACTGATTCTAATAGGTTTACTTTAGAGTACAGCTGCAATCCTAGTTTCCTGGGAGTATGACACATTGAACACAATAGGGCTTACTTTTGAGTAGACCTGGTTAGGATTGTGCTCTAAACATGCCAGGCTAGGTCTCTCAGGGTCCTTTCCATTGCTCTATTACATAGGAGTGAGCCCCATTGACTGTAATAGGCTTATTTCAGAGTAGACATGCATAGGCTGGTCTCTCAGGAGAGGCTCAGCAGGCGCTGGTGGAGCAACAAAACCAGCCATATCCTGGCCTGGACTAATTTTTTTGCTTATATTGCAAGACAAATGCTGCAATCCTAAACACGCTTTCCTGGGAGTAAGACCCATTGAGTACAATAGGGCTTACTTTTGAGTAGACATGGTTAGGATTGTGCTCAAAATTTATTAGAAATGTTTGCTTGTCTTGAAAACGCTCTCAATCCAAGTTCTATTCTATACTGGTTTTTTCTGAACCATACTATTTTTATACTGACTAGTTTCTTCCTAAGGATCTTGTTCTGTGCCTCAACTGGTGTTTTGTCTCTTCAAGGTGGCAGCATTTTGAGTACCCGCTGTTCAGAGACCTACGAAACCAAAACGGCCCTGATTAGTCTTTTTGGGATTCCTCTCTGGTACTTCTCTCAGTCTCCTCGAGTCGTAATCCAGGTAATTGAAGCCCTAGGAGGCTTGCCCAGGCCTTTCTGTGTTAAAGGCAAGTGCTGTGTTTGTATCTGGTGCCTCCTTGCTTTACACTGAACTCCTTTTTCCCCCCAACCCCTTCAGCCTGACATGTATCCTGGAAACTGCTGGGCTTTCAAAGGATCGCAGGGATATCTGGTTGTTAGGCTCTCCATGCTGATCTATCCTACAGCGTTCACCCTGGAGCATATACCAAAAACACTGTCGCCCACAGGCAACATCACCAGCGCACCAAAGGATTTCTCAGTATACGTGAGTTTTTTTCATGAGAAAACCAAATGAGCGCATGCTTGCTCCTTGGTACTCCTTTCCCCCACATATATCTTGTGGTAGTTGTGATGAGAGTTACGAGACTGCTAATTCCCTGTGTGTGTTTGCAGGGTCTTGAAAATGAGTATCAGGAAGAGGGTGTGCTTCTCGGGCATTATACCTATGGCCAAGATGGAGAACCCCTGCAGATGTTCCAAGTGACGGTATGTTGCTATCTATCTATCTATCTTCCCCATCTGTCAGTCCATCCATATCTATCTTTCCCATCCGTCCATATCTATCCTGTCCGTCCATCTATCTATCCTATCCGTCTGTCCATTGATATCTATCCCAACTGTCTGACCATCCATATCTATCTTTCCCATCCATCCATATCTATCCTGTCCATCCATATCTATCCTGTTCGTCCGTCCGTCCATATCTATCCCGTCCGTCCGTCCGTCTATCTATCCTGACAGTCCGTCCATCCATTTCTATCTATCTTTCCCATCCATCCATATCTATCCCGTCCATCCATTTACCTACCTATCCTGTCCGTCTGTCCTTCCATATTCCATATCCTGTCCTTCCATTTACCTACCTATCCTGTCCGTCTTTCCCATCCGTCCATTCATATCTATCCTTTCCATCCTGTCTATCTATCCAGTCCATATGTCCATCCATATCTATCTACCTATCTTTCCCATGCATCCATATTTATCTGTCCTGTCTAATTATCCCGTTGGTCCGTCCGTCCATCCGTCCGTCCGTCCGTCCGTCCATTTCTTTCTTTCTTTCTTTCTTTCTTTCTTTCTTTCTTTCTTTCTTTCTTTCTTTCTTTCTTTCTTTCTTTCTTTCTTTCTTTCTTGAGTATTTATATACCGCTTTTCAACTGAAACGTTCACAAGCAGTTTACAAGAAAATGAAACAAATGAGTAGCTAACTACCAGCTAATGGAATAGTTAATGGTATAGCTGGAGGAGCGCAGTTACAAAGCATACTTTTCTCTTTTGCTTCTTTGTTTCCTACATCCATGCCTGTGCCTGAACTAATGGCATGCTGAACACAGTCTGTTGTAGAGGCCCTCGTTACCTGTAGCTTCAAGACCTGTAGATTTGACTCAGTGCTGCCAACCCCACATCAGAAAATGTAAGACCCTTTTGGGTCATGTCCAGCAGGTACAGTGAGACCTGTGGACTAATATCTGCAGAAATATGTATCCGTGGGCGGAAATGGATACTCCACTGATACAAAGGGCTGACCATATTATGTTCTGAGTATGCCTGTAACAATTTAAAATACAAATATCTCTTATTTGTTCAGTACTGGCTGTTCTCGGATGTCCACTGAAGCTACTGTTTATTTACCCCCTTCTCATTATGAGACTTTGAGTACAATCCTAAACATGCCTACTCAAAAGTAAGCCTCATTGTGTTCAATGAGTCTTACTTCCAGAAAAGTGTCTTTAGGATTGCAGCCTTTCTTAACTATTTCATGAACTGCGGCAGATGAGAAGGAATGCATAGCAACTAGACCGTGACATGAGATCGTAATCCTTTAAAGATCAAGGCACCACTAGCCATCCTAAATCTCTTTCCTAGATCAACAGGATTTTAGGAAGAGTATAAAGTCCTGTCGATTTAGGAAAGAGATTTAAGCACGTGCACTGCTTTGGTGAAATTACCAGTAGGTTGTAATAATAGCAACATGCAGTTATCATTTGTACCTATTAAAATAATATTTATGCCTCAAAAATTAGCAAGTAATCTAATTTCTTTGCTAAGCAATTACCAAGTCACCTAATCTAATTTTTCCGCATTACTTTGAAGGAGGCACCTGAGAAACCATTCCAGATTGTGGAACTGAGGATTTTTTCAAACTGGGGCCACCTGGAATACACATGTCTCTATCGGTTCAGAGTGCACGGGACACCTGCCGGATGAACACGATGTGCGCTTTCCTACTTCTTGTTGTACATTCTTCTGTCTATATGTATATAAAGGGAAAGCCTGGAACACTGGAACCCCTCAGTAAGGAGGGACACATCATATGCTGCAGGGTCCATATTTCTCTTCAGCTCAGCGTAGAAGACAGCCAGCAAAATTATACACCAAACCTGACGGTTATGTGCTCCAACGCTCAGTTTGTAACGGCCAGAAAGCTTTATATCTTTTTAAAAATGTGTTCATTCTGAGAAAAAAAATATATTGCATGCCAGCCGCTCTCATTTTTTGCAACACCCAGTTAACAAACAGGTAAACGTTTTATTACTTCAGAGTATAAAGCTTTTAAAACTCTCTTTGAGGCAGCTAGGAGTCGGCTTTTAACGTTTGGGTTCCCCTATGCACTTCTCTTAACCAGAGATGTAAAAAGAAAAAGGTGCAATTGTCACTCTGGGCAACTTGTGCGGTTTCAAGTCGTTAAAGTGGCTTGTGTAAAGATTCCACATGAGACTCCTTCCCCCCCCCCCAAAAAAAAAAAATGAATGGAGACTTATGGGCACAGGCGCATTCTGACCACACCACCCAATGCTTTGGAGGGGAGGATTCCCATCTCCCCTCTTATCCATCACCTTGATTAAATATGTTGCTAAAAGAAAACTTAATTGGCAAGAGTGTCTCTCAATTCAGGGGTGTCAACAGCAGAGAGAAACAGAACCCAAAACAGCTGAAACATAAACCTGTAAAATAATTGAGAAATACTTGTATTTAAATAAAAAAAATCACAATTTTAAACCTCTTTTTTAAAAAAATGAGATACTCCTCTTAAGCAAGACTGATGGTCAAATGAGTTAGGATGTTGCCTTGGGATTGTAATGCAAATGTGGTTCAAGGGAAGGACAAGGTGTAAAGGAGGAAGAGCCACTTCTAAAAGTGTCTTACGTTTGAGTTGTGGAGCGACAGGAGAGTGTAAAGTAGATGTTGTGTGAATCTGGAAGAGCAGCCAGACTTAAAAGGGGTTCAGATGGATAGACGCAGTCGTGTACCGGTAGGATTTGTTCCTGGGGGGCTTCTTCACAGGTTTTGTGCTTGTGTTCAGTTAATCTTCTCAAAGCCTTGCTGGGTACCCTGGGCTTGCTGCTGTTGCTAGTCTCTGGAAAGCCCGGGAGAAACCTCACAAAACATGAATGTGTGAACAAAAACATCAGGACGTGTGCATGTGTGTGTGGACATCATTTTTCCCAAAAAATATCACCAGTATACTTAAAAGCACAGCAACCGGACAGTAAACCTCTTTATGGAAAACCCTACAGAATATTCAAGTCTTCTTTAATTAACCAGCTATTCACACTTGGATAAATTCAGAGATCTTAAATTGAAAGAAAGACTCCTTAAATGCTACCTTGCTCATGATCTGCTTTTGGGGGATCAATTTCTCATACTGCACGTGTTGTTGGAAAGAAGAGATGGTGCTAACTGGTTTCTTAGTAGAGTTAGTGTATGTCGCACAAGAGTCCTCAAATATTTATAAAATGCTTTCTCCGGAGGGAGGAAGACTGTCCACCTAAGTTCAGCTAGAAACGGAACCAATGGCCTATTGAGAAGAGCTTGCTAAATATGTACAGGCGTTTCATATACTGTAGGTTAAATATATAAATTGGAATTATCATATAGAAAACCTAAATGGGGAGATAAGGGGGAGGGGAATATTTTTGAATAACACTAACTTATTTTTAAAGATAGGACTTTGTGCAATGTATTTTTGTAAATGCTTTTTCAAAAATCTTTGTCTCTGGTATCCTTGGCTGCCTCCAAACTGACACAAAGCTATTCAAAACGTTTAAGAATTTTAATTTTTGAAAGTGCATGTAAAATTTGGAACTAAGTAATAAAGATTTTTCTTTTTTTCTTTTGGGTGGTTGTGTCGATTGTCTCTCCGACTCTTTATGGGCTTTTCCTCTGCCCTCCAAGCAGTCAACGTTGTCCTTAAGGTTTTTATATGTAACTTTTTCTTGGCAAAAATGTACGCTTGACGACCTTGACGGCTTAGCTGGCTGCTCTGAGGCCTGGAAAGGACTCCTGCAATTGTGTGGGAGCCAGAAAAGATTCAGTGTTTGCACAGAGAGGAAGCTAAAGAGATGGGGGATGTCAGACTCTGTTTCATTCTGTCCCACCCTCTGCAAACACAGCATTTATATCCCACCTTTGAATGCAGAGAGTGCTCAAGGGGTGCAGAACACAGGAAAACACAGCACTAAAGTGCAGCAATGGCAAAATAATGCATTGGTGTTAAAAAGAAACAGCTTAGGAGCACAGCCTACTCAGAAGGAAGTCCCATTGTGTTCAATGAGTCTTACTCCCAGGAAAGTGTCAGGCTGCAGCCGTGGTGTCTGCTGTCTCTCCCAAGAGCAGCTGAGACCAGGCTGTGCTCAGGTTCTGCTGTCAGTGACGCTTTGCACAGGTGATGATGTCATCAGCATGTGTGATGTCATCGCTGTGGCTGGTTCTGTCATGGCCACTGGCACTTTAAAGTGTTGATGATGTCATCATCATGGCTGATGTCACGGGCGTGTGGCTGATGATGTCACTGCCTTTGGCGCAGGTGTTTGTGATGTCATTGGTGTGTGGCTGAAGTCACTGCCTTTACTGCTTGGTGCATGACGTCACAGTACTCAATGACGTCATCAACATGTGTGACGTCACCAGTGTAGCTGAGGGTGTCGCTTTAAATGGGTGATGACGTCATCTGCGTGTATGATGTCACTGGCATGTGGCTGATGATGTCACTGCCTTGGAGGTGTTTTCCTGGGAGAGGAGGCGCTTTACTCTGGTGTAAGCCCCTCCCCTTTCCAGCCCTGCTCAGGTGAGCAGAATGAATGCCTGGCCACGCCCACCCGCAGTTGCCATGGAGACTGCCTTTTCTCCCCCCGTTGACATGGAGACGCCACGCCCCTTTTCCTATTGGCTGGTGTCACGTGACGAGCTGCTGTGGTGGCCACGCCCCTTTCTACACGCTTGTCCCTGCTGGGCCGCCGTCGTTGCCGAAGGGGCGTGGCCTACGGAAGCCGAGGAGGGTGCGTGTTTCGCGCATGCGCGGTGAGGGGGGCCTGTGAGGGAGCGTGTGTGCGGAGGAGGCGACTTCCCCGCCCGCAGTGATGGCGGCGGAGCAGGAGCCCCTGAAGGGCGGCGGAGGCAACCACGGCCGGAACCGGGGCGGCGTCCAGCGCGTGGAGGGGAAGCTCCGCGCCAGCGTCGAGAAAGGCGACTATTACGAGGCCCACCAGATGTACCGGACGCTCTTCTTCAGGTCAGTCAGGCGCGCCCCCGCCCTTCCAGACGCTTCCAGCACGCACGCGCTCGCTCGGCCGCGCGCACGCAACAGGCCCCGCCCACACCCACCCCAAGGCCCCGCCCACCGCATTCCATTGGCTGCGTCGCACGTCCTTCTCGCATCTCGCGCGCTGATTGGTCGAGGAGGGGGTGGGGAGAGGCCACGCCCACCCACACCCAGGGCCACGCCCATCTCTTTCCATTGGCTGCGCCACACGTCCTTCTCGCATCTCCAGCGCTGATTGGTCGGGGAGGGGGAGGGGCTGGACTGTTAACCTTTGGAACTCTCCACCACTTGATGGAACTCCCCACCTGGAAAACTCCCTGCCTCATGATGGAGACACAAAAAGGCCTGGATAGAGAGAACTCCTTGTGTTAACCTGGGGAACTCCCTGCCACATGAGACAAGGGGGGCTTGATGGAGGCACGTGGCTGGGTCTGTGGAACTCTCTGCCACAGGAATGACAGGCAGAAAAGGGGTAGGAAGAGAGCAGCTCCGCCAGCAGCTGCTCAGCCTCTCCCGAGAGACCAGCCTATGTGTGTCTACTCTGAAGTAAGCCTATTACAGTCAGTGGGGCTCCTCTGTGTAAGCCTATTACAGTCAGTGGGGCTCCTCCTGTGTAAGGGAGGAGCAGAAAGGAGCCTAAGAGCACAGTCACACCCATGTCTACTCTAAAGTCAGCCCCGTTGTTTTCAATGGGTCTTGCTCCCAAGAAAGTGGACTAAGACCCATTGAACACAGTGGGGCTTACATTTGAGTGGACCTGATTAGGATTGTGCTCTATGAGACCTAGCCCTGCATGTCTACTCTAAAGTAAGCCCTGCTATAATTAGTAGTGCTTACTGCTGTGTAAGGGGGGATTGCAACCTGAGAGACTAACAGCGCAATCCTAAGCATGTCTACTCAGAAGTAACTCTCATCGTGTTGAGTGGGTGTTACTCCCAGGAAAGCAGCCTGAGTGGAGGCACACTATATTGTCTTTAATTGTATTTTATTGTTACTGTTTTATTAATTGTTGGCCGTCCTGGGTGCCCTTTGGGGAGAAAGAGGAATACAAATCAAATAAATAAGTGCAGGTTAATTTGGTGTTTTTATTATTGTTTAGTGTTTCCCATTTGCCAGGTGTTTGACTGGAACTGGCTCGCTTGTGATTCGGTTCCTATCTGAGGAACTGGGAATCCCAAAGGTATCGTCTCAAGATGTGTGGAGTTCCCAGGAGTGCTGCTGAACAGGGCAGTTCAGATCTTCTGGAGGCCCATTAAGCTGAGATGTTCCTGGAGACTTAATGCAATCACTCCAAGAGCATCTGTTCTTATTGGAATAATAGTGGCTTTCTTTGCCCAGCTTCTCTGAATTTCTACCCGTAGGTCCTTCTGCCGCATGATCTTCTCATGTTCTTTCTCTCCAGTTGAAGAGAACAATCTGGGTATTGCCATGTCAGTGATCCAGTCCTGTTTTTCCTCCACCACAGTGATGTCTGGTGTGTTATGTTCCAAATGGTGTTTGGTTTGAGTACGGAAGTCCCCCAGGATTTTGGCCTGTTCATTCTGGACTCTCTTTTCTGGTTTGTGGTCCCTCCAGTTCTTGGCTGTGACCAGGTTGTACTTTGGGCACAGATTCCAATGCATCATGGCGGCCACTGGGTTGTGTCTTTCCAGATAGTCCGTCTGGGTGATCTTTCTGCAGCCTATTCTGACATTCCAGTGTTTCTTTGGCCTCCCTGCACAGCCAACACTTGCTGTCTGTCTGTCTGTCTGTCCTCTATTTTGGCCTTTATCGCATTTCTTTGCAGTGCTTGTTCTTGGTCTGCCAGTATCAGGCTTTCTGTTTCTTTAATGTTCTTTTCCCCAGCCATTGCCCTGTTGCTGTTATCAGTATTAATATTCTCTTGAATGTTGTTCAGGTATTGCCCGTGCATAGCCCTATTTCGCCACCTGTCTCTTCTGTTCTTAACCATGTGTGATCCCACTTTGTTTCGCCACACTTTAGGATGCCTTCTTTGTGAGCCTCTTTTAAGTGTTCTTCCCGACTTCCCCTTAAATACTCTGCCATGGATCGTTTTTCCTCTTCCGCTGACCGTTGGACTTGAATCATGTTCCGTCCTCCTTCCTTACTTGGAAGGAATATATTTATTTATCCCCAAATCCAGAGTAACTATGGGAGCACGTAAGAGACTTTACGTGCACCACCTAGTGAAAACCTATGGGAAATACATATTAGAATCCAGAGTATGTTGTTCTTACACCAGAGAAAGGACTCCCTGTAGTTACTCTGGATTTTGCCCTACATCACTTTGTGGGTGTAGGGCATGGTTGATGGTCATTATTTTTCAGGTTTTCCTGTCTAAGTTCTCTAACCCTGCAATCCAGAGTAACTATGGGAAGATGTAAGTGGCACTTACTCTGGATTGCTATTTGCATTTCTCATAGTTTTCCCATAGGTGGCACTGTAACTATGTCAGTGTAAAAGGTCCTGTAGTTACTCTGGATTGTAGCCTTAGTCCGTTTGAGTCCACTTAACTATGCCAGCAGTATATTGAACCACTGATTCGGCCCATATATTGATGGCTTGGATGGTATTGCCAGCGCTGAGTTTTGATTTTTGAATTTTCCAGACTCTTCTGATGTATGTCAGCTTGGAGTATTTCAAAGTATTTATTGTTTCTGGTTCAAGACTTTTTAGACTATTGTTTGGCATTTTCACTCCCTCCATAGACATAAGTAGGGAGTATTGATTGCAATAGTTGCACACTTTTCTAGACCAAATTCCATTGATATGGCAGTACTGTAAATCCAAAGTGCATTTAGCAGTGATTCCATTTCGGGTTGTGACTTCCCATACAGGTTGAGATCATCCCTGTAGTTGGTTGAGCTTTGTTGATGACTTTGAAACCTTATTATATCCATGGTCTGAGTATTTTTGACAATGGTATCAATGCAAACACAAAGAGTAATGGGGAAAGTGAATCTCCCTGGAATATGCGTCGCTGAATGTTAACATCGCCTTTATTATTAATATTAATATTATTATGTATTATTATTATTATTTTGTATTATATTACAATTTTGTCATCATTTTTATATGAATATTTTTGGGTTGTGGAACGAATCGTCTGTGTTTCCATTATTTCCTATGGGAAATTTTTCTTTGATATACAAGTGTTTTGGATTGCAAGCAGGCTCATAAAGAAAGGCTCCACTATATTTCTTTACCCAGCCTGTAAATTAATATGTGGAACTCCTTGCCACGGGAGTTGAGGGGAGGCATAAAATACCCCCAGCAAGCAACTTCACAGCTGCCATATCTCCATAACTGCAGAAGGGGAAAGACCAGCCTGAAAACTCAGTAGTGCTGCTGGTGAGCTGAGTTGGAGGCTCTTTCCAACACCCCTGTTCCTAATTTGGGGGCTCTGTTTTCTCCACACCGCTGGAGTTTTCCCGTTCTTCATGTGGGACGTTGTGGCTCTCACGCCTGCGGTGATTAATCCCGACAATAGCGTTGCAACAGAATGTTCTGCCGTAATCGCGATCATCGTTGCACCACCTATTCATTCGTGCCCCACTTCTTGTAAAAAGGCACCCAGGGTTGCTCACAGCATTTTAATATCCACTCAGTAGCAACCCAAGCGAGTTACAGGCATGAATCAGCAGCAGAACCAACCCGAACTCGGAGCATTGCAGCCTTCGCACCCCCTGGGAGCACAGGTTGGAAATGTGTTTGTGCAGTGATGAAACCGGTTCCTGCCCAGGAAAACAGTCCTGCTGAGCACCTTAAGACTAATTAATCACCTCTGTAATTATCAAAGGTGCTGCACGTAATTCGGGTGATTAAATAGCCTACACACAGATGTTCAGTTCTCCGCCCTGTGCCTTAGCATCAGGTCTGTGTCTTTAGTTTTGTGGCTTGCGCTGCATTTAAGGGAGTAATCTTGGATGGTTTGACAAACTGCTGACTTCTATGATATAAAGGTGTCGTTTTTCAGAACAGCTGAGCACTGGCACCAGGCAGCAGGCATCAGCCGGCACTGAGCATCTGGGTAGACACCGGGCACTGAGCATCTGGGTAGACACTGGGTAGACACTGAGCAGCTGATAGACACCGGGCACTGAAGAGTACCAGGAGGCAGTGGCAGGCAGCAGCGGGCACTGGCAGGGACCGGACATCCCTAACAGGCACCACCGCGCATTGGCAGCAAGCACCAGTAGGCCCCGGGCATTACCAGGCAGAATTTCACAGTGGTCACTGGGCATCCCTACTAAGCACAGGGCATCCTTACTGGGCACCACTCTACAGTGGACAGCAGGCACCACTTTGCAGTGGGCACCAGGCAAACCTGTTCAGTGGGCACCACCAAGCACTGGGCACCGGGGGCAGCAGGCATAGCGGGCAGCAGGCACCCCCCCACTGGACACCAGCAGGCACCATCTAGCACTTCTAACAACATAAGAAAAGCTTCCACTAGATAAGGCCAAAGACCCATCTAGTCCAGCTTCCTGTATCTCACAGCTGCCCACCAGATGCCTCTAGAAGCACATATGGCACCTGCATCCAGGTGCCCCCTGTCACATATCTGGCATTTTAAGGTTAACCACACCTACATCTATCTATGCATACATAAACACACGCACACCCATCATGTAACCTGGGATGGTCCTGTCCTCTAGGAATTTACCCAATCCCTTCTTAAAAGCATTGAGGTTAGATCCTGTGGCAGGGAGTTCCACAGACCAACTACATGCTGGGTGAAGAAATACTTTCTCTTGACCGTCCTAACTCTCACAACATTTAACTGGATGTCCCCTAGTTCTGGTGTTGTGTGAAAGAGAAAAGAGCGTCTCTCTATCCACTCTGTTCATCCCTTGCATAATTTTGTATGCCTCAATCTCGTCCCCCCTCAAGCGCCTCTTTTTTAGCCTGAAGAGCCCCAAACGCTACCTTGCATCCCTGCTGGGCACCGGGAACTCAGCACCACTGGACACCAAATCAGTTCATAGTGAGTCTTTACATCCCAGAAGGAATGCGCTCCCCAAATTTCATGCTTCTGGGTGCAGGGGTTGGGACTGGGTGTTGATCAGTCTTCAGTGTAAAGTATAGGAAGGAAAATGTGTTGCACCCCTTTTCACCCCCTTCCAGTTTGAATTTCCCCAAATCAGAAGGATCAGCTTCCCCAAATGTCACGCTTCCAGGACGCATAGTTTTGGCTGGGCGTTGATGAGTCAGTGAGTCTGGAGTGAGTCTCATGTCTGGAATAGTCACGAAAGCATATATAGTGCAGTATATCCTTATTATATAGTTAAAAACTAGATAAAAACAGTAAAAACCCAGATTACTGAATTACTGAACTACCCGACACGGATCATGACAATTCCAGACATAAGGGTAGAGGCTTGTTAAGTGATTGAACAAGATCTTTGGAGATTTTCTGTTCCATCCCATGCGCTCCCACAGCAGCATCATGTTCACATACACAGGGTTTATAGGAAGGAGGACTATAGGATGGCATATCCTATATAAACTAAGATATGAACTTCTTGAGACTTCCAATGGCTGTTGTCTCAGGTGACCCTTTGTTTTGTCCATGGTTAAATTATTGGATCTAGTTGTATCCCACTAACCCTACAATCCAGAGTAACTCCGGGAAGACGTAACTGGGTCTGGGTTGCTCCATGCTTTTCCCATAGGTTTCCCATAGGTGGCACCGTAACTACGTTGGTGTAAAAGGTCCCAGAGTTACTCTGGATTGTAGCCTATATCTAGAACTCAATCCTAACCATGTTTTATCAAAAGTAAGCCCCATTATGTTCAATGGATCTTACTCCCAAGAAAGTATCTTTAGGATGGCAGCCTTAGCTGTATCTTTTTAATCCTTAATTTTTTAATTCTTACAATGTCTAATTCAGGTTGATATGTGCTCGTAAGCTTGTAAGATACTTTTATTGTGGTCTGAGACCATAATAAAGTTGGATCGAATTGATGATTGAATGTAAGTAAGGGTGGTGGGTGCAGTCCTAACCTAGGCCAGCACTACTCATCAGTCTTTCCATTCCCCTGGTGATGTAGGGAGGAAGCGCATGTCTGCGCACTGGCCTAACCCTCCTCCAAGAGTGGGAAGAAATGTCTTAAAGGCCCTTTTGTGACACCCCCAGGTCAGCACAGGACATTGGCTGGGGCTTAGGCCGGCCTAACAGGAGCTGAGGATTGCCTAACAGGAGTTTAGGATTGCAGCTAGGCCAGCCTAACAGGAGCTTAGGATTGCCTAACAGAAGCTTAGGACTGCAGCTTTTGTGGATCTCTATTTCAGCTTGTTCTTATAGCAGATTTTATGCCAGGTACGATGCTCTGGATACCTGTTGCTTTCTTTTCCCACTATTCATCTGGGAAACCTTTTTAGACTCTTCATCCCTGTGAATGACATTTATTATTTTATTTATTTATTCAATTTATATCCTGCCTAAAGGAAGGCTACCGGCTTGATAGGCTTGGTTCATGCTCCGGGAACATGAGATTAAGTTGGTTCTGCTCTGCAAAGCAAATGGTTGAAACGGGGCTGTCTCTGCTTCAAGTTATTACGTGGAGTAAAACCATGAGCTTGGCTGTGTCTCTATTCCGGAGCGTTATTTGGACTCTTACCAAAACTTTCAAGGTTATGATTAAGCCATAATCCTTTTTTTAAAAAAAAACCTGCATGTTCACCAAATTCCATGCCAAGAAAAGCAGTTTTCTGACTCCTGCACCTTCATGTTCATAAAGCTGATTTATAGATTTATTTTGCACACGTCTCTGTATCTGATTTTGAGGATCTTAACTTTCTTTGCACAGAAATACCGTATTTGCCGATGAACCCTTATCAAATGATTGATTGGATTTATACCCCACCTTTCACAATGTTTATACCCCACCTAACACAAATGCCCAACACGGCTTACAAAGCTTGAATCCTTTTGTCCCCACAACAACCCTACGAGGTAGGTAAGGCTGAGAGTGTGTGGCTGGGCCAAGATCACCCAGGAAGCTTCATGGCTCAGAGGGGATTTGAACCTGGATCTTCCAGGTCTCAGTCCAGCTCTCTAACCACTACACCGTCCTGCCATTCTGCTCTTGCACTGCACTGGCTGGTTGCAGGAATTAAGAGTAGCTCTTCCTCTTCCTCAACCCTTGGCGGAGTAAGGGTGGTTTCAAAGATTTTGAAACAGGGCATCTTACTATGCCTTAGAGCAGCAGTTCCCAATTTTTTTTGGGACCAGCAGCTCCCTTGATCTCCTGGGGCATCAGCTGTGGCTCCTGTTTAGGGGCACAAATTTATACATTGTATAGGACAGTGGGTTTTTGCAAGGATTCTGCAGCTCCCCCTACCTGGTTTCTCCACCCACAAAAGTGTGGACAGGGTTGTGGCCACAGAACCCAAGCCTATGTATGTCTAATCAGAAGTAAGTCCCATTAGAGCCAATGGGTTACTCCCAGGAAAGTGTGGCTAGGAATGCAGCCTTAGAGCCCAGTCCTATGAATGTTTACTCAGAAGTAAGTCTGATTAGAATCAGTGGGCTTACTCCCAGGCAAGTATGGATAGGATTGCAGCCTTAGAGCCCAGTCCTATGAATGTTTACTCAGAAGCAAGCCCCATTAGAATCAGTGGGATTTATTCCTGGGTAAGTGAGAGCCTCTTCACTGAACAGCACAGGGTGTGAGAAGGGAGTGAAGCACCTCTCCTCAATCACAGGGCAGGGGTTGCAAGAGAGACACAGCCGGACTTCCCTCGCCAACAAGCAGCCAGCCTGCTCGCCTAGCCTTGGCAAGGGCACCCCAGGCATCTCCTTCCAGACAGCGTTGAGGCAGCACCAGAGGCAGCTACACTGACAGGCTTCCACCTATTTGGTGGCAGAGGGTGGAGCACAAGGGCACTCCAGGCAGCGCCCAGCCAGCTTGGTGCTCGTCCTCTGCCATGTTTGGGCTGAAGATGGGTGAACATCATCTTCCCCTCCTGCCCCTTGGCCTAGCATATACTTTTCCTAGAAAGGGACTCCACTTGCCACTACTTGTGGGCCACATGAACTGGACAAGGGGGCTGGATTTAGCCCATGGGCCTTGTGTTTGACCTGTGTAGAGCAGGGGTCCTCAACCCTCACTACCAGTCCACAGTACCTTGGCAGCCAGGCTGGACTGCACCAGCACCAGAGGCCGGAGCCCCACTAGCCTTGGAGCAAACTGAACACACACACAGACCAGTCTCTGGCCATGTGCATGCCAAGCTCACTTGGAATGTGGCAAACTTGGCACACACAACCTAGCTGTTGGGATGTGCATGCCTAGCTTCGCCCGGCCCTCAGAGTGAACTGGACACATGGGACCCAGCCTCTGGGTTGCACATGCCTGCCTCGCCCAGGCCTGGAGCAAACTGGCACGCACAACCCAGCCACTGGGCTGCACATACAGTTTGGACCAGACCGACCTGAAGTGCACATTCACAACCCAGCTGGTCTATGGGAAATTTTTTTCTCACGGTGCCAGGCCGTGGTCCTCAAAAGATTGAGGACCACTCATCTAGAGGGTGTTCAGGCAGCACAGCCATCTCTGCAGCCTGCCTGCTCTGGCTGCTCCATGTCCCGCTGTCTCCTTGCTTCTCCCTGCCTGCCTACATAATGCAAGTAGCAGCGAGCACAGGATCAGCTTGTGATCAAGCCATCAGCTGCTGCCCAACCATGCAGGCAAAGTGCAGGACAGTCCCTCCTCGTCCTGCCCTTTCATCCTAGGCAGTCTTTGCTGGCTTCCCCGGGTGCAGCTTGGGCACACAAGTACCCAAGCAAGTTGTCATCTGCCTTCACCTTGACTGTCTGTCCTGATTTACTGCAACTCTCAGTTTTAGCTGCAGATGCTACTTTCTAGGTGTGTCCCCGACCCCAACACTGGCATCTGAGTGGGGAAAGCAGCAGCCTGAAGACGCTCTCATAAGAGATGCTGCACACCGCAGCAGAGACTGGAGTCACTTAAAGAACGAGCAGATCCAGAAAAACTGGAACTTGCACCAGGGCGTGACGTTCCTGCAATGAAGGAACAGCTTGGAGGGGAAGGTTTGCATTTAAGGATCACCCTGTCCCAGTGCAGGACTTACTCGTATTTACTCAAATCTAATGCGCCATAAAATCTTAATGTACACCAGTTTTAAAAGGATTGCGATTAAAAAATGTTCACTGGCGACTAAAGCGCCCTTACAAAGCAGGTGCAAAATTTAATTTTACTGCATTAAACAATGAATTATGTGGCAATAATAATATGTCCGCGGGTTTATGTTATGATTTTTACCTAATTGCACCAGGTAATAAAACCCACACAACAGGTTGATGTTGCATTTTTTAAATCATAACAGAGTAAACTGTTAAACTAAACTGACCTCTGCTTATAATCAAAATACTGTATTTACTCAAATCAAATGCACCATCAAATCTAATGTGCACCTCAGTTTTGCAGACTAAGAGCACAAGCCTAACCGTGTCTACTCAAAAGTAAGAACCATTTTGTTCAATGGGTCTTACTCCCAGGAAAGTGTCTTTAGGATTGCACAATGGCGCTTAGTTTTGAGTAGACATGGTTAGGATTGTGCTCTAAGGCCGCAGTCCTAAAGACACTTTCTACATCTACGCGGATGCGCTTGCTTGCGTTTAGGCTCTTCCCGTTTCAGCCTGTAGCGCACGGTTTGTGCCGGATTCCAGTTCACCTCTGCTCTTGTTCCTGTTCACAGGTACATGTCGCAAGGCAAGCATGCAGAAGCCCGAGAACTCATGTATTCGGGGGCTCTGTTGTTCTTCAGCCACAATCAGGTAAGGCATCTTCAAAATGGTGTGGGGGTGGGCTGGGAAAGAGGCCTGGGAGGGGCTGAAACGTTCCCTTGGCTGCAGTGGATTGTGTTGGGTTCACGGCAGTTGCTCAGGCTGCTCACTGTCACAACAGTCTTGCAACAGCCCAGTGATGTAAGGTGCACATGTTGTCCATGGCCTTACAACACTGATACTACAATCCAGAGTAACTGCGGGACCTTTTACACCAACATAGTTACAGTGCCACCTATGGGAAATCCAAAGTAAGTGCTTCCCGTCTTCCCATAGTTACTCTGGATTGTAGGGCGAGTTAAGAACAGCCTAATCAAGTTTAAGGCAGTCACTCAGTTCTCTTTTCCGCCGGCTTTAAAACCTGGTGGGATCTTTACAACTACTACAGGGGTCTCCAAACTCTGGCCACAAACCACACCCAGCCCCCCAGAAAACATTTATCCAACCCATGCCATCCCTCAGCCTCTCTTGTTGCTTGTTTTGCTCTTAGGCTGCTGTCCCATCCACACTTTCCTGAGAGTAAACTCCATAGAATTTAATAAGATTTGCTTCTGAATAGACATGCGTGGGATTGTGCCCTTGACATTTATGGTTTGGTTGGTTTTCTTTTATGTCTTCTAGCAAAACAGCGCAGCGGACCTGTCCATGCTAGTTCTAGAATCCCTGGAGAAATCAGATGCTAAAGTTACAGATGAACTATTAGGTGAGAGTTTCCTCCGTTTTGATTTACATGCGGTAACTAGAATATAACTAGTCTTGTTGTGTGCTTTGATTGCCTTGTCGTGAGCCGGGAGAAGCTGGTAATGGTCCTGCTGAATCAGGCCAGTGGTCCACCAAGTCCTGCAGAAGATTTTTATTGAAGCTCACAAGCAGAGCATGAAGGGGATGCCAGGCCTTCCTTGGTGGGTTTTCACCTGGTTGTGCTGCCTCTGGCATGAGGTCTTGCAGCGCTTTCCTGCTGTACTTCATATCCACCACTTTACCCCCAATCCAGGGAAAAATACTAATTAATGACCCCAGATACTTAGTGGACTGACGGTGGAGCGTGATTGTTTGCACCGCCCTCTCCCCCAACACAGGCACAACCTGTAATTTCTGCACAATAATTGACCTCTTTGATGCCACTTCTCCTCCATCTCCTTCGCTTGGTGATGCGCTCCCTGCTCATGGGTTGACCTTTTTTGCCCTTTGCTTGTCGGACTGTCTGATTCAGTAAGCGTGAAGTTGGGAAAAAGCTGATCTCGCAAGCTGTCCGTCTGGAACTCCCGCGAAGAGCGCCTTCTGCGCTGACCGCTGACTCGGGGGTTTGTGAGCAGGATGACAGTCAGGGAAGAGAGCTTCCAGGCCAGCTTAGCATCTTGGCCCAATGTCCTCCTTCTTCCAGCTTCTGGTCCCCAGCAGCATCCTGTGAACAAAGATAGTCTCTCTACCTACCTGATATTTCTGATAGGTGTGTGTTAAACCACTGGATAAGGGCATGTCCCCCCTCCCAACATTTCCCCTGTGGCTCCTGGCACTGCAGTGGAGAGGTCAATTAGACACAGGGTGACCGGATTCCCAAACCTCAAAAGGAGGACAAGGTCTTGGATTCCTCTCCACCTGGCCTTTCTGGTGGACAATGGCACATTTGCCTACACAAGAGTAAAGCCGCGATGTTGGGCACTTTCACTTTCCCATAGAGCTCAATGCATAGTTTTTATTTTTAGTATTTTGGTCATAACATTTGATAGGAAGGAGTATTTCAAAACCGATTTTTGCATTGGATTCTGCTCTTCAATACGAATCCAACGACATATGACGTGATGGGGTCCTGCACACCATTGCAAGGTTCCAAAATGGAGGACAATGAAGCTTTATTGGAGGACACCCTGACAGAAGAGGACTAATCCGGTCATATGGTCATCCTGATTAGATGGTCCTTGCTGCGTTTCCCCGTTGTCAGAGTTGCTCTTGATTTTTAAGATGACATAAGAAGGTTCATAGTTTTCTCACAGTGTGCATGTATGTACACATACATACGTGTGTACGTACGTTATGTTTTCTCAGTGTGTGTTTGTAGTAGGAATATTGTGCTCAGCGCTGCTGATTCTGATTGCCTCTAGAGAACCTGGCTAAAGTTTTCAGTCTGATGGATCCAAATTCCCCCGAAAGAGTGGCTTTTGTGTCTCGGGCGCTGAAATGGTCCAGTGGCGGCTCAGGAAAGCTCGGGCATCCAAAACTACACCAGTTGCTAGCCATCACATTGTGGAAAGGTAGGAAAAGTGAACACTGCAGTATGCCTGTTCCTTAAAAACTAAAAACATCAGCGTGGTCAGATTGCCACGGTAGGTGGCTGTGGTCTAATAAACTAGGTGGGCATGCAAAGAACAGCGGTCACAGTGGATTGTGAACCCAGTGTGGGCCACAAGACCTGTGCAGTGAGGATTATCACGCCAAAGTTGGCCTTGGAAGGACAGATGTTGTGCCACAAGCCACTTGTGGACCAGGAGAGATTTTCAGCGTCGTTTGTGGTATAACACAGACAGGCCTGCTTTCACCGAGAATGAATACCCAATATCCCATTGGCCATGTTCAAGGCCCTATACTTACCTCTTTGGATCCTGATCAATACCTTTTAGATGACTCATTTTCCTCTGCTTGGCCTTGGACAAGCCTGCTGCAGAATGGAAGAAATTTTCTTCCGTCTGCCATCCTGATTCACCAAACTATTTTGGCCCCACTGCTAGAGATGGGGTGGCCAGACCTTGTTTTATTTTAAATCCAGGGTGAACTCATCAGAGGTTAGAAACCTGGCAGCATGTCTGGTGAAGGGG
This sequence comes from Cryptoblepharus egeriae, assembly GCA_030015325.1. NCBI lineage: Eukaryota > Metazoa > Chordata > Lepidosauria > Squamata > Scincidae > Cryptoblepharus > Cryptoblepharus egeriae. The sequence goes on from JAREYC010000012.1 coordinate 29,151,662, forward strand.
TGGGGTGGGACATCCAGACCCTTTATATGCACAAAGTGAATTAGTTCAGCATTTGAAGCATCTCCTTGTTTTGTTCATAAGATCCAATGTATGCTCTTCACTTAGAAGTTCACAGTTGTTAGTATTCTGCGCTGCTCCCCTCTTTCCAAAGGAAAAGTTCAGGTTTTGTACAAAGGAAACCCTCCTTTCTTAGTACCTGTCTGAAAGTCAGAGGTATTTGGGTTTCCACATCACGCCATGTATTGGGAAGATGGGGTAAGAGTTTGTTTATAGGTAGATAGATACACACACACCGTATTTCCCAGCTTATTGCACGCACCAGACCATAAGACACACTAAAGACTAGAGGAGCAAAACTAGAAAAAAATATTCTGAACCGAATGGTGTACTAATATATATAGCAGAATAATATTTCAACCATTTAAAGTCAACAATGGTATTAAGAACCACCATCACTGTCATTAAAAAATGAGGAGAGACTTGAAGGTTCAAGCATTTTTCTGATTTTCCGGAAACCCCAAGAACTCATCATTTGCAACCTTTAGCAAACCAAATTCTATGCATTTGCAAGCCTTAATTGCAAGCCTCCCCCACCCGTGGAAAGGATTGCTAGCCCTAAGAACCAGATCCTCTGCATGTCTACTCAAGTGCAAGCCTCCCCCACCCCTGGAAAGGATGCATAGGATTGCAGCAGTAGGGACCTCTCTCCTGTGCTGCTTCCTCCTCCCTCTTCCCACCAGTGCCCCCTTCTTTTAGCCTGCCTGCCTCCATGCTCTGCTATTCCTCTGGGCTCCATCTGTTTCTTTGGGGGAGGAGCCAGTGGGGAAGCCTCTGTCCCTCCTCCCCAGCTTGCCCTGGCCTTCCTATAGGCCTGCCCTGCCCAGGGAGGCAGAGCACAGCTGCAGAAGGTGCTCCAGGATTGGCCCCTTCACTCCATAAGACGCACAGACGTCCCCCCTTTTGGGGGGGGAAGTGCTTATAAGCCAGCAAATATGGAGTGTGTGTGTTATAGTTTTCTCACCATCCATGGGTGGTGTGTGTGTGTTTCTGGATAGAGTGTTCTGGTGTATTTCCTATATAAAATTATTTATATAAGAAATATATTTATATATTTAAAAGATTTCTATCCCACCTTTCCTCTGTAAAACAGCTGATGCCAGAGGCAGCAAGCTCTTGGGTGTTAGTAGTGCTAGGCAGGCGCTGCCCACATTTCCCCCCCTCTGTTCAGCCATAAAGACCAGGGATCTTAAACAGACCAGGAGTTACATTCTCCAAATTCATCCCTGTTTCTCGAGTGTGTTGAAATCATGAAATATGCCAAGCAGAAAGTTCACACTTTATTATTATTATTATTATTTTATTTACGATCCATTATTATGATTATTTATTTACGATTATTTTATTTACAGTATTCTTCTTCCTTCCTAGAACAAAACTACTGTGAATCTCGGTATCACTTCTTGCACTCCACGGACGGCGAAGGGTGTGCAAACATGCTGGTGGAATATTCCTCGTCCAGGGGATACCGCAGCGAAGTGGACATGTTTGTAGCTCAGGCTGTGTTGCAGTAGGTGTTCTGCTTGCCTTTCAAAATATTGGGTCTGGGTTTGGAAAAGGAGACGGTCTACGAGCTGCAGGTTGTAGTACAATCAAGAATAGTAGAGCAGTTGAGAGAGAGAGAGAGAGAGAGAGCACCTTGAATTAGACATAATATCAAACTTATTTCATACAGAGAGGGCTGAAGTTAGCATTGATGATGTTTTCCAAGGGTCAGAGTCTAATCTTATACATGTCTACTCGGGAGTAAATTTCAGTGGGGCTTAGGAAAGTATGGAAGAGAAGCTCTCAGCGGCCATATCAGATGGTGATGCGGGCCATATTTCCTCCGTGGGTCTTGAGTTTGACCCTTGAGATTTAGACTGTCCCGAAAGAATTTTTAATAAGCAAGGATTTAAAATAATTTTAGCTGGGAATTAATCATGCCAAAGGTTGAATGAGGTGGGGAGGTAGCCAGGCGTGGTATTAAACCCTAAATATCTGCAGTTCATAACAGTCAGGCTGCAATCCTAACCACACTTTCCTGGGAGTAAGTACTGTTGAACACAGTGGACTTACTTCTGAGTAGACATTCTTAGGATTGCACCATCAGTGGATCTTAGGGGAGCTGATCAACGTACCAATAGGTGCTGCCTTCATCCTGCATAATGGAGTGAAGCTTATTAAGCCACGCTTGTCATCGTCACCTTCCCTCAAATGGATGCTAATTTTTTAACATCCCCCCCAAAAAATGTTTACGTTCTGTAACTTTTGTGCTTCTTGTTTCCTTCCAGATTCCTCTGCTTGAAAAACAAAACCAGCGCGTTAGTGGTTTTTACAACATACACACAAAAACACCCCTCCATAGAAAGGGGCCCTCCCTTCGTACAGCCGTTGCTCAACTTTATTTGGTTTCTGCTGCTGGCCGTTGACGGGTGAGGCTCAATTCAGTAGCCCAGCACTGAGTTTGCTGGGGGGGGGGGGGAGGTTGGCCCTCCAGCTTGCTTTGAACTTATTGCCCCTTGTTTCTGTTTCAGAGGAAAGCTAACAGTATTTACAGTATTGTGTGAACAGTATCAGCCTTCATTGAAGAGGGACCCCATGTATAATGAAGTAAGTGCTTGAAATCCCTGGAGTTGGCTGCAGGTCTGGCCTTTGCAAGGTAGACCCTTCAGCCTGGCTTAGAACCCCACAGCAAACAAATCCCGTTCTTTGTTTCAAACATCCCTCCCAAACCATGGTCACAGCATCTCTGTCACAGTTTGGCATGAGGTATGAAGTGGCACCCCAGGGTTTCCTGGTGGCGCATGTCCTCTGGTGGCACAAGTGGTTCAGACACTGCCTGCTAACCAGCAGGCCAGGGTTTGAGACCCAGGTCCCCACAAGGCAAGGATTTCCTGCTACGGGCTGGGGGTTGGACCAGATGATCTGCTGGGTCCCTTCCAACTCTAGGATTCTGTGATTCCTTTGAGCATCTGAAATCACTTTGAAGCCAACCATGACTTGAGCTTACCGATGATTTTATGGAATCTCAACCGAGTCAGCAATAATAATAAAACCCCTTTTCTTCCTTTCAGTATCTAGACAGAATAGGACAGCTCTTCTTTGGTGTCCCCCCTAAACAAACCTCATCCTACGGCGGACTACTAGGTAAGTGCACAGTGGTGCAAAAGTGAATATCTTCACAGGGAGAGGAGCGGCAGTGAACTATTTGCTCACCACTACTTGACACGTGGTTGCTGACAGCCTCTTTCTTTCACCCAAGGCAGCTTATAATCAATAAAAGGCATAATGAAATACAGGTAAAAACAATTAGATACAATTAAAACCACAGAATACTATAAAAATAGTATAGAATGTTACGCAGTCAGCAAATATATATATACACACACACACACACACACACACATATACATATATACATACACACACACACACACAGTGGTGCCTCACATAAAGAGCTTAATTCATTCTGGAGGCCTGCTCTTTAAGTGAAATGCTCTTTAAGTGAAGCAGATTTTTCCATAGGAAACAATGGAAACTCAGACGATTGGTTCAACAACCTTCAAAATATTCATATAAAAATATTAACTGCATGTAAAAATGATGACAAAACACTGTAGTTGCATTCAAAACATGCATTCAATGTGCATGATCCTATGAAGTCTACTTAGGCTGCAATCCTAGACACTTTCCTGGGAGTAAACCCCATTTAACACAGTATAAGCCGAGGATGGGAACTGCAGTAGGTTCTGGTACTGGTTCCTTGTAGCCTTCTTGGAACTCATAGGCTGCAATCCTAAGCACACTTTCCTGGGAGTAAGCCTCATTGAACTTAGTGGGGCTTACTTCAGAGTAGACATGCATAGGACAGGGTGGCCAGATGCCAAACCCAAAATTCCTACCCGCTTAAAAAAATTGCCAAAAAATGTATTTTTTATTTTTATAGTTTTGGTTCTTTGGCCATAACGTTTGATAGGAAGGAGATAACTCAAAACTGATTTTTGCATTGGATCCTGCTCTTCAATACAAATCCAACAGTATATGACAGGATAGGGTTTGATCCCACGTTTCAGTTCACCTGAGTATAAGCCGAGGGGGCTTTTGGGGCCCAAAAACCTCGGCTTATACGTGAGTATATACGGTCATCTTAATTCGTATTCACTAAGAAACACTTCGGGGTATTGAAAACTGAGATGAACTCATAGGGTTTAATGAATTTATAAGTTCTTTAGGCAAAGTCTGTCGCTCTCACTTGGTAGTCTAAGCATGTGAAACTGGTTTGGTCTGGTCTGATGGCAGCAGATTGTGTCCCAGCAATGAAGCTGAACTGGTGTTGGGCACTGCCAGCCGAAGGGTCTCTCGGAGAGGTTATGGGAACGTCCCCTGCTCCCATCCCGCGTCAGCAGAGAGTCCATTTTCCCCTTCTTGCCTGTGCTTTCATCCTAGGCAACCTTTTAAACAGCCTGATGGTAGCCGGGGAGGAGGACGACACGGAAGACGGGCAGGAAGACAGCAGCCCCATCGAACTGGATTGAGCTCTTCCCGAGCCGCCCGGGATCTGACCCCGCACTCACTTGGAAAAGACCTTTGAGAACAAGCCCTGCGACAGTCTCGGAACAGATCCACAGGCTTTTCTGTTCTGTTTAAAAGAAGGGCGGCTGAGATGTTTGTACTGTTTTGGTCTATATTATTTATGTACAAAAATGAAGCTGGGTGGCCAAGAGAACTGATTTGGTGTGATCCTTAGCGGGACTCCCGCTAACGCCGACTGGGTGATGGACTGAGACAGCCTTCTCTGTGATTCCGTGCGCAGTATTCCCTCCTCCCGTCACGTCAATACACGTGGATCCTTTTGCGTCTTATTTTGGAAACGGCATTTGGAGGGAGGGAGAGGGGGGTCTGCTTAAGTTAACCAATTAAGTGCTCAAGGGAGTGTTTGAGAGGCAGGGTTTTAATTAATTAATTAATTGCTTGAGAAGGCAAGCCACGGACCTCGTGCCAAAAGCATTTCAAGGTCAGCCAAAGACGATGCTAATTTGACAACACCAGATTTTGGAGACTGAGGGTGGGGGGAAGATTAGCATGTGGGCTGCCTTGAGCGTCGCATCGAAGGTTGTGGTGTTGAGCCACATCATTTTATGGTCAGACTAGACCTGACGGGGGTCACTTCCTCCCTTCCCTTTCCTGGACCACAAAAAAAAAAAGAATTGGGGTCCAAGGCAGAGGATGAAAAGTGGAGAAGAACAATCATTCACTGACTGTTTTCCTCCACCATCCTCTTCATCTCCAGTCTTTTGTAAGTCTGTGGAGTGGTTTCAAGGGTGGCGACCTTGGCCGCTTTCTCATAGCAGGATCATGCTCACCTCTGAAGGCTCAATCACAGCAACTCAGTCCAGGAATACCATTATGTACGTGTACAGCAGCTCAAATACCTCTCTGACTCCCTGGGGAAACGGTGGAATCCTGTGCCGGCTGGGCAAGCAGGCGGCGGCCCCACCAAAACACTACATTTTGGGCACATGTAGATGTTTTGAAAACAGGGTGATGCTTCAAGGAGGAAGGGGACGCAGCAGACTTCTTGGGTTTCTTTTTCCTTGTTTGATATTTATTTTTATGGAATGATTTATTGATTCATTTCACACTTGATGTAAAAGAACAAAAGTGCGAGCAACTGCAAACCACACACACGAGGCTTAACGTAATTCTACATCTCGTCTCCTTTTAATGCACAACAGCAGATGTTTGTGGTATTAAAAGAGGAAAGGGGGAAACACTTTATTTTTTCACATTTAAAATAAAAGGCTTAGATTAATACCGTGATCATGCATGAGGGGGAAGACATTTTTATTTACTGTAAAAAAGAAATTAAGGATGAATTTGTGTTAATTGTTGAGTATTAAATAAATACTTTATACAGGGAATCTCTTGTGTTGTTGCCTTTGAATCACTTGCATGGATTTATGATTTTCTCTGGCTTCCAAGGACCTCCAGCAAAGATCTGCAGTCGCTGCCGGGGATGCTCTGCAGTTTTTGCCGCAGCCAGCCTGGCTTGGGCGCTGCAGCCGCTCCTTCCGAGGAGCCCTTCGTTGCAGACCCTTCAATCGGGCTCTCCGGAGGAATCTGTTTTTTAATGCCTTTCTGCAGCCTGGCTCAGCTCAACGTGATGCTCACTGTAGTTCTGGGCATTCTTGCTCACAGGTAAGCCCCACAGGTTAGGTTATTCTTCTCGGGAGCATAAAATAGCAGCTCCCACAAAGCTTGCTAGTCATCGCTGAGACCAGCTCTTGCCTTCGTTTACCTTCCCCCTCAGAAATCTTCCTCCCTCTAGTAAAATACTTTATTTCAGTAGTTCTTAACCTGGGTTCCATCCAACCCAGGGGTTCGGTGAGTCAGTCCGGGGTTCGGATGAGGTGTCTGTCCATTCAAATCACCAGGGCTGCCAGGTGCATATACTTTTCTAACGAAAGACAAAACATTTTATTTTTCCAACTATGAAGGGTTCAGTGAATGGATGTATGAAACTTGTGGGGTGATATTTGGGGAGGGGGCTTCTGTGATGGAGAGACCACCTAAGAACTGGTTTTTGGAAATTCCAAGTGAAAAGGGGTGCAATGTGGTTTCCTCCCTAGGCTTTCCATTGAAGAATCCCTGACTGATCAAGGCCCAACCCCAACCCCAGATCCCACACCTGGACCTAGAAGCAGGAAATTAGGGGCATGACATGGTTTCCTCCCTAGACTTTACATTGGAGAATCCCTGGCTGATCAAGGCCCAACCCCAGATCCCACACCTGGACCCAGAAGCATGAAATTTGGGGCAGGGGTTCCTTGTGTGATGGAGACAGCACCTAAGAACTGGTTTTTGGAAATTCCAAGCAGAAGGGAGTGAAAAGGGGCACAATGTGGTTTCCTCCCTAGGTGTTACTACAAACACCATACTGAAGTTGTGGAGCTCGCCACCAGGCCAGGGCTAATATCCTCACCATCCCCATTCCTTCTACCTGTACTGACAGAACTTGGTTATGAATGTAACGTTATGATCCAGTAGGTTATGATCATAAGGTTATGTATGTTATCTAGTATGATCATATAAGTTATGATCCTATGATCATATAGGATCCTGTGATCATATAAGTCAACCTATGATCACATAGGTTATAACCTGGTTATGATCCAGTAAGTATGATTCTAGTTATGATCCAGTAAGGCCACACCAGTAAGGATCATGACACAATGGCAGTTGGGGTGCCCAAGTGGCCATCAATCGGTTCCATTAATTGCTTAATGAGTGGGCTTCACTCCCTCTCTGCCTGCCGGCAAAACTACGATGCTTTTTCATGAAGTCTGTGCATCTGAAGGAAGTTGGGAAATGGACGGGGAGGACCTTGTGAAACAAAAGACAAGTTGTGAAATCAACAAAGAGCAGTTTCTCCCGTGTAGAGGGCTCCGTGGCCTGTGCGTGTCTCAGGCTGGCTAACTGGAGGAAACCCTCTGAGCATAATAGTGCAACCCCTCCATGCTGTGTGAAATGTAGGCAGGAAAGCAAGAACAAAGAGGTGCATGACGGAGAACCTGCCCTCCAGGTGGGTTCTCCTTTGCTTCTCATCTGCAAAATTGAACCACACGTCACCACCTTTGATTGGACAGAATAATAATTTATTGGCTGGAGTTATGTTTAATATCACATATTTATTACCAATGACTTAACAAATCTATACGTTGGACAAGAGAGCATTTATTTTACAAACACCAAGAAATAAATGCATTGTGTCATTTGCACTCTAGAGGGTTCTCCAGTCCTCCTTTTTTATTGTTTTACCAGTTTTGAGAAAAAATTCAAAGTTATCACATGTTGCCAATGTTGGTCCTCCATAAATGCCCCCTTTAGATATCAACTTCAGCCACAATCATCATTGCAGAGACTGAGGAGAGGCAAAGGAAGATGGTTGGTTAGGGAGGAAGCGCCAACCAAGAACATGTCTGCAGGAGGAGGAAGGAGACCCACCAATGATTCATCTTGTCAGTACAAATAATAGACGTAAAGGTGGGCGTGCTCACCATGGTTCGTAATCATAGGCATGTCGGGGGGCCACGGAGGTGTCTGTACTCAGTACTGGTAAATTTCCTACATACTGTTTTCAAGGTGCTTTATAAACAAACAAGATATTACTATTTTTTAATCAGAGGAGGAAAGAAAGGGCTACTGTTGCTTCTTTCCTGCTCTATTGGGTGACATCTCAGAAGAAAAGCACCAGCAAGTGCAGAAGTTACAAACACCCCAGTGAAATCCAGTCTGGGACATCTGACCTTTCCTTTGAAGGATCAAAAGGTCCAGCAGAGGAGGCAGCCCCATCACTGGAGCAAATGATCACCAGAGGTCTGAAAAGGTGCAGAGATGTCTCCGTGGAGAAGCAGAAGGCCACAAAGGGTGAATGTTGTAGACTAGAATACGGGGCTGCACCTCCTCTGCGTTGGATTGTGCTTGAGAATGCCTTTCATGTTCCACACCCCTTCGTTTCCAGTGGGCAAGTCCTTGGGATTCCCACAGGGGTCAGCTAGGTCTCCTACATCAGGGGTCCTCAACCTTTGGAGGATGCTGGACCGGTTCCGTGGGAAATCATTTTTCCACAGGACGCCAGAGGCCGCACATGCACAGTTCAGTCCAGACAGGCGCAAACTTCACACGTGCAGCCCAGCACCCAATCTTTTCATGCCCAGTTCACTCCTGCCTGGAATGATCTGAGCATGCACAGCCTTAGTGCAAGCTTTCCAGAGGACCAGAATTGGCCAAACATGTCCGGCTTTTGCTTATTGGACCGGACCATCCGGTCCAATAGGCAAATGTCCAGCCATCTGGGGGGTGGGAGAGTGCGTGGGGGCACTTGGAGGCAGTTAAGAGGCAGCTGTGGCACAATGTGGCTGTTTGGGCCGGCCACAGCGGCCACTGTAAATAGCACGCGTGCACAGCATCGAGACTGCATAGCGTGCGTGTGTGCCAGAAGCAACGCTTCCTATTCCTCCCTGCGGCCAGCCATGTGTGCCGCCTGATAACCTGGTCACCGGACCTGGCCAGGTCATCAGGAGGTGTGCCACAGGGAGGAATAGGAAGCATTGCTTCAGGTGTGCATGCACGCCATGCAGCCCTGACACTGCGCACACATGCTGTCTACAATGGCTGCCAGCCAAAACTCAGCCACATGGTGCATGCCTGCCTCTTAACCGCCCCCAAGAGCATCCACTGGCTCACCACCCTCCACCATACACCTTCCCAGCAGGCAGCAGCAGCCCAGGTAAACCTCCTATCCTCCATGTCTACTCAGAGGTAAGCCCACTGAGTCAATGGAGCTTACTTCTGAGTAAAGGGTGGCCATATGCTGGCACCCAAAAAGGAGGACAGGGTCCTCCCCAGTTTTTGAGTCTGGATTTTCAGTGGAAAACTGGACTTTTAGGGGACCCTGTCCTCCTTTTTGGGTGCCAGCATATGGTCACCCTGCCATAGTGTGCCCAGATTGCTACTGCTTGGAGTGATCTGCACTTGTCCATCCTGCACCGACTGTGCATACCCAGATTGCTGCTTCCTGGAGTGATCTGGGCTTGCACAGCCCAGCGCCCAGGCTGCACCTACTCAGTTTGATCCAGGCAGGAGCAATCTGGGCATGTGCAGCTCAATGGCTATGCTGTGCATGCCCAGTTCATTCCCGACTGGGCACAAACTTGGCAGGACAGGCAGCAGGACCATGGTCTGGCAGTGGTCCGTGGACCAAGGGGTTGAGGACTCCTGCCATATATGATTCTAACCTACCTGTACAGAAAAGGATCAACTTTCAGACGGTGTTGTGACTCTGCATCGGACTTGCATTCTGCATTCTACTTGTGTGTCTGCTTGAACAAAGTCTGTATTAATCACTGGTAACATTTACGTACATCATGAAACCACACAACTCAGGTGTTGCCACAATCAGTGACATCCTTCACATTGTGTTGTGCTGTGAAGTTGATGGGCACAGTTATTGAGGTGAGTGGAAATGCAGGTTGAAGTAAAATCACGACAACTGTGTGCTTAGGCAAAAATGGCAGCCGTAACAGCCAGCAAGGCTGGCTCTGGACCTGCAAGACGGGGTTGTTGCTCTAAGGATCATGGAGTGGAGAGAATATTCCAGAAATTGGAGGAAGCTGGATAAAGTTGATGTGCATGGGGGTTGATGTGGATGAGGGGAAGTTGCGCGTGGGGGTTGATGTGCATGGGGAGATGATGCGCATGGGGGATGATGTGCATGGCAGTTTGATGCGCATGGGCCATGTTGCGCAGGGGAGTTTATGCACATGGGGGAAAGTTGCACATGGGGGGAAGTTGCACATGGGTTGATGCGCATGGGCGGTTGATGCGCATGGAGGATGTTGTGCTGTGGGGGGATGATGTATGGGGGAATTTTAATCCCGCAACGCAGGTACGCTTTTTGCTTACCCCCAGAATGCTGTGACGTACAACTTGGCTCACTTGTGCAAGTCATCAGACTCATTACACCAGACCCAGGTGTAATGAGACCCAGGTGAAGGTCCCAGGCGGGTCTCAGAAGACCCAGGTGAGGCATGGAAGGTCCCCAGTTGTGATGGTGCAAGGGGCTGTTTGAAAGTTGCCATGCTCCCTGTGAGGCTATCAACACAGTAAGTAAGCAGCAAAGTATAGATTCAATGGAACCAAAGTTGGTACTAAAAATTCGACATTTAGGCAAAACTGGTCCCTATTTGACCACATCAGCGTAAGAAAATTAACCCACTGCTAAGTACCCTCTTTATTCAAATCTAATGCTCAATTTTTTCAGCCAGTCTCCAAAAAGGGGGTGCACATTACATACAACAGTGCATTATATTCAAGTAAATTTTGATTATAAGTAGGTATTTAACTGTTTATCGTATTTTAATAAAAAATGTAACATAAACCCATCGTTGTGTGGGTTTTATTACCTGGTAAAAATCATACCATAAACCCATTGTTGTATTATTATTGTCATGTAACTCATTGTTATACGCTGTAAAATTAAATTTTGCACCTGTACAATACAATCCCCAGTAAGCGTTGTTGTTTTTTCATCACGAGATTTTTTAAAATGGGGCGCATTAGATTCGATGGTGCATTAGATTCGAGTAAATATGGGTATATTCCCTTCTTGCTCACCCTACTCGGTTAAGGATGCATTTCTAGCAGAGTAACCCAGAGTCACTCCCATGCCACAAAAACACTCGACTCTATCAGGAGGAAGCTGACATTAAACAAAGAAATGAGGAATGTAATGAAAGCTGAAGGATTTTCTCATCACGCTCACCAAACCCAGTGCATCAACCATGCATTTTTGTGCCCAGACACTCCTCTGGCGCATGACTGAAGCAGGAGAGGTAATGGGGACCATGCGCTTGATGTTCAGCTCGTTTTAGCTCAGAACATGCCAGGCTTGGAGGGGTTCCAGACTGGGTGCCGCCCGTCACCCAAGTGTTGTGACATCCTCTGCAAGAAGGTGCAAATCTTGGAGGCCGACACTGGAAGGGTGACAAGTGAGGAGCAACAGCGGCAACAGAAAGAGTGGAACTAGCTGTTAAAACAGTTGCCATCAACGAAATCTGTCGTGGCTGTGGCGGCAAGGCGGAGGTTGGCATTTGCTCACATTGCAGTGTCATGCAAGGCTCTTCTTGGGTTTTTACTGGTCCTTCCCAGTCGTGGACTGGGCAGAAGCCCAGCAAACATCTCCCCTCCAAGGGTGTTTTCGAGATGCACTTGGGCTCCTCTGCAAATGCAATGGTTAAAACCTTTAGGAAAATATTCTGGACAACAGTGTTTGGTTGTTATTGGTTAGCCAGCTGCAAAGAACGCAGGAGAGAAGGGGCAGGGGGAACACTATGCGTCGTCCTCCAAGCCCCCTTGCCAACAGCACGTGCCATTTTGGGGAGCGCTCCTTACCGAATGAAGTGAGGCACACGGGGTGCAAATTCAAGGAGAAGCCTTGGGCAGCTGGAGATGTCAGAGCTGTGTCGCCTCTGGCTTTGGAAGCGCATGGTTTCTTCAACGTCTGTGCCGGCTCAGCAGCAACTGCGCCCGGTGGGCGGCTCCTTGCCGTTAGCACCTCCCAGCGTGCCGTCTTGACGTCGCCCGCTGAATCTCTTGTCGCTGTTAACGCTGTTTGTTTGTTGCAATGTTCTTGTACTGTAAACATTTTTTTAACGTATTGGCTTTGTCCAGCTATGGTTTATGCTTGAAATGGGCTTCCACTGTGGAGAGGGAAAGAAAGAAGATAAATCAGCTGCCACTAAAGCAATCGCTGCATACTTGCCTTTGGTTGCAACCACTTAAATCAACCACCTTGAGTATCCTTATAGGAAGAAAGGCAGGATATCAGTCAATCAATCAATAGATCAATCATTGGAGATGACCCCAGAGCTCCCAATCTTTAATGACTGGGTTTTAAAAATAAATTGGATCAATTAAAAAGGCAGTTCCAATGTCATCCGATACTTACCTGACTGATCAACACCCAGCCCCAACCCCTGGACCTAGAAGCATGAAATCTGAGGAGCCAGCCAGAGGGTTTCTTTGGCTGGCTGTGAAGATTATACACCACTTCTGAGCCAGTTGGGGAACATTCTCTGGCTGGCACAGAAGGGCGCATGCGCTGCTCAGCTGGAACCACATACATGCCCTTCTGAGCCGACCAGGAAGTGTTCTCCAACTGGCATAGAAGGGTGCTAGCGTGGGGGACATGGGTGGGTGTTACATGGGTGGGTGCACTTGTGACATCTTACATGGTGGGTGGGTGCACTTGTGACATGTTGACATGTTACATGGGGGGTGCACCGTGCCCACCAGCATGTATCACCCATGGCACAAGACACCTTGTACTATATACAGGGTATGCCCTTCTCCCAGGAGGAAGGAAGGGGGTCTGCCTCCCAGCTGAAACCAAAGCAGAACCCTTTCTGAACCTTCCTAAGGCAAGCTTAATTGCCTGCCATGTTGCCATGGAAAGTGGGCTGCTTTTAAGCCATTAACTACTACTTAGGTAAGCTTATCTTTTAATTTAAAGAGCCAACCTCATTTGTGTTGAGACTGGGGTGATCCCAGTGCGCACGTCTCCTGGTGCAGGGATGCACGCATCACCTTGGGACATGCATGCGCCCCCTTCCGGGACTGTGCAGGCACCAAAGTTGGTGCCTGTGCAGTCTCCTCTGAAGCCAGCTGGCTTCAGAGGAGACTTCCTCTGCTCTAAGGAGGAGCAGTGTGCTCCTCCTTAGAGAAGAGGACGTCCGCACCTCTGTGTGGCCATTTGGCCTTCCTAGGGAGGCAGAGCAGCAGCCAGAAGCTGCCATTCTGCCTCCCTAGCAAGGCCGAATGGCCACGCAGAGGCACACACAGCACATGTCCAAGTCTTTGGACACACGCAGTGTGTCTGCGCAGCCATTGGGTCTTGCTCCGAGTTTCAAACTCCTCCGGCGCATCACCCCCCAGTGGAACGTCACCCGGTGCGGCCTGCACCAGTCATCCCAGTCTGGTGATGCCACTGGTTGAGACCAAATAAAAAACTGATAATTAGGGTATAAGTAAAGTTCCAAGCAAGAAGTACAGCTTCCTGTTGCCCTATTTGCATACTGAAGTCTGCCCCATGCCTGAAATCTGCCCCACTTTCAGACCAGCCCTCTTTCTCCAGCGTTACCTGCATATTCCTGCGGCAACATCGGTCTGCTGATCACTTTCTGAAAAGCCGAAATCCACTCTAGCTGGTCGCTTTCTGTCTCGCAGGCAAACAGAAACTTCCGGTCAGGAGTCACGATGGTGATGCCGTGCTGCCAGTGGTTTCCCTGGGTGGAGGGGGGCAGTCCTTCCAAGACCTTGTAGCTGTTCTCCTTGCTGCCAATGAAGACTTCCCCCCTCGCAAAAGCATCCTGCAAGACGAGAGACGGAGCCACGTCAGAACTTGGGCACAGCCCCAGGATAAGGGCCGCAGAGGGATCCTGGGCTCGCCACCAGAACCATCCACACAGAGGAAGTGACCTCTTAAGGAAGGTGGCACCAACATCAACCCCAGATTCCCACCTTCAACTGATGGGGACGTCAACAAATTATTCTCGTAAACCAAGGTACCACTGTAGATGTAATGAATTATATGTATACTATATATACATATATATACACATACATACATTTTATATCTATATCTATATCTTGATATACACATGCACACACACTATATATATACACACACACACACACACATGCATATATAATTATAGGTAATCATTGGCATCCTTCAGTCTTGAAAGACTATGGTATATGTAATAGTTTTAAATTTAATATTAATATAGTGTTTAAGTTAACCACATGAAAACAATATACAGTGGTATTGTCCTACATTTTTTCTGGGATGTCCTACATTTTAGGGGGCCTTTTCCTCTTTTTTTGGTTATGACATATGGTGACCCTGTCTCCATAAGAGTATAACCAACAACTTGCTAATAGTAAGATAAGATAGAAGGCAGCAGGCGAGATCTAGTGGTTGAGTTGAGTCTAGTGGTTGCTGAAGAAAGTTATGAAGGGAAGAACCTGGACAGTTCCTGGATGGGAGACTGTTAGCTGATAAAGCTGTCAAGAGTCAACAGAGCCAGAAGGTGCTACTATTTACAGCCTGGCCAACCTAAAGCTCCTGCTGGAAGCTTGAAGGGCCTTCCCTGATATTGGATGTGATAGTGGATGGGATGTTGATGATGATGATGATGATGCCGTGAAGGAAAGAGAAGAACTCTACAAGCTGCCAATAGGACAATGCACACCAGGCATGAACAGTCTACACTTACCACCTGCTGGACCTCACATAAGGATTTCCCTGCAACTGTAATTGCCATATGCTAAATAAAGCCCAGGTCCTACAGGACAGGGTGAGCTCTAATCCTTAGCCCAGCTCCTGCCAACCTAGCAGATCAAAAGCATGGAAATGCAAGTAGATAAATAGGTACCGCTTTGGTGGGATAAATAGGTACCACCTTGGCATGCGTTGCCAGTGCATGCAAGCCACATGGCAGACAACGGCTCTATGGCTCTAGAAAGGGGGATGAGAACTGCACCCTAGAGTCAATATAGTCACCCTACTAGCAATATAGCCTGTGGAGGAACCCTATATCTTGAAAGAAAGAAAGAAAGAAAGAAAGAAAGAAAGAAAGAAAGAAAGAAAGAAAGAAAGAAAGAAAGAAAGAAAGAAAGAAAGAAAGAAAGAAAGAAGGAAGGAAGGAAGGAAGGAAGGAAGGAAGGAAGGAAGGAAGGAAGGAAGGAAGGAAGACAGACAGACAGACAATATGGGTCTTCTTACCAGAGGATCTTTGAAATACATTAGCCTTCGGTCATCCATGGTAAACCAGCGCTTCTTAAAGCCCTCCGTTTGCTGAACAGCAAGAAAGGGAAGTTAAAATCGAAGAATTTTATGTATATTTCACTTGAACAGAAAAAAACTCCATAGTATTTATTTATTCATTTACTTATATCCACCCTTTCTCCTCCATGGGACCCAGTAAAAGATATAAAAAACATTTAAAACCATTTAAAAACTACCCTGATGTGCAAGTATCCCAATTTATAGCGCCCACATTAAATAGGAACCTCAACAGGATGCAGACCGTCACAGAGACGTGTGCTTTGTCCTAGAGCAGTGGTTCTCAAACATTTTCATACAAAATAATAAATCTGGAAAAATTAAACTCATTAATCTAGAGCTTTGGGGGATTTTTACCCCAAGGGGACCCCCCGTTGGGTATTTTTCCAGCCACCCATCAATGTTCCCCAAATCCACACAGGAGTTGGCTTTCTAGCATCAGGGGAACACTGACAATTGGCTGGGAAAATACAGAAGGGGTATCCCATGGGGTAAAAATCCCATACCCCGGGTGGATGAGGCCAACACTGGAGGGACACTGGTAATATAACATGGGAGTTCCCCTGATTTTTAAAATAAATCTTCCCCATCGGGGACAGCTTCAAACAAGCCAGCTGGTCCCCTCCAGACTGCTATTTACAAGATAAGCTATCCTAAGATTTCAGCTGTCTGGTTTTAAAAATACTGCCATCATTTTAAGTTTGCTTGGCAGGGATGCTGTCATCACGACACCCATGATCTCTACATTCTGCTCTGCCCCATATTGTGGGGGAAACCTACAAGTGTCCCTGTTTTCAGAGATCCCCCCTAATCCCCGTATTTTGCACTTCAGCTCTCCGTTTTCAGTGTTGCTTTGCTGTACAGAACAACACTTTCCCTCGTTCCCCCTCATTTCTGCCCCCTGCTTTACAAGGAGAGCAAAGGAGAGTCACTACAGTTTCTACACATCACACAAAAGAATACACAGTCTGTGCTTTTGGAATACAAAGAAAACATAGGCCAGGCCCACCTTTGGTCCAGTTTTTTCCATGTAACCTTCCTTAATATAGTTTCTTGAGAGTTTTGGCACAAGCTGTCAAAACACAGGAGCAGGAAGAAGAAACATACAGGGTTACTGCGGGTATAGATTATATATTGGCATCCATCAGTCTTGAAAGACTATGGTATCGTGCTCAATGCTATATGCAAAGCACAAAGGCCTAGGTAGATTGATATGGAGGATAGGCTGTTACCCAAGCAGCAAATCCCCCCTCTCCACGCCACTGAAATAGTCCAGTGGAAGGGCAGAGGCAATACAATTGGTTCCAGCTGCGTCACAGAGCTGGGCTAAGGACAGGCGCTCTTGTGGTCTTGTGGGGACCAACCTGGGTCTCGAACCCTGGCCTTCTGGTTAACAGGCACAGTGTCTTAGCCACTTGTGCCACCCACAGTCCTATTACTGCGGGTATTAGCAGGGAAATCCTATCACATGCGTCGAAAGCAGATTTTGCCACTGGGATGAACGAGGGGTATTATGGCATAGTAACCATACATTGAAAAACCTTATGGGATACACACAGCCTGAGTCTCCTTATGTGCAGGAAGAACTCATGCTAAAGCCACAATCCAGAGTAACTATGGGACCTCTTACATCGATGTAGTTATGGCACCACCTGTGGGAAATGCATAGAGCAATCCAGAGTAAGTGCCACTCACGTCAACGTAAGAGGTCCCATGGTTTTACTCTGAACTGTAGCCTAACCCTACAATCCAGAGTAACTATGGGAGCACATAAAAGACATTTACATCGACGTAGTTACAGCACCACCTAGTGAAAACCTATGAGAAATTCATATTGCAATCCAGAGTGAATTGTTCTTACATCGAAGCAAGGACTCCCCGTAGTTACTCTGGATTGCGCCCTAAGAATAGGATTTTTCCCCCCGAAAACGGATGGCAAACCTCCAGGATTTTAAGGAGTGGCCTTCCTGATTTGTGCCTGTAGAGACTGTGCCCACCTTCTGTAAGTGCAGAGTATCCTCACCTTTCATCCCAGGCCTCCAGGAAACAGTCTTTCCCAGGCACTCAGCCTGCCAAACACAGGTCTAACAATAATTTGGGGGAACAATAAATGATAACAATTTGGGAGAAGAATAAAAGGGAAACTCACATCAACGTCACTTGCTCCAGGGAATGCCACTTGCAAGTAATGGAATCGGGCAGCACGGATGGCATTGAACCAGTCCACCATTTCCTGAGAGGCGAGCAATGAGCGAGGGGTGAGGGGCGGCAAAATTTAATACACACATAGAGAAGCTTATCCTGAGTCACATCACTGGTCCAGCGGTCGGGGGTTTCTCCCGTCTTAGCTGGAGATGACATTGCTGTGCCATTTAAAAACTGGGGTACGGTTGTGACATATACCTCCATTTTGCTCAATGGGTCTGAAACGGCTCCAACGAGGAGGGGAAGGTGCCCCTTGTGCACCGGGGTGAGACTCCCTGCAAAACGTGACACTTTGCATCCCCTTTGGCTATGCCACTACTCCACATTGCCAAACGTTTTGAGGCAGGGACCCAAGGTGGCACTGATCCAAGACAGCCTGCAGGGGGCGCTTTGGCCACGAGTCAGTTACAACCTGGGCTCAAGGGAAACTGAAAGCGGAGGCAGTCTCAGGTCAGCCGGGCCAGTGCTGTGAATTAAATGGTACATGGAAGCTGTGGTTTTGTGCATTTGAGGGAATCCGGTGCGGAGCGTGCCCTTATCAAGAGAGCTTCCTGTGTCACGCAATTAGCACGTCTGCTGATTCAGAGTTCAGATGACCCTCCGGTCATGTTCACAATCATGTTCAGATGACCCTACGGAGATGTTCACAATCATTCACTCATTCCCTACAAATAGGATTGCCATATGTTCCGAAGAAACAGGGACAATCCTGATTTGGAAAATGGGACAGAAGGTCCAGTCCCAATTTTGTGGAAGAGAATTATGGCAACCCCTCTACAAACAGTGGCGCATCTGTGCCCCCAGCTCCCATATCCTGCTGCATTCTTGCCCACAACCTTTATCCCTCCTACCCCAGAACCCTTAACCAATCCCTTGATGCCTTGATGATTATAGTGCTTTTTCAGTGTGCTTTGACATTAAAAGCACATGGACATTGCACATTTGACACTGAAAATAGTACATGGGTGGTGACTTAGAAACATCAAACCGACAAGCCAACGGTACCTAATGTTTCTTGTGGGAAAGTCCTAGCAAAATGCATCAGCAATAAAGAAGAGTCACCTCCTACAGAGAGAGGATTTTCATATTTTTGCTTTAATCTACATTTTTATATACTGCTTTTCAACTAAAAGTTCACTAAAAGCAGTTTACAAAAAAATAAAAAAATAACAGCAAGTCTTTAATGTGCCCTATGTGCATCCATGCGCCCTGCATTGCACATGGCTTTGGTTTGCTGACAAAGAAGCACTCCCCACCAAGAAGAGTGGGACAAAAGATGTGCACACGTGTGTGAGTGGGCAATGCAAGGAAGAGCAGCTCTGCTCGGTGAGCTAATTCGGATTTTGGGAAGCGCATGCAACCATGTGCTCTGCCCAAGTCTCCCACTGTGCTTACAGAACAAACTCCGAGGTGCTGGGAATGAGTAGTTATCCGGTAGGCTGAGTCAGAGCTAAAGCAAGACAGATCTGAAAATAAATCACTGACATTTGGAGCGGGCAGGTGTGGATCTCTTTTTAAAAGGGGGGGGGGGAGTTGGATGGGTCGAGGAAGTAAAGCAGTATCAAAGGTGCAATGGGGTGCACCTTGACAAAGGCAAATGGGGCAAGCCATTGGGGGAGGGCACCAGCATGCAGGTCTCTTGTGGCCCCTGAAGCATTTGGTGGGCCACTGAGATAATGGATGCTGGACTAGATCCAGCAAGGATCTTCTTATATTCTTCACCCTGAAGAAGCAACTAGCCCTTAGAATACTAAATGGGTGAATTTCACCCAGTTTGTGTTGTGTTTTTAATGGAATTATCATCATCATCATCATCATCATCATCATCATTATCCACAAATACACAGCAAACAATTTCGTGCTGGTTGCATTCACATCACCAGTCGGACCCTTCCCAAGAGTCTAGGACCGTGTGATGTAGCGGCATATAATTCATGCTGATCCCAGAAGAGCGGCTTTCTGCAGTTG
Source organism: Cryptoblepharus egeriae (assembly GCA_030015325.1). Classification (NCBI taxonomy): domain Eukaryota; kingdom Metazoa; phylum Chordata; class Lepidosauria; order Squamata; family Scincidae; genus Cryptoblepharus; species Cryptoblepharus egeriae. The sequence goes on from JAREYC010000012.1 coordinate 29,171,280, forward strand.
GCAAATTATTATTATTATTATTATTATTATTATTATTATTATTATTATTATTATTATTATTATTATTATTATTATTATTAATTGACAAGAACTTGTGACTTTTTTACTGCTAATTAGACAGTTACAAATCCAAAAGCATGTATGTTTTGAATTCACATTTTTTTTCTGTGAATTCAAATTATAGCATCGAATACTGGCAGGGTCCATCTGATCATGTTGCTCTTCATTGGCTAGTCAATATTTTGCTAGCTGAAATTATAATCAAAATTCATAATTTCACAATTAAAGTTAGTATAAAATGATTATACTAAAAACGTGATGCAACATTTATTCATTAGTACAAACTAATCAAACTATAGTACAGTAAACTATAGTATAGTATCAAACTATAGTGCAGGGTGAGTTTGACCTTAGTGGTACTCAGTGATACAAAATTCATGCTTTTGGATTTATAACTGTCTAATTAGCAGTTAAAAGTCTTAAGTTCTTATCAAATAATAATAAATTCCATTAAAAAACCACAACACTAACGGTCCCAAACTAAAACTTGATGCAACATTTATTCATTATATGTACCAAACTATAGTACAGGGTGGAGTTCACCCAGAGAGTAAAGGGTGCTAGAAAAAAGATTAGTATTCTAAGGGCTAGTTTAATCCTTGATGCACCCATAGCGCAATCTGTCATTTTTGTAAACCATCAAAAAATGGGCCATAATCCACTGGTGGGTCTTAGACCCGTCCCAGCTGATACAAAACTACAGGAAAATGCAAGAATTCCCCACGTTTCACCTGTTTTGCAGGGAGGAAAAGATTTGGAAAAAGAAGCACACATTCTTGGCAGTGCCGCTTCCTTGCACAGCCTCCTCTCCTTGCTTCGGCGCACCCACCTTTCCGTCTTCATGGTATATGAAGATGTTCCGCGTACTGTTGTCTTTCAGATACGTGATCTGCAACCCGTGCGGGTTTCCTATTTTCGCTGGCTGGAAAGTGGCGTTTAAGTGCTCGATCTTCATCACAGCTTTGGGTTCCTTCGCCTGGAAAAGGGAACGATGAAGAAAATGAAACCGTTCTGATAAGACCCAAATGGGTTTGCGCCGAGCCCTCTTGGAAATTCAGAATAGTTCTGTACCATTTGCACTGGTAGCCAATTTGAGTCCCTATTCCAAGACCACCCATAAAGCCTGCACCACCTGTCACATTTACAATGCAAACCATGTCTACTCAGAAGTAAGGCAAATTATGTTCAATGGGGTTTACTCCAGGAAAGTGTGTATCGGAAAGCCTGTCCCACTTGTCACATACATTTATAGTACAAACCTATTCATGTCTCCGCAGACATAAGGCACATCAGAATCCTAGAGTTGGAAGGGACCCAGTGGATCATGTAGTCCAGGGGTCCTCAGACTTTTTAAACAGGGGGCCGATTCACTGTCCCTCAGACACTGTCGGGGGCCGGACTATAGTTAATTATTTAATTAATTAAATTAAGTAATAAGGAACAAATTATTTTGCAAACAGTGTGTTACTTTCATGTAAAAATGCTACTCAACATAACATATACTGAAATTAATGGAAAGATGAAAACATTTTATGAATTATGCCACAAAAAAACCCCAAAAGTGAGTCTAGGATTGCAGCCTCAGAGCCCCATCCTAAGCATTCCTACACAGAAGTAAGTCCCATAATAGCCAATGGGCTTAGTCCCAGGAAAGTGTGGCTAGCATTGCAGCCTCAGAGCCCCATCCTAAGCATTCCTACACAGAAGTAGTAATAGTAATAAGCATTACTTATTATTGTAGGAATCCTAAGCATTCCTACACAGAAGTAGTAATAGCCAATGGGCTTAGTCCCAGGAAAGTGTGGCTAGCATTGCAGCCTCAGAGCCCCATCCTAAGCGTGGGGCTTCTGTTCACACAGAAGTAATGGGCTTACTCCTCATTAAGCAAGCGGGAAGCGGGAAGCCAGCAACTGAGGGAAGGGCGCATGAGCGACTGAGCGGGAAGTGTGCATGCCTGTTGCTGCTTCTCCGCAGCGCCAGGGGGTTCACTGGCTGGTGCACGTGCTGGCCAGGAAGCCAGCGGGAAGGGCGCGCAACTGAGCGGGAAGGGTGCGCACGCCAGCCAGGGAATCCCTGGCACTGCGGAGAGGTGGCAACAGGTGTGCACGCTTCCTGCTCAGTTGCTCGTGCGCCTGGCGTTGAGGCCCCTGGGGTTTCCCCCAACCCCCGGTGGGGGGGATGTGGGGGGGTTCTGAAAATGCCCACAGGCTGGATTGAGGAAACAGGCAGGCCGCATCCGGCCCGCAGGCCATAGTTTGAGGACCCCTGATGTAGTCCAACCCCGTGCCTATAGCAGGAAATCTTTGTTTTGTGGCGACCTGGGTCTCAAACCCTGGCCTACCAGTTAACAGGCACAGTGTCTTAACCACTTGTGCCCCATTATATTCAGTGGGGTTTACTCCCAGGAAAGTGATTGAACCCATAGTCTGGCCCGACAATAGGTGGTGCCAATATGTGGGAAGAAAAGGAACTCCGAAAGGCTCCACACATAGTAAGGACGAATGATCTTGCCCCAAACTGACCCCGGCTCTTACATCGTTCTTGTTGTAATACTTCAGCACTCCTTCCCGTTCAGAGAGCACAAATTTCCTGCTCAGGAACTGTCCGTTGTCACGGCCTCTCTTCCAAAGAAATCCTTCCCGGTAACCTGCAGAGAACAGGACAAGACCAGAAAAAAAATCCCGTGACTACATTGGAAAAGCAACAGAAACGTTGTCTCTGCGTCAAGGCAGAGGATGCACAACCCCTCTGGCTACCTGTCAGGTGTGCTGCTCTTTCCTATCCACAGTTGCACCTGCACGGAGTGAGGCTGAGAAGTAGCATCTACGTCAGGGGTGTCCAACCTTTCAACTTCAGGCAGGGTGACCAGAGGCCAAAGCCAAAATTCCTACCCCCCAAACCCAAAATTCCTAACCCCCAAACCCAAAATTCCTAACCCCCAAACCCAAAATTCCTAAACCCCAAAGCCAAAATTCCTACCCCCCAAACCCAAAATTCCTAAACCCCAAACCCAAAATTCCTACCCCCCAAAGCCAAAATTCCTAACCCCCAAAGCCAAAATTCCTACCGGTTTCAAAAACTTGCTGAAAAATGTATGTTTTTGTTTTTATATTTTTGTTTTTCAGTTTTGTGGCCATAACTTTTGATAGGAAGGAGATATCTCAAAACTGATTTTTGCATTGGATTCTGCTCCTCAATACGAATCCAACAATATATGATAGGATGGGGTATTACACATCATCGCAAAGTTTAAAAATGAAGCCAAAATGTTGGACACCCGGACAGGATGCTAAAAATCCGGACAAATCCGGGTTTTTTCCAGTCATATGTTCACCCTGACTTCAGGGCTCCAGGACCTTTAACAAGTATGCAGAGGAGGAAATTTCAGCAGGTGCAGCTTTTCATGCCACAGATCACAAGCTACACCTGCTGAAATTTCCTGTTTTATAAGCTTGTTAAAGGTCCAGGAGCCATGAAGTTAAAAGGTTGGACACCACTGATCTGTGTGTTTTCTGCTTCAGGTTAAACAGCAGAGCTCCAGGATAAGGAGTTTGGACAAGGGGGTAAGAGGTAAGGCCACCCACCTGTGCGCCCCTGGGCCCTTTTGCACTCAAACCCAGATGTGCCCAACTGTCCTTTCCTTAACAGGTCAGTTTGAGCGCTTTGGTTTGATGTTTTCTGGTTTAGAGCACAATACTAACCATGTCTACACAAAAGTAATCCCCAGTGTGTTCTATGGCTCTTACTCCCAGGAAAGTGTCTTTTGGATTGCAGCTTTTGCTCAGCCATATATTGAGCACCTGTTCACCCATCCAGGGTGACCATATGACTGGAAAAATCCAGATTTGTCTGGATTTTTAGCCTCCATTCTGGGTGTCCTACATTTTGACTTCATTGTCCTACATTTTGGCTTCATTTTTGAACTTCGTGATGGTGTGCAGTAGCCCATCATGTCATATATCGTTCAATTCGTATTGAAGAGCAGAATCCAATGCAAAAATCGGTTTTGAGGTATCTCCTTCCTATCAAACGGTATGGCCAAAAAACAAAAAATATAAAAAATACATTTAAATAATAAAATATTATTTAAAAACAAAAAATACATTTTTTGGCATATTTTTAAGCAGGTAGGAATTTTGGCTTGGGGGTAGGAATTTTGGCTTTGGGGTTCAGGAATTTTGGGTTTGGCATCTGGTCACCCTGCCCATGATCCCCTTTGTCTACCTCCCCATGTCCACATATTGAGCCCCATGTCCACCATCCCAGAAAAACTGGGCTCTGAATCCCCTAGAAGATTCTTCTCTCCCCCACACCCCAGAAGGTAAACAAAACTTCAGTGTGTCAAAATCAAATCCGCTTTTTGAAACCCACCTTTAGAAACCCACATTTTATTCTAATTTTATTCGGATTTTGATTTGATTCTAATTTTAAAACTAGTCTGCCTCGCCGATATTTAAAATGTGGGGTTTTTAGTGAGAATTCTTGGGTACATCACTTTGATAAGAAGTGGTCAACGAAGACACCCAGTTTCAAAGCTGCCCCCTTCAAGAGAGACCCCATTGCCAGATTACAAGGGAATCTCAACAGTCCAAAGCGCAACAACACAGAAAAATATATTGTTAGAGATGTTGAGAACTCTTTCAGTTAAAAGCAGGAAAATTGGGGGAAAATGCTGTTCTGTGCAGAATAATATTAAATGGTCAACATTTCTGTGCCTGAACAAATTGAGCTTTGATCATAGGGGAGAGTAAGCGCTGAAATGTATGGGGATGTGCACAAATAGCGTACAGGCAAACACATGGCAAGGACACACTGCTTTCCTGATAATCTAGGAGCAGGGCTGGTGATGGGACAGTCTCTCCTCCTCCTCCTCCTCCTCCTCCTCCTCCTCCTCCCAGTTCCTAAACTGGAAAAGAGCAGAAAGTCTGGTCCATCACTTTCTTCTTTTTTACCTTCTCTTTTTGAATCCAGAGTGTTGAAGGAAGAGCTTTGATCACCCATCTGATGCCATGGCCCACATGACCTCATGGGAGGCCAGCCTCACCAAGGACCCGTCAATGGTTATGTTATTCCTCCAACCACTCTGCAATGGTTTTGGGTGGCTGGCGGACTAGTAGATGTCGGACACACCCTGCTTACTTAGCGAAGGGATGGAGGGAAATGTGTGAATGGCCTGAGTTCTTGCAGGCTGCCTCTCCCCACCAGCAGCGGGGCTGTGGATAAGTCACTGGATGCCTACAATGAGAACATTGACATGCACGTATAGAGCCGAGCATGCAACCAGTGCTGCCTCTCCTTCTGCACTTCCCAGTTATCCGCAAGTGGATGCTGACCAGCACAGATGTAGGCGGGTCGCGGCATTTCCAGACAATCAAACTATGTGTCTGGATTGCCGACATTCACCGAATGGTGGACATTTGTTAGAACAAACATCACACGCATCAGTGTGCTGAGGAGGGGGGGCTACCAACTGAATCCCTCCAGCAGCAGCAACAAAAGTGCCTTGCCTTTTGCTATTCGGGAGAGTGAGCTGTCAAGCCCTGAGAAGCGTGGGCCGCAAGGCGCTTAAGCAAAGACCGCAATTTCATCAACTGTTTCCGCTACGCATCACCTGCACACCTGTCTGTTTTCTGTCAGCCTCCACCCAGGGAGAAATTCATCAGCCTCCCTGTGATCTCTCATGTATGGCGTGCCATAGAATTAAGTAGTGTTGGTGGTGTAGCTAGAGGGGGTGCAAAGCTCTATGTTTTGCAGAGAGCATCACTGCAGCGTGCAAGTGGCCCCTACCCTTCATATGCCTGCTCTTACCATATGGAATGGCTCCGAAGGGTAACAGAGGACCCTAGACCGGCACACAAGATAATGCAAGCTCTATCTCCTCACCACCACCAGGCACATGTCCAACTGGTGCCGGCAAACATGGCATGTGCAGGATAAATCTCCCTTCTGCCTCGACTCCAGAACCTGGACCTGCTGACAGGACAGGCCGTTCCTTTTCTTCCACTGCAGTGTGCAGCTTGTTAAATAATGTAAATATTTTTCCCCACTGCAGGCAGCGGAAGAAACTGCTGGGGTAGACATTATCGCGGTCAGAGCCGTGATTTCAAGGTGAAAACTGGGACAGAGGCATTGCATGTAACAGCAAGGAGGGGAGCACAGAGAGGACTGTACAGGTCTCTGCTGTGGATTACCTTGCCAATGTTTCCTCCTATTGCTCTGATGAGCATCCCCTGCAGATACCCGAGAGATCCTAATATCTGTCCCATCTTGAAGAGTGACCTACTTTTTTGACTATGGTTGCAATCCCAAGCTCCAGTTAGGCTGGCATAAGCCCCGGCATATTCCTGTGCTGACCTTGGGGCATAAGGCACTTCTACCCCACTCCTGGGGTGGGGTTAGGCTAGTGCACAGGCATACACCGACCTTCCCATACCACCATGGGAAGATAATCCAGGTGAGTTAAGCTGGCCTAAATGTGTTAAGACTGCACCCTTTATCAGACACACACCTTCAAGTACACTTCTCTTCTTCTCCATTGATGGGGTGTGGAGAGATAGATACTTGGACCTATGCCAAGGATAGAGAACAGGGATGCAGCAAGCTGCTCTCCTTCTCTGATGCTTACACCGGCCTTGCAAGGTAGGCTAGGTTGCAACCCAGACTTAGGATCATTCCCAGTGAGTGCAACTTGCAGGTGGAGGAAAAGGTGATAAATTTTAAATAAATGAATCATGGTAAATTATTAATATTGCTCATAAACATTATTATTAATATTGCTCATAATATTATTAATAATCTGGAGGGTCTGAAACTACTTCCTGGGAAGTGTGCCGGAGGCAGCAGAACCAAGTTTCTACTGCTGACCAGAGGTAGGAGAGGAAGCCCAGCAGATTTGGAGGCTGACTCACTCCTTTTCCAAGATGCAATGATGTCATTGAGAGGCATGAAAGCCTCGACTCTCGCCAGCCCCCCTTCTGCCAAGCCGCATCAGCGATACCTTATTGGCTCCGCATTGCCCAGATGGGAAATCTCAGCACTCACCAGCTCGGACTGTGCCAGCTCTTTCCAGGCCACGAACGTCACCCACCTGTCATTTAATTCAAAACATATTTAACCCGAACACCAAGGGGGCCCTGTCATCCACGCATATCCCAGTGAAGTACAAGATTCCCAGTTTCCAACCATCATCAGTTTCCCCCTCTAGCACACACAGAAATGTAATTTGGAGGCTGGGGGCTCCCTGCAGACCAAACTGGGGGTCTCTGAAGGCTGCAAATGGCTTCTGGGCCAGGTTTGGCCCATCCATGTTTTAGGGTAAAGAGTGGGATTGGACAAGCAATAGATAAATGCAGTCTTTGGCTGCAATCCTAAAAGCACTTTCCTGGGAGTAAGACCCACTGAAAACAAAGGAGCAAATGTTAAATATGGTTAGGATTGTGCTCCCAGAAGAGTATAGGGACTCCAGTCTGTGCCCAACACAGCAGCAGCTCCAGCCGTCGGACCAGCACCGTGCCAAGATGAACTGGATCATGCAAAACGGGGTAAAATATACTATTTAAAAACAAAACACACATTAACACAGCCTGCCTGTCCAAAGCTTCTGGTTCTCCCATCCGCTCATTCACATTCCCCCCTCCAATTTCCCCCTTGTTTGTGGTGCTGTCCTTAAGAACAAAGGCTGGACAGATCCACCCTGGCTCTGCCCGGCTTTGTACAGCCAAGCGATGAAACAAGGGCCTGTCCGCTACTCACCCATGAGGAGGTGCTACCAAATGGGAAATGTCAAAGGTTCTTGCCAGGCCACACACTGTGAAAGATGCTCTGTCTTTCCTGATCAACTGGGCCCCCAAGATCCACCAGCGCACCGCCATGTGCCCAGTCCTGCCATTCCCAGCCCCACGCCCACCGCCGCCTGCACAACAATATTATTGTTTGTGCTGTCCTGGGGACAGAGAAGTCCATTCTCATATATTTTCTGGCCTCAATAGACCTCGGGGATCCGGCACAACCAAGAAAGCCTGCAGGCCACGTCCCTGCCCTGCCAACAAGCAACCACGTCTCTCTTGGCAAGACTTTCCAGGTGCTTGGAGGTGTCTTTTGCTGTGACATTGAGATAAAAGCTTTTCCAAGATATATCATAGGTGGAGAAAGGGGGATAGAATCCTAACCATGTCTGCTCAAAAGTAAGCCCCACTGTGTTCAATGGGTCTTACTCCTAGGAAAATGGCTTTAGGATTTCAGCCTCTGTCCTTTTTTAATTCAAGGGTATGGCAGTGGCTGGGATGTGAGGCCAAACTGGGTGTCAGGAAGCCCCAACTGGCACAGCCAACAATGCCCCTGCAACCCATCATTAAGGATGGCATCTCATGTAGCAACAAGCAATGCACCAACACCCAACTCAGAGAGTAAATAACTCCACACTTCATAAGGCCCGTACAACATGAACAACCCATTTGGCGCTGAAGGTTGTGCACAAAATTGACACGGCTCAGATGGATACAAATGTTATCACTTTGGGATCGATGGTGGCTCAGCGGAGCATTAAATCACTCCGCTACTAATCCAGCTTTGAATGGGCTCCGAGCGCAACAATCAATGAGGCTAATATAACCATTAATTCCAGTGCTTTGAGAGGAACGAAACCATCCGGGGTTAAAATAAACTAAAAAACAGAGGACATTAAAATCACCAGTCGTTGAACACAACCAGCAGAGTAGCTAGAGAGGATGCCGCTAAGTTTTGCAGGTGGAGGGAAAGTGACCCCTCAGAGCCAGCCGTACGACTCAGTTTTCCTCCCTCTACCTGTAAAGGCTCCTAAAGGAAGGGAGGGGCGGATTGCAAAACTTACCCTACAATCCAGAGTAACTACGAGAGCATGTAAGAGATATTACCTGCACCCATAGTTACAGCACCACCTAGTGAAAACCGATGGGAAATTCATATTGCAATCCAGAGTAAATTGTTCTTACAGCAGAGCAAGGACTCCTCGTAGTTACTCTGGATTGTGCCCTTCGGCTTCAATCCTATGAGGCTCCCTGAAAAATTTAGGCTGCAATCCAGCATAAGTCCTGTGCTGACCTGGGGATGTCACAAAAGTGTCATAAGACAATTCAGTGCCACTCCTGGGGGAGGGTTAGACCAGTGCACGGACATGCGCTTGCCTCCCTATATCCTCAGGAATGGGAAGACTGATAAGTTGTGCTGGTCTAGATTAGGATTGCACCCTTAGTGTTTTGCACCCCCCTCAGGCTATGCCACTGACCCCATTCCAAAGATGCCAATCTGAATTCAGCTTCCATAATATAGCATCCCTACAATCATGGAGACACCCCCACCGCCGTGCACTGGTAACTGCCATCTCTATGGCTGAATTATGCTCAAGTAGAAACACTGTGTGGGCAAACCACATGGGACTGAGCATCACGTGCAGTTTTGCTCCACTCAATTCACAGTTGCGGGGTGGGGGATCTGTGTCCCCTCCACAAGCACAGGTTGTTGTCCTGCGGGACGTGAGCTGTCAAAGCCGGATCATAGTGCGGAAAGATGTTTGTGACAGCTGTCCACTGGTGCCTGGCAAGGCCTCTTTCCGGAGAGGTCCCTGGATGCTGGATGCTCCTTGCTCTCCCCGAAGGCAACTGCAGTCTCCTTCCTCCTAAGTCTGCCCTCAGTCCTTCCGACACAGTCTCTGCTTTGGCAACTCAGGCACTCCCAAGGCTCTGCTAAGGCACAACTGACAGTCAAACACACAACAACCTCTTCCCATCCAGTCTCCAAAGGTGTAGATGGGGAAGGGGGGAGGAGAAGCACCTGGGATTTCACCAAACAAAAACTATACAATAGCCTGAAAAATGGATTTTTGTTGAAAAATACAAAACAAAGAGAAAAAGTTTGTTTTGTATTATTTAAATGCAAATATTATTAACCTGCAAAGAGCTTACCCACATTGCAGGAGTAAAATTCCCCCATACACCATCCCCCCATGGCGCATCAACCCCCCATGTGCAACATCCCCCATGTACATCAGTTCCCCCATGCGCATCAGTCCCCCCATGCACATCATCCCCCATGCGCATCAACCCCCCGTGCGCATCAACCCCCCCGTGCACATCAACCCCCCATGTGCATCAACCCCCCATGCGCATCAAACCCCCATGCATATCATCTTCCCTATGCACATCAACCCCGCAGTGCGCATCAACCCCCATACGCATTATCTCCCTATGCACAACACCTCCCATGTGCAGCATCCTCCCCAGTACAACCCCTCCTTCCAAACAATATCCTCCCTGCTGCACCAGGAGCATCAAATCGGCTGGATGTTGGTCAGTCTTCCATGTTAAGTATAGGACAAAACCACGTTGCACCCCTTTTCAGCCCCTTAAGGGTTAAATTTCTCCACATCGATTCTTGGTGGTGTTAATATGACAGAAGAAACACCCTCCCCAAATTTCATGCTTCTAGGTCCGGGGGTTGGGGCAGAGCATCCCTCAGTCACCAATTCTTCAATGCAAAGTATAGGGAGGAAAACACGTTGAGCCCCTTTTCACCCCCTTCCGGTTGGAATTTCCGAAAACCGGTTCTTAGTGCACTCTCCGTAATGGAAGGAACTCCCACCCCAAATTTCACGCTTCTAGGGCTGGCGGTTTTGGCAGGGTGGTGATGAGTCAGTCAGTCAGTGAGTCAGTCAGTGAGTGACTTTTCTCTTTTATATATATAGATTTTGCTGAGAACTGCTGCAGGATCTGGAAGGGGGAATTATGTATCATCCAGAAAACACCTGGATGGCTCTACTACAAAGAGAAAGCCGGCGTTATTCTTGGAAATTGACAATCTAATATTCCTCTGGGGAATTCAAGAGAGATTTCTGCACCGCCACTGCAAGAAGGAGAGAGAGGAGAAGGAAGCCTCCGCTTGAGCATGCCCAAACCTCAAAAGGAGGAGAAGGTCTTAGATTCCGCTCAACCTGTCCTTTCCAGCGGACGGTGGCACGTTTGCTTACTCATGAGTAAAGTCACAATATTGGGCACTTTCCCCTTCCCTTCAAGCTCAATGCATATTTTTTATTTGGCCATTATCTTTTGATAGGAAGGATATATTTCAAAACTGATTTTTGCATTGGATTCTGCTCTTCGATACGAATCCAACAATATATGACATGATGGGGTCCTGCACAGCATTGCACAGGTTCAAAATGAAGACAAAAGGAGGGCAATGAAGCACTTTTGGAGGACACTCATTCAGAAGTCTAAAAAAAAGAGGACAAATCTGGAGAACTCCGGTCATATGTTCACCCTGCACTTGAGGATGATTGAAATAGGGCAGTGAAGCACACACACACATAGGGATCACTAAGACCTGAAAGACCACATGAGATATTAGGAAAAACACTGGGATATCCATATAATGGGAACTGGTGAAATTTAGGGGAACATGTGTATCCCATATACTGTATGTTGACCACCACCACCCCACTCTAGGGTTGCAGATGGGAATCTTCCATTAGGAAGAACACTGGGATATCCCAATTATAATGGGAACTGGTGAAATTTCGGGGAACACGTGCAACCCATATACTGTATGTTGACCACCACCACCCCACCACTCTAGGGTTGCAGATAGGAATCTTCCATTAGGAAGAACACTGGGATATCCCAATTATAATGGGAACTGGTGAAATTTCGGGGAACACGTGCAACCCATATACTGTATGTTGACCACCACCACCCCACCACTCTAGGGTTGCAGATAGGAATCTTCCATTAGGAAGAACACTGGGATATCCCATTTATAATGGGAACTGGTGAAATTTCGGGGAACACGTGCAACCCATATACTGTATGTTGACCACCACCACCCCACCACTCTAGGGTTGCAGATAGGAATCTTCCATTAGGAAGAACACTGGGATATCCCAATTATAATGGGAACTGGTGAAATTTTGGGAACATGTGCAACCCATATACTGTTATGTTGACCACCACTACCCCACCACTCTAGGGTTGCAGATAGGAATCTTCCCTGCCCTTTACTGGAAATGCCACAGACTGGACGCAAGACTTTCTGCAAACCTGGCCAGTGAGCCAAAAAAAACTTTTCTTAATCTGCTGCTGTGTTTTGTGTTCTTTGTAGCCAGCAAGTTTCTTACTTCGGCAGTCAAGACCACAAGCCTCAAACCTCTCCTTCCTACAAAGGAAGCTGACCCAGCAAAGCAGGCTTGGGCTTCCTAGAACTTAAGGAAGTGGAAACCCGATGTCAGAGCCACCCTGGAGGACACAGTCCAGAAGAGGTCAGCCCAACTCATGCAGCATCCCGACAGCAGAACGTGGGGGCCAGAACAGACTTGAAACTCCTCCAGATTCAAAATTGCAACTTAAGGGCTTGGTTGTGCATGGAACAAGCACATGATTTTCTCTCTCTGATGTAGAACGGCGGTCTTCAGCTTGTCCAAAGTAAGAAAGAAAGCAAGTTTGCCCATAGTCATGTGTGTTGTCGTCCCCCCATTACCTGCAGAGTAAGGCTCCTGCTTCTCAATGTAAATAAACTCCTTCCTTTCATATTTGGCCCTGATCCATTGCTCTCGTAGCAGTCTGGAAAGAGGGGAGGAGAGAGGGAGAAAAATATGCAATCAATGTGCAGTCCAGGATTAGTCAAGAATTATTATGAATTCTCCTTAGAATGCAAGCATCTTCCAGAAATAAATGAGACCCCAGAAGGCTGCAGCACTTTTGGAACCGGTTTCGGTTTCTTGCTACAGCAACTTGAGTGGAAAATAAAATAAAATAAATCTTCCCCGCCCCCCCAATGCACAGTTGATGGAGATTTAAAGTGGGGGGAGGAATGGCAAAGATGCAACACTGGCTCACAGGCTCTGCCAGTAAAATGTTGTCAGCATCAGGCTTTTCAGGTTTGAATCACTGGGAAAGGAGGAAATATATTCTCAGATTGGGTCATCAGCAACCACAGGTAGATCATCTTCAGCTAAGCGAGAGCGAAAGAGAGCCAGTAGGAAGGGGGATCCACCACAAGGCACTATGTACGTGAGTTCTCACACTTACGTCTCCCTGGGCTCTGTCCACGGTGACCAGATCCTAAAACCAAAATGTAGGGCAAGGTCCCCCCAAAGTCCGGATTTTCAACCAAAAATCCAGACTTTTTAAAAAAAATGTATGATGTGTTTAAATCATTTAGAATCATAGAATCCTAGAGTTGGAAGGGACCCAGTGGACATCTAGTCCAACCATCTGCCTGTAGCAGGAAATCCTCGTCTTGTGGGGACCCGGGTCTTGAACCTTGGCAGGCACTTTAAACACATCCTACATTTTTTAAAATCACCCCGACTTAAGAGTAAGCTCCATTGACTTAATGAGCTTACTTCTGAGTAGACATTAATGGAACTGGGGGGCTTACCTTTGGCTGGGGTCCGGGGAGGCTCAGGCCAGGTCAGGTCACTTGGGGATATACTGGCTGGTGTGGCTGAGCTTAGCCATGTGGGCAGCCATTTTAAAAACTATAACAATGCGCATGCGCGTGCAGCGTATCTGCTCTGATAGAAGGCTTCCACCACAGCGCCTCCTGCGTGGACGGAGCATCCCCTCCACTTCGGACCTCCACATGCGTCTCTACTTAAAGGAAAGTGAAAGCCTTTAAGTGGAGACGCATGTGGAGGTCCCAGGAGGAGGGATGCTCTGCCCACACAAGAAGCGCTTCGTCGGCAGCCTTCTGTCAGAACAGATAGGTTGTGTGCGCATGCGCAGTCTTATAGTTTTTAAAATGGCAGCCTTGGCCAGTGGAACTCACTTGTGCTGGGCTGAGGCTGACTCTATCTGCCCCCCAGTTCTCCCAAGCACCCTCTCACCCACCCCGATGCTGGACATTTGCCTACTGGATCAGACAGTCCAGTTCAATAGGCAAAAGCCAGACATGTCCGTCCGATTCCGGCTTTCTGGGAAGCCTGGCTCTGTCCCAGCACCCTCCCCAATTTGACAGGCATGAGATAACACACGGTCCCACCTCCAAAATTACTGACTCGGGAAGCATCTGGCTGGCTATATTCTTAGGGTTGCCATAATGTTCTTCCACAAAACCAGGATAGGAGGACCCTCTGTCCCATTTGCCAGTATGTGAACACAATCCCCCCAAATCAGGATTGTCCCTATTTTGGGGGACATATGGCAATCTTATATATTCTGACAGTCACCAGCATTGTCATAAGCACCAATGGCTGCCACCCTTTGCTCCCTCTTCTGTAGTCATACCCTCTCTGGATTGACCCAGAGCAACAATTTCTACATGAACATGGAAAGCCAGCGTGGAGATTTTCACAAGGCCTCCAGGAATCTCCAACATTAGATCAGGCCCAGGAGAAAAATATATACCCAGGAATAGTTTAGGCCAAAGTTGGCAATCCGAGTCCCTTCCAGATATAGCCTTGCATGGCAAGGGGTAAGAGTCATCCCAAGGGAAATTCTGTACAGTGTCCCAACTGAAGATGGGGCTGGCTTCATTTGGGATTATTCAAATGTTTCCAGCAGGTCCCGAATATAGATCAGATACACCGTATTTACTCGAATCTAAGGGACACCTTTTTCAGCCATATTAGTCTCCAGATCAGGGTGTGCATTCGATTCGAGGAAGTACGCACTGTATTTTGATTATAAGCATAGTTCAGTATTTAGTTTAACAGTTTACTATTTTATAATTAAAAAAGTAACAAATCCATTCAACAATGGATTTGTTAAATAAATAACAAAGTAATATAAAGTAAATAAAGGAATGCAAAGTAAATAAAGTAATGCAACTAGGTAAAAATCATCATGTAGTTATTATTATATAACTCATTGCTGTATGCTGTAAAATAAAATTTTACACCTGCTTTGCCGCTGCGCATTACAATTGCCAATAAACATTTTTTATCTAATGCCTTTTAAAATAGGGGTAGGCATTTGATTTGAGTATATTCAGCAGATACCACAGATTCCAGATAGTGCTGTGGTTTCGGCTGAATATACTCAAATATCTATCTATCTATCTATCTATCTATCTATCTATCTATCTATCCATAAGAGAAAAGTCACTCACTCACAGACTCATTCATCAACGCCCTGCCAAAACTAGAAGCATGAAATCTGGGGTGGGATGCGCATGGGGGGATGTTGTGCATGGGAGGATGTTGCACCGTGGGGCGATGGTGTACAGGGGAATTTTACTCCCGCAACGCGGGTACACTTTTCATAGTACCAGAATATACTCAAATATTCAGCAGATACCACTTAGTCCGAAGTGGTAGTGGTTCCTCCCATTTCTTATTCTGGGAACCTTAGAAGAATAACCTGATACTTCTTGCCCAAAGCCCAATCCGGAATGACTTCTTCGGTGTCAACCATGGCAAGAAGCTCTAAGTGCTCACATCTGAACGACATCTATTCCCCACCCTGCGCCGCTTCCCCCTCTTAACTTGCCACAGGCTTCCTGACAGGCCCTTGATGAAGGTCCCCCCATCACACTAATATATTTTGAACATCTGTAAATTTAACTCCTTGGTTTCCTTTACAAGAACCGTAGCCTGCAACCGACTTAACCCACAATGCCACAAAACCTTCATTGAATGGCATTGAAGTTGAGTTTAATTTGAGCCAGGTTTAGTGAGAACCAAAATAGACAGGACGTGTCTGGTGCAAACGTGGGCAGCCAAGAAGATCCGGGGTGGCTAAAGCACCTTCTTTGCAAGAAGAAGACACAAGTCCTATCAATACTGCCCAGTCCAAACCTCAGTAAAGTGGGGCATTCTGAAAAATGGGACAAGGAGAAGAGGCCATTTCATTTTAACCTCGATCCAATAATCAAAACTGTGGATGCAATCCAAATCACACCCCATACAAAGGATTTACACCTGAAAAAAATGAAAGAGGTCCAATTGCCTTCAATTAAAGCTTTTTCCCCTATGTGTAAATATTTAGGATCTATATTTTGGTGAGAGAGGAGTAGTGAGGAATGAGAAGAGGGTAGAGAAGAGCCGCCTATCAAGGCTAAAAGTCTAAAAAGAGACACCAGCAAATAGTCTTAGTGCTAGAATTAACAGAGACAGATGCTCCCTTTGGACTAAATATAAAAGGAGCAACAACTTGGGAAGGTGTCGTTTTAACCCCGTTGTCAGGGGAAAGATATATGAAATATATATAAGATATTAGCAGAATTTACCTGCCATTAAGGGAGTGAAATTTCAAAAATATTTGTATTCCTCTGGAATGGCTAGGCATCAGTGGGCACTGGTGGGTACTGGACACTGGCACTGGCAGTCAGCGACCGGATATCCCCACCAGACACTGGGCACCCTTACAGGACTGGGCACCATCGGGCACCATCAGGCCCCAGTAGGCACCAGGCATCCCAAAGGGACACCACTGGGAACCGGACACAATTGTGCAGTGGGCAGTAGGCATCACCAGGCACCACTTGACAGTGGTGACACCACTTGACACCACTTGCACCATCAGGCACTGGGTATCCCTTATGGTCAACAAGCACCATTGGACAGCAGGCACCCCCATGCCATGGCAGTGGACACCACTAGGCAGTGGACACCACATGGCAGTGGACACCACTAGGCAGCAGACACCAGTGGGCATCAGGCATCCCTATCAGACACCACCTGGCACCAGACACAACAGCAGGCACCAGTGGGTGAAATACCCCTGTGGGATACAACCATCCCCTACAAATAAGGTGCCTGTTCCCTCTCTCCTGACTCCAGAGGCTGCCTGAACATGGGATGATGGATTTCTGATTCTGAGCTCCAGAATCATTCTCTACCTGTATTCTTTTTTATTTTAAACCTGTTATTCCGCCCCACATTTAGGCATACCAAAATTACCGAGTTAAATCCCTCTATGTGATGCCGGCCTTTCCTGGTGCGTTCAAGCAGTTTGAAGGTTCTCAGGGCCTCTTCATAAGTCAACGCCACGGAGGAATGAAAAAATTCCACCCAGGCCAGCCAAACATTATTACAGATCCAGCAGCTGCACACTCAAGAAAGACATTTATCAACACAAATCCTGTCTGGAGAGACTTACGGGCAGTCAGAAAAAGTTGGCTTGTAATAAAATGCTGGGACTTTCGATTCATATTTTGCTTTCGAGACCTTGTTGCCCGTGGATGCCATAAACTGCAAGGGAAAAAAAATGGTTCGTTAAAGGGTTGACCTTTAAATGGCGAGGGGTCCCATATGTGCAAATAGCTCCTCCATACCCTTTGGGGGACCAGTCAAGCCCCGAGCCACTTGGTTGCCATTCACATGAAGGTGCCACATTCTGTCCGTCCCAGAAAAGCACCTACCTCCACTTGTGCAGCCTCCCATTCGTCCAGACGGACAGACATCACTTTGCTGATTTGAGGGATGTTGCGGTGACTCCCTGAGCAGTTTAAACAGATGAACACACCTAAAGTATGAGAAGCCCAGTCTGGATCTGCAAGAGGAAAAAGAAGAAGGCTATAAATCTACCCCCAAAAAATACCTGAGTCCAGCATTCAGTGGTTGGAAGTTCAAGGCACTGCTAGAAAATAGCTCTGTTGAAACGCAACAGTGCTAAAAATCAGTGGTTTGAATCTCTCCATGGTCCCAATCCCATATTCGTGCTCCCTCCCAGCCTCAGTCTTCCCCTTTGGGGATAGTGCCCTTTACTTTGTGGTCAGACGAAGATAAGACATATATGTGGGTGCAAGAAATCCAAATTCAGTCCAAAATCTGCCACCTGACAATGTACAACTTTGCATGGGACCAGGATCCAAGAGGGCAACAATCATCCTTTAGATATGGGGGACGCTGCAAGTTACACTGAGCTAACGCTAAAAGGGATCCAGTGCAATCCTAACCAATTTAGGCTGGCATCATTCACTGCTCACTGTGCCCGTGTTGGTGTGGGGAGGTCAGCGCATGCCTGTGTGCTATCCTAACCCCCAAGGAGCGGCCCAGATGTGACTTTTGCAAGACCTCCTAGCCAGCATGGGATTTGGGACTGCAAGTTAGGATTGCAGTCCCAAAGAGACAGAGGCCTATATCCTAAAGTGAAATTAAGCCCCTTGCTCCGGAGCAGTTAAGATGACTTTCCATAAGATAACACTAGGGGGTGACATAACTGCGTGGACCCGTAACTGCTCTGGATTTTGCCCAGAATCAGGTGCTTCTTCCACTTCCTAATCAGCTGATGAAAGATGTGACTGTGGTCACTGATGTGGGTGGTTTTCATCAAAAAAGGGGTTTGATCGGTCCACAGAGGACTCCTCTATTAATGGCTACGTACCAAACAGGTTTGGTGACAGTGTCCCTTCAAATACAGCTGCAAGAAAACAGTGGTAGGGACGGGACCTCCTTTGGCTCCCACTTGGGGGGCTTCCGAGAGGTGGGCCACACTGGAGGCTGCATTAAATGGGACTTTCAGGGAAAGAGAACCTACTGAACAAGTAGGGGAAAAAAATCCACCCCAGAGACACCGTCTCACTTTCAAGCGGTCAGGAGCCACCTCTACAAATTGCCAGCTCTTGTCGCTCCCGCGCATGTAATCAGCTCAACACCACATCTCCACCTAGGGTCACCACACACACACACCATCACACTCTCTACGCACTAAGAAAGGGTCGTCCCAGTCCGAGACCCCAATTTGGCAGCGGCCAATTATGAAAAGGAGCCGCCACTGGGCTCGGTGCTTCAAGTTAATGAAAAAACCCACCCTTACTTGCACGATGCCAATAGGACCCCGAACACACCAGATCATTAATAGGATGTGAAGAAATATCCGGGAAGCAGGAAGAAGCCAAAGAAAGGAGTAATTAACTTGGGATGTGTCGGGTGCAGCGGCACAACTAAGGGTGTGCAAAGCGCTGTTTTGGAAAGGGAAATGTCTCAGGTTGACTGTCCCTGTTCAGAATGGCTCGAAAAGGGAGGGGAGCAACTGCTTGGATACCACGGTGAGGCTCCCTGCAAAACTTACTGCTTGGCACCCCTTTAGTTATGCCACTAACCAGGTGCCATTGCACACAATACCAATTGTTGAGCACAAAAATATCAGGGCGGACAAAGTTATCCGAGGGTGCATGCCCTGTTTTGGACAGGCTCATGGCTGCAACGGTTGGGCCCAAGAGAGGATGTGGTGCAGCAAACTATGGGCCACTTAACACATTACTGACACTGCAAACCGAGGTGCACTTGCTCACAAATAAGCCCCTCTATACTCAGTGTGCAAACCGAAGTGCACTTGCTCACAAATAAGCCCCTCTATACTCAGTGTGCAAACCGAGGTGCACTTGCTCACAAATAAGGCCCTCTATACTCAGTCTGCAAACCGAGGTGCACTTGCTTACAAATAAGCCCCTCAATACTCAGTGTGCAAGCCGAGGTGCACTTGCTCACAAATAAGGCCCTCTGTACTCAGTGTGCAAACCGAGGTGCACTTGCTCACAAATAAGGCCCTCTGTACTCAGTGTGCAAGCCGAGGTGCACTTGCTCACAAATAAGCCCCTTTATACTCAGTGTGCAAACCAAGGTGCACTTGCTCACAAATAAGCCCCTCTATACTCAGTGTGCAAACCGAAGTGCACTTGCTCACAAATAAGCCCCTCTATACTCAGTGTGCAAACCGAGGTGCACTTGCTCACAAATAAGGCCCTCTATACTCAGTCTGCAAACCGAGGTGCACTTGCTTACAAATAAGCCCCTCAATACTCAGTGTGCAAGCCGAGGTGCACTTGCTCACAAATAAGGCCCTCTGTACTCAGTGTGCAAACCGAGGTGCACTTGCTCACAAATAAGGCCCTCTGTACTCAGTGTGCAAGCCGAGGTGCACTTGCTCACAAATAAGGCCCTCTATACTCAGTGTGCAAGCAGAGGTGCACTTGCTCACAAATAAGGCCCTCTATACTCAGTGTGCAAACCGAGGTGCACTTGCTCACAAATAAGGCCCTCTATACTCAGTGTGCAAACCGAGGTGCACTTGCTCACAAATAAGCCCCTCTATACTCAGTGTGCAAACCGAGGTGCACTTGCTCACAAATAAGGCCCTCTATACTCAGTGTGCAAGCCGAGATGCACTTGCTCCCAAATAAGGCCCTCTATACTCAGTGTGCAAGCCGAGGTGCATTTGCTCACAAATAAGCCCCTCTATACTCAGTGTGCAAGCCGAGGTGCACTTGCTCACAAATAAGCCCCTCTATGCTCAGTGTGCAAACCGAGGTGCACTTGCTCACAAATAAGGCCCTCTATACTCAGTGTGCAAGCCGAGGTGCACTTGCTCACAAATAAGGCCCTCTATACTCAGTGTGCAAGCAGAGGTGCACTTGCTCACAAATAAGGCCCTCTATACTCAGTGTGCAAACCGAGGTGCACTTGCTCACAAATAAGCCCCTCTATACTCAGTGTGCAAACCGAGGTGCACTTGCTCACAAATAAGGCCCTCTATACTCAGTGTGCAAGCCGAGATGCACTTGCTCACAAATAAGGCCCTCTATACTCAGTGTGCAAGCCGAGGTGCATTTGCTCACAAATAAGCCCCTCTATACTCAGTGTGCAAGCCGAGGTGCACTTGCTCACAAATAAGCCCCTCTATGCTCAGTGTGCAAACCGAGGTGCACTTGCTCACAAATAAGGCCCTCTATACTCAGTGTGCAAGCCGAGGTGCACTTGCTCACAAATAAGGCCCTCTATACTCAGTCTGCAAGCCGAGGTGCATTTGCTCACAAATAAGCCCCTCTATACTCAGTGTGCAAGCCGAGGTGCACTTGCTCACAAATAAGGCCCTCTATACTCAGTGTGCAAGCCGAGGTGCACTTGCTCACAAATAAGGCCCTCTATACTCAGTGTGCAAACCGAGGTGCACTTGCTCACAAATAAGCCCCTTTATACTCAGTGTGCAAACCGAGGTGCACTTGCTCACAAATAAGCCCCTCTATACGCGGTGTACCCATGCAAAGAAACCACTGGTCTTTCAGTCCAAATCCCCTTACAGGTTTGCTGTGAGGGGGATTCAAGGGTGAAATGAGACAAGGGTGAGTTGTCCCAAGTGTGAGGGTGTCAATGTGTGAGGGGATACGGGGGGGGATTCAATCATGAGGGGCCCCAAGGGTGAGGGGATAAAAGTCTGTGGGGGGCCATGTGTGAGGGGATACAAGGGTGAGAGGATTCAAATGTGAGGGTATACAAGCATGAGTGAGCCCAAGAGTGGGGGGTAACAAAGGTGAGGTGGCCCATGTGTTGGGGGATACAAGGGTGAGGAGATTCAATCATGTGGGGGCAAAAGATGATGGATCACAAGTGTGAGAGGATTCAAATGTGAGCAGACCAAAGTGTGAGGGTATACAAGCATGAGTGGGCCCAAGCATGGAGGGGAATAAAAAGGTGAGGGGGCCCAAGTGTGGGGGGATACAAGGGTGAGGTGGCACAATTGTGAGGGGGGCTTCTGTGTGAGGGGACTCAATCATAAGGGGGCCAAAGGGTGAGGGGACCCAAGGGTGAGACAATAGAAGTGTGAATTGAGACAAGAGTGAGGGGGCACAAGTGTGAGGAAGCCCATGTTGAGGGGATTCAATCATGAGGGGGCATAAGGGTGAGGTGGCACAAGTGTGAGGGGGCCCATGTGTGAGGAGATTAAATCATGAGGGGGCCCAAGGGTGAGACGATAGAAGTTTGAGGTGAGACAAGTGAGAGGGAGCACAAGTGTGAGGGGATACAAGGGTGAGGGTGGCAGAAGTGAGTGAGGAGATTAAATCATGAGGGGGCCCAAGAGTAAGACAATAAAAGTGTGAGGTGAGACAAGTGTGAGGTGAGACACACGAGGGGGCTCATGTGTGAGGGGATTCAATCATGAGGGGACCCAAGAGTGAGGAGACCCGAGGGTGAGATGGTAGAAGTGTGAGGTGAGTCAAGGGTCAGGGGGTACAAGTATGAGGGGGTACAAGTGTGGGGGGATCAGGGTGACCATGTGACCAGAAAAACCCGGATTTTTAGCCTCCTGTCTGGGTGTCCCACATTTTGGCTTCATTTTGAAACTTCGCGATAGTGCACAGTACCCGTCATGCCATATGTCGTTGGATTCGTATTGAAGAGCAGAATCCAATGCAAAAATCAGTTTTGAGTTATCTACTTCCTATCAAAAGTTATGATCAAAAAACCAAAAAAAATACACTTTTTGGCAATTTTTTTAAGCGGGTGGGAATTTTGGCCTGGGATTAGGAATTTTGGCCCTGGGGTTCAGGAATAATCTGGTCCCCCTGGGAGGTACAAGGACGAGGGGATTCAATCATGGGGGTGCCAAACACTGAGGGTGCCCATCCACTGCCTTGAGCTCTATGTTGGATGGCTAAGAGTCACATTCAATAAAAATAGAGAAAGGGTATTTTATCACAGAAGAATTCAGATTAGCCGAGAAGATTTCTGCTTTCCTGTTCCTCCCCACAAAAAGCCCATTTCCAAATTCTGAAAGGTGCCGATCAAGAACTTAGAAATGAGTGTCCCTTTTCCAAGAAGAAACCATCACGTCACAAAGTCAGGCTTTGAAATCACAGCCACAGCCCTTTGGTTGGCTGGTGACCTTCTAGACCTTCTTGGCTGGTGACCCTTCTAGAACTGGTGACCACTCATTCACCCAACAGACGACATTGCATTTTTGTATGAATTGTGACATACATATTGGGTAGGGTTGCTCTAATTCTCTTCCACAAAACCGGGATAGGACCCCCTGTCAAACTTGCCAATGTGTTAACGCAGTCCTCCAAAACCAGGACAGTACCTACAACAACCCTCTTATTGGGGAAACTCATATGTTTTCTCTTTGAAGGTCAAGTCACAATTTGAGAAGAGGATTTTTATTTGGAAGACGGCATGGGGGAAATGGCATGCCCCCCCCCATCCCGTTGTCCCCATTTGGATTAGGGCCCTCCAAAGCCCTGAAAGAGAGACAAAAATTTATTTATTTATTTTATTATTTATTTATAAACATATTTTAAAGGACAAAAGAGGGATGATACATTTCAGAATCCAACTAATTAAAGGACAAGTTAATTGTCCTCGGCACGCAGACAGTGCCACGATCAGTCTCTCCAATTTGGAGAGGTCTCAGCTGGCAAGGGATGGAAGAGAGACCCTCCTGCCCTCCAGTGCTGTCTTTACCCTGGCAAAACCCCCCAGCCTGTGGCCGTCCCCTCCCCTCCTTCACCCCCAAGACAGGCATCCTAGAGGGATGTGATCTGCACTGCAGTTCAAGCACACCAGGCAGTCCCAAAGTAGCTTCTGATACATGACATCAGCATCCACAACTCTGCCAGAGAAAGAAGGAACCGGCACAGGGTGGGGAAGCATCTGAGAGACACCAGTCTGGATTCAATGGTTCTAAGGTAGCCAACTTTTTGGGGTTCACTGCTCCTCTGTTTCTAATATGGAAGCTGACCTTCATAGGGGACATGAGAATTGCATCATCAAAAAGCTTAATATGCTTAAAAGCTTCATCTGTACATTTCAGTGGCAAGAGGGACTGTTTTTAGAGGGAAAGTCCCAGCTCCAGGGAGGGCTGCAAAAGCCGCCCCCACTACCTGCAACCTCGACAGAGTGTTGGCAATGCTGGGCTCATAAGGAAGGGCTCCCTGGATGTCTCTGACCTGCCACCAGCAAACTGGTTGAAGGTGGCACAGCTGATCACTGATCAAGCACTGCCTAGAATTAAGACCTGCTAGGCTCCAGCTTGGATTGGGGGGGTGCTGTCCCATGTGCGCTGACTATGCCCAACATAGAAGCAGGTCAGGCAACAGGTTCTCTTGACAGTTGGCAACCCATTGCCCAATTTGGGTAGACAATGGGTCCTGGACACACCACGCTCAATCCCGCCATGCCTCCCGATGCCCCCCCAGTCACACCCTGTTTGCAGAGATGGGGAGGGTATCCCCCCTTGTCACTCCACCTGACATCTGAACCTTCTCCCTCCCCAGTATAATGTAATCTGGCACATCTTGCACCCTCCTTTCCTATCCACTCTTTCCCCATGGAATCATTTGTTGGGGTCCAATTTCTCCTGAGAAGTTTGGAGCTCCATCCACTTAACTGCACATTTCAATTGCTTGGGGGGGTTTGGGAGAGACACCAGCCTAGGTGTTGCTCATTCTCTCACCCCCACCCCCCAGGCAAAGGCATAGCTCCTTTCCACGCCTGTCACCGGTTCCTCTTTCCTCCTTGACAGTTTTGCAATAGCCTCAAAATAAGGGGTGGGGAGGAAGAAGAGGATGGAGAAACAGTGACAGGCAGAGAGGGTGGGGGCAGGTTTCACACCCTGCAACCCTGCAACACTCACAAAGGGGGCATAACTAGAGGGGGGCAGTGGCATAGCTAGAGGGGGCAAAGCACTGAGTTTTGTAGGGAGCCTCACAGCAGGGTGCAAAGACTTTGGGAAAGGGATGGGGTGCAAAAGAGGATGGGGTGTAAAATCTGCCATAGAAGAGGGGCTCCCTGGATGCTGCAATGAGGCTCCCTGCAAAACTTGGTGCTTTGCCCCCCCTAGCTATGCCACTGGGACTCATTGATCAGAGAAGGGGGGAAAGTTGGCAGGGTACAAAGGGAATGGGGAGTGCCAGCAGGTGCATCCCCCACATCACTTTCCTTGGGCCCCAACCTGTACCCCTGTCTCCCCCCTTCTTACCTGGGGCATCACAATCTGCACAGACATCATTGCCTTCCTCCTGGAGCAGCCGCAGGATTGCTTTCTTGTTCCTTTCCCTGGCCATCCCTGGTTCTCCTCTTAGGCAATCTTGGGATGAAGATCAGCTGGAGGGATGCTGAGGCTGCCTCCACTGGATGGGAGACCTGGCTGCATGGAGGAAAAAGAGGAGGAGGAGGAGGACCACCCCCTTCTCTGGGGCTAGCAGCTATGCTGGAGATCTGGAGGGGCAGGGAGGGTGCACTCTCTGGGGCACCCCCCTTCTCCACCTGCCCCCCTCAGCATCCCTCCCCCCAGGGCTCTTCCAGCAGCCCCTCTGCTTTGCACAGCACCAGCCCAGCCAAGATCCTCCTGGTGTCTCCTTCAATGAGACTAGAATTAATCCAACTCTGTGTGTGTATGTGTGTCCCCCAATTCTGCAAAGCCTGACCCAAAGGCGACCCCTGGTGGCCACTGTGGCATCCTTCAACTGGGCGCACCCAAGGGTGTCCCCCCCAAAGTCATTCTAAGGCGGGGGGCCAGTCCTCCAACTAGTTGTTGAGCAGGGTGACCATATGTCATGAATGCAAAAAAATCAGGCAAAGCCTCCCTCCCAAAATGTAGGACAGCCAAGAAAAATGGAGGACATGACATACTTAAAACTTAAAAGAATCCTATATATTCAGGATGACCCTCTAGAATGGAGGATGGTCTCCATTCTGTATACAAGGGTGAACCAAAAGTAGCTGGACAGTACATGATATTCTGAGATGACATACACAATTATATTTACTACTGTAATACAATTCAATTTCGATCAACCGTTATTACATTTACAATTAAATTTTATTGTATACAGTAATACAATACAAAAGCACTGAAAATGTTATATTTTGTAGTATAACCCTAACACAAACCCTATTCCACTTACTTTTGGTTCACCTTGTATATTGATGTCACGTATTTAATTAAAAAAACTATATTCATTCAATTAATCAATTTATATCCAGATTTCCACCCAAAAAGATACTCGAGGCAACTTACAGCAATAAAAAAGATATACTTAAGATGCAATGAAAGAAAACTAGATAAAAACAATAAAACCAGACAATAAAGTACCATAAAAATGATATATAAAAACTATATTACTATAAATATACAATAATATTACGATTTTAAAATATAAAATAATATTACTATTATATTACTATAAAACTACATTATCTATTATTAAAATTAAGACTATTACCTATAATTTATTATTTATATTATAATTTATTATTTATATAGGCTGCCTAGCATGCCTGCCCATAGCGAAACCAACATTTCCGAGCTGTTCCTCCTGTGGCCGGGCGTCTGCTGGGCAGAGGGAGAGAAGAGGAGTGGAGAAGAGGGAAGCAGCTCAGGGCTGGCCAGAAGGGAGCAGGGGGGAGAGAAGCTCAGGGTGAAGAAGAGGAGAAAGTGGGGAGACACTTGGAAGGTGTCTTAGATTATAGAAGAAGGCAGCTTTGATTGCAGCCTCCTAACCATGTCTACACAGAAGAAAGCCCCATTGTGTTAAATTTGGTTTACTCCCAAGAAAGTCTTTAGGACAGCCTAAGTAGACTTCCTAGGATCCTGCACATTGAATGCATGTTTTGAATTCAATTCCAGTGTTTTGTCATCATTTTTACAACCAGTTAATATTTTTATATGCATATTTTTGGGGTTCTGGAACCAATCGTCTGAGTTTCCATTATTTCCTATGGGAAAATCCGTTCCATGTAAAGAACATTTCACCTAACAAACATGCCTCTGGAACGAATTAAATTTGTTACATGAGGCGCCACTGTACATGCAAAACTTAGTGATTTGCACCCCCTCTAGCTACACCACTGGCAGGAGCTACGCCACTCTAGCAGGAGGTCATGCAGATGTTCATCAGGTGCAGCCTTACATATCATATTGATACTTCATTCAGTCTTCATTTCATTCATTCTTTTGTTCATTCATCCATTCATACTTTCATTTCTTTCTTGGATCAGCTGAGCATCTGTCAAGGGATCCATCACTTTCAAAGGGTCTACTTGGCCTCACAGGAGACCCAGCGAGGGCCTTGCTCCAGGACCCTCTGCAGGCTTATTTAAGATGCAGTCCAGAGTAACTACAGTGAGTCCTTGCTCTGACTTGAGAACAATTTACTCTGGATTGCAATATGAATTTCCCATAGGTTTCCACTTGGTGGTGCCGTAACTACGTCGACGTAAATGTCTCTCACGTGCTCCCGTAGTTACTCTGGATTATAGGATTAGGTAGCAATCCTAAAGACATTTCCTGGGAGTAAGACCGATTGAACACAGCGGGGCTTACTTTTGAGTAGACACTGAGTAGGCTACTAGGAAAAGAACAGTTTTGTGGGCACAAGGATGGAGCCAGGTGGGCTCTCCAGGGAAGGAAGCTCCACAATTTGGGTGCCACCACCGAGGAGGCTGTGCAAATTAGGAAGACTGGAAATTCTAGAAAGACTTCCCACTGGGGACAAACTAACCACTGGTAGTTTCTAGGAGCACATTTTATTTATTTCAAGGCATTTCCCCCCAGCCTTTCCCTTGACCATTTTCAAAACTATTAAAATAAACCTAATGATTTTCCTCCCTGCATTCCCAGCCTCACTCTTTCCTCTCAGTTGAAACCATTTTCCTTTTATTATGGACAAATGGTTTGAACCGATATGGCTGGAACTGCTTCAGTCAGCGTTTTCCAAACCAAGACCCTATTTTCCGGCCATAAAAACCGCCTTCCGTTCCAGAGCCTGTAAAAAAAGTCATTCTAAAAATCCAGAAATCTATTTGCCTGTTATGGGATGCAGGGATCAAAACCAGATTTTGCAAAACAGAAGCTGCACCATTAAGTATTATGACCTCTTCTGTCTGCAGAAAATGTTACTGAAGTCAATATTAAGAATGCAATAAAATATATATAAGAATATAATAATTCTTTTATATATTTATATATTGCCAGTCGATTGCCAGACCCCGGAAATTGAGGCAGAGAGCAGCTTTCCTTGAAATTATTCAGTTTAAAATACTACCTGTGGTCAAGGTGATCAATACAGATCCAACCTTGTTATACCGGATTTTTTATACACAGATTAACATGAATGTCCACTGCAAATCAGCTTGAGAAACTGCTTTTTCTACTGTTGTAGATAAGGTCGTCATTCCATTTTTCAGTCCCAGAATCAAACCCTGCAGATATTGAAGCACAAGCTTATTCAATTAGGCGCAGCAGAAGAGCAAGAAACCTGGAAATGGATCTTTAAACCTATTTTTCAATTGTTTTCTTTATACACAGATTTTTTTTAATCCACAGGTGGTTTCAGAATGGATAATAAGGGACAACGGTGTGTAATTAACCAAAAAAGGAGGACAAGGGTCCCCAAAATGTAGGATGCCCAATAAAAATGTAGGACATGACAGAATAAAAGTCAAATATATCCACTCAAATATATATATCCACTGCATATATATATATATATATATATATATATATATATATATATATATATATATATATATATGTCCTGGATATATATATATATATATTATATATGTCCTGGATATTATATATATATATATATATATATATATATATATATATATATATATAATATCCAGGACATATATAATCCACTCAATTAAATATATCCACTCATATATTGCCTTTATGTGGTTAATTTTAACACTATAAGTGCAATCCTAAGCATCTCTTCTCTTATTGTAGTCAGTAGGACTTACTCCCAGGAAAGTGTGGTTAGGATTGCAGCCTAGATTACTCAAGAGTGCAATCCAGAGCAACTACGGGGAGTCCAAACAATTTACTCTGGATTGCAATATAAATTTCCCATAGGTTTTCACTAGGTGGTGCTGTAACTACGTCGATGTAAATGTCTCTTAGGTGCTCCTGTAGTTACTCTGGATTGTAGGGTAAATTTATTACTTAAATAATAATAAGCGTATTACTTAAATTTAATACTTATTGACCTTTAGGTGGCCAACGGGGTCCATTAGACCTGCATTTATAATGTATGCAAATTAGGCTAATGGTAATCTAAATTTAAAACTATTATGTATAATTTATTACATGTAAATTTATTAATTGCAGGAAGGCTACATGCGGTCTGCTCACAAGGAAAAGGAGATTTTTTTTCCAGGACACAAGTCTAAAAAAGAGGACACGTCCTGGAAATAGAGGACATCAATCACTCCAGCCAGTGGCAGATTCCCAGGTCAGATGCATCCAGAGCCCTGCAATTTCAGAGATGGGGTTTGGGGGTGTCACAGCCTGGGGACTGGTGAGGTCAGAAGGACCACCATGAGGGCAAAACTGGCAGGGCAAAACTGGCCCATGATGGAGCCTCCCAGTCTCAAAAATGGCCTGGGAAAAAGCTGTCAAACTTTATAAACCATTTTTAAATGCTAAAGATGGCTGTTTCTCTGGCAATCTCTCTTATCTGGGGGGCCTGGGGGTCCCAATGGCTTAGATCTTTCTGGACTATAAGGGGAATGTGATGAAATCCTGGATTTCACCCTATTTTATCTATTTTTCCCCATTTTGGAACTTCTGATCAGCGAAGAGGACTTGGTTATCCGAAGGGGGCTGTCAGGTCAAACCAGGAGCCACCCTCGTGAAAAAATCCCATTTCAGACAGGCTGAGAGTGGGTGCTGTTGCTAAGTGCTGTGCCCGGCACCCGTCTGGTGCTACCACCAGCAGCGTGACGAATTTATTCTAATTGTCTTTAAAAGTTTTATTTGGGTTGTTAACGGTGTTGTTACCAAGACATGTCTTGGAGTCACTCCAAAAAAATGAGATACTACAAACCCAGTGGCATAGCTAGAGGGGCATAGCTAGAGGGGCATGCAGTGGCATAGCTAGAGGGGCATGCACTGGCATAGCTAGAGGAGCATAGCTAGAGGGGCATGCAGTGGCATAGCTAGAGGGGCGTAGCTGGAAGGGCATGCACTGGCATAGCTAGAGGGGCATAGCTAGAGGGGCATGCAGTGGCATAGCTAGAGGGGCATGCACTGGCATAGCTAGAGGAGCATAGCTAGAGGGGCATGCAGTGGCATAACCAGAGGGGGGCATAGAAGTGGCATAGCTAGACGGGCATGCAGTGGCATAGCTAGAGGAGCATAGCTAGAGGGGCATGCAGTGGCATAGCTAGAGGGGCATAGCTAGAGGGGCATGCAGTGGCATAACCAGAGGGGGGCATAGAAGTGGCATAGCTAGACGGGCATGCAGTGGCATAGCTAGAGGAGCATAGCTAGAGGGGCATGCAGTGGCATAGCTAGAGGGGCATAGCTAGAGGGGCATGCAGTGGCATAACCAGAGGGGGGCATAGAAGTGGCATAGCTAGACAGGCATGCAGTGGCATAGCTAGAGGAGCATAGCTAGAGGGGCATGCAGTGGCATAGCTAGAGGGGCATAGCTAGAGGGGCATGCAGTGGCATAACCAGAGGGGCATAGCTAGAGGGGCATGCAGAGGCATAGCTAGAGGAGCATAGCTAGAGGGGCATGCAGTGGCATAGCTAGAGGGGCATAGCTAGAGGGGCATGCAGTGGCATAACCAGAGGGGGGCATAGAAGTGGCATAGCTAGACAGGCATGCAGTGGCATAGCTAGAGGAGCATAGCTAGAGGGGCATGCAGTGGCATAGCTAGAGGGGCATAGCTAGAGGGGCATGCAGTGGCATAACCAGAGGGGCATAGCTAGAGGGGCATGCAGAGGCATAGCTAGAGGAGCATAGCTAGAGGGGCATGCAGTGGCATAGCTAGAGGGGCATAGCTAGAGGGGCATGCACTGGCATAGCTAGAGGGGCATGCAGTGGCATAACCAGAGGGGGGCATAGAAGTGGCATAGCTAGTTGGGCATGCAGTGGCATAGCTAGAGGGGCATAGCTAGAGGGGCATGCACTGGCATAGCTAGAGGGGCATGCAGTGGCATAGCTAGAGGGGGGCATAGAAGTGGCATAGCTAGAGGGGGGCATAGAAGTGGCATAGCTAGACGGGCATAGCTAGAGGGGCATAGCTAGAGGGGGGCAGAGAAGTCAGTTTGGAGGGAGCCTCACCCTTTCAAAGCCATTCCATAACTGTACAGCTCTATTTTGTTCGTCCCACCTGGAATGGCTCTGAAGGGGTGAAGCTTCCTCCAAGACTGACTGCTCTTGCCCCCCCCAGCTATGCCACTGGCACAATATATTTGCCCACACCTCCTTCAGCCTCCTCACATACCCCCAAATCCAGAGTAACTACGGGAGAATGTAAGAGGCTTTATGTGCACCCATAGTTACTGCACCGCCTAGTGAAAACCTATGGGAAATTCATATTGGAATCCAGAGTAAGTTGTTCTTACATCGGAGCAGGACTCCCTGTAGTTACTCTGGATTTTGCCCATAGAGACATATCTCTGATGTAGCCCACTCCTCAAAGCTGAGCTGATTCATAACAGGGCCATGCACTCAGTTTGCTAGGGAAGAAAGGCGGGATATGAATGAATGAATGAATGAATGAATGAATGAATGAATAAATAAATAAATAAATAAATAAATAAATAAATATCAGTAGATCTGGAGGCTTTTCCTGTGTTTTTAAAGGCCCTCGCTAGCCCGTGTCGATGATCACAAAACCATTCCAAGTCCCCGCAAATTCAAAGCACACAGTCCAGGCTCTGCACAATGCAGATCACGCAAACCAGCCTCTTGTCATGGAAATCACTTGTGATGTCACACTCCGTTCCAGGAATTGGATCTTATCCTCTTCGGAGGCGCATCCTTCCCGGAACCGCACCATGAGACATTTGCGCACATTGATTCTACTGCTGCATGGCGAGCAGGCGGCATCTTTGCTCCGCTTTGGGGAACTTAAATGAAATGGAGTGTGGCTGGATGAGGCTCAAATGGCCTGGAAGAAGACAGATGCCGCCGGGTGTCATGCAACATGGGAGTCAAAAATCACAAGGAGATGGAGCCATCGTCCCCATAGATCTGAGCATGTGGAGCATTAAGAATACTGATGCTCCCATCTCACCATTTCCGAACCACTGCAAAACCCTAAAGAGTGTTTCGATGGTAAAATCAGCTCCAGAGTTTGTTCTTGCGGCATTTTCAGTTGTTATTGATCAGTGGTGACTTCAGTCATGAATTATGTTGCTTCCCCGTCTCCTTATTGTGCATTATTAATGCACTTCTCAGACTCCTCAGACCTGCACTTCTTAGCGAGGCGGCCTGAAGATGCAATTTGTGTCAATGCCACAAGCACAACCCTGCAGGTTGTGATCACAGAAGGAGCCTCTTCGATCCAAGGGGCAGCTTTCCAATGTATTTGTGACGCATTTACTGGTACACCTTATTGGTATTCCCCAGGAGTACTAACTTGACCGTATGCACTTATTGCCGCATGTTTCTCAGAATCAGGACCATCAGAGTTGCACAAATTACACAGACACAACTAGTAGCTAGTCCAACACAGGCAGCGACATTTTCTATTTCATTGAAGCAGCGGACCAGCCCATGAGCTCATGTCGTGCTCTGCTTCCACCATCAGTGAGAACATCTCTCATGGTAGTACATTAATCATGTCCTGTGCAATCCAAAGGACTCCTATGGCAGAGAGAGAGAGAGAGAGAGAGAGAGAGAGAGAGAGAGAGAGAGAGAGAGGAGATGCACAGAAGTCAACCGACAACTACTTGCTTCTGAGTTCATTTACTCAGCAAAATAAATATGTATCGCCTCCATGAATCAGCACAATGGTAGCTATATGCGCAAAGCCACGCGCCTTGTTATAGAAACGTCAAACAAAGCAGCGTTTTACTACGACATCTTTGACCTTTAAAAGGTTGGTCTTGAGTAAGAAGCTCATGACCCACTTACTGGTTCTGCATGTCTATTCAGAACCCCACTGAGTTCAGATCTGCTGGCCGATCCTTCCTTCTCCTGGGACCTGCACCCCGTCCTCCGTCCTCCCCTAACTCTTGCGTCTCCTATGAGGTTGCAATCTGAATAGTGCTGGTCTTAGGAGATGGATCCCAGTCTTCCTCTGCACAGAATCTGAAAGGTTACCATGATCCCCCACAAACGAGGTTGGGATCTTGACCCACAGGTTGAACAACACCAGTGGTGGGCTTCAAGGGGTTCACAGGTTCTATAGCACCCTTTGCTAATGAGCACCTAATTCTGAGAACTGGTTACTAATGGGACATACAACCTGTTGTTAATTTATTTGAATCCCACCACTGAACAACACTATTCTGCACGAGGGGTCTCCAAACCCCAGCCTAGTGATGACCCTCAAACCAGCCTCTTCCAAACAACACTTGAGCTGTGATGTGCGGTGGGGGAAATGGGGGTCCATTTAAGTGTGTGCTTTATTTCTGTGCCATGTGTTGGTGCTTGCAGAAATCCTACAAATTCAATCCCATTCATTCATTGATCTGAATTCCAACTTTTATCTGTTTATTTAAATCTTATATTTATTTTTTCCCCAGCCATTCTGGGCATTTGATGTGGCCCTTCGAGCAAAAGGTTTCGAGACCTCCGTTTGACGCTATCTCTGTTCTATGACGCATTGCAGTCCCTTCATTGCATTTCCCACTAGATGGCACTTGGCTCTAACTTTCTTTCCCCCCGTACAGATTCAGAGACACCTCGTGTACCCCGTACTCAGTAGCCACCTAGCCAGGTTGTAGAGGATGCTCCTGTTGATCCCGTAATAGTTGGTCCCATCCTAGAGCTATTATTTGGTAGCTCTATTTTGTCGTTGAAATATAATAACTAACTGCTCCCAGCTTGTCAGAACTTGACATCTGAATTTCAAAAAATGTTACCGTATTTACTCGAGTCTAATGCGCCATCAAATCTAACGCACACCCTGATTTTGGACATTTGGTTGGAAAAGGTGAGCGTTGGATTTGAGCGAAGACAGTATTTTCTAACCCATGCACTGGTTCCCGGTGTGCGGAGCGCCATGTCTCCGTAGTGGCACCAACACTATGGTGCCTATGGTTAAAACACTATGGTTTTAAGTCTCTCTCGACTTAAAAACTGTCGTCGTCCCCAGAAAACTTCAGGCAATGCCAGAAGACGTTCCTTTTCAAACAAGCCCTCTGAGCACCTTTTAAAAATATATTTAAAGTCTTGGTTTTTTTAGATACTCAGGGTTATGATGCCACTGTTTTTACTGCTTTTAATTGCTTTTACTGTGTGAATTTTATTATAATTGTTTTATTTTTTATACAAAAGGTGGCATAACAAAGATAAAACAATTATAATATTCATGCAATACAATAAAGACAGTTAAATGGCTTTTAAAAGACTTACCGACCAATCTAGAGCTGCCATTGTGTTGACACAAGCAATGTTGTGTCAACGCAAGTGGCAGTTGCGGTGGTACAGTTGCGCTGAAGTGGCCTTTCCTCCCAATGGGGGGCAATGGGGGGCAATGGGGGACAGACGGGGGGAAGGGGTGCACACACAAAGATCCAAGACAAGACCCACCAGGTAACACCAAAGGCTCCATTGCAGGTGTGTTGTTTCCTCCACTCTCTCCTGGCAGGTAGAGTCCCAGCTCCAGCCAGGTAAGTCAATGGGGGGCACAACCCTTCTGCACCCAGCCACAATGTGGGGAGTAGGTGTGGAACCCCCTACACAACAGGCAGGCAGGCATGCCCCCTCCCCCTGCACAGGGGGCCCAACTGCCTGCCACACCCAGCCAGAAATTGATGCCTCTGGGCAGGTGTAGCTCCTTCCCCATCAGGACTGCCCAGCCATGCCTTTGCACTCCTACTCTTGAGTAAGCCCTATGCAGCATGAGTCTTGCAGGAGACTGCAGAGGAGTAGAGTGCTACCTTTGTCAGATGGATGCGCCCTTAGGATCCTGCCCTGGTTGGCATGGGGCTGCACCTCCTCATCGGGTGGGGGGGGATTGCCATGAGGTTTCCAGCGAGGTGATCCTTCTCTGTAGTTATTCGTAGACGCCCAAACCTCAAAAGGAGGACAAGGTCTTGGATTCCTCTCAGCCTGTCCTTTCTGGCGGACAGTGGCACGTTTGCCTACTCACAAGTAAAGCCGTGATATTGGGCACTTTCACTTTCCTATAAAGCTCAATGTATATTTTTGAATTTTAGTTTTTTGGCCCTACTTTTTCATAGAAAGGAGTCTTACGCAAGCCTAACCGGGGGTTTGGATTGCAGCGTCCGTAATATAGGGAGAAGCCGTGGCTCAGCAAATGAACCCGGTTTTGCACACAGATTGCCCCGGATGAATCACTGGCATCTCTGGGGAGAGCCAAGATTGACCCCAATGACTCAATGCTGCCCATCAGGGTGGGCAGGACTGAGATACCAGATGGATGCGCCGACTTCATAAAACGACACCTTCTTCTCTTTCCATACTCACCCTTGTGCTTTAAAATGGTTTAAAATGCTACCGTCAACGCTTTCTTTTTTGGTGTTGTTGTAATTTACCTGGAAAACAGCTTAATGTGCCTCCTCCATTTATTACAGAGGATAAGATCTAGCAGAGACCTTGTTTTTCTGCCGTCGTCCCACTTTCTCTGGGTCCCCCCATAGCCTTGAGCAGATTCTCTTCAAGATATTCAGAGGGGACATTTATCTGTACCTTGACCTTGTCGGAAGATACTGGAGATTGTTTTCATATTTTCACAACGGAAAAGGGTTCCCTTCACCAGTTTCACCAGTTCAGAATAACAACATTTTGAAATAGTTCAGCATCACAAGAGATTGACACGTTCTCTTCGGGAATCTACCCTATTTACTCAAATATAATACACCATCAAATTTAATGCACACCCCATTAATCAAGATACTGTATTTACTCCATTCTAATTAACTCTGGTTCTAATGCACACCCTAATTTTGGAGACTGAATTTGGCTGGAAAAGGTGAGCGTTACATTTGAGTAAATACAGTATTTATCACACTCACGGCTGTTTCATACATTACGTATAGGGCAAACGTGGAATTAGTCGTCGCTGGTGTGTATATTCATTCAGTGGGGAGCCACAGCCTAACCTGGCTCTGATGAGTGTATATGGCTGCAATCCTAAAGGCACTTTCCTGGGAGTAAGACCCATTGAATACAATGGGGCTTACTTTTGAGTAGACATGGTTAGGATTGTGCTCTGTGTCTATATATATGTATATGGGTGCAATCCAGAGTAACTACGGGGACTCCTTGCTCCGGTACAAGAACAATTTGTTCTGGATTGCAATATGAATTTCCCATAGGTTTTCACTAGGTGGTGCAGTAACTATGGGTGCACATGTCTCTTATGTGCTCCCATAGTTATTCTGGATTATAGGGTATGTGTATATATATATGTCTATATATATGTGTGTATACATATGTGCATGTCTGACTGTTCCCCTTCCACACAACTGATGAGGACCATACACACTGCTGAAAGAAACAGAATCCCTGTGTCAATTTTTTTCCCATTACCCAACACCGAGGGTGCAATCCTAACCTATGGTGGCATAGGGAATGCTCTTCACATTCCCGTGATGTAGGGAAGCAAGCGCATGTCTGTACACTGGCCTAACCCTCTCCAGGTGTGGGGCAGGATTGTCTTTTGTGACACCCCCAAGTCAGCACAGGACTTATGCCAACCTAAATTGAGATTAGGATTGCAGCCTGAATTATTATTTTGTTTCATTGTGACAACCTGCGCCCGTCAGCGATGTTTAGCAAGGAATTGGAAACTGACCCGAAGCATGCGTTTTGTGTAAGTTGTGAACCTGTACCTGCAACTGTCCAATGCGTAGCTAATGTCACAAACAACTTCTCATATGTGCAGCACAAAGAAACTATCAACAATATGCATACAATAAGAAATGAATTATACCCCCAAATATAGAGTAACTACTGGAGAACATAAGAGACTTTACATGCACCCGTAGTTACTGCACCACCTAGTGAAAACCTATGGGAAATTCATATTGCAATCCAGAGTAAGTTGTTCTTAAACCGGAGCAAGGACTCCCCGTAGTTACTCTGGATTTTGCCCTTAGTCTGCTGGATTTTATTATGGTTTAATCAGTGTTTTATTGTAGATTTTTTTTATATTTACTGCTTTTATGATGTCTCTTTTAACTGTTTTAATGTATTGGAATTTTATTGTTATTTTATGGATTTCCTTGTAAGCCGCCTTGTCCCTTTGGACAAGTGTCCCTTGTCCCTGTGTCTCTTTGGGATACAAATAAAGTTTATTATTAATTATTATTATTATTATTGACCAAATCTAAAGTTGTGGAACAAAACAACAGTCAAAAAGTCTTGCCTCTAAGGAAGAATATCATTGTCGCACTTAAAAGTACTAGAAAGGGAAGCGAACGTAGTAGTAGTAGAGTATAGAGTAGAGTATAGAATATAGTATAGAGTATAGTGTAGAGTATAGAGTAGAGTATAGTAGTAGAGTGTAGTAGAGTATAGTATAGAGTATATGGTATAGAGTATAGAGCTAGTATTTCCCCAGTGAATTCAGTTGTAGAAACTTTATTTACATGCCAAACCTAGACACCCATGGCATGGATGTTCATCCTATTGAATCATTTAAGCTGAACTTATTTCTAAGTATATTTAAATTCCTCGGAGCTGTTCCGGGGAGGAACCTTCACCATCCCTCGGATTCTTCCTCGTTCATCCTTCTGCGGAGACGCTTGTAATTAAAGCACCGGATCCCGCCTGCTTGGCCAATGCCAGGAGATCCGCACTAGCCGTCCAGCGCTTGTCTGCCTGCGCAAGAGTCTCTGTTAACACTTGAATTTGCACTTCTATGGAAAGTAACAGCAGTTCAAAAATCTGAATTTCAAAGGAGAACTTCCTGCTCCAGGCAAATCTTCAGTGCTGGTGACAGTTCAGCATCTTCAGCATCACCCCACTTTAAAGCACTTTCCCCCCCAAAGGTACATGATGTGCTAATGTAGATTTGATGCTTCCCAAAGAGGAGGTGAGGGTAGCTTTTCTTCACTGCAGTTTCTCATGCTCAGCTTTGGAAGGGTCTTCAGTTAGGTCTTTAAAGCCCAGTTTTTCCAGGGGCTCCCTGGCCATGAGTTGCCTAAATTAAAAAAGTCAACAGCTTGCATGTGGCCTCGTTAGTGATCAGTAATTAAACATCAGTAATTAAAAGGAAGAGGATTCCTAAAAGAATTTGGCTTCTTTATCCCTTTTAAAAAGCAAGCTTTAGCCCTCACGGAGCACAATCCTAACCATGTCTACTCAAAAGTAAGCCCTATTGTGTTCAGGAAAGTGTCTTTAGGATTGCAGCATCCTAAGCATCATTCATTCCTCTGTCCAGCCATGAAATTAGTGAATGATAATTCATTCACTGATCAAATTACCAAGTGAATGATCAAATCAGTGAAGTACCATTTCTGTTCCACTTACTAAGGATGCAATCCAAACCCCCAGTTAGGCCAGCTTAAGCCTCAGCATAAATCCTAGGCTGAACTGGGGGTGACATAAAAGTGCTATAAGGCCCTTCTGCCCCACTCCTAGGGGGGGTTAGGCTGCTGCCCAGGCATATGCCAACCTCTCCACACCACCACAGAAAGTTATGCCAGGTGAGTTAGGACAGCCTAACTCTACAATGCAGAGTAACTACAGGAAGACATAAGAGGCACCTACTCTGGATTACTGTATACATTTCCCATAGGTGGCACCGTAACTATGTTGGTGTAAAAGGTCCCATAGTTATTCTGGATTGTAGCCTAAATTGGTTAGGATTGCATCCTTCCTTTCATTCTTCCTTCCTTCCTTCCTTCCTTTCATCCTTCCTTCCTCCCTTCCTTCCTTCCTCTCTTTCTTTCAGAAAGAAACACAAAACAGGTAATAAAAAGCCAACAGCATAAAAACATTTTTAAAAGTTATAACCATCCCCTATACGTGTCATTAACAAGGTGAATAAGAGCGGCACTATAAGATACACGCCTCTATCACCTGTTCTCCATTCATCAGGTTTTTTTGGGGTGGTGGTGATGGTACCCCCAGTAGCACGCTGGGCTGTACCAGCACCAGTACAGAGATCACTGGGGCCAGATGAGTCATCTTGGGAAGTAACTGCCTTGGACCTCAAAGTCACCCCTGCACAAGAGATAGTCAAATCCAAACCCCTGGACCCCAAAACATACAGGTGCCTACAACAAAAACTATCATAGTATAGAAAGAATGAGGCTTGAAGTTCTTCTCGGACTGAGGGCAAAATCCAGAGTAACTACGGGGAGTCCTTGCTCCAGTGTAAGAACAACTTACTCTGGATTGCAATATGAATTTCCCATAGGTTTTCACTAGGTGGTGCAGTAACTACGGGTGCACATAAAGTCTCTTACGTGCTCCCATAGTTACTCTGGATTTGGGGGATACTCAGCAGTGGGATAGCTAAAGGGGGGTGGAGGAGTCAGCCGTGGAGGGAGCCTCACCTCTTCGGAGCCAGGTGGCAAAACGGAGGCGTACGCCATATGAGAATTGGGCTCTGTGGCCAAAATCGGAGCGATGTTGTGCTGGCAAAAAAGAGTGTAAAAGGGGGCTGCAGTGCCTCTGGGCACGTGCAGAGTGCAAAGTATAAAACTGAGAGAACTTGCCTGTCCATCCTGCATTCTAAGTATTCCTTTGACTCCTGCCTGCACAAGGCGTTTTCAAAGCTATTTTCCCGTAAACAGCGCATGAATTTTTCTTTGAAAGCTTTGCATTCGCCTGCAAAGGGGAAAAAGGACATTTTTTAAAGTCAGCAAGCAATCCTATCCCCATCTACTCAGAGGTAAGTCCCATTATATTCAATGGGGCTTACTCCCAGAAAAATGTGGTTCGGATTCCAGTCTAATCCTACAAGCCAGAGTAACTATGGGAAGACTTAGAGGCACTTACTCTGATAACTCTAGGCATTTCCCATAGGTGGCACCGTAACGACAGGTGCAATCCTAAACCTGTCTACTCAGAATTAAGCCCCACTGTGTTCAATGGGTTTTACTCCCAGGAAAGTGTCTTTAGGATTGCAGCCTATGTTGGTGTAAAAGATCCCATGGTTATTCTGGATTGTAGCCAAAGTAAGGTTTTTAAGGATACTTCTTTTAAGTAAGAAAATGAATTACAGTGGAATAAAATAGTAGCCCATCCAGAGGGCAGCCTGTCCATGTATAATGGACACGATCCAAGGACAGGGCAACCCAATGTCCTGTTTTTTGAGGGACATGTCCTCTTTTTTAGCCTTGTGTCCTGTAAAAAAAATATGTTGTCCTCTTTTTCCTTATGAGCATGCAGCACGTAGCTTTCTTGCAGTTAATAAATTATATATAATAGTTTTAAATTTAATAATAAGTATAAAGGTCTACAATCCTACACAAATTTTCCTGTACTGTAGTAAGAAAGTCCCACTGAACATAAAGGATTTACTTTGGAGTAGACATGCTTAGGATTGCACTGTGTTTAAATTAACCACATGTAAGCAAAATGCATGAACGTTTTTACCTTTTATTTTGTCATGTCCTACTTTTTCCTAGGGAGTCCTATATTTTGAGGGGACATGTCCTCATATGACATTTAGAGCACAATCCTAACCATGTCTACTCAAAAGTAAGCCCTGTTGTATTCAAGGGGGCTTACTCCCAGGAACGTGTCTTTAGGATTGCAGCAATGGTCACTGTGCTTGGGGGGATTAAACCAGCGGGGGATATTCTGGAATTTGCCAGTCTCAAGCCAGCACTGAGCTGCTGAAAAGCCCGCTCCGATCCACCCTTTCCTGAGAGTAAGCCCCATTGACTACCATAGGACTTACTTCTGAGTAGACATGCATAGGCTTGGACTCTAAATCTTCACATATTAGAGTCCAGGAACCACAGTGCTTATTTTGAAAAAACTTCTTCTGATATCTATAAATTATAATTTATATATTATTATTAATAAAACGCGTTTCTATATTTAATTCCATCTTAAAATAAACTAAATAGTCCTAAAAAGTGAACCTCTGTGCATGTGCTGAGTGCAAAGCTGCCACTGGGCACAGAATTCCCCCTTAAAATAAACAGTCCTAAAAAGTGTAGATGTAGTGCCTCTGGGTGTGTGCAGAGTGCAAAACTGAAAGTACAAAA
The DNA here is from genome assembly GCA_030015325.1 of Cryptoblepharus egeriae. Classification (NCBI taxonomy): domain Eukaryota; kingdom Metazoa; phylum Chordata; class Lepidosauria; order Squamata; family Scincidae; genus Cryptoblepharus; species Cryptoblepharus egeriae. Next base: position 29,212,139 of record JAREYC010000012.1, read on the forward strand.
ATAGTCCCCTTTAAATAAACTTGGCAGTCGTGGAAAGTGGAACTATAGTGCCTCTGGGCATGTACAGAGTGCAAAACTGAATGTATCAAAGGGAACATAATGTTTCCCTTAAAATGAACCCCCCAAAATTCTAACAGCAGAGTGCCTCTGGGCACGTGCAGAGCATAAAGCTACCAACGGCCACCTAACTTTTACTTTAAACTAGAACTGGAACGCCAGTTCCTCTGGGCATGTGCAGAGTGTAAAAATGGGTTTGCTGTGCCTCTAGGCATACGCAGAGTGCAAAACTGAAAGTTGCAAAGGGCACAGAATATTCCCCTTCTTGATAGTCCTGGAAATGGAACTGCAGTGCCTCTGGGCATGTGCAAAACTGAAAGTATCAAAGGGCAAAGTGTCCCCCTTAAAATGAACTTTAAAAATCCCAATAAGTGGAGTTAGAATGCCTCTGAGCATGTGCAGAGTGCAAAACTGACAGCTGCAGACTGTTCCCCTTAAAATAAACTGAGTGGTCCTAAAAGGGGAGCTGCATTGCCTCTGGGCATGTGCAGAGTGTAGAACAGCTGATGGTCACAGCTGCCAGTAGGCAGAGGGGCGCTCTATCCCCCTCCTATCGTCTCTATGGTGAAAGGGGTCGATGGGGCCGCTCTATCCCTTCTTCTCGTCTCTATGGCCTGAGGGGCTGAGTGGCGCCTTCGCTTCCTTCCCGGAAGTGCGGGGGTGCTGCATAGCCTTCTACCGCTAGAGACCGGCGAGCGCGCATGCGCACTGAGAGCGCCGAGCAGGCCCAAAGCCGGCGGGGCCCTCACCGAAGTGGTCGAGTGGGAAAGCGCCCTTGTCCGGCGGCCGCGGCTTGAAGCTCTTGCTCCCGAAGTTCATCGCCGTCGACATGGCCGCCTCCTCCGCCTCAAACTGGACTCACTTCCGGGTTGCGGCGCACGCAGGGCAGCGAGTGGAACGCCGAGCCAGGCCAGAGGCAAGGAGCGCCGAGCTCATCGAGCGGATAGCCACGCCCACTCCAGCCCCTGAGTGACCCTCCAGGAGCAAAACAGAGAGCAAGGCAGGGAGGGGGAGGGGCTGCACTGCATTAAGTGCCTATTAATACTGGTGATTATTAAACCAATAATTAATAATTAAATAAAAATAAATTAATAAAGTTTATATATATAAATTTTAAATATGTATTATATTTATATTATATTAAATATTTATATTTAATAATTTATATTTATATAGTTTACAAATTAAAATATATTTTATATTTTAAATATTAAAATTAATAACCAATTAATTGGTATTTAACTCAATCACTCATTGATAATTAAAATTAATAATAAAAACCAAAAATACTTTATGGAGATTAATTTTATATTAACTGCCCAAAGATACAATTATAATTATATATTTTTATTTATAATTATATATTATATATAATTATATATAATTATAATTTATAATTATAATTATCAATCAATAAATTATTTTTTTAATTCAAAAGTGATTAATCAAAAATATTTCATTTATCATTATTAGTAAATCCAATAATTAATAATCAATACTAAAATTTCATCATTAATAATTAATCCAATGATAAATAATAACATCTCATTCACTATTAATGCATAACTGATAGTTATTTAAATAAAATTTATATTATTAACTAATAAGGTATCTTTGTCGTTAATAAATATTTTATCATTCAAGTTATTTGTAATATTTTATTTATTTATTATGGATAATTGACTACAATCAATCAAGAACTGATAACTAATAAAATTTATTTAGGCTGCAATCCAGAGCACATTTGCTAGGGAGTAAGCCTCACTCACTACAATGGGTCTTACTTCTGAGTAAACATGCCTTGGTTTCCACTGTGGTTAGGGTGGAGATTTTCAACCAGTGTAGTGTGAATAGTTCATAAGTGTGCGATGGATGGATGGAATGAATGAGATGGATGGATGGAATGAATGAGATGGATGGATGGAATGATGGAATGAATGAGATGGATGGATGGAATGAATGAGATGGATGGATGGAATGAATGAGATGGATGGATGGAATGAATGAGATGGATGGATGGATGGATGGATAGATGGAATGAATGAGATGGATGGATGGAATGAATGAGATGGATGGATGGATGGAATGAATGAGATGGATGGATGGATGGAATGAATGAGATGGATGGATGGAATGAATGAGATGGATGGATGGATGGAATGAATGAGATGGATGGATGGATGGATGGAATGAATGAGATGGATGGATGGAATGAATGAGATGGATGGATGGATGGAATGAATGAGATGGATGGATGGATGGAATGAATGAGATGGATGGATGGAATGAATGAGATGGATGGATGGATGGAATGAATGAGATGGTGGATGGAATGAATGAGATGGATGGATGGATGGAATGAATGAGATGGATGGATGGATGGAATGAATGAGATGGTGGATGGAATGAATGAGATGGATGGATGGATGGAACGAGTGACCCTGCCCTGTGGCACTGTGTGCTTCTTCAGTTGTCTGGTGCTGACACTTTGAGTCTTTACATATAAAATTGCAGGTCTTTGCATTTAACATGAGAGGAGAGGCTGAGAATCCTGCTGTGTTCTGGGGCTCCCGTTTGCTTCCGCACCCAGCATTTCCGCACCAGTAAAGGGAGAAAAGCCCCAGTTCCCTTCCATAAGATCCGTACATGATGATGTTCCCTACAGAACTGTGAACAGGCTTTGGTGTGACACTAACACACGTTTCCAAAATTTGTATCCTTCACCCTGAAAGCAAATTTTGGGTGCTTCAAACTGACTTTCATGGAAAAGGCCAAAGAGTTTGTTCTTTATTAAAAATTCAATTAGGAGTTTTTAAAAAATTAAACTTCCATTTTTTCCCTAGGAGCAAATTTCCCTGGCAGGTGAATGAATGAATGAATGAATGAATGAATGAATGAATGAATCTATCTATCTATCTATCTATCTATCTATCTATCTATCTATCTATCTATCTATCTATCTATCTATCTATCTATCCCTTCTGTCCATCCATCCCTATCTATCCATCCATATCTATCCCATCTGTCCATCCAACCATATCTATCCTGTCCATCCATCCATATCTATCCCGTCTATCCATCCATATCTATCCCATCCGTCCATCCATCCATATCTATCTATCCCGTCTGTCCATCCATATCTATCTATCCCGTCCGTCCATCTCTTCCTATCCATCTATCTATCCATCCATCCATCCATCTATCGTATTTATATACCTTTTTTCAAATCCTGACCAACATTCCAGTCCAGGCCCAGCTGTGTCAGTGGGGTTTGTGCTCCAGCCTGCAGTTGGGGGCATTAATTTGCCTCCTGACTTGCAGCTCATCTCCATTCACATCATGGATACACCACAGTCTAGCTGGTAATAATCTTGTTTAGCGGCTGGACAACCTTCTTAAATTACCAGTAATAGTGGCGCAAGGATTAGAATGTAATAAAGCCCACTGAAGTCAATTAAAGCAAGCCGTCTCCCATAGACCACCAAAGAGGGCCGACAATGGACAGCCCACAACCATTGAAGTGTCCACACCAACAGTCAGTGGGGAAGACAGACCACCAGAGATGGCAGACCCCAGACTCTCCCCAGCCACATGTGGTCCCTGCCATTTATTTATTAATCTCATTATTTATTATTTATTAATCTTTTTTAAAGTAGCCCCAAAGGTTGGAACTGCTGAGTGAGATCCTGCAAACAAGATCAGCTTAACCCTGCCCTCCCTCACCGGCACATCACGCGTGGCCACCGTCCGCACCCCTGAAGACGCTCAGGAGCCAGATGGCGCACACCTTGCAAATGAGATGTACATTTTTATTTGCCAAGATTGTCAACTTTTCCAGTGACGCTTGCAAGACAAACTGGAACACAAAGAGTGGTATGGAAGGAAAAAGAAAACCAAGGCAGAGATGGTTGTGTTTGACCACACCTGTGGCTCCGCTAAGGGGTGTCCGTTCCATCTCGTGGGGAAAACGTCACCCTAAATGTGGCATTTGTTTGGTTTTGACAACCCTGACCTTTTCTGATTTTACCGTTTACATTTCCAAGCCGTTTACATTACACGCATAATCCACCCAAAATGTGTATCGGACACATTAAGGCTTGGAGTGAATGGACCAATTGTGAAAGCAGGATCTTGTGCTTCATGCGCAAACTGCATACTTCACTCGCCTTGAAAGCACTAATGTACAGCCTGATCTGCCTTCAGGCAGGATTCAAGATCCTTGACAGGCAGCCATTAATCCCTTCTTACAGCAACAGCATCTCGTTCTCAGGATGGGAGGAACCAGTCATCGTACAAGACATTATGTTCTATATACATTATTTTACGCTTTTCCGTGATCAAATCCCATTTGAGAAACTGCATAGGGTTTCCTATGCAACCCCACTAATTGGGTAGCAAGCCAATTTCATGTGGGTCCCCATTCACAGAATCATAGGACACAATCCAGAGTAACTATGGGGGAGTCCTTGCTCCAACGTAAGAACAATATACGGCAAAATCCAGAGTAACTACAGGGAGTCCTTGCTCCGGTGTAAGAACAACTTACTCTGGATTCCAATATGAATTTCCCATAGGTTTTCACTAGGTGGTGCAGTAACTTTACGGGTGCACGTAAAGTCTCTTACGTGCTCCTGTAGTTTCTCTGGATTTGGGGGTTACTCTGGATTACAATATGAATTTCCCATATATTTTCACAAGGTGGTGCTGTAACAACGTCGACGTAAATGTCTCTTATGTGCTCCCATAGTTACTCTGGATTGTAGGGATAGAATCCTAGAGTGGGAAGGGATCCAGTGGATCATCTAGTCCAACCCCATGCCTGTAGCAGGAAAACCTCATCTTGTGGGGACCCGGGTGTCGAACCCTGGCCTGCTGGTTAACAGCCACAGTGTCTTGCGCCTTTTCAATGTGTATTTTTATTTTTCATAAATTAGAACCTGACCACATTTGGGTAAACAAATCATAACACTAACAGTCAATGTGGCTTACTCCTGGGTAAGCGTGGATGCGATCGGATCCTGAGATTTTAAAAATCTCCCCAAGCGACTATGCGGAGTTTGAGAAGACACATTCTCACCCCATGGGGTGAAAGTCTTCTGCGTGCGCTCAATGTGGGAGGCACGTACGCACCAGTCATGCGTTGCTCCGACATAAAACAGAGACATTTTTGGACAGGAATTTCTTGTCGTTGCAGCAGCCCTTCCTAACCTTGTCATTTAAACAGCTTCTCGGTACAGAAAAGGACGTTTGCACAAGACAACTTAAGCTATCATCCTTATCAATCAGGGCCAAAACTATGGCTAGGGGCACATACCTCCGTACAGATGCCATATGCCTTTACGTATGCGCAGGGGAAACAAAATAATAGTAAGCTGCAAATCATATTAAAGTACTAGTACCAGCTATTTTTTTTCTCCCCAATACTCTGTTCTGGACAACTTAGCATGCATTAATTTGGGGGAGACATTTTTATGGCCAGAGTCTAACCCCCAAATCCAGAGTAACTACTGGAGCACGTAAGAGACTTTACGTGCACTCGTAGTTACTGCACCAGTTAGTGAAAACCTATGGGAAACTCATATTGGAATCCAGAGTAAATTGTTCTTACACCGGAGCAAGGACTCCCCATAGTTACTCTGGATTTTGCCCTAACCCTACAATCCAGAGTAACTAAGAGACATTTACGTTGACATAGTTATGGCACCACCTAGTGAAAACCTATGGGAAATTCATATTGCAATCCAGAGTAAATTTTTCTTACATCAGAGCAAGGACTCCCCGTAGTTACTCTGGATTTTGCCCTAAGACTTGACCACATAGTAGCAGCATAAAGATCAAGCATGTGTCTTATGTGATTCCGGAGGTATCTGGTGGTCACTATGAGATATGGGAAGCTGCACTAAATGGGCTTTGGACCTGATCCGGCAGGGCTTTCCTTCTAATCCCAAACAGACCCTGTTTTAAAATTAAAATAAAACAATTTTTTTAAAATAAAAACAAATTCTGTTTTTGAAATAAAAACAAATTCCCAGCCCTACAGATACTTAGATTCTCACAACGGCGTCAGACTTGCGCAAGCACCCATTGAAACCACCTCTTACTCAGGCGTCTCTGCAAAGATGGGAACTGAACCTTCACGGTGTATTTTGGGGAGGGGGAACCAACCCATTTGAGTCTCAAGGAACATGCAAACCCAGGAATTTGGTTTGTCTGCATTCTTTGCAGAAGGGCAGATATGGGAAACCACAGGGCCATCCTTGATCTTTCTCAACGGTCGATGACACCCTCCAAGTCAAGCGTTCCCCCCCTGCGCCCCCCCCAATCAATCAATCATAACTGGCTGGGGCACCAACTGCAGGGGTGCCGACTTGCAACGTCAAGAAAAATAATGGCAAAATATTGAAACACAAGCATTGGCCACATCACCCAGGTTGCGCACCAGTGCGCCTGGCATCCTGCAAACTGAGCCTGGCCTCAGGTCCTGGCTGCAGGACCTTCTTGTGATCCACCCAAAATTGGATTGCAATCCCCTGGTGGGTTGTAGCGCACGGTTTGGGAACCACTGTCCTGTTGTAGGTTTTCTTGGAGGGGGCGGTTGGGGAAAACTTTTTATTTAATGATTTTATTACTGCACTAGTGGAATGTACCCGTTATTGCGGGAGGAATATTTGTGGGCCCCAGGCATGGCTGGCACTGGACACCAACCAGTATGGGGCAATGGAGGGTACTGGGAGCAGTGTTGGGCATCAGTGGGTACTAGCAGGCATCATGCACCACTGGGCACCATTGGGCAGAGGGCACAACCAGGCAAAAGGCACCCCTACTGGGCACCATCATGTCCACCATTGCAGCAAGCACCACCAGGCACGAGGCATCTGTATTGAACACTAGTGGGCAGCAGGCACCACCAAATGGATTCTTACATCACAGAAGGAATATGCTCCAAATTTCATGCTTCTAGGTCCTGGGGTTGGGGCTGGGTGTTGATCAGTCTTCAATTTTAAGTATAGGGATAAAACACTTTGTGCCCCTTTTCACCTCCTTAGGGGTTAAATTCTAAAAATCAGTTCTTAGTGGGTGTTCTCGTTATGGAAGGAATACCCTTCCCAAATTTCATGCTTCTAGATCCAAGGGTTTGGGTTGGGCGTTGATGAGTCAGTCAGTTAGTCACTGACTCTTTAATTTTATATGTATATTCATGTGTCTTTTAAGCTGCCCCATGGGGCTTTTAAGCTCCTCGTCCATCCCCATCATTTGCTGGATTGTCAACACAGGGGCACCCTTGAAGATAGCAGTTGGGCCAAACGGGAGCACAGCCAGGCACGGGGTGCCCTGTGCCCATCTGCCACCTTCCCCACTGTCTTCATGGAGCCTCCTGGACAAGCCAGCCCTGCAAGGCAGCTCCTGAAGGAACAACAGTGCGCCAAGCATGTCCTTATGTCAGATGCGGCTCTGCCCCCATTAGGATCCGTAGCCCGAGGCAAACCCCCCCGTGCCATGTCCATTTCTGTACCCGCCTGCAGGCCCCGTCATTGGAAACCGCCCTCTTTTTCCAATCAGAAACTGCTTAGACCACATTCTCCAGATGTGTTTGGAGAGGGTGGGGACATCCTATTTTATTCAGGGACTCCGCACACCTTTGCGGCAATCACGGGGCTGAAAGCTGGAGAGCCTGGCAGGAAAGATTATGCCAACTCCTTAACTCCTTCCCACCACTACCTTCTTTCCAACCTGGCGAAGGATCATGAAAGCCCTGAATTTATTCCTCGCTTCTCCAGCCCCCGTTTTGCTACTGTGCTTGGTGATTATTATTGTTTTGCTTTGCTTTTCAGGCAGCTCCAGAAAACCATCCTTTAAATTGCCTCCAGGTCCAACTCCTCTTCCCATCATCGGAAACCTGCACCTGCTGGACCTGAAACGGCAAGACAAGTCTATCATGAAGGTAGGACGTCAACTAGTTTGGGCAAGTAAAAGGGTATACTTAATAAGGGTATACCTTATACCTGTATAAGGGTCACTGTAAGGGTACTGGTCCATTTTTCTAATGAGAATAAAATTTATTTAATGGAATTAAATTTATTTTTTCCAAATGTAAAGGAATTAAATTGGGGGGGGGGGTTACATTCCGGACAATCCAGTCCAACATCAAGAAATGTGGTGGAAGGAATTGGATGAAAGAATAAAGCGCGAGGACAAAATTTGGGAAGTGGTTCTAATTGGGAATGGCTGAAAGAGTATTGGGGGTTTCTAATGCTTGGGATTCCCTTAAATCATCATCTAAAAATAGCCTAATTTGCATAAATTATAATAGCCGGGGAAAAAATCAGGTTGGTCATCTAAGGGTTACGGAAGAAAGTCTTGATAAATAGATTAGGAGCACAATCCTAACCATGTCTACTCAAAAGTAGCCCCATTGTGTACAATGGGCCTTACTCCAAGGAAAGTGTCTTTAGGATTGCAGCCTAGGTTAGGATAGATTGATATATGTACCCTACAATCCAGGGTAACTACGGGAGCATGGAAGAGACATTACGTGCACCCGTAGTTACTGCACCACCTAGTGAAAACCTATGGAAATTCATATTGCAATCCAGAGTAAATTGTTCTTACACTGGAGCAAGGACTCCCTGTAGTTACTCTGGATTGCGCCCTTCGACAGACATGAAAGTCAAGAAGATGAAAATCCAGATATTGCTATACCTGAAAATTGCCTCTAGGTCAGAGATCCCCATAATAGTCTGGCAACTGGGGAGGGGGCCATATAAGGTATATTTATTGCCCGAGGCATTGAAAGAGTCGTCTGTAAGGTGTGAAGTCATTAAACATCACCTAACATCCTTTGGAGATTTTGTTCCAGATAAGAAGCCAACCGACAGACAGGCTTGTACTCCAGATAACAGGAGTTCGGGTTTGACTCGAGTGCAGGGCAAGGTCCTACAAAGTGTTTGCTTTCAGCTCCATTTCTCAGCAATGCTCTTCCTTTTTTATTTGAAGGCTGAATTTCTTTTTCCTTTTGAGGTACATCATACACACACACACAACACACGCAACACACACACACAATGAACACGTCAGTCGTGTCAGTCGTGTCCTCCTACGTCAGTCGTGTCCTCCTACGTCCAGGGAGGATGCCCAAACCTCAAAAGGAGGACAAGGTCTTGGATTCCACCGGTCTTTCTGGTGGACAGTGGCACATTTGCCTACTCATGAGTAAAGCCACAATATTGGGCACTTTCACTTTCCCATAGAGCTCAATGCATATTTTTATTTTTAGTTTTTTGGTGATAACTTTTGATAGGAAAGAGATATTTCATAACTGATTTTTGCATAGGATTCTGCTCTTCAATACGAATCCAACGACATATGACATGATGGGGTCCTCCACATTGTTGCAAAGTTCCAAAATGAAGCTGAAATGGAGGACAATGAAGCCCTTTTGGAGGACACCCAGACAGGAGGCTAAAAAAGGGGACAAATCCGGAAATTTCCGGTCATATGGTCACCCTGCCTCAGAAACTATTCATCATATTGTGTGCAACCGGCCCAGTGTCTGTTTTTTTTTAGTATAGACACTCTGTCCTTGAAAAGATTGATGGACTGGATCCGAACATCTGATGAACATCATGCACTTGAACTTTATATGACATACATTAAATAAATAATGGCTACATTAGGGGACTGTATGAGGATTTGAATCTGGGTCTTCCCACTCCAGCGCTATCTGAGCTGCATTGCAATGAGATTGCAAGGTCTTCCGTCCAAGATCTTCAGAATAAATCCAGCCCCCCCCCCCCATTAGTTCCCTCTGGGGAAAAAGGTATAGTCCGTACAATGAATGAATGAAAAAGGAAGGAAGGAAGGAAGGAAGGAAGGAAGGAAGGAAGGAAAGCTAACAGTACACCAGTTGATGCCTCTACCATTCAAATGCTCTGTTCTTGCATTTGGAAAGCCAGGATGGTATGGTGGTTACAGAGTCAGACTGAGATCCAGGTTCAAATCCCTCCTAGGCCATGAAGCTTCCTGGGTGATGTAGGGCCAGTCACTCACTCTCAGCCTCACCTACCTCAAAGGGTTGTTGTGAGCACAGCAGGAGGGAAGGAACAAAAGCTTTCTAAGCTGCCTTGGGCATTTGCATCAAGAAAGGTGGGGTATAAATGAATGAATGATGTGCAGCTCCATGGTCTAACTCTCAACACCTCCCCTGCCTCCCTTTTCAGCTAGCCAAGCAGTATGGGCCAGTGTTCACCCTTCATTTCGGAGTCCAGAAAGCCGTGGTGCTGACCGGCTACGACGCCGTGAAGGATGCCCTGGTGAACTTCACCGAGGAATTTGTGGACAGGCCTTTGATTCCGATATTTGAAGAGATCCAACATGGCTACGGTAATCCACCTCAATTCCTCCTGCTAAGAAAAAAAATGAATGCAGAAGGAGCCCTTCCAAAATCGGGCATACCCTCAAAATTGGTGGTTATGCCACAGGTGCAGAGGGCAGCCCTCCAGGGTACCCCCTGGGTGGAGAATTTGAATTCCCAACATACTTGAGTTTATGCTCCTGCTATAAGGCTCTATGGATTTCCATATAATCTATACAAATCTCAAAGGGTATTTGAGGGATTCTTCATATATTCCTATCCATCTTCATATATCCATTTCTATTGTCCTATTCCTATCCTATCCATCCTGTCCGGTCATCAGAGGGGCCCTTCTAACTGTGCCGCCACCAACAGTGGTGACCAGGAGGGTGGTAAGAAATAGGGCCTTCTTAAGGGTGGAGTTTCCTCCCCTTGGAATTAAGAATTATAGAATCCTAGAGGGATAGAATCCTATAGAATCCATAGAATCCTGGAAGGGTTCCAGTGGGTCATCTAGTCCAGCCCCCTGCCTATATCAGGAAATCCTCAAGGACTCAAACTATCCTCCTATAGTGATCAAACTGTTCAATATTTGCCACCACAGGAGTTTTCTTCTCTGTTGGGGAGCGATGGAAGACAACCCGAAGGTTCACCATGTCCAGCATGCGCAGCCTTGGAATGGGGAAGAAATGCATCGAGGAGCGGATCGTTGAAGAGCTCAGCTTCCTTGCGGATGACATTAAATCTTTCCAAGGTGGGCAGCTGGGAAACATGGGAGGTTGGGGGAATCCCGTTCGAAGGTGCATCCTCAGATCCAATGTGCAATGCGCATGGAAAGAACGAGGGCTTGGAAAGTCAGAGCCCAGGACTGATGAATATGCTTACTATGTTCTTGAGTATTAACCCACTAAGGAAGGAGTATTACCATCCCCATTTTATAGAGAGGGAAACTGAGGCCTTGGAGGAAGAACACTTAATGGATTCATGGCAGAGAGGTCCTGATTCGTAGCTCTAGAGTCTAACCAACTCCCTACTGTCAGGTGAACATTACTTGCACACTAAGGGCACAATCCAGAGTAACTATGGGAGCATGTAAGAGACATTACATGCACCCGTAGTTACTGCACCACCTAGTGAAAACCTATGGGACATTCATATTGCAATCCAGAGTAAAGTGTTCTTACTCTGGAGCAAGGACTCCCTGTAGTTACTCTGGATTTCACCCTAACCTTATTTGCTGATGCCTCTCTAGGTGAACCTTTTAACCTCCACACCTTCTACAGAGCCCCGACCAACATCACCTTCATCATATTATTTGGACAGAGGTTTGACTACGAAGATTCAACATTCCGGGCCCTGCTCCGGCTCATTGACGACGTCATGTGTCTTCTTGGGTCGCCACTCTTGCACGTGAGAAAATTATGGCTTGTACCTCTTACTCTGGTGAAAAAAGGTAGAAAAGAGACAAATTTAAGGTTTATTAAAACCAGAAAGCAGAATCTGCACCCTAAATAATCTACTCCAGTCTTCTCAAATACATATATGTCTTATAGAGGACAGCAACAGTTTTAAATTTTCTTCTGAATTCTTAAAAAGTGAGTGGTTTATAATCTTTAAATTATAAAGATTTTGTTATTAATTGTTTAATTATTAATTAATTTATTTAATTATTAAATTATTAAACTAATTATAAAGTAGTTTATAATCTTTAAATGATAAAGATTGATAAACATTTAAAAACTTATAAACTAGTTTATAAATGAACTTCTCAAAGGTCTACAAGTTATTTACATGCAAGCAAATTTTATATTCAAATGTGCTCAGCTCCATTTAGGCTGCAATCCCAACCACACTTTCCTGGGAGTAAGTATTATTGAACTCAATGGGACTTACTTCTGCGTAGACATTCTTAGGGTTGCACTGTTAGTCCATTCACTCATGCACATTTTTTAAGTGCACATTTTGATTAACTTACATTCTATAGGAAATCTTTAAGGCTACAATCCTAAAGACAATTTCCTGGGAGTAAGACCAATTGAAAACCATGGGGCTTACTTTTGAGTAGACATGGTTAGGATTGTGCTCTAAGTTTTATTTATGGTATACATCTTAAAGACCTTGGCTGTGAATGTAGATCCCATGACAAATCGTTTCCAGTTGGGCCCCATAACTCCTAAGACCAGGGTGACCATATGTCATAACTGGCTTTCATCTGGTTAATTTAAACAATATATTATATATTATTAAATTTAAAACTATTACATTTAAATTATCACATATGATTTGATATTTCCAAGAAGGATACATGATGCCCACTCACAAGGAAGAGGAAGACAACAAAGATTTTTGTTTTCTTAAATTAACACACAAGGCTAAAAAAGAGGACAAAGAAGATCCCAATCCTTATGATCCTAATACCCACTGATCCCAATTCTCATGGGCACTCCTGGGTCCCAAAGGGAACTGGTTCTCCACCCTCAAGAGCAGCATTTCTCAAGGCGGGGTCAGGACCCCTTTGAGGGTCGCCTAGAGCTTTTCTGGGGGTCGCCTAAAGACCCCTGGTGCAGGGAGCTAGGTCAGGCTTGCCAGACCTCTGGCTGTAGCTGCGTGCCCACTGGGGCTGGCTGACAGCCTCAGGGCCCAATCCTATGCATGCCTACTCTGAAATAAATCCCATTATAGTCAGGATGGCCTTTACTCCCATGTAAATGTGGATAGGATTGCAGCCTCAGGGCCCAATCCTATGCATGCCTCCTCTGAATTCATAACACTAGCAAAATTACAGTTATAAAGTAGCAACGAAAATAATTTTATGGTTGGGGGTCCCCACAACATGAGGAACTTATAAAGGGGTCACGGCGTTAGGAAGATTGAGAACCACTGCTCAAGAGCCTTAACTCCACCTGGTTTTGACGGTGTCGTGATGCCATGATGTCATGCCATGAATGTCACATGACGGTGCCATGAATGTATATGTGGCTTACTTTTATTGTGAACCTTATTTTTCAGCGTTAACCAACAAGTTTCCTCTCCTTTTAAACTCCCTCTCTTAACTAGTTTTTTGCTCTTAACCAGTTTTTTAACTTCTACCCGTTCCTTGGATTCATTTTCAACGTTCGCAAAATCTTGCTTCAAAAAATTGAAGAACTCCGCGTCATTATAAGGGATTTCATTGAGACAAGCAGGCAAGATATCAACGCCAACAGCCTCAGAAGCTACACTGACGCCTTGGTCTTCAAGCAACAAGAGGTACCGTATTTTCCCAAATCTTATGCGCCACTGAATCTAATGCGCACTGTGATTTTAAAAGGCTCGCGATGTTTAAAACGTTGAGTGGCAATTGTAATGCACAGCCGCAAAGCAAGTGCAAAATTAATCTTTACTGCATACAACAATGAGTTATAGGACAAAAATAATATGACATGGGTTTATATTATGATTTTTACTTAAAACACTTTATACGACAATGGGTTCATGTTACATTTTAATTTAAATATAGCATTTATATATTTAATTTATAATAAAAATTTATTAATTTTTAATTTATAATATATAATATAACATGTATTATATAAATATATTATTATATATAATATATAAATTTATAATATAGTTTAATTTAAATTTAATTTAAATATAATTTAAATTTTGCCTACGGCAAAATCCAGAGCAGTTATGGGTTCACGCAGTTATGGCACCCTCTAGTGTTATCTTATGGAAAGTCACCTTAACTTCTCCAACGTAAAGGGCTTATTTTGACTTTAGGATATGGGCCGTATACTAACTGACCTAGTAAACTGACTAACCCCTAAATCCAGAGTATCTACGGGAGCATATACAAGACTACCTCCTAGAAAAAACCTATGAGAAATTCATATTGCAATCCAAAGTAAGTTGTTCTTACACCGGAGCAAGGACTCCCTGTAGTTACTCTGGATTTTGCCCTAACTGATCTATACCGATAGGCAAAATACAGTATTTACTCAAATTTAATGTGCCATCAAATCTGATGTGCAGCTTGATTTTGGAGACTGTGGCTACAATCCAGAGTAACTACCAGACCTTTTACACCTACATAGTTACACTGCCACCTATGGGAAATGCATAGAGCAATCCAGAGTAAGTACGTCTTACGTCTTCCCATAGTTACTCTGGATTATAGGGTAAATTTGGCTGGAAAAGGTGAGAGTTGGGCTTGAGTAAATATGGTATTACTCACTAGGTTTGTCTTACAAATCTTACAAAAAATTATCCTTTACACATTGACCGGAGCCAAACATGCTATTAACATAGTATGCTAATTACAGGCAAGGAATTGGACTAGATAACCTTGTGGGTCCCATTCCGAGGCTCTGATTCTACATACTCAAGTCATAGGATTTGAAAAGGGATGGGAAGGATGGACAGTGGTGAAGGCAGGGGTTGGACTAGATGACCTACTAGGTCCCTTCCAACTCTAGGAGTCCATGATTCTATGAAATAGTTCTCAAACTTTCGCCACCAAGACCCATGATAAATGACACGTCTGTTGGGGCTGTCCAAAAGTGATGTCATTTACCTGGAAATGATGTCATGGAAGTGATGTCATGGACGGAGGTGACAGTTGCACCTGCCGTTTCTCCCTTGCCCGCTGCCTTCTTCAAGCTACGAGAACGTTTTCATTGTATGTTTCACCACTTAGGAAGCTAATAAGAAAGAGAATCTGTTCCATGATGACAACCTGATCGCTTCCATCTTGGATCTGGTGATTGCCGGCACCGAGACCACCGCGACGACGCTGCAATGGGCCATCTTGCTGATGACAAAGTATCCAAAGATTCAAAGTGAGCCATACATTAAAAAAATAATTTTTGCCATGCATATGCAAACAACACTGACTAGCATGAGTAACCGTTAGATGACCAACCGGATCCATTGACCGGCAATTATAATTTACGCAAATTAGGCTATTTTTAGATGGTCATCTAAGGGTATATGGGGTCATCCAAGGGTCTTCTAAGGGTATACAGCGATCCTCAAACTTTTAAAACAGGGGGCCGGTTCACTGTCCCTCAGACACTGTCGGGGGCTGGAGAGTGAGAGGACTTATGTAGGACAAAATGTGGGACATCCTACATTTTGTCCTTCATTTTAAAATGTAGGACATGATAAAATGAAGCAAAAATGCTTGTATTGCTTTCCTGTACTTAATTTCAACACTTTTGAAACTGAAAACCTTTTAACATGCCTGATTCTCACCCAGGCGTGCAAGACGCCCTCAAAGCAGTTTCCAGCAACACGTTACGTCAACATATTTTACTTAACGTATTTTTCTACAACATATTTTACGTCAGACTTAAGACATGTAATTGTAAGACACCCTCAAAGCAATTTGCAGCAACACAAGGAATGTCAGTGACATGCACTGACACACACCGTGCACTCTCTCTCTCATACACACACACACACACACCCATGTATTCTTACACACACACACAAACTCACCTCAATTTTGGGCTGGCTGTTCAGGAATTTTGACTGGTTCTTCACTGCGGCAGCCTTGAACTACCCCCCAGTGCCCACAAAGCACTTCCCAAACCCCCCAAAAGGCTGGCAGGCCGGATTGAGGCTTCTGGCGGGTCTGATCCGGCCCGTGGGCCGTAGTTTGAGGAATCCTGGTATATGAGGTTATCTAAGAGAGTATATGAGGAAATTTTTCCAATTGCTCCTAGCTGGAGAAGTTTCAGTTCTTGGGGTAAGGATGGGAGACAAGCATAACTTACTTGCAGATTGCTATTAGTTTAGTGAAATGTACCCACATTGCGGGAGTAAAATCCCCCTGTACACCATCCCCCCCATTGTGCACCCCCCATGTGCATCGTATAAATACGGTTGATTTTCCCTGGTTTATAGTCCATCCATTTTCAAACTGTGGGTCGGGAACAAAGCTACAACATGTGTGTTTACTCATGAGTAGGCAAACATGCCTCAGTCCACTTTGAAGGGGAGCACAATGCGACTGGAAAGGTTCCAAACCGCTGAACGCAGGCCGATTGCATATTTGCTACTCCCAAGTCCTGTAGGAGAATTTACACGCAGTCCATTTAATTGTGCGCTGCTTCTCTGTGTGTGCAATTTTATTTTTAGAAAAGGTGCAGGAGGAGATCAGGCAGGTTGTGAAGCCAGGCGCCTGCGCCACGTACGAAGACCGGAAAAACATGCCCTATACCAACGCTGTGATCCACGAGGTGCAGAGATTTATCACGCTGTTGCCCCATGTCCCACGCTGCACATCAGTGGACACGCATTTCCGGGGCTACTTTCTCCCAAAGGTATCTCCTTCCCAAGTGTCTTTGCCTAGGATCTTGTCTCAATCCCCAGATTTTAACTGGGGTGGTTGTCAATGTCTAGCAGCTCTTTAATGCCCAGCGTCTCCTGTTTCTCTTCCAGGGCATAACAGTCATCCCATCCCTAACATCAGTGCTTCTCGATCCAGATCACTGGAAGACGCCACACGAGTTCAACCCCAACCACTTCTTGGACTCCGATGGAAAGTTTGTCAAGAAAGAAGCATTTATGCCTTATTCTTTAGGTACTAAAACAAATATGTTCTCTCTCTCTCAAATGAGTATGTTGAAAAAATGGCCCGATCCGGGAACTGAGAAGTGTCTCAATTTGGAATCTAAGACCACAATCCTAACCATGTCTACTCAAAAGTTAGCCCCATTATGTTCAATGGGCCTTACTCCCATGAAAGTGTCTTTAGGATTGCAGCCTAAAGGTCCTAAGGGGTCCTAACCCCATGTATTGGAAAGAACAAGCATACGCTAGCCTCCCCTTTGTGGTAATGGGGAACGGAGCTGCAGGGACTGATAGAGCGCAATCCTAACCATGTCTACTCAAAAGTAAGCTCCATTGTGTTCCCAAGAAAATATTTGGGATTGCAGCCATAATTTAACATATTTTTCTCCCAGGGCGGCGGAACTGCATTGGCGAAAGCCTGGCCAAGATGGAGCTCTTTCTGTTTTTCGTGGGCCTGTTGCAGAAATTCACGTTCCGGCCCCCACCGGGGCTTACAGAAGCAGACTTGGATTTGAACGTTCCCAAGACGACCTTTACCCTGAGACCCCAGCCCCAGTCGATGTGCGCCGTTCCTCATGAGTAAAGACAGCACTGCAGAGCTCTACATCATTGCAGTGGTGGGAGTCAAATCAATTAAGAACAGGTTCTATGTCCTAATAACCTGAATTAACAACCGGTTCTATGTCCCATTAGTAACCGGTTCTCAGAACCAGGCGCTCATTAGCAACGGGTTCTATAGAACCCGTGAGAACCCCCTGAAGCCCACCACTGGGTACATGTGGTGACATTTCATATCGTTCAGGCCTGTAAGCCTAGGCTTGCCACTATACCTCCTGACACCAGGGAAACTCCGGCTCGCTACTCCGTAGTTACTCCAGCTCGCATTCACGTTCTATGTTTAGAGCCAAACTACAAAGGACACAATCCCGAGTAACTATGGGGAGTCCTTGCTCCAGTATAAGAACACCTTACTCTGGATTGCAATATGAGTTTCCCATAGGTTTTCACTTGGTGGTGCAGTAACTATGGGTACACGTACATGCTCCCGTAGTTACTTTGGACTGTAGGGTTAAAGGCACTTTTTCAAATCTATTTTTATTTTTTAAATCTCAGGTGCAAGGGGACCCAATCCAGAGTGGTGCCTTGGCAAATGAGAGGGGTGGCTTCACTCTTTTTTCCCTGGTGCTACAAATTTCTACAGAAACATCCCCACTTCCTACCCCAGGCTTTTCGTCCTAATTCTAGAGGTGGGTGTTTATTTTTTCAGGGTGAGCAATTATGTTGTAAGTACATGTATCCCCACTTATTGGACGCAGTAGGACCAGAAAGTGAAAACCGTGGAACCCCCTCTTTTTTAGTTTATAAATGTGGCTTCCAATGCTTTTTTTTTGCCAGCAAATTGCAAATGCCCCTTTTCTCTTGCAAATTCCTGCAGCCGCACAAAGATTTTTGCAAATTAATTCTTATTAACTCCTTTGGGTGTGGGCTTAGAACAGGAGCTACAACATCGGGGGGGGGGGGGGAAGGCAATTTTGGCCTTTTAGAGCAGCAGAGAGAGGTTGAAAGAGCGGAACATGCGTTGAATGAATGGGGATAACTGAAAGAGTGGTTTGACAGAAAACAAACAGTGAGACGGGGGGATACGGTACTACAGTACAAAATTAAATAATAAAATGGAGAAGCATCAAAGACACATAAATGTGAGTGGGCAATGCCCACCTTGCCTCCCCCCCCCCCCCCCGATACAGTCCTACATTTCAAGTTAAGCTGATTTTGGTCCCAATGGTTTGTTTCTGTTGAGTAAGATAGTATTACAGACTTTTGCTGAACAGAATGGACAGAGTAAAATAAACAATAATAAATAAATTTCTAAATAAATAAATAAACTTCTAATAAACTTCTAAATTTCTAATAAATAAATAAATAATTTCTACTCAAGGTTGCATATGTGCAACAAGCACCCATTGTGGACCTGGTAGAATAGGATGCTCCCGAATTTACATTGAGTCTGCTGCCACCCAGTGGACAGGTATTGTCATTACAAGCACTTTCCACCAACTCTTATCTGCCTGATGTACTGCAGATCTTTGACAAGTGTTTTGCTGCCACCTGCTGGCCACAGTAGAATATTGCTTCCAATGTCCCATTCTGAAATCCTGGCTTGCCACCTTGCCTACATCCCATAATATCAAGCCAGGTTTTCACAAACTGCAGGAAATGTTTAAAAGAGGGGACATTTTGTGGCAAAAAAATTAAGAAAGGACAGATGATACCAAGAAGTCAATGCATATCCCCAGATTAGGGTTCCCATATGTCCTGGAAAACTGGGAAATTATGGGATGGGACAGTTTTGGAGTTTGCGTTCATATATTGGCATGCTGGACAGAGCGTAACGTCCCAGTATTGTGGAAGAGAATTATGGCAGTCCTATCCCAGATGCTTTCATAGTACAGAGCCGGCATGTCTTGGGCACAGGATGGAGACTCCGGGCGCAATCCAGAGTAACTACAGGGAGTCCTTGCTCCGGTGTAAGAACAATTTGCTCTGGATTGCAAAAAGAATTTCCCATAGATTTTCACTAGGTGGTGCAGTAACTACGGGTACACGTGATGTCTCTTACGTGCTCCCGTAGTTACTCTGGATTGTAGGGTTCATCCCATAGTTACTCTGGATTGTGCCCATAGCTAGCAAGAGGAAGAAAATATGAAGTGTACCTTTAGACCAGGGAAGTGTTGGGATTCAAATAAATGAACAACAGGTTAATGTCCCATTAGTAACCGGTTCTCTAAAGGTACCTATAGTAGGTGTACCTTTACGGTGTACCTTGTGGACCCAATGAGCTCCACAAGCAGCTGGGACTACTTAGGTCTGCCCTGCGGCTCCCTACAAGTCAATTCTGTGATTCAAGGATGCCCTGGAACATGTATTGCAGGATGCAATCGAACATTATTGGTATTGTGACCCCACAAATGTATCCGAGGATGCCATCTAACATGTATTGTAAGTGTTCGACCTTATTAAACAACAACTTCCCAAATGGCCAGAAGACCCGAGAAAGAAGTCACAGCATTGGATTTCAGCCAACCAGAAAAATCTTGAATCTTTCAGAAAATCCACCATATACAGCTTCGCTCCGGCATCAAAATAAAGTTGAATTTCTACCCGATTTCTGAAGCAACCTCTAAAGGCATTACAGTCCCAACAAGAGGGATCAAATAGAGCAGGAGCTATGCTACTCGTGTGTCACAGATTACTTTCTGGATCAACTCCAAGAAGTATTCACTTGCAGACAGCTGTTCTGCAGGGCTTGGGGTCTGCTACTCGATTGTGCAGTTACTTGCAAGAAGACTCCTCTTGACCACAGCCCTCTTTCAATCTTCCTCAACGCGCTGCGGGTCTGATCCGACCCAAATGTCTGATCTGACAAGGACTGGAACGTATTGCCAGTCTTGAAAGGCTCTTGGTAATCAGTCAGTGACAAAAACCCTACATTTGTGGGGTTACAATACCATGTTATTTGAATTATTGAACCGTTGGATCTATTTTACTATGTAAACTACTTTGGGAACTATTCTTCATAGAAACTGGTCTATGAATACTCTTAATAAATTCATTTTCAAGGCATCGTTTTGTGTGTTGCCCTCATGTTAGCCGTATGGATCCTGGAGTACTTATCCTGGAGTAACCCTACAATCCAGAGTAACTACGGGAGCACATAGTAACCCTACAATCCAGAGTACAAACCCTGGAGTAACCCTACAATCCAGAGTAACTACGGGAGCATGTAAGACACATTTATGTCAACGTAGTTATGACACCACCTGGTGGAAACCTATGGGAAATTCATATTGCAATCCAGAGTAAATTGTTCTTATGTCGGAGCAAAGACTCCCCGTAGTTACTCTGGATTGCAAAATCCAGAGCAGTTACGGGTCCACACAGTTATGTCACCCTCTAGTATTATCTTATGGAAAGTCACCTTAACTGCTCCATTGCAAAGGGCATAATTTGATTTTAGGATATGGGTTTAAGGCTGCAATCCTAAAGACACTTTCCTGGGAGTAAGACTCATTGACCACAATGGGGCTTACTTTTGAGTAGACATGGTTAGGATTGTGCTCTATGTCCCACTGAAGTCAATAGGGGTTACTTCCAAGTAGGCATACCTACTGCTACAATTACGCAGTTGCCTTCTCTTCGGGAAATCACACCGAACCTGATTTGTCTGGTGGTACGACAAACTGGCAGACAGGCAATCCTAACCACATTTATGAAAAGTAGAACCACCACCCTACAATTTATCTGCATAGGGCTTTTCCCGTGACTGTCCTTTAATATGTCCAGCGTCTGGTTCCTGTAAGTAACCCCCGCCATGTCGTATTTGCAGCCATCTTGATTTTTTTTTTCTGCATCGCCGACGAGGCTGAATTTCAGCCACAGGAGTTTCCATCTCTCTCCGGAGCTGCCTCAATGCTCTGGGGGTTTCAGTCAACATTTTTAGAGCCCCAGCTTCCCTGACACGGCCGACTGCCTTCCTTAGTTGACTCAGAAACCCGTAAAGTGTCCTCCTGTAGGGTGGAAAGGAGCCTGTGAACCATGCAGTGGCTCACCAAAGCTTTTTATACTTCTCAAAGATGGAGAACGGATCCATCACATGATCCATCCTGCAGAATGGGTGGATTTGAACCCAGGACTCTCTACCTGGAGTATAACAAGCCAGAATTACATCACCTCCATGCAATACGAAGAGCATACTGTTGTTCTGTTTAGGCTACAATCCAAAGTAACTTACCCCCAAATCCAGAGTAACTACAGGAACACGTTAGAGACTTCATGTGCACCTGTACTTACTGCACCACCTAGTGAAAACCTGTGGGAAATTCATATTGGAATCCAGAGTAAGTTGTTCTTACACCGGAGCAAGGACTCCCTGTAGTTACTCAGGATTGTGCCCTTAGTTATGGTGCCACCTATGGGAAAATTATGGGAAATGCATAGAGCAATCCAGAGTAAGTGCCTCTTATGTCTTCCCCTAGTTACTCTGGATTGGAGGGTCGCTCAAACAATCCTAATATCTGGAATTCAGACCAGATATTAGTTATACCCTATATAAAACGGTATATCTGGTATTCAGAGATGTATCTGGTATTCAGTATATCCTATATAAACAATCCTAATATCTGTTATTCAGTTAGAGGTATATCAGATATTTGGCATATCCTATATAAACAATATACGTATATATATACACCATAGATATCATATTTACTCGAGTCTAATGCTTACCCTTTCCAGCTGAATTTAGGGCGCAATCCAGAGTAACTATGGGGAGTCCTTGCTCTGATGTAAGAGCAATTTACTCTGGATTGCAATACAAATTTCCCATAGGTTTTTACTAGATGGTGCCATAACTACGTCGACGTAAATGTCTCTTATATGCTCCCGTAATTACTCTGGATTGCAGGTTAGTCTCCAAAATCAGGATGCACATTAGATTCACTGGCACATTAGATTTGAGTAAATACAATACTGTATTTTGATTATAAGTATAGATCAGTATTTGGTTTATATTAAAGTTTAATGATATTGTAATTAAATACTGTAATTAAATACAACACTGTATTTACAATACCCAATACAATACTCAAGCTTTCGTGCTTCACATGCAGTGTATGCAGCGCTGAGCATGATAACATACCCTGCAATCCAGAGTAACTACGCGAACATGTAAGAGACATTACATGTACCCGTAGTTACTGCACAACCTAGTGAAAACCTATGGGAAATGCCTATTGCAATCCAGAGTAAATTGTTCTTACACCGGAGCAAAGACTCCCCGTAGTTACTCTGGATTTCGCCCATAGTCTTCCAAGGCTGACGGAGGCCTGCTGCTGTATTTTGATTATAAGTATAGATCAGTATTTGGTTTATATTAAAGTTTAATGATATTGTAATTAAAAAGTAACAAATCCATTGTATAAATACAATGTAAAAAGATAAAAAAATCATGGTATTATTTCCAAATTTCTGTTGGCAGTAAAATTAAATTTTGCACCTGCTTTGCAGCTGCGTTACAATCGGCAGCAAATTTTTATTTTTATTAATTTCAACTCTTTTAAAATAGGGGTGTGCATTAGATTCAGCAGCACGTCGGATCAAGTACATATGAGTATTTTCAGAGATATACCAGGAGCAGGAATAACGCTAAGAAAATGATACACCAGGTAGACGGGTCTCCACGGGCAAATCCAAAATTATCCAACGACAGGGGGATGTTGTGCACTGGGATGTTGTTTGGAGGGAGGGGTTGCACTGGGGAGGATGCTGCGCATGGGAGTGTTGCGCATGAGGGGTGCTGCACATGGGGAGGTGGTGCGTAGGGGGGGAAGTGGGAGGTGATGCACATGGGGAGACATTTAAAATGTCTTATTAAATGTTTGGTCAAAACAACATCCCAAAACCAACTGGCAGGGCCAGGTCCCCGTTTCAAAGCACGAGTCAAAGATCCACCCCATACTGTTCCTTGTGGCAGCTCCTGCCTATATTCCAATAGATGTTATTAACCCTACAATCCAGAGTAACTACAGGAGCACGCAAGAGACATTACGTGCACCCGTAGTTACTGCACCACCTAGTGAAAACCTATGGGAAATTCATATTGCAATCCAGAGTAAATTGTTCTTACACCGGAGCAAGGATTCCCCATAGTTACTCTGGATTGTGCCCTAAGACTTGTTGCATGAACTGGATCCCCTCCTGTCCTCAGGAAAAAAGGACGGAAGGGAAGTAAATGAGCGGGTCAGCCACTTCCCTCTTTAGGGTTTTGCCGATACTAAAAGAGAGGTGCCCAAGAGAGGCGGCACACTGAGGTACTGACTCTTAACAAAACAACCAACCTGCCAGTTTCAAGTCTGGCCATGCGGTGAAGCTCAACAGAGAAAAGAAATCCTCCGATTTGCACAGCTGATAGTTTCATAACCCTAAAGAAGTGCCTTTTCTTTTCTCGGGGCCCCCTTCTTGCCTCTGCGCCAAAAGCCACTGTTGCACGACGCTCCGTAAAGATGCCCAGCGGATTCACAGGGCGTACCGTTTTGCAGAGAAAAAAATTGGGGTGTCACGGAGGGGAAGGTCGAGAGATCTTTCCTACAAGAAACCTTTATGGCAGGCAACGATAGGATTAATTTGACAAGTTTTAAAAGCAGACCTTCCAAGGTAGAGCAGAAAGGTGGCCTTGGATGTCAAAGATCCCGGGGGCTTGAGAATCCCGCATCTCTCATTCATTCAGGCAACCTAAATTTTCATAGAAATAAAATGGGAGTCAGCCCAGTTTGCACCCTAAAATTTTGGGCCCCTAAAATTCTTAAGCGGGCCAAGATCCAGCTGGTGGCCAGAAGAGAAACAGGGCCTTCTCAGTGGTGACCAAACTGTTGTGGACGTCCCTTTCCTGCAACCCGACCTGCAACGTTTCCCTTCAAAGTTTTTAATTTGGCAATTTAATTGGGATTTGTTTTGTACGTGTAACTGCTTTGAGTTGTTTTATAGCACTGTCTAATCTTGTTGTTTTTTTAATGTTGCATTTTATTAATACAATTTTAATTGGTTTTTAATGTATTTTATTGTCCTTGATGTTTTTAAGGATGATGTTTTAGATTGTTTTTTAATTGACTGTATTCTTCTGGTTGTGTTGTGAGGCGCCTTGAGAATAAGGCGGGATAAAAATAAAGTAATCAAATAAAGTATAAAATAAAGTCATCAAAAGGACATCCCAGCTCTTTACCGGTTGTTGGTTTTAATGCCACTATTTTATCCTACAATCCAGAGTAACTACGGGAGCATGTAAGAGACATTACGTGCACCTGTAGTTACTGCACCTATGGGAAATTCATATTGCAATCCAAAGTAAATTGTTCTTACACCAGAGCAAGGACTCCCTGTAGTTACTCTGGATTGCACCCTTAGTCTAGATGACCTACTGGGTCCCAACTCTATGATTCTTTATAGAATGTGATAGTTTCTGACCATCAACTGCTTTAGAGCAAAATCCTAACTGTGTCTACTCAAAAGTAAGACCCCATCGATGGGTCTTACTCCCAGTAATGTGTCTTTAGGATTGCAGTATTAGAGCACAATCCTAATCATGTCTACTCAAATGTAAGCCCCATTGTGTTCAATGGGTCTTACTCCCAGGAAAGTGTCTTTTGGATTGCAGCCCAAGTCAATTGGAAAAGCAGTTTAACAACTGAGTAAAACAAAGCTTCCTCCAAGTACTTCTTTTCAGGGTTCAAATACATCAGGATTATACTCTTAGGATGCAATCCAGAGTAACTACGGGGAATCCTTGCTCTGCTGTAAGAACAATTTACTTTGGATTGCAATATGAATTTCCCATAGGTTTTCACTAGGTGGTGTAGTAAGTACGGGTGCACTTAATGTCTCTTACGTGCTCCCATAGTTACTCTGGATTGTATTAGGATAAGGCCCTCTTGTGGTTGCTCGAGTGGGAATCTAATAGGAACACCTCCAGATCAGCCCCATTCTTGTTTTAAGTGCCCTAAAAGGTTTAAAGCAACATGAATTTTATATGCTCAGCTAGGCTGCCAGATTTCAGATTTGCAGTCGGTCAGTGCAATCCTAAATGTGTCTACCCAGAAGTAAGTCCTAAGCATTCAATAGAGCCTACTCCCAGGAAATTGGTTTTGCGGGGTGTAAGGCTTACTTTTGGGGGAAGGCAACTCCACGTTCAAGATATACTGTGAAATGCTCCACCAATTCTTGTTGGCCTGGACAAAACTCTGGCAATGATCCGCTACAACACTCTTATGTTAAATCTGTGCAACTTTCAGGAAATGAGTTCTCCATTACACCTTTTCTTACTAACGGACCTTCTTTACTCGGGCAGGGAAACTAAGGGCTTCCTTGGATTATAGTGCCACCAGTCCGTCCGTCCATCCCATAAGGTTTCATTATGTTTTAGGGGTTGGCATTGAAAGAGAGCAAGCTCCCCCTCTTTCGGACTTGCTGGGACCACCAACCGCTACTCACCTCCTCCTGCGAGCCCCATCCTTCCAGCTGGCCGTTCTGCAACTTCACTCTGAAATACACATTACCCTCATTTGCTTATTTTCCTCTAACCTCCCTACTTTTTTCCACCCTTTGTAGAGTTTTGCTTCTACTGGGCCATCATCTGCAACAAGAAGCCACCTTTGGTGCTTCGGATCAAAGAAGGTAGATAATAAAACAGACCCTCCGACGGTTCTTATTTCTACCAGGGACGGTCCCAGTAGAAACCCCCCTTCTTCCTCACCCCCCAATAAATCACCAAACCTCATTCGCCTTTTGCATGATTCCTGGTTAAAATGTTTTCAGTGCCATTTGCTGAAACTGTCATCACCTTTACGGATCGGTCCCCCTTCAGGTTAAATCTTGTTGCGGGAATAGATCAAGTGGCACATTTGGTTAAGACACTGCCTGTTAACCAGCAGGCCAGGGTTCGAGACCCAGGTCCCCACAAGACAAGGATTTCCTGCTACAGGCAGGGGGTTGGACTAGATGATCTACAGGGTCCCTTCCAACTCTGATTCTATGAATCTATGCAACTCTTGAGCATCAGCACCATGTGCGGGAACAATAAAGCATCCTACAGATCTCAACTTTTACATACAACTGATTGATTGGACGACGCTTCAATCCTGTGTCTTAAATCCAAAGATCTTGTATATCTCTATGGGATGTGGGTGGCTCAAGTGGTTAAGACACCGTGCCTGTTTCCCAGCAGGCAGGGTTCGAGACCTGGATCCGCACAAGACAGGGTGAGCTCCTGTCCTTAGCCCAGCTCTACGACGCAGCTGGAACCAATTGTATCGGCTCTGCAGTTCCACTGGACTATTTCAGTGGCGTGGAGAGAGGGGATTTGCTGCTCAGATAACAGCCTATCCTCCATATCAATCTACACATCATCTACATCATCATCATTATCTATATATCATCATGCTACATATGCTACTACTACATACATCATGTAATCTACATATCATCAGGCTTCGCATGCAGCGTCGAGCATGATACCACAGTCTGTTGATGCCAATACTTGTATATCCCTGGCTTTAAGAGCAGTGTCAGTGCATAACTACTATCCATCATGAAGTGCAACATTGGCCTAAGTTTGGTCCCCAAGTGGAACTTAGGCTGCAATCCTAAAGACACTTTCCTGGGAGTAAGACCCATTGAACATAATGAGGCTTACTTTAGAGTAGACATGGTTAGGCTTGTGCTCTTAGTCCAAGTTTACCCCATGGTATTAACAAATCAAATTGAACATGATTTTCTTTGAGAAAGCTGAATCGGGACAGGTTTCTGTGTGTCCCCCGGGAGTAGCTCAGGGAAGGATCTTCCCCCTGGTTCAAGAGTTTGTTGGTGGGGTTCATTTGCATCAAAAGAATGCAAGGGGAAACCCCCAGGAAACACAAGGTAAAGCCTGTAATCAAATTGAGGACTAATAATACCACCACTTGAGTCAGGACTAGAGTGCCTGGTGGATGCTCAAAGGGAGATGAACGACTGGGAGGGAAGCTGAGCTGGACCACGGAGGAGGAAGACGTAAGTAGAATGGCCGTCTCTTTTTCTTATTGGGATCGAGCTTGGGTGAAAAGGTGGTCAGGACTGAATTATATACTTTTAGTCACTTGTGAATGCCAGAACACTCTATGAGTGCTGGGATCAGAACCAGTGCTGGGATCAGAACCATTCAATCTGGCTCATCCTATTATAATCTACGTGGCTTTCAACTTACGTGGCTTTCCCAAAAAGTTTTGAGATTTCCACAAAAGGAGATTCTGGCCAATTTCCTCTCCGGTTCCAGCGTCCAAGCAGCGTTGGCCTCAAAGCACCAGCAAACAAGAGTATTTCAAGGAATGCCTCGCTACACATAGGAGATGTGCATGAATGGGGCAGAGGGTTTGAACTATGCTCAGAGCTTCCTCCACTAACCTACAATCCAGTGTAACTACGGGAGCATGTAAAAGACATTTCCACGGACGTTACCCTACAGCTTAAGTTTCCCTACAATCCAGAGTAACTACGGGAGCACGTAAGAGACTGCACCACCTCGTGAAAACCTATGGGAAATTCATATTGAGTAATCCAGAGTAAATTGTTCTGACGTCAGAGCAAGGACTCCCCATAGTTACTCTGGATTGTGCCCTAAGTATCAGTATCAATGAAGATACTTGCTCCCAAAAAACAAACCCGGGAGCCAGGATTGCAGGGATGTTGAGAGGCAAATCTCAGCCATGTGCAGCGTAACTGGCCTGCTCATGGGATACATGCTCTGGTGGTGCAACACTGGAAAAGCTCGGATTTTAATAGGCATGTCTTAATCACGGGGAGCACAGCAACGATATTTGAATGAGGAAGGCCTATGTTTTAACGGGGGTAAGGAGGATTTTTTTCCTCCCAAAATCCCCATCCCTATCAGGAACAAGGGGACTAGCACCTGTCGGGGATGCTCTAGGTCCAGGATTTCCTGCTGCAGGCAGGGGGTTGGACTAGATGACCTACTAGGTCCCTTCCAACTCTAGGATTCTATGACTATCTACAGTAGATTCAAGGATAGCAACACTATATAAATTTTAAACAAACAAAAATAGTCTCGTATTCGGCTTCTTTGGGTTTGAACAAAACCTGATTTGGAGAGACCAAGTTTATGAGATTTTTTTTTACAGTCCAGTCATGACCAGGCGCCCAACTGTAGCGCATTCTAGATGACTGATGCCTCCCAGATACGCAACAGACAGCTTTCCTTTCCTCGTGACACAGCACCAAGGCTTGGCACACCATTCATTCTGCCAGTCCATGCCAACTGGCAATAAGGTTCATCGTTCGAGGTGGCCTGGTCCTCTGATGACGCCACTTTGTGCCGACGTCCCCCTTGAAATTTTGCATTTATGGTGAACATGATGACACAATACTGACTTTTGTCAAAATGGCCACCCTTGAGGAAAGTCTCCGTTTTAACATGCTGCGTCATCTCTGTACCCGTTCTTCTCAGAGCGAGAATTGAAGTCCCTGCCCCAAAGAATTCACTATCAGTTGGTTTATCCAAGGAATTTCCATCAGGCCTTTCAGTTTTGAATGAGGTGTGTGATGATGCAGCACCCCAAACCATCGACAGCACCCCAAACCATCGACATGCAGGAGTAAAAACATGGCCCACATGCGTGTGAGAAATGGAGGCACAGGAAGAGCATGCAGTTCTCTCAATTGGGTCTTATGCTTGGTCATTAGAGGGAACCCAGAGTAATAGGGTTCAAGGCTTTATGGAAAATATATGGGTTTTCTTCCGGTGAATGCTCCAAGCACATGGAGGGGAAGGGTTAAAATTCTGTCCAGTTATCTGAAGTATTGTGTCCACTTCTGGTTGCTGCATCTTAAAAAAGGATATACCCTACAAACCAGAGTAACTATAGGAGCACGTAAGAGACACTGTATGTCAATGTAGTTATGGCACCACCAAGTGAAAACCTATGGGAAATTCATATTGCAATCGCGAGTAAATTTTTCTTATGTCGGAGCAAGGACTCCCCGTAGTTACTCTGTATTTTGCACACAGTGAAACAAGAGAAGGTGCAGAAAAAAGAGATCAAAATGATTACTGAGATGGGACTTGCATTTTTCTATTTCTGGGGGAGAAAAAAATGAAGGGGAAGAAAAAAATGCAATATGAAATTCATATTGCAGAGGAAATGGTTAAACATACATAAATATCCAAAAACACATGTGCATCACAGCTGTTGTGCACGATAATGCTCAGAGCCAGGAAGTGGGGGGAATATCGCTATTTATAGTTTTATCCCAAGACTGTCAAACCCTTGGCATCTCCTTCACTCTTTGAGGGTCCATTTCATAGTATCCAAGAGTTGGAAGGGACCCAGGAGGTCATCTAGTCCAACCTCCCTGTAGCAGGAAATCCTCCTAGAGCATCCCCGACAGGTGCTGGTGGAGCCTCTGCTTGAAGAGCCCCAGTGAGGGAGAGTCCAGCACCTCTTTTTTATGGCTTCTCTTTCTACCCTAGAGACAGAAACGTAATATGAATTTTATTTGTCCTTCCAAGATTCTGCAGGCTGTGCGTGCAAAACTGGGGCCCTGCAAATGCGGTTTCCAATTTGACCTTAAGAGTGGAAGAATCAGACCTGATCTACCCTTAGGAACAGGATTGTGACTCTGTGTTGCACATACAAAAGTCAACTTCTGGTAGCGTTACTCAAGGGGGCTGCGAATGGCTCCTTTCTGAGAACCGCTACCAGTTTGTGAAGGGGAAACATCACCGGCAGGGAATGGCCTCGGCAGATTTGCGGTGCCACAGTCCAAGACGGTAAGCATGGCATTAGTTTACCATAATTCTCTTTTGCAGACCTCCAGCGGACCATGCAGTGCCCGAAGGAGAAGTACTGGGACAAGCTCCTGTACAGATGCAAGCCCTGCCAACTCACAGGGTGCCAGCCCCCCAAGTTCAAGCAATGCACCGACTACTGCAGTGAGTGTGCTTAAAGATGTGCGTTTAAAGTCTGTGTGTAGGTGGGCACGTGCGGACAAGCAGTGTTTCTCTTTGCACATGTGGAAGTGCATCTGCATTAACGGCTCCTTATGGAGAAAACGCTATTTGCAACATCGGAAGAGCATACCCTCCACATTCTGCTGGTACAAAGCTGTTTGGGGGGAGGGCAAATGCCCCCCCCCCCAAACAGAGCAAGCTGGTCGACAAGCGAGGCATCTAAAGGAGAGCAATTCCTCCGCCAACTTTCGCCACATTGAAGGATGCTGCTGTTCCCATGGCAGCGCAACTGGGTAGCCAATGAGCGACCGGCTGCCCAAGATTGGATGGCGCCGTTGGGAAAAGCGCTGACTGGAAGAGCCTCGTTATTTATTTAATGCAATGGATGCAACTTACCCTCTCTCGCTTTCATCTCCTCCCTGCAGGCTCCCAGGACTGCAGCAAGCAAAGGGGATTCTACTACAACCGTCTCCTGAGGAAGTGCATCAATTGCGCCACCATCTGCGGACAACACCCACAGGAATGCCAGTCTTTCTGCAGAAGTAAGAGCACAGGCTGGACCTTGCGCACCCAAGGATGTGCCATGGTGTCATGGCGTAGCTCGGTCACACTTGATTTTTGTCCGCCCCTTCGGAATTAAAAATTATTGCATATCAACCTTAATCAGACTCAGTTAATTGTGAGTGGCACAAGTGGTTAAGACACTGACCCTACAATCCAGAGTAACTACCGGCGCACGTAAGAGACATTTACGTTGACATAGTTATGGCACCACCCAGCGAAAACCTATGGGAAATTCATATTGCAATCCAGAGTAAATGCTTCCTACGTCAGAGCAAGGACTCCCCGTTGTTACTCTGGATTGTGCCCGTGACTGAGATCCTTTCAAGGAATGGAGAGCCTCCATAAGCAACTCATATTAATAATCAAAATAGGTTCCACTCATGGGCTGTGGTGGTGCAAGTGGTTAAGACACGGTGCCTGTTAACCAGCAGGCCAGGGTTCGAGATCCTGCCCCCCACAAGACAGGGTGAGCTCCTGTCCTAAGCCCAGCACCAGCCAACCTAGCAGTTTGAAAGCAGATAAATGCAAGTAGATAAATAGGTACCACCTCAGTGGGAAGGTAAAACAGTGTTCTATGCACCTTTGACAGTCATGCTGGCCCATGGCTATGTTGTCTTTGGACAACACTGGCTCTAAAGGCTTTGAAACTGGGATGAGCACCGCACCCTACGGTCGGTCATGAGTAGCGGTGCAACCTACAGGGGACAGCTTTCCCTTTAGAACCAGCAAGCTGGCCAGGGATTGAAGAGCAACCCCCCAAAAGGCAACATCTGTAGGGAGGCAGATTTGGTGTCCGTGTCCTAAAAAGTCTTATGATGTGTAATAGCAAGTGCAGCCATAACATAAAATAGGCATTTGCGCCTCAGTTTCACCTTCTGTAGGGCTCAAGGCATTTACGTGTCAGCTACGAGTTTCATGACCAACCCACTATCGGGTTGTGACTCAGTTTGGGAACCACTGCCCCAAACACATTGTATGTCTTCTCTGTGCGCACTGCTAACTGGAGGGACTTCCAGACCACAGCACAACAGCTGCTAACACTCTTTTCTCCCCAAATGGCTTTCAGATTTGCCTGCAGCCACTGCACCCATGGTAGCTGCTCTCCAGAGTCCCCAGTGCAAACTGGATGGGACGTGTGACCAGCAACTGGTTGTCTACATGGTCCTGGGACTCTGCCTGTGTGTTCTGCTCTTCTCCTTGATGTTAATGTGGCTCTACTTCCGAAAGCAAGAGGAGGTGGGAGTCCTCCAGGACAGCCCTGGCACCTGCCATAAAACAGGGAACAGCCCGAAAGGTAAATACCTGGCACTGTTTGCAGAATCACAGAACATTCTCTGCACAGAATGGTCTGCATGTGAGGAAAGGGATGAAGGGGTAGAATGAATTATAGTGGGAGGGAAGGGTTGCATGTTGGGATGCTCCTCTATGGGGAAAAATCTGGAAGCATAGAAGTGGCAAGCAAGAAGCGGATGTGCTAGTACCTTTCCAACGGAGCAGAGTTTTAAGTTGGAGGCAGCTCTCTATGGGAACCACCTAAGGCAGTGGTTGGAGAACTCCCAGGGGCACCAGGCAGCGTCTTCTTCTTAGCCCACCAGGCTGAGATCCTGCAAAATCTAATTTAATTCAATGTGACAAAAATTTAATATGACAAAAAGCACTGTCAAGTTTGAGAGCTGCGGCCCTAATGACATGCTGGGTACGGCCACTGCAAGTTCAGTACTACGTACTGTTGACTAGTTTCCAACCTGAATGATACCATTCCCACCACTCACATACCTTTGAGTCTTACACAACAGACCCACACCTCTGTTTCGGCTTTCTACCACCTTCCTAGATCTCACACGTAGACCAGACTTTAAAGTTCTGATGGGAATTCAGGACAAACAACCAACCTTTCTATCGCACCACATAATTATTCTATGGAACTCATGGCCACAAGATGCGGTGACAGCCCATTAGGTAAGATCGCCTTTAACCCTTACTCTACCGTCTGGGTCAATTTGACCCAGTCGGCAGTTTGTGTTGTTTTTTTAATGGAATTTATTATTTGACAAGAACTTGTGACTTTTTTACTGCTAATTAGACTGTCTATTACTGTTTACTGCTATTTTTTACTGCTAATTAGACTAATTACTGCTAATTAGACTGCTAATTAATAAATCCAAAAGCATGAATGTTTTGAATTCACATTTTTTCCTGTAAATTCAAATTATAGCATCGAATACTGGCAGGGTCCATCTGAGCCATGTTGCTCTTCATTGGCTAGTCAATATTTTGCTAGCTGAAATGATAATCAAAATTCATAATTTCACAATATTTCACAATTAAAATTCGTATAAAACTATTATTTTTTTAAAAAAATTTAAATTATACTAAAACATGATGCAACATTTATTCATTATATGTACCAAACTATTTATTCATTATATGTACCAAACATTATATGTACATTATAATGTACCAAACATTATATGTACCAACATTTATTCATTAGATGTACCAAACTACAGGGTCAAACAATTTGACCCCGAAAGTAATCGGTGATACAAAACTCATGCTTTCGGATTTATAACAGTCTAATTAGCAGTTAAAAAGTCATAAGATCTTATCAAATAATAATAATAAATTCCATTAAAAAACCACACTAACTTCCTACAGGTCCCATACTAAAACTTGATGCAACATTTATTCATTATATGTACAGGGTCAATGTAGTCAACATTATATGTACATTATATGTACAGGGTAGATTATATGTAATACAGGGTCGATTTAACTTTGAAGTCCTGAGTAATACAAAAAAGTACTGGGTGATACAAAAAACAGTTAGTAGGGGAGTAAGGGAATGGACCCAAAGGGGAGCGACCCCTTGCATGCCTCCCTCCAACACCGACTCCTCCGCCCCCCTCTAGCTACACCACTGAATGTCAGGATGGCTAGTATGCCGCTAGCCGACCAGATTAGAGCTCGACATTCGGGGGTTAGGGGAAATTCTAACCCCATGGATTTCTTTTACAGACTGTCTCATGGAAGGTGGAAGTGTAGGAAGGGGCTCCTGTGGCAGCCGGACCCCTGAACCTGTTGAAACATGTGGATTCTGTTTCCCTGAACAAAGCCCCGCTGTTCAAGAGACCAGGGCTGGTTATAGGACCTACCAGCTTGGAGCCGACGGGGAAGAAGCTGTGGCGGGAATACACGGCACAGGGTGCGCAGGAACCTTTCCTACCCCTGAAGACAGCCACTTTCAAATTATATGTTCTCCCGCGCAAGAAAAGACGCCAGTGGCTTGAACAGAACTACAATAGGTAAATGAGATATTCCTTATATCCAAATGCCATACACTTAAGAAAGCTGTATTTTTTCAGATCTTCGCTGCAACCAATACAGGTGTGTCTTGCCTTAAGAAGCTCACCTGCATAAGCGGTCTCCGAGAATGTATCCAGTGGCGTAGCTAGAGGGGGCGGAGGAGTCGGTGTTGGGGGGAGGCGTGCAAGGGGTCGCTCCCCTTCGGATCCATTCCAGGCAGGAGGTGCAAAACGGAGCCATACGGCTCCGTTTTGCACCTCCTGCCTGGAATGGATCCGAAGGAGAGCGACCCCTTGCACGCCTCCCCCCAACACCAATTCTTCCACCCCCTCTAGCTACGCCACTGAATGTACCAC
Organism: Cryptoblepharus egeriae; assembly: GCA_030015325.1. Classification (NCBI taxonomy): domain Eukaryota; kingdom Metazoa; phylum Chordata; class Lepidosauria; order Squamata; family Scincidae; genus Cryptoblepharus; species Cryptoblepharus egeriae. The sequence continues at coordinate 29,246,883 of JAREYC010000012.1, forward strand.
TTCCACAGGGGATGGTTTGCACATTTCTCTCCATCACCAAAAATAATTCTGCACACAGAGTAGCCTTATTGAGAAAAAGCTTCCTTTTCAACATACTAGCTACTCACATCCACACTATCATTGCCTCTTCTGCCTATAATCTCATACACAGGGGGTAGCAAGGCCAGGATAAAAGCTCAGCTATTTTTGCTTCTTCTCTCTTTTTTTTTTTTAACCACCAATGTGTTAAGAAACATGATGAATGATAAGAGGATGTTTGTTCACCTGAATATAATTTTTTACAAGCGTCGGAGAACTTGAATGAAATCAGCTGAAGTTAAAAATTAAGTTGAGCCCCACATTGCTAGGATTGAGAATAAAAGGTCTTCCGCAATGGATCGCCTTGAATCTTTTGACACCCGTTGTGTTCCCATCCTAAATATAATCACATCCTAATATAAAACCACAAAAATATAATGCCACCCTAAATATCACATAATCAAGGGAAAATTCTGGAGCATTTCCGACTCCAGACTCAATCATGTCCGACTGTAGGGTGCAGTGCTCATCCTTGTTTCTAGCCAGCGTTGTCAAAAGACTCTTCCGTGGTCATGGGGCCGGCATGACTAGACACAGAGGCGCACAGGGCCGGCATGACTCGGCGCCATGGGCCATCATGACTAGGCGCCGAGGCACATGGGCCGGCATGACTAGACGCCTGAAACACTGTTACCTTCCCACCAACTGGGTACCTATTTCTTGCATTTACATGCTTTCTGAACTGCTAGGTTGGCAGGAGCTGGGCTAAGGACAGGAGCTCACCCTGTCTTTTAGGGACCCGGGTCTCGAACCCTGGCCTGCTGGTTAAAAGCACAGTGTCTTAACCATTTGCGCCACCACAGCCCTAGGATTGGGGCGACTGTCTTAAATTATTTGTTGCAAAACACCTTGTGACAAAATCCCTTGGAGACCTGCATGGGTGGAAAGGTAGAATACCCAACTTTTCCCGCAAAAACGGAGCTGCACACACACTCAGCGCATGGCATTATGTCTTTGGGTGAAATCCAGAGTAACTACGGGGAGTTTTGCTCTGGTGTAAGAACTAGTTACTCTGGATTGCAATATGAATTTCCCCTAAGTCTTCACTAGGTGGTGCAGTGACCACGGGTGCACGTAATGTCTCTTACGTGCTCACGTAGTTACTCTGGATTTGGCTGCTAGTGTACATAAAATGTGCTGAACTCCTGAAAAATGTTCTGGAAAACACAAAAGCCTTATTCTGTATTAAGGAATATTTTCTATCATTGCACCACCCTTGCTCAGTGGGAAGAAGCAATTTTGGTTCCAAAAAAAGGGGACGATTACAGATATCTGAACCCCACCAGCCTCCTGCCCAAACCCACTCAGCCTGTCCTACAGCAAGTGGGAAGTGGTGGTAAGATAACTGGGAATGCTACTTAATTCAGGGTCCACTCACCCTCGGGCAAGCCTCCTTCTGGTTACCAAGCAACCAGGGGACATATAGCGCCCATGCGTACAAGCGCTGGTTAAACGAGGACTTTCTTCAGCACTCGCTGCAACGAGGCAGAATCCCAGGACGCTCCAGGACACAATAAAGCCTGGTCTCGTCCCATTTCCAAATGTTGGAGACTCGTCAGGACAGTGTTGAAAATAAATTTTGAATTAGAACCCCAAAAAAGAGGCTAACGGCACAATCCAGAGTAGCTATGGAGAGTCCTTGCTCCGACGTAAGAACAATTTGCTCTGGATTGTGATATGAATTTCCCATAGATGGTGCAGTAACTATGGGTACACATAATACCTCTTACGTGCTCCCGTAGTTACTCTGGATTGTAGGGTAACTTAAGCTGAATTCCTCCCCCCGGTACCTCACATGTACATATATATGCATGCATTTATAGCACACCAACAGCAAGATCCCACTGTGCTATAGGCTTTGGGGAAAAACAACTTACATTGCATTATCCTGCAAGGAACCATATAGCCCTGGGCAGCATCGTGCCCATCATGTCACTGATGCCAGGGATTTAATTGAGGACTTTCTGCTTAGAAATCATAGAATCATAGAGTTGGAAGGGACCCAGTGGACTATCTAGTCCAACCCCCTGCCTGTAGCAGGAAATCCTCGTCTTGTGGGGACCTGGGTCTCGAACCCTGGCCTGCTGGTTAACAGGCACAGTGTCTTAACCACTTGCGCCACCAGAGGACGAAATCAGATGCCTGACAATTTGCAGGTGGAGGAATTAGCCAAGTTGTCCAGTCCTCTTTATCACCCTTGGTGCTCTTCTCAGGTCTGTAGACCCTTTATGGCCACAAAAAGATTTTGAAAATCAATATGCAGGGAGTAAACAGACACTTGTTCCCAACTATCTGTGGTAGCGACAAGAAAGACTGACAAGTCAACCGTTTGCATCCATCAATATACAGCTTCAAGACAGCTCTGACAGCACCAAAAATCCATGCCAATCTTTTTTGTACACAGTCAATCTCTATTTCATGTTCTTCCCTCGATCCTTCGGAAATGGACATGTGCAGAGAGTGAGCCCAGATGCACACCAAAGAAGTGCATCCATGTCCACATTAGTAGAATAAATTTATAATGTATAGGTTTTACATTGGACACAGCCAGGAAAGGAGACAAAACATGGTGGCGCTAGCTACTGTTCAAACGCAAGAGGGCACCAGAAACCTATTTGAGAAAAGGGAGTTTTTGCTGCAGCCAAGCCAGGAAGTATTAAGAGGGTAACTCCTCTGAAACGGCAAGCTTTGCTGCATTAAAAAGGGAAGCAGGAAGACACCATTGCAATAGCCAGCATGCGCTTGCTGTGGGATGGTTTCAAGATCTCTACCTTGGCTATGTGCCTATGTGCAAATAGGATGATCAGAAGCATGCAGGCGCAGGATATCAGACCCGTGCATCAATCCCATCAAAGAAATCTTGCCGGCATTTAAAACGCAGTCAAAAAACCATGCTGGAGAGCCACTCCCATCTCTGCAAACTAATAGTTTTTGACATGCCACAAGCAGTTAAGGCACTGTGCCTGTTAACCAGCAGGCCAGGGTTCGAGACCCGGGTCGGCCCCACAAGACAGGGTGAGCTCCTGTCCTTAGCCCAGCTCTGCGACGCCAGCTGGATCTAATTGTATCGGCGCTGCCTTTCCATTGGACTAATTCAGTGGCGTGGAGAGGGGGGATTTGCTGCTTGGGTAACAGCCTCTCCTCCATAACAATCCAACCCAGGCTTTCATGCTTCGCATGCAGCGTATGCAGCGCCGAGCACGATACCATAGTCTTCTAAGACTGATGGAGGCCTGCTTTAGGAGGATAAATCTGTGATAAGACTCCAGCATGGCTGCTGGTCCCCAAGATCCTTGCTTCTTCCAGACAAATAAGGACGGGTTTCAAAACTGGGAAGCACAATCCACATTCAGTAGTCTGCCAGAGGATTCTGGAGCATGTTCTAGGTTGGGAGTAGGCAAACCCCAGCAAGGGTGCCTATCTCAGCATGTGGAACGGTGCTTACCAGCGTGCCAAGGCACCCGTGACAGACTTGCCCTACAATCCAAACTACGGGAAGACATAAGAGGCACTTACTCTGGATTGCTCTATACATTTCCCATTGGTTTCCCATAGCTGGCACTGTAACTACATTGGTGTAAAGGGTCCCATAGTTACTCTGGATTGTAGCCATAGCCAGGAGTGCTACCACTGCCCCAATTGCCTCCAGGCAGCACGATGTTTGTCAGTGCCCAGAATGGCAACATCTCTTCTCCCCTCACCCTACCCTGCTACCATCAGAATGGAAGACCCTGGGGCAGAGACCCTTCACTCTCTGGGGTCATCTGCAAGAGAGAAGGTGTGCAGCTCCCTTTTGCAAGAGGAACTCCAAGCATAGGATCTGGCATAGGATTCTTCAACATCTCCAACCCCCACAGTAACACAGGGATGGAGAAGCCCTGGCAGAGGGGAGGGCAGAGGAAGCCATGTGCTGGTTGGAGGACAGAAAAAACCCAGGTGGTGGTCTCTGCATGTGCATAACTTCAGAATCATGTAGGCACACGGAATAACATTGTACTGTTAGTTTGACACTACACCGCCAAAAGGTTATGACGCCTCTTCTAGGTCATGAACAACACCCCATGTGAAGAAAAAATGTAGCCCACAATATTTCAACATGCTGTATATTACAGCAATGAGTAAGCCATCTTATATGAGAACCTATCATGATAACCTTGCATGATTTCTTAACAAGTCCCCAATAAACTTTGGGGCTCCTTCAAATAGTTTGAAAACTTAGGATGTCTTCTTATACAGTACTTACCTTCTCTGGAGGAAAACCAGGACATTCAATCTCCTTTGAGATATTCCTGTCCCCATATCAGCTGGTGATTGAATCCTCCTTGGAGGGGATTTCCCATCTTTCCAGACTGATAAGATAGAAGCATAAACCATTAAAGCATCGCAGACATAAGATGAAATAAACTGATCACAGGAAAAATATGCCACCAAGACAGGAACTGCCTCTACCTCCCCATGTGCAGCCTATGGTGGACTCCCCCTCACTAGGGATCTTCAAGCAGAGACTCAACAAGCACCTGTCGGAGACGCTCTAGGAGGATTTCCTGCTACAGGCAGGGGGTTGGACTAGATGACCTACTGGGTCCCTTCCAACTCTAGGATTCTATCACCTATAACAATCTGCTGAGTGTTGATAAGAATATACCTGGCTATCCATCAACACCCATCACCATAGAACAATGATTTTCAACCACTATGCTGCAGCACCTCCGTCTGCCACGAGGGTGCTGCAAGAGTTATATTCTTATAAGAATATATTATTATAAGAGTTATTATAAGGGATCCTTATAAGAACATAAGAGTCTCCACTAAATCAGGCCAAAGGCCCATCTAGTCCAGCTTCCTTTTCACACAGCTGCCCCCCAGGCAGTTCAGGGAGCACATGTTTTTGAGGTTGTCCACATCTACATCTAACTATGCGCACGCACGCACGCACGCACGCACACACACACACACACACACACACACACAATCCACATAGATTTTTAGGACCATTAAGGTCCTTGTTTAGGTCCATTTGGGGGAGGATGAACCCCACAGCAGGATCCCACTTTGTGTGCCTTGACACTTTGAGTGCTTTCTTCAGTGTGCCATCAGATGAAAAAGATGCAGTGTGTTGCACTCTGGGGCGTCTGGCCTTGATAATACTCCCTGTTTAAACAAAAAATTAAACAGATTGCTTCTTGGCCAAACCTAGCCTTGAGCATAAGCTTTAGCCAGAAGGCATTTAGGGCTATTGAAGAGCCTCAGCTCGTGTTGGCCTTAAGTGTTGGGGCCTGCCAGGCACCAGGAGAACGGTTTTGGCACCAAACACAGAGGTGTGAGCTATTGCTCACTGAACCATGGCCGTCCCCAGGAAATAACAGTTCAGGATCTCTGTTCTTGCCAGAGATAGCTGCAATGCTGGAGGTCATGCCTTGGACAGTGAAGACCAGCCTTGAGCTGAACCTAGGGTTGACCTTCTTCTGAGCTCAGGCACAGCGAATAGAGGTGCCATGTGGGGCTCCCAGGCCTTTGGGAAAAGGGAAAGCCTCCTCCTCCTCTTCATCTTTGTTGCCAGGAGAAGACTTGCTGCTCCTCCATCTCTGCCAGGAAAAAAGCAAGCCGTGAGTGCAGACAAATTGTAACGGTCTGCTTCCCAAGGCAAGCGGGGAGGGGGGCTCCCTAGGATAATCCCTCAGACCACCCAACCCTCCTGCAGGAGGGAGGTAGGCTCACCAGCCCTTCTGTACCTTCATAGCTGGAGGAATGGGGAGAAGGAAAAGGATGGATAGTCAAAAGAAAGAGTCAAATGCATTTTCTAGCCAAATGTAGAAAATCTCAGTAGCAGGCAGACTATATGAAACCTCGCTGTTTCCCGTCCATTAGGCAAAGCTGATCTGAAAAAGAGGGGGATCTTTAAATGAGGAGCCCTCTTGGGCAGGATGAAATGCTCAAGACTACTGACCTCCTCATGCCTATTTCACCGAGAATCCCTGCATTACAGGTTTTTACTATAATCTTTTGGAAAATGTGGATTTCTGTACCAGGTAGAAACAGTTTCCTTTTTCCTCCACTCCATGCCACTGTTGGCCAGACCTGATGTCAAATCGTCAGATGATCACAGAAGCCAAGGATGGCAGAACCTACCCAGACTGCACCCACATCCACAAGTGCAGGGTTTTGTACAAGCACCCACGTGTTCTCACCTGATCATTTATTTATTGTCCACAACATTGCCCCATTCTGAACAAACTGAAGAGCAAATGAGAGGCAGATCTTCTACCTTCCCCAATGCACACATCCGCCTGGACCCACACAACAGCAACTTTTCATGTTTTAAGAGACTGCTGAATTGTTGTTGTTTTTTCAAAATGTCTGAGACAACATTCAAAATACAAATAAAGGACTTGCAGATATTATGGGATTATGGTGTTTGGAAGAAGGGGATATCCTTTGAGATAGAACGAGCTACAAAAACCCAAACCAAAAGACAACTTGCAACTCTAGCACGAGAAACTGGTTGTAAACAGAAAAAGGGTTGCAAAAACCAAATATTGTGTTATTGTGTACGTATTTTTGTCTTTTAAAGAACGACGAACATTTTGAAGTGTTTCGAAACCAAGTAATCCCTTTTTCCATAAGCTGCAAGTCAAACAGGGCCCCGCCTCTCATTTGTAAACTATACAGCCCATGTGGACGTCTAGACAGCGAGGAGGGGGAAGAAGGAGGGGGGAGGAACATAAAAACCGCATTTGTGACAAAGCAGAAGCCAACAAGCGTCCAAAAGCTTGTGGCACAGCTGAGAGTTAGGCTTTGTATGCAGAACAAGAGTGATGGGCGAGACAATTTATAGATATTCGAGAGATAAGGGGCTAATAAAAGCAAAATAAGTGGGACTTCCGTGTCTGATGGTAAGGCACTGGTGCCCAGTAGTTGAAAATTAATTGCAACAATGGCACCCAGTTGCCCCAGTCAGCAGATGGCAAGTGTCCTGTATGATATTTCTTCGGAAAGGAAGGGTGGACCAAACCACCACCCAGTAATAGGACCATCCAGAGAGAGAGGAGGGGGAGAGAGTTCAGACTTATTCACATTTTTTTTCTAAAAGAATAAAACAATCCAGACCACTTTTACAGTATAAACACGCCAATTCATTCATTTTACTGATGGTAGCAGTTATGAATTTCATTCTCGTGGAGAAAAAAAACCAGGATGAACAAAGGAAGGGGGGAAATTAAGAAAATAGCTATTTATAGAAAAAAATATGAGGGGCCCAAACAGAAGATGAATCTGAGCAGACGCTTTGAACGAGCAGTCCCAAAGGTGTCCGGAGTTACCTGTGCGGCAACGGCAGCAGCGAGAAAGAGGCATGCCGGAAACGCCTCGCTCAGAATCACGGCTTCAGTCCCACAAATCCGGACGTCTTAAAACGCTTGCCGAGAAACAAAGAGCCTAATAATTTCATACTGTATTTATTTAATAACTAAAATTCACAAATAAAAAGGTACTTGCAAAGTCCATGTCGTTGCATTGCCTCGATTTTTCCTCCATTTGCGCTGCTTTCAGCCCCGCGGGGATTTAAAAAAAAGAATGGGCTTGAATTTTTTTCCTTTTTTTAAACTATTAACTGTTGTATGATTGGTCAGTTGGAGCTGAAGCACCAATGGAGAAGATGCTTATGGAGATGAGTTACACCCCCCGGCCTTCCCACACACACATTTTCGGAGGAACGTGGGGTGATGCGCCAGCACTCGGACTCTTCCGCTCCCATTTTCCCCACCCAGAGCAATCTTTTGCGTTATTATATTTCCTCTCTCAAAAGTCACTGACTGTAGCCTCCTCCTTTGACATTTTCCCCCTCTTCTGTCCTTGCAGGACTCCATACACAGTGGACATTGTTCGTTTCTGACTCGCCCAGGCCGTGAGCCAGCAGCAGCCAGCAGGTCCTGACGCAGCTCAGTGCTAGGTGTCGAATGGTGTCTTTTTTCATTTCAGGTAGGTTTGTGTGTCTTGTCAGAAGGCTGCTGTTCATTTACTTCGCGCTCAAGCTGTAGATAAGGCTACTCGTACTCCAGGAACTGTTTGTGATAGAACAGCAAATATCTGCAAAGAGATCAAAAGAAGAAGGAAAAAGGGAGCTTGCTGGATCCGGAAACTGATCTACATTCCCATCTGGGACAAAAAGTCAGGACTTATGAGGCCGGAACTATTTGGGGGAGCTGCTTGCTCACTCTTTCCTGCCCATGTTGTGACAGTCGAAACAATTTAAAACCAATGACTCACCATGGTATGTGCCCATCTATTCTGAACTGGTCTGAAGCTGCTTAATATTTGAAAGTTAAACAGAGCTTGGGCTAGATCACTGCTGGGAAAGACTGCCCAAGGACTGGACTGATGTTGCAAGAATGGCGGGGGATCACCCCGCAGGGGTCACTCAGACGACTAATTGTCCGGAAAAATCAGGTTTCTGATCCCTGCAAGGAGTTTCAGCCTCAGCCCATGCTGGTCTACTCCAGACATGCTTCCCCTCTGTGCAGATTTACTTCCCACCCCCCCTCCTGGTGCCTTACCTGCTCATTTCCCACCCCCACCACACTGTTCATTGTGGCCACTCATTGTAAGAGAGTACATGATGCCTGGCACTTGTGAAAGCCATGTGAAATGCTAAGAACCTGAGCTGGACAGGGACACGATCACCTAAAGGGGTCCACCAAGATGCCTCCCCCCTAACTGCTCTATTTCAGTGGTCTTCAACCTTTGTTGTTCCTGTAAGTTGTCACAACTCCACAACTGAGGCTCTGCAACCCTATTGAGGTCCTGAGCAAAGGCTGAAGAATACTGTCCTAACTAATGCAAATCCAGATTTTAAACAGAAACACTGCCAGGCATGGGCCCAAGGCGGTTCGGGTCGGATCGCCCAAACCGGTTGTTCCCCAGACCCCGCTGCTACTGGTTTGGTTCCCAGAAAACCCAGCATACCAGTTCGGTGCACCAGGAGGAGGAGACGCAATGCACATGTGCCGGGGGTTAGCGCACGCACAGTGCGCCAGGGTTGGGGTCCGCCCCTAGCCCCACCCCGCCCCCCAACTTCTGGTGAACCGGTTGTTGGGTAAGGCAGGGCCCACCACTGAACACTGCCCCCCCCAAATCTTTCTAGAGGAAATATTTATATAAAGGGAACAAGTATCACAAGAAGGTGCATGAATCCCTGCCTATTGCCCTTTCTTTATATTTTACATGTGCTTTAAACATCAGGATCAGTAGCTTTTACTATATAATGGGTGCCATTCGTGAAATTGAATAAATAAATAAATGAAATGAAAAATATTTGTGATCTTTCAGCCTTAGTGGATGAGGAGAGGCAGGCTAAAACTTAGAAAAATTCCAAGTTCTGCTTGCCTACACTTGTTTGCATTTTACATTGTACCATCATCCTGAAGAGCAAATAATGAGGACGGGCACTCTCTCTGAGGGGTGGTCAGGTCCCTCTCAAGACATACCCTTCGCTGTCTAGTACATCCTTAATGCTAGCCTTGGTGATGATGGCGTCGTCACATTTGAACCACTGGTCCTTGTGTTGCCGAATGAAGCTGGTATAGTGCCCACTCTCCAGGGTTCCTTGGTGATTAACTACTGCAAACAAGGAATACCTGGAAGGAAGAGAAAGGAAGGTGGAATCCACAGGTCAACAGAAAACTCAACCACTGAATGAAAGCCACTCAATCTGAGAAGCTCCAAGAAGCTCTTAAGACTGCACACAGGGACTATTAGCATCACCCCTGTTAAGGGTGCTCAGGGGCTTTGACAGTGAGTGTGTCCCCCATCAAACACTGCTGCAGCTACTTGCCAGAAGAGGGAGCTGCTAGTTTGCTCTTGGTCACCAGTGTCACCATTCAGGAAAAGGTGACAGGAGGGCCCGAGGGAGTTCTGACTGAACCTACATACATGAAGACCCTAGTCTTGCTCCTTGATCCAAGCATGTAGTCTTCTGAGAAAACCAAGATGCTTGTCAGATTCAATGGGACTTCATATCCTCCTCCCCATGGCAATTTACTAGGTGGGGGGGATCAATCTTCCACTTGGCAGCCAGCCTTGGATCCTGTTTATTTCCAGCTTATACTCATTAGGTATAGAATGAAACCTTGGATTGAAGATGTTTTGCAAGAGAAGCAAACATTTCTTTGTGGTATACAAGCAGGATCTTGATAAATAAGTGAAAAAATAGTCCCTGCCAGGATATGGCTGGTTTTGGTGCTCTCCCATTACCGCCTGAGAGACCAGCCTATGTGTGCCTACTCTGAAGTAAGCCTATGACAGTCAATGGAGCTCACTCCGATGTAAGGGGGGGCAATGGAAAGATGCCTGAGAAGTCTAGCCTTGCATGTCTATTCTAAAGTAAGCCCTGTTAGAATCAGAGGGGCAACTTCTGTGTAAGGGGGCAGATTGCAGCCTAAGAGCCTGATGTGCTTAGGATTGCATTGTCTACTCAGACGCAAGTCTAATTATATTCAATGAGGCCTGCACCCAGGAAAGTGTTTAGGAAAGCAGCCTTAGTGCAGGTTGATTTGTTTTATTTTTCTATTTTGTATTTTCTTTATATTTTGTATTATATGACAGTATTGTAATCATTTTATATGAATATTTTTGGGTTGTGGAACAAATGGTCTGAGTTTCCATTATTTCTTATGGGAAAATTTGCTTTGATATAGAAGCGCTTTGGATTAAAACATGCTTCTGGAACAAATTGTGCTTGTAAACCAAGGTACCACTGTACTGGCCTTCTGGCTACCTCTGAGAACCACAGGTTTGCATGACAGACAAGACTTGCTTGAGGAAGAGCAGGGGAAGAAGCACTTTCACTTTGAACTAAACCATATTTCACTGTTACATGTAAACTCAAAAAAATGTAGTTTACTTCAAAACTCGAGGAGCACCTGTTGGAGATGTTCTAGGAGGACTTCCTGCTACAGGCAGGGGGTTGGACTAGATGACCTACTGGATCCCTTCCACCCCTCAGATTCTATGATTCAAAAGCCAATTATCTATAGCCTGATCATGGTTTGGTTACCTTAAAAGTGGTCTGAAGTGAGTCATCATATAACTAGGTAAACTCACAGATAAGCTCCATTTAGCAGAGAGGAAGTAACGGTCTGACCTGACCTTACTCAGCAGTCTGACCTGCAGTCGCCTGCTGTCATCTGCCTATTTTACACTGCCTTCTACAGCAGCAGACATCCATCAGTCTTGAGAGACTACTATGGTGTGCTCGGCACTGCATATACTGCATGCGAAGCACGAAGGCCTGAGTTAGATTGATATGGAGGATAGGCTGTTACCCAAGCAGCAAATCCCCCCTCTCCACGCCACTGAATTAGTCCAATGGAAAGGCAGAGCCAATACAATTGGTTCCAGCTGCAAAGCAGAGCTGGGCTAAGGACAGGAGCTCACCCTGTCTTGTGGGGACCAACCCAGGTCTCGAACCCTGGCCTGCTGGTTAACAGGCATATAGTTTTCTATCACCCCTGCTAGCTGTGCTTACAGCTACACTCACAGCTCTCTGTGGTAGCTTCCAGGGTCAGTTCCAGCATTAGAAAGGTAAAGAGAGCTGCAAAGAGGCTATCAGGTAGATACAGTGGATTACCTGCTGAAGCTGGCAAGATAAAGAGACTGGCAACGGGTACTGGAGGAGGGAGGAACACCCTGCTTGCTGAGATTGAGGCCCCCACCTGACTCCTGGGCAATTATTTTCAAGGCTGGTCAATAATGTGATTTCCCCCTCCCCTAACACACCAAGCTGAACCCTGCAGGACTCCAACAGTTTTCCACTCCTCTTGGATTAATGGAGCCCACCCTTCCCCAACAGAGAGAGCCACTTACTTATTATCGTTGTTTAGACTATCTGCCGGTTGCTGGTACTGCCCGTTCATTCTGCTCTCTTTACTGGAAAACACAGACAAGGACAGTGTTAGTTCCAAATCAAAAAAGGCAACAGGTTATATAAACAGTCCGTTGTAAGCTTTTTAAAAAAACAACAACAACAACAGCGGGTTCATTTTTAGAATGTTTATTTGCATTTCTAAAAGGTGTAAATTTATCATTAGGTGAAGTTATCCTCAGTTCAGAACTCAAAACTCAGTTCAGATTACTCAAAACTTAGAAACCAGCTTGGTCTGGGCACGGAGGGGGGAAGACCCTGCCAAGAGAGGTGGTGGACTCTCCCTCACTGGGGATCTTCAAGCAGAGGTTCGATGAGCACCTGTTGGGGATGATCTAGGACAGCATTTCTCAAAGTGGGAGTTGGGACCCCTTTGGGGGTCGCCTGGAGCTTTCCTGGGGGTCGCCTAAAGACCCCTGGTGCAAGGGGCCAGCTGGGAAGACCTGGCAGAAATGCTGGAGCCGCTGCGGCTGGAAGAAGCCACCGAGAAGCGGCTCAGAAGGAGCCTCTGAGCTGGTGTGAGACTGATGTGGAGCCTTGGGGGCGGGGAGGCGCCCGACACACCACAGATAGCAGCCTCCTTCTCTCCCCTGCAGATCCTGTGGGCTGAGAGTGTTAAGCGTGCTGAGGTGTGAGCGTGGTGCCAGAGCTCTGGCAGGTGGGCTGTCTGGTGGGCGCCCCGCTTGTGCACTGACCATTGCGCACTGCTCCTTGTGGTCTACTCAAAAGTAAGCCCCCACAATATTGTTGTTCATGATAAATGAATGGGACTTACTCCCAGGAAACAGTGGCTGGCTCTGCTGCATTAGATCCCAATCATATGGAGGTCTCCTCAGAAGTCAGTCCCATGATAGTGAGTGGGGCTTACTTCCAGGAAAGTGCTAGGATTGCAGCCTTAGAGCCCAATTCTATGAATGTGTACTTAGAAGTCATTCCCACTGAGTTGAGTGAGGTTTACTCCCAGGAAAGTGTGCATAGCACTGCAGCAGTAGCAACAAAAATAATTTTATGGTTGGGGGTCCCCACAACATGAGGAACTTATAAAGGGGTCAGGGCATTAGAAAGATTGAGAACCACTGCTCTAGGAGGATTTCCTGCTGCAGGCAGGAGGTTGGACTAGATGACCTACTAGGTCCCTTCCAACTCTAGGATTCTAGGATCACACTGAAAGTGATTTCCATCCAGAAATCCCTCCATCTCTCTTTTGTTGCCCTGGACCATCTTTTTACACCATGTTCTATGGCATTTTCCACAAGGGTTTCTGGAAAGAGAAGGGTGCTGTACGCACCTGGAGGCCATAAAAGGTGTCATGTCCAGCTCCAGCGGAAAGGAAACATATGTAGTGATCTTTCGCCTTAGTTTGGCAGAGTGTTCAAACCGCTGTAGGAAAGAAAACAGGCAGGTCTTATAGAGCTTGGATTTCCTTATGGCAAAAACACACCTCACTGGTGGATTAAAGTGGGATGAAATAATATTAGAAATCCTTACTGCTACTACAATCCTAACACACAGTCACAAACGATCAAGCATGCCTTATAAGTGAATGGACCATGTTTTGGGGAGAATTTCCCATTCCCAGGAGAATGTATTAATTCTAACTATGTATCAAATGTATTAATTATTAATATTATTATATGTATATGTAATGTACTAATTATTAATGTTTTAATGCTAACAATGTATTAGTACTCACTCTTGTAAACGGAGCAACACAAATTCAATCAAAACCAGAGATGGAAACTTGAGTGACTCCAGGGTGACCAGATGCCAAACCCAAAATTCCTACCCCCCCAGCCAAAATTTCTACCCGCTTCAAAAAATTGTAGGACACCCCAAAAAATGTAGGACACATGTAGGACATGTTAAAATAAAGCAAAAATACTTGAAATTAAGTACAGGAAAGCAATACAACACTTTCAAAATGGAAAACCTTTTAACGTGCATGATTCAGACCCAAACATGTAAGATGCTTTCAAAGCATTTTAAAGCAACACAGGTGACTTCAACATTTTTTAAAATGTGCTCATTTGAGGCCAGTATGCATAAGAGGGGTAGGGGGAATCCCAGAGGGGCTCTGGAATTTACCCCGCCCGCCAGGTGGTAAGAGAGAGGGGTGGTTTTGCAGGAGGCCTCTGGGGAAATCCGGAGGTCTGGTCACCCTGAGTGTCTCGCACTTGAGCTTGGATTACAAGAGGAAGCAAATACAGGGCTCCTACACAGACAAACAGTAAGCAGCTCAGTTTCTAACTAGGTCTAGGCCAGGGACCCAGAGACCACATATTGTCTGCCAGATAGGACAACACTGCACAACTCTGTTCTCCCCTGTTCTTGAAGAGGGCGCTGGATCTCAGCATGCTCAGTTCAGTGTAAACCAGATGCTTGCGGGGGGAGGATCTACACCAGCAAATCCAATGGCAATTTGATGACTTACTTTGAGATGAAAACAGGCCACAATCGGTAACTTCTTCATAGTGAGTTGTTTGGTAGATTCCTGGTAGCTATGGCAGCCGCTACATTTGATTTTGGCACTGCTTCCTAGATGTTCTGGCCGCGTAAACCTGCAGAACCAAAGCGTTTTACGTGAATGTGGAGGCGCAGCACAGGCAAGGGAGGGCTTCTATTTCATACTTCCAAAGCTTGCTTGCGTCGAGTTTCTTAGTAAAGGGTGGCTTGCCTCTCAAGTCTACAGTTCCCTAAATGTAACTGCTTCAACCCTGATGCCCACCAGCGGACAGTACCTTTTTGTGGTAGTGGGATTGTGTGCTCCAGTGATCCAAAGGGCTATGCTGGTGGTAGCGCAGCTACTGCCAGGGACTCCCATGCCAGACAGGCCTTTGTAGAGGAGCCAGACTAAACCTGTCCAAAATCCCACTGAAGGTGGGTCGTCTGGAGAAGGATACCTCCCATCTCAAACCCTCACTGCCTTGCGTGGCTATACCCATCTATAGGAAAGTCTTCAAGAGTAAACCTCGAGGCAAAATCCGGAGCCAGAGTCCTGGAAGCAGTTCATGACTGTGCTGCAACCACGTTCTGATAACTCCTGTGATGCAGCTGGATCCAACCATATCGGTCCTGCTGTTCCATTGGACTATTTCAGCTACATGGAGAGGGGGGATTTGCTAATTGGGTAACAGTCTATCCTCCATATTAATCTACCCAGGTCACTGTGCTCTGGAGAGGACACTTGGAGCACGATACCATAGACTTTCAAGACTGAAGGATGCCAATGCAATGCAACCCTAATGCCTACTTGTGCACCTGTGTTCTACAAAACATTAGGGGATGTGGGCCTAACGGAACAACTACTTGCACAAACCATGATCAAAAGGAGGTTAAAAATCCCTTTGTGGAGAAATCTGTCCACAATGCAAGTTGAGCCTCTGCAAACAAAAACGTAACTTTTAAGACAAACCCACACAGATCAAATTTGACTGTTTCCTGTTATGTGGCCATATATTATGTTATGTGGAGACATTAAAGGGAGAGAGCCTGCTACTTGGTCATCCACAAAAACAGTATCCCCACAATCCAGAGTAATGACGGGAAGACGTAAGAGGCACTTACTCTGGATTGCTCTATGCATTTCCCATAGGTGGCACAGTAAGTATGTTGGTGTAAAAGGTCATGTTGTTACTCTGGATTGGGGCATATGTTGGACTTCTGCCTGGGTGGCATGACCAGCCCTTCTGGCTTGTCAAAGCAAGACAAAGATTAATGTAACTGTCAAACAAAGCCAAGTGCTGGCTGAGCTACTGTTGCGTTATATGACCAGACTATCACTGCAGTATTTTAAAGGGTTTTCTAACTGTTTTTAATCTCTAATGTGGAAGTTTTTACTGTTTATCATTTTCTTGTTAGCCACCTTGAGTCCCCGTCCTGAGAGAAAGGCAGGGTAAAAATTCATTAAATAAATAAACTATGGAATGCTTTCCCAGGTCCTAGCCCTGCTGAAAAGAGAACCTGCTCCTGGAACAGCACAGCAATACCATGCTTGGTTTCAAGATCCCATCTTAAGCTGCCCTTTCAGACTGCGAACTGCAAACCTAAAATATACCTGCAATTTTGTCTGCTTGCTCTCACTATAAGCACCCCATAACAATTGGTCTGCAAAATACAGGCTTCCGGGCTATATAGATCTCACTATTTCAGAACTTTGACAATACAAACGTGGAAGCTTTTTACATCCATTTCCCTTTCTCATTCAGTAAGTGTCTTCCGAGCACAGCTTCAAGCGTCATCACATCTATAGAGCCGCTACCCCGTTCTCAGCCTCTTTTGTGCCGTTTCTGTTATGTTTAATCAGCTTGTAATGTGCAGGGTAACAGTTTCCTATTGGAGTTTCCCCTTTTTCAAGAAAGATGCTACTTCTCTCTCTGGAAATTCATCATGAAGAAATGCAAGAATGATCTCTTTTTAGTACTAGTATTGGCATCCATCAGTCTCGAAAGACTATGGTATTGTGCTCTGAGTGTCCTCTAGAGCCTAAATATTTCAACTCCTAACTGGTCCTTACTACTACTATTACTACTACTACTTGCAACTTGGCATCCATCAGTCTTGAAATACTATGGTATCATGCTCGACACTATATGCGAAGCATGAAGGCCTGGGGAGTTTGATATGGAGGATAGGCTGTTACCCAAGCAGCAAATCCCCCCTCTCCATGCCAATGAAATAGTCCAATGGAACTGCAGAGCCGATACAATTGGTTCCAGCTGTGTCGCAGAGCTGGGCTAAGGACAGGAGCTCACCTTGTCTTGTGGGGACCCAGGTCTCGAACCCTGGCCTGCTGGTTAACAGGCACAGTATCTTAACCCACCCACAGCCCTATCTTGCACAGTATCTTGCACAGTATCTTGCACCACCCACAGCCCTAATCCTATTACTACACCTACTACTACTTCTACTACTACTACATTTAACTATTCTATTAACTGGGCAAAGAGGCACTTTTTCAAGTGATGTTCCTCTTACCTCTAGCAAAATAACCATACCTTTTCACCCAGCACAGTATCTTTCTTAGTTGCTGTTAGCTGGTATCTCTTCTGCATCTTTTTAGACATTTGAGCCTTTTTGGGACATGTAGGCATTTATTTATTTGGTTTTGGTGTATAAACCACTTTGACCCACAGTCATCAGGTGTGGACACTTGTCTTTGTTACCTGCCAGCTTCTCACACCTTATGTTACAGGCATAATTCCGCCCTGGTCTCTTCCAGCAACCAAACTGAATTGCTCTGCAGAGTGATTCAGCAGGAGCGCTGCAGCCAAGGTGCTGCTCTGTTCTTTGGCCGCCTGCCTGCAAACCACTTGTCTGTGGACAGCAGGAGGGAAGTTAAGATACCACTTTGCTAAATGCAAAAACTGTACCTTCTTAAGCAGTCTGTAAGTGTGGTGGTTCCCGTCACATGACTCTCCCCATTCACCACACTGCCATCACTCCCTGGGCTCAGCGGCCAGAACGGGGTAGAGGAGCCTGGCAAGTCCAGACTGATGTCCCAGAACGGGTCTATCGTTGTGGAAACACCACTGGGGAGGAAAGAGAAAACAGCATTTCTAGTACATACACACAATATTAATTTCACAAAACAAGCCTACTATGTGGAACATGTAACAAAAAGGTCCTCTCGTGGTGACAATTTTCACCTCCAAAAGGATTGTGAGGAACAGCCCTTGCTCATCTGGACTGAAATTGGTCCTTCACATCTAGAGGGAGCTCAGCCTACAGGAAGCATATCAGACAACATCTTTATGGAGTCCACTTCTTGAAAAGATTGAGCACCCGTGAAGTGGGCCAAATCTTTGGGAATTTACAACAATTATTTACAGGTTACAGGAATTTAAACTGTGAGTGCTCCCTGATCCCAAGGGTTGGCTACACAGCACACTGTGGAATCCCAAAACCTAATTTAGCTTAAACCAGACAGTCTTTTATTTAGAAGCAAATATGTCTCTAGGACTGCCTGATAATAAAGTGAGATAATAAAGTGTATGAACCTCCTGGAGCCTTTACATTAGCCTCCGAGGTTGTACACATGGCTCAACTCTTAACCCTCGTCAGTGGAAACTGACCTGACAGGCACTTCAAAGCTGTTCTCGCTCCCCTCTCTGCACCAAGGTGGCCAAGAGGCCTGTCCCTCCTAGTACCTTCCTATATCTAGCTGCTGTTCAAAACCCCCCTAGTCAGTTTTCCTGCGTGTGGTGCAGTAGTGACCCTCCTGGCCTCACAGGCCACCTTCGCCTGAACTCGTCCTTTTGTGGAAACATATAGGTTTGTCCAGGGTGGCCTCTCAGGCACACTGCACCTGACTGAACTTTCAGTATTGTTTTGTTACTTGCTTTAAGGTTAATAAATGTGGTTTTTTTAAATCAGATTTCAAATATTCTCTTTGTACATCCTAATGCAGGTCACTGATCACTTTAAAAGCGTTAGAATTGAGTTAATGAGGCGCTAATGACAGGCGCCTGTCCCAGAGGTGCACCTGATGGAGTGAGATACCCTGGGCAGGCCATGGTGGAAGGCCTTCCAAAGATGGTGACCTACTTCTGGAATGCTTCCCGGGGAGACAGGCAGGCTTACCCATTGGCCAGTTTTTAAAATAGTAGTTAAAGATGTTTTATTTTTGCCAGGCCTCTGGAGCACAGATTTTTTGATGGATGAAACTTATCTGTTTTTCAGGCTGCTGCGTTTATATGCTGATTTTGATCATGGTGCCTTTTAATTCCACAGTTACTGTTTGTAACCGTGGTATTATTTGCAAGCCGCCTTGTACCTGTTAACAGGGAAAGGCAGGGCAGAAGTTAAATAATACATCCAGCATAAGCTGCATGCTGAACTCTTGTAAAATCTGACTTAAAACCCACTATAAGCTTGTTTGGAGACACATCTGGATAGGATCGCTGTTAAGGAGATATTTCACTGAAGGTCACCTCGCTACAATTGAGACCAACCAATGAAGATGCGGTCCCAATCCTCACCTATGGTAGACTTAGAGAGAAGCCTGAGATAAGGATTCACTCAATTTTGTCCCCCATTGCTTAACAAAAAACCAGAGGGGGTGATGAATTGCTGCATTTTGTCCCGAGACCCTGAAAGTAAAAGGGATGCCTGCAGACACTCTTTCCATTGGCTTTTTACTATGTAAGAGTTTTCTTGGAAGTCACAAAGGGATTCTGTGGCCACCCTTTCCTCTTTCACACCCCCCAAACATATTAGCATTTATACCCTCCCCCGTTTCATTAAGCACAATAATATCAATGTGCTGGAAGCGGGAGACATGCACACAACACGCAAAGCTGGAAATTACCTATTTTGAGTCACTTTGCGTGTTGCGATTCAAACCTGGTGACTTACTTTCTAATTCCATCTCTTCCCTTAATAGGTTCTGAACCTTTGTCATAATGCAGTCATTTACCAGGCAATAACATGCTGTGATGCAGCCAATGAAAAGGTTCTGACAAGGCAAAGAATGGCATTCACCGGGTTTTCTGAGTACTATTTCAAGTCAATGCTGTGCAGTTGTGCCTGGAAAACCAGAGGCAGCCATAGCAGGCTTGTGCAGAGGACACAATTATTAAGCCAGGGGTTCCCAAACTGAGAGCTATGGCTCTCTGGGAAGCTGCAGAAAACAGACAGGGAGACCAGTCGAATCTTTGCCAAAATACCCAAAAAATTGCTGCCCTAATTTTATTTATTTTAAAAATTTGTATACTGCCTTTCTCAGGTCATAAGCCGACTTAAGGTGACCCTTTCCACTGTACAGAAATGGAGCCCTAGCAAGGAGTCATGACCAATGGCCTAGCAGGTCAAGGGTGCCACCAGTAGGAAAAGTTTAGCAACTTTAAGACATAGTTTAAGGATCTGTTTATGAGATCCTGCAATCCCTTTCTTCTTGTTAGCCTTAACCAAGATTGGCTTCTAGTTCTGATCACAACAAACCATGTTTTACATTAAGCATGATCGCTGACAGCAGTGTACGGCTCGGTCAGGATTAAGCATGGCAAAGGAATTTCCTGTGGCTGCAAGATATACAAGATCCTTCAGCCCTGTTCTACTCCTGCTGTGGTTAAGAGATCAGGAGCGTTACATCCACACTGGCTTAAAGAGAGGGGAAATAACAGGTGGATTTAATAATGAATATGGAAAGCCCCAAGCAGCAAACCATCCCATGTACTACATTATGGCTGCAATCCTAAAGTAAGACCCATTGAACACAATGGGGCTTACTTTTGAGTAGACATGGTTAGGATTGTGCTCTAAAGCAAGAAAATATGCATTGAACAAGTGGTCTCCAAACTGGTGTCTGCTATGCACTGTGAACAGCTTCCCTGGCATGATCAGAGCTTACTGATCTACTGGGGAGGCAACCTTTTTGCCACTGATCATCTGCTATGTTCACTCTGCCCCATGGCACGTGCAAGGAAATTCTGCCTGCTGGAGCTGCAGATCACAGAAGCGGCAGGGCAAAGCGAACATGCCGAGAGATCAGGGGCAAAAATAGCTGCCTACCTGGCAGAACAGTAAGCTCGGTTTACGTGGAGGAGGGAAAAGGCTGCAGTCTGGAGTGCCTGCTAGTCTAAACCAAACCATGCTGCTACCACGGGAATCCCCTCTCTCTATTCTAGGATCCTGTGAAGCGAACTTCAAAAAGATCAGCAGAATAACATTTTGGATACAGCATTCCCAAATCAAAAGCAACAGAAACCTGCAGCTTGACCAGAATTAAGTTCTTGATACTTACTGGCAGACTTGACAAGTGACGTCAGACTGTAGTCCACCTGTGAAAATTTGGTCTATGATGCAGTTACAGTGGTTGGGATTGTTGGCTTTCTTCCCATTATCGTCACCTGAAGAAAAGGGAATGAACAGATTTGGTTGTGAGGTCCTCATAATATCCATGCAGCTCTACACAGAGGGGAACCTTATAAATGACGGAGCCAAATCTATCCAACATTCCAGTGCTGGGATAGCTGCAATGCACCTTTGAGATAAAGGAACGGACGTTCCTTTATCATGAGAAGCCTCATGAACTGGCTCCCTACTGCAGGGTACTACTGGTACAACTACTACTAGTACGACTGCATCAGTGCTAGAAAGTTGGATAGGACTGAGCCTTTAGCCCCACCAGTGTAGTTTTTAACTTGAGAGGCATAATTTCGTGCGAAAACATAAAGGCCCGAATCCAATTCCAGCTTATGAAGACAGGGCAAGGATGAAACCCAACGCCCCCCCCCCCCCCCCCCGGCATTAACCAACAGTGGAACAGATGGACCAGATTCAATAGAACATTATTTTAGAGACTCTTTAGAAGGTACTACACCCAGAAAAACAAAAAAATTAAGGAAGAACAGGCAAGAACATTATTAACAGGAAATGATTGATCTACTTCTGTGTTATTGTTCCAGTTGCACTGAGACGTGAACACAAAGTAAGGTGTCAACTAATCCAAAACTGACTCTGATCAAGAGTGGTGCGGTAGGGTTGTATTTTTATAAAAGCTGTTCTTCTTATGATATAAAGAATAAAAAGAGCACTACATATAATTATAGAAACAACCAGCCTCTGCAAGTAGAATCCTTACTTTCACTCCTTCCCCCCCCCAAAAAAAAAGAATCATGCATGCAATTGTATGCACTACCTGAATAAAAACTGCTAAAGACAGGTTAAAGGTAAAGTTGTCCCCCGCAGGTTGCCCTGCTAGTCGCGACCAACCCTAGGGAGTGGTGCTCATCCCTGTTTCTAGTGCCACAGAGTCAGCGTCCTCTGAAGACAACTCTGTGGACATATGGGTTGCATGTGCACTGAATGCTGTGACCTTCCCATTGAGGTGGTACCTATTGATCTTCTTGCACTTTGCATGCTTTCGAACTGCTAGGTTGGCAGGAGCTGGTCAAACTGCTGCCCTGCTGATCTTCAGATAGTGCCTTTAACCACCAAGCCCGCTGCAGCCAAGAGCCTAACTGCACAATCCAGAGTAACTATGGGAGTGTTTACGTACCAAGGAAGGTGGTGGACTCTCCCTCACTGGGGATCTTCAAGCAGAGGTTCGATGAGCACCTGTTGGGGATGCTCTAGGAGGATTTCCTGCTGCAGGCAGGGGGTTGGACCTATTAGGTCCCTTCCAACTTTAGGATTCTATGATTCTACGTTGATGTAAGAAAAATTTACTCTAGATTGCTCTATGAATTTTCCATAGGTTTTCACTAGGTGGCGCTGTAACTACATTGATGTAAATGTCTCTTAAGAGCTCCTGTAGTTACTCTGGATTGTTGGTTAAGCAACAACAAAAGGCACAAGCCATTTTTAAACATTTTATAAATTCTATATGAAATTACATGGTTCTCAGACCTAACACTGGGACTCACTTTTTGAATGATCATTTGTCTGGGACCCACCAGAAGTGGGTCGTAACATGATCAGTGTGCAATTTCTTACAAGTGCTGTAAAAAAACATCCTAACAATGCATGGGACTGGGTAGGACTGCATTTATTTTTAGAGGTGAAATACTAATCCGGCCTGGCCTTTCCTTAGTGAACTAGGTCACACTGGACCAATCATCTTTCAAAAAGGGACTTACTCTGGCTACAGTTTAAGAGACACACTGCTAATTTCTTAGAAACACACAATAGGCTCTCTGTTCCTTTTCAAGAAGCCATGCAAAGTTAGCATGAGGTTCTGGAGCAAAACACATACAAAAGAGAGACAAAAGATTACCTTACAGCTTTGACTGTCCCCTTTATAAAGCTTACTTATTAAAAAAAAATTAAAATCCAATTATGACTTCTGTTCGTTATGGAAGATGAATGTGCTAAGTTTTTTAAAAATAATTAATCCCAGCACCTAGAAACTGTTTCTTCCCTCTTTGTATAGAAGCCAACAAACGGCCTCTTCCTATTTCCACTGGCCCTCAGGTGAGATCCCTGCTGGATCCTTCTAATCGACAGCCGTTTCTGCCCACAGGAGGACAAGATTGCTCCCTTTTCAATTACCCAAGTCAATTAGTCTCAGTGAGGAGGGAGGGGGGTCTCAAAAGACTCTCCTGAAAGCTTGATCACAGCGACAGGGAGGTATTACCCACTCGTTAGGGCTTCCCATGACAGCTGGGAGGAAAAATGAAATGATCACCAACTTGCTACTGTCAATATGTAAAGTAATAGCAAAGCATAAAGTAGCTTAGGTGTGCCCTGTTGAGATTTTAGGGCACACAAGGCAGCATTTTTCCTTAAAATACATTCTAAAGCACTGAGTTCAACATTAAAACAAACTGAACAGAGATTTGAAAGCTTTATTTTCCAGGGGTGTCGAACACATTTCATACAGAGAGCTGAAGTTAGCATTAATGGCGTCTCCTAAGGGCCGGAGTCCAATCATATGCATGTCTATTTAGTAGTCAAGTCCCATTATAGTCAATGGGGCTTACTCCCAGGAAAGTGTGGAGGAGGAAGCTCTTGGGGCCACATGAAATGGCGAGGCAGGCTGCATTCGGCCCCTGGGCCTTGTGTCTGACACCTGTGTTATATACCACCCATTTATAGGTCAGCCTGTAAGCCAAACCCAACACTTCTGATCTCACTTGCTGAGAAGGTTATCTGATAGGCACAGTCAGTAACTTATTGACAGTTTTGTGGGAAATAAAAAAGGTTAAGGTTGGAATTATCTTATCCTGTTAAGAAAATACCTTCCTGTTTAGGACAGGTCAGCCTCACCTTTGCAGTGTCGATGTAGGACATCTAACGCAGCAATGAGGAACTCATGTGCATCCTGTTGCTCGTACCCTGCTAAATGCCGTGCGTGCGTCCATACCAGGTGCAATAACCTATATGGAATGTGAGGAGATCGGTGCCCAGAGTAGAACTAATCACAAGACAGAAGAAGAAAGAAAAACCAAGGTCAAATATCGTATTTACTGAAATCTAATGTGCGATTGAATCTAATGCACACCCCAATTTTGGAGACTCAGAGCACAATCCTGACCATATCTACTCAAAAGGAAGCTGCATTGTGTTCAATGGGACTTACTCTTAGGATTGCAGCCTCAATGTGGCTGAAAGAGGTGAGCCTTCAATTCGAGTAAATATGGTATTTTGAAATGTTAGCCCTTCAATCGACCAGCAGGCAGCTCCATCTTCTCTCAACTTATTACAGAGCAAATTGGCTGCGCATCACACACATGGCCGACAACCTGTTCTGTGATTCATCCAAACTTGTGCAATAACGAGAACCAGAGGGAGCCTGGTTCCTTTTTCTCATTGATATTCAAAGCAAAAAGTAAAAATAAGAGTTTGCCCCCCAAATCCTATTTCGATCAAGCTGTTCATAACACCTACCTCAACAACAACATAAAAGTTGTTGTGATGATGATGATGATGAACTGTTTCACAGTCACCAGCTGTTTGATTGGAATTGGCTCTATTGTGATTCGGTTCCTATCCAAGGAACTGGGAATCACAAAGGTATCATCTCAATATGTGTTAAGTTCCCAGGAGTGCTGCTTTTTATTGCTATGTTAATACTACTGAAAACGTACCCGTGTTGCAGGAGTAAAATTATCCCATACACTATCCCCTCCACTGCGCATCAACCCCCATGCTCATCAACCCCTCATTCGCATCCACGCCTATGTGCAACATCCCCCGAGTTCATCCACCTCGTGCACATGTTTCCCCCTTGCGCAACATCCCCCATATTTATCCACGCCATGCGCATCAACCCCCTATGCACAATCCCCATGTTCATCAGTCTCCCATGCACGTCAACCCCCGATGCAGATCAATCCCCCATGCGCATCAACTTCCCATGCACAACATCCCAAGCATCAACCCCCCATGCGCATCAACCCCCAATGCCTACTATCCCCCATGGGCATCACCACCCCATGGGCATCAACCCCCTATGCACAACATCCCCCCCACATGCATCACCTCCCCACATGCAGCATCCTCCCCAGTGCAACACCCACCCCAAATTGTAGGGCCAGTGGTTTTGGCTGGGCATTGATGAGTGAGTGAGTTTTCATTTTTAAATATATAGTTTATTATGATTATAGTGTGGACATTTTGGTGTTTGGCTCTTTGGTGTTCATTCACGTAAAGCTCAACTATACTTTGGTGCTTTGTCTGGACAATCCCTTAGTGGTACATCCACATCCAGGTCACCACTCTTAGCAATTCTGTATTATTTTTTGACCATTCCGAAAGAAGAGGGAGCAGCAGCCTTCCTAGTTAGTATTTTATCTACACATACACAATGTAAAGCTTTTTCTTGCAGTGCTACTTTTTTGGCACAAGATCACACTGCAGCAATGCAACAAGATGGAAAGAACAACAACAAACACACCACTTCTTACGTATAACAGGATCAATAAGCAAGTCTTGGATGCCACCAAGAGCTAAATGAAGGACTAAAGCTGGGGTGTGGTAACCAAAATCTGCTGACACAGCTGTCCTGACAATGGAATTCAGGGAACCGCATCAATAACCTCCCTGTACTATTATGCCTCACAATTAGTTCTGGGCCTATCTGGTCACTCTAACCAGCGGCACTCTCCATAATTATTCCACTGCAGCTGCCCAGCCTGACAGTATTTTAACGCTTCCTATGATGCCATTTCATCCTAATGAAGAATGTTTCTCAGAGCGTAATTTATTCCCATGCAGAAGATGTGAATAGACCTAACAAGGCATGGCGTAATCCAGCACAACTGATGCTACACATTTAGGAAAGTTAATCCATAGACTTTCACCCCTTAAAAAGACAGATCTTCAGGTACATTAAATCAGACTAAGAGCACAATCCTAACCATGTCTACTCAAAAGTAAGCCCCACTGTATTCAATGGGCCTTAATCCCAGGAAAGTGTCTTTAGGATTGCAGCCTAAGAGACAGAACAAACCAAGGCAGTGCCACGCTAGATGACTCCCACAAAGCGAAGGGGAGGGTATGCTATCCTGAAAATATACACAGCCCCCCAAGGTTACTGTTGGGGACAACTTTTCTGCAAACAGAAACCCAGTAGCTGTGTACAAAAGACAACCTAGTTAAAACTGCTGTCAGGCATTACATGTCCCGAACGTGCCTACCAGACTAGGCATACCAGGCATTACATGTCCCGAACGTGCCTACCAGACTAGGCATACCAGGCATTACATGTCCAGAACATGCCTACCAGACCGTTGACAACTTTGCAGTGGACAAAGCATTCCTGAGAATTATTGGCTTTTCCAAACACGTGTGTCTGTGACGGCTGCTTCTTGCCTTCCAAGTCCACGCGTGATTAAATCTCAGAAGCCAAAAGGAAAAGTTGGGCAGGATTTCCAATGGCTCGGCACAGAATTTTAGAGCTTGTGCTAATTCCAAACACTAAACGAAGCAGAAATCAATTTTATGCAAAACAAGCTAATCTATACAGAGGAACCTAATCTACATAATTCAGCTCGTTGTGTGAAAAATTTTCATATTCTTTGTAAGCACAGAGAACTCGCAGCCGTAGCAGTCCAGAGCCTACAAATCAGAGTGTGGCAGAAGACTTCCCAAATTCTTCCGTCAAGCCTCTTTTCATTCTGTCTTCCTCAAACACAACATTCACACTCAGGTTTAAGACCAAACACAGGACTTCACGAATAAATGTGCCTCTTGCAGCTAGGATTTCACTCTCAAATGTAAAGCTGGTTGAGAATCAGGATTTATTGCTAGTCCAATGCCAAGATAGTAATGCTACAATCTAAGCAAAATATCTGCATCTCTGTATCAGCCACTCCTTTATTGCATTTTGAAATTTTGTATTCCCAATCTGGAACAGAACATCAGACGCAACCAGAACCAAATGATGGTGTGTTTGGGAGAGCCTACAAAACCAAAGGGATACAGAAGATGCACTGTTGGCATACAGGGCTGTGGGTGGTGCAAGTGGTTAAGACACTGTGACTGTTAACCAGAAGGCCAGGGTTTCAGAGCCGGGTCCCCACAAGACAGGGTGAGCTCCTGGGTGATCTACCCAGGTCTTTGTGCTTCGCATACTGCATCAAGCATGATACCGTAGTCTTTCAAGGCTGTTGGATGCCAAGAGATACAGGCTGCAGTCAAGAGTGCCAGAAGCAGAGTTCAGCTCCTGGAACAGTGCTTTCCTGAGCACAGTCCTAACTATGTCTACTCAAAAGTAAGCCCCACTATGTTCAATGGGTCGTACTCCCAGGAAAGTGTCTTCAGGACTGCACTCTATGTTACAACCAGTTTTGAGCATATGGAAATAGCATGAGATATGCCAGGAGTCAACAGAAGGGATGTGGCCTAGAATTACACTCCTCCTTCATGCAGGGAAGAGAACCTCTCCAATCACACAAGCCTTTTCTAGATACAAACAGGTTCATGTTTTCCATAATACCTGTTGAAATTCTCAAGCCACAAGATGTACTTATTGCTGGTGTTGGCGGTGTTTCTTGCTACTTCAAAGCTCCCAGGCATAATTACACTGTCATGGACGGGATATTAGCCAAGACCCTTCCTGCTGTTGTACATATTTGTAGGTTTATTACAGTTCCTACCTTCCACTTCTATTTCAGATATGAGTTGTCAAATAATAACAGTGCCAAATGTGACCAAAGAGGAAGCATGTATGTACAACCTGGAAGTTATGGGTAAGGGGAACGGGTTTGGTAAGGACTCACCTCCTGAAAAAGCGTAGACATTTCACAGACCAGACAAGAGCTGGGACTTTGCATTTCACATTTGTGTCTGTCGGAGAGGAAGAAATCTCGCAGTAGTGGAGTGTGGGTAAGTGCTTGGACGATACAGTTCATAAAACATGTGTTCCCAAGATTGATTAGCCCTCTTAGACCTAGATCAACAACGACAAAAGGGAGAGGCAGGAAATCAGTGGAGTTCCACTCTATAGTTAGAGCTCATTTGTTAACTCGCTTCAAAAAAATCTCCATATTTTGAGTTGCATTTAGCTTTTTTAAACGCTCAGGCAGGGTATTGTTCCACATAAAGACCCTTCCATTATAAAGCTTTCAATATGTTTCTCAACAAGGCCCATTTACTGCTTATTATTGAAAATAAAGACTGGGAGAAAGTGTCTAATGTAAATGTTAACCTAGTTTACCTAAACGTAAATGCTAGGGCAAAATCCAAAGCAGTTACGTGTCCACGCAGTTGCAGCACCCTCTCGTGTTATCTTATGGA
The DNA here is from genome assembly GCA_030015325.1 of Cryptoblepharus egeriae. Lineage (NCBI taxonomy): Eukaryota > Metazoa > Chordata > Lepidosauria > Squamata > Scincidae > Cryptoblepharus > Cryptoblepharus egeriae. The sequence continues at coordinate 29,275,057 of JAREYC010000012.1, forward strand.
AAGTCACCTTAACTGCTCCAACGCAAAGGGCTTATGTTGACTTTAGGATATGGGCCCTAGTTTACATATATAAGTGTATGTATAAATTATACATTACCAAACATTTCAGAAATCTTTCATAGTTAACAGCTTATTCAAGACAGCCTAGAATGAAAAGGCTCCCAATCACATTTGGAATGAATGCTTTACATACACAAACACATTCATACCCTACAATCCAGAGTAACTATGGGAGCACGTAAGAGACATTTATGTTGACATAGTTACAGCACCCCCTAGTGAAAACCGATAGCAAATTCATATTGCAATCCAGAGTAAATTGTTCTTGCGTCGGAGCAAGGACTCCCCGGAGTTACTTTGGATTGCGCCCATCGTGAAGAAAATGTTCCTACAACTACATCACATATTGATTTATTGAATTTGAAGAGTCCGGCTTGCGAAATATGTACCACCAGGTTAAGTCTTTTGTATATTTTTCCGCAAAGCAGCTGATGTTACTCCCTACAGTAGAGTTGTGTTTTTAATATCTGAGGTTCTAAAAATGTTGCCTCGAAATGTGAAAAGAGCCATGTTTTTCATTAGACTGATGCAATGACTTCCAAATCCAGAAAATCTGAGATTCCGACACCTTCCCGTCCCAAGCAATCTGGATAAGGGATTCTTAGAGGGTACTAAAATGGCCCTTTAAATACACAGGAACATATTCAAGGGTGTTACGGCATCCTTTACCGAAAGGGTACATAGCTCTGTTGCTAGGTTACCATGAACTATCACCACGAGATTGCGCAGTTTCAAGCGATGCACATTCAGATCGTTCCCAAATCATTAACACAATATTCTGCCCTAATTGATCCATCACTTCAGTTCATTCAGTAAGTGCCCCATTCATTTTTATCTCGTGACGTTCACTGTATTAGCTATTCCAAATTGCTACTTTTTGGGGGGTGCAGGGCATACATACATACAGCATTAGGCTACAATCCAGAGTAACTATGGGACCTCTTTCACTGACGTAGTTATGGCACCACCTATGGGAAATGCATAGAGCAAGCCAGAGTGTCACGTTAACATAAGAGATCCCATAGTTACTCTGGATTGTAGCCTTACCCTAAAATCCAGAGTAACTATGGGAGCACATAAGAAACATTTACATTGACATAGTTACAGCACCACCTAGTGAAAACCTATGGGATATTCATATTGGAATCCAGAGTAAATTGTTCTTACACCCGAGCAAGGATTCCCCATATTTACTCTGGATTGCACCTTAAGTCTATTACCTAGAAGTTAGTGTCTCGTTTGTCTGCAGCACAAACATGTATTACAAGAAATGTTGTGGAGATGCATAAACACATGAGTGGTGTGAAATACGTCGCTGTTTTAGGTATAGCAGTATACGTTGCATTCAAGATAAAAAAGGGAGGGATATCCAGAGGAACGATAATTCTACTACAACAAACAGTCACTATCTTCAAGTTAAAAATGAATTCATGTCAAACAGAATATGCATTTCTGGCACAAGCAATCCATGTGGAATCAAACATGCATGTTGAAAAGCAAGGCCTTGTTGAAAAGCCTTGCTGAAAGGCCTAAGAAAGGTGTTGAATTTCAAGTAACCACAAAGCCAGCTTATTTATTTTCACAACAACATTGTGTGGCAGCCTGTCTTTTTCAGGATGAGAAACTAAACTCAAGTGACCTTAATACCCAAAGGCCACCCAACAAGGCCACTGCTAAGTTGCGGGGTTTTCAGTCCTGTATCTGGTACTATCCCACTCTGCGACAGGCCCAAAGTTTTCTCTTGGCAATTCTTCAGACTCTATATCGGTTGGGGGGCAGAATTCAAGAGGTGGGAGTTAATGTGGTCACCCAGCGCCCTGCAGAAGTGGACACATGGCACCCTGTAACAGAGAAGACAGCAGTGGAAGTTAGATGTCACGTAGCTTAATAGGTTCTTTAAGAAAAATTTGAATTTAGAAGTCTTGCACTCAAACCTGGGTCACACCAGAGCAGCAATATGTAGACTGGTCCAGCTATCTCTGCCATCACCTGAGGAAGAAGCCACGTATCAGTGAAGCCTCACATTACACAGCAGAGAAACATTCCACATAAAGACAAGACCATCCTCACCTTGGGGGATGCACAGTCCATTTCCATACTGGGACAGTCAGAGTAGCAGTATTGAGACAAACTAGCCTGACATAGAAATCCTGAAGAAGGAAAAAAGAGGAAACCAACACACATTAGGAATTCCACAAGTTTTTTGTGTGTTTGTTTGATCTCAATGACACCCAAGGGTGCCTTCGTCTTCACTTCCCAGGCTTCCTGCCAAAGGTTCATTTTCAAAATTTTGCATGGAAAGTGCTGTCCTTCAGCAGTCTCAGAGAAGAGTCTGGTGACTCCTAGAAGTCCTAAGGTTCAAACCAGTGGTGGGATTCAAATAAATTAACAGGTTCTATGACCTAACAACCGAAATTAACAACAGGTTCTATGTCCCATTAGTAGCCGGTTCTCAGAACCAGGTGCTCATTAGCAAAGGGATCTACAAAACCTGTGAGAACCCCCTGAAGCCCACCACTGGTTCCAACCCTTTGGAAGAAAACAAGGAGGGGCTCTTTCATAATATAAAGAAGCCAGGATGTGGGCTCTACCTACCCCCCAATTGAGAGCAAGGGCAAAGTCAGCATTAATAATAATAATAATAATAATAATAATAATAATAATAATAATAATAATAATAATAATAATTATTATTATTATTATTATTATTATTATTATTATTATTATTAATATAATATTAATAATTATTAATTATTATAATAATTATGCCAAAAGTATCGTCTGCCAGTGGCAAAAAACTGGTGGGACCACAAGCCTGAAAAAGTGGTTGCAAATGAGCAGGTCAAGCTTCTGGGGGACTTCAGGATACGGACGGACAAGGTCTTGGAACACAAGACTCCAGATATCACCATCAGAGAAAGCAGTCAGGTGTGGCTTGTTGACATCGCCATACCAGGTGACAGCAGAATTGAGGAGAAACAACTGGAAAAGATCTCCTGCTACCAAGACCTAAGAACTGAATGACAGCGGATCTGGTGTAAGCCAGTGCAGGTGGTTCCAGTGGTAATTGGCACACTGGGTGCAGTGCCCAAAGACCTTGGCATGCACCTGAAAACTCTTGGCATTGACAGAATATCACTCTGCCAACTGCAGAAAGCTGCTCTTCTGGGATCAGCATGAATCATACGCCGCTACATCACACAGTCCTAGACTCTTGGGAAGGGTCCGACAGAATGAGTGAAACCAGCACAAAATTGTTTGCTGTGTATTTATGGATAATAATAATAATAATAATAATAATAATCATAATCATAATCATAATCATAATAATAGTAATAATTTTCCTCCCAAAAAAAGGAGGAAGTCGCTTTCCTCAAAGAGAAATTACAGGGCCACTTACTAACAACGACAAATTAAAAGGATTCTAATCAAGTTCCACATGCAGCTTTCTAGAATATCCAGTAAAACCAGTTCAGCCATTCTTAGTCAGTATAAAATGATTCAATGCAACTGCCTGAAACATTCTCTGTACAGGTTGTTCTCTATGCATTGCACATTTATTGCTTCCATGCTTAACAAGTGTGGTGCTGCAGATCTTTCGGATGAAGGTGTATGCTGGAGTGTCTGGCCAATGCCACGGGTAATGCAGAAATGGATCCTGTTGGGAAACTGGGAAGGAAAACTGCTGGTTCACACAAGAACATTCACCATGTGAGAATTAAGTCCACTTACCGCTGGCAAGAGCAAACAGCAAATCAGCTGCAGCAATGGAGAATTCTCATAATTCCCCTATGAGGAAAGGATGGGGGAACTTGGGATGTTCAAACTGGAGAAGGCTGAGGGGAGACCTGATTGCCCTCTTCAGATACCTGAAGGGCTGCCATAGAGAGGAAGGGGCTCATTTGTTCTTGGCTGCCTCTGAAAGCAGAACTAGAACCAATGGGTACAAAGTGCAAGAAAGGAGATTCTGGTTGGATATCCGGAAAAAAATTCCTGACGGTGAGGGTGGTTTGGCAGTGGAACAGATTGCCAAGGGAGGTGGTGGACTCTCCCTCACTGGGGAGCTTCAAGCACCTGTCAGAGATGTTCTAGGACTTCCTGCTACAGGCAGGGGGTTGACTAGATGACCTACTGGGTCCCTTCCAACTCTATGATTCTATATCAGAAGCTAAGCTGAACCAGCTTATGGCTGGAAAACCCGTGAAGATACCTTACCTTTTCTGGAAACTCTGGTGTTTGCACTCTTTCAGGTGAAGATGTTTCCAATCCTTGCTCCAAGAAATTTGCCATATGCATTGTAGGTTTTCTGGGAATTTTGTCCAATGTCTTACGGATGACAGAGCAAGACTCCCAACTATGGGGTGTGCTGACCATGAACTCTGTCTGGCTACCAAGCCCCAGCAAAATAGTGTGGCTTTGTGGTTAAAAGGTTTAATACACAAATACATCCAGGATATTCAGTCAATGTGACTATGGCAACCAACCACTTGGGCGTCTTGTGATTTCATGCTGCCACTTATGGGTATCTCATGAAGAAAGGTTGGTGAGCTTTCAAAACGATTTTGGTGCCATCGGCTTCTCCCCAGCAAACTCTAACACGACATTAATAGATCCATTCTGATCCAGTTTTACCTTCTTTCAACAGGATGACCCAAATGTCATCCACAATTGATGAGATATTCAAAAACAGACAACATGCTGCAATGGGATTCACAGAAGATTCACCCAGAACATCTCAACTGAGAAAGGGAGGCAGGAAGCATTTTCAAATTATTAATTAATAACCAGTTAATTAATACCCGGTCACCATAAGTTCTTCATTGATGTGCTTCTTTAACACTTCAGATTCTCAGAATACCCGTTCAGATTCTTCAGAATACCAGTTCAGATTCTCTCTGAACTGGTCCAGAAAGGTTGTCCATATTACCAGCGGCCAGCTCTCAGCATTTTAAGCACAGCCAACGTGTGTCCAGTTTTGACTGAGGTCCTTTCAAGGAATGGAGAGCCTCCATAAGCAACTCACTGGGCTGTGGTGGCGCAAGTGGTTAAGACACGGTGCCTGTTAACCAGCAGGCCAGGGTTCGAGATCTGGGTCCCCACAAGACAGGGTGAGCTCCTGTCCTTAGTCCAACTCCTGCCAACCTAGCAGTTCAAAAGCATGTAAATGCAAGTAGATAAATAGGTACCACTTTGGTGGGAAAGGTAACAGTGTTCCATGTGCCTCGGTGTCTAGTCATGCCGGCCCTATGACCACAGAAGCATCTTCTGACAACGCTGGCTCTAAAGGCTTGGAAACAGGGATGAGCATTGCACCCTGGAGTCGGACATGACTGGCAGTTAACCTGCGGGGTAGTTTTACTTTTACCTTTTTATAGGTTCCACTCAGACTAGAATACATGTCAAGGACTCCCCAAATTTTTCAGTGTGAAGAGTCTTGCATTTTCAGGGAGAATTACAATCATTCAGTACTCTCCCCTTTATCTTCCTCTCACTGGAAACAGGATATTGCACATTTGCAGGAGTCACAAGAGCAGCTAAACAGCATTTCATATACACTCTCTTTCAATAACAGCGTATTACAGTTCTAAAAATGAATGGGGCTGTAATGTGGGGCTGTAATATGTTATCAGTGAATGTTAAAAAAAGAAAAGGAGAATGAAGGAAGGAAAATGGAGATGCACAAAACGTAATGCCAGCTGCATTTCAGACCATACCAGGTCCTCTGCTAGAAACTCTGGAGAGCGTTCAAGCTAACAGTGCTGCAAATCTATCCTGGAGGAGCTCTGCAGTGACCTTGCATCAAACTGTGCACCTTCATTTGGAATCAATGCCAAGCCAGCTTAAACAGCACTGAACTAAAGGCACAGCAGGGTGAGCCTGCAAAGGGAGTTGATCTGGATGGCAGCCTCACGAAACCATGTTCAAGTCTATTTGTAGCTGAATAGTCCAGATGCAGGCAAAAAAGATTCTTCCTCTCCTCCTCAAAGCTCTCAGAAACAACATGAAAGGCTTTTTGGGATTTGAGGCTCCATATTCAAAAATGGACAATGAATGCATGAATGAATGACAAGGCTTTTCAAAATAGCCTCAATGTATCTTTAAAAGGAACACGTGGCCCTAATGTGCCTAATGGAGTTTTGTGGTCTGACTTTTGTGGTCTTCAAGGGTCAGATTAACATGTGATAAACAAGGAGGAATATTCTATTAAAAAAGCAGGCCTCCGTCAGGCTTGAAAGACTCTGGTATCGTGCTCGGCGCTGCATGCGAAGCACAAAAGCCTGGGTTAGATTGTTGTGGAGGATAGGCTGTTACCCAAGCAGCAAATCCCCCTCTCCACGCCACTGAATTAGTCCAATGGAAAGGCAGAGCCGATACGATTGGATCCAGCTGGCGTCGCAGAGCTGGGCTAAGGACAGGAGCTCACCCTGTCTTGTGGGGCTGACCCAGGTTTTGAACCCTGGCCTGCTGGCTAACAGGCACAGCGTCTTACCTGCTTGTGCCACACCACAGCCCTTTTTTGGAATATTCTACACTTTTAATATTACACTAAAGCACAGGAAAGTATGGGCATAAGTAGAATTCATAGCTAGCCTGTCTATCTTGATGATGTGCAATTTGCAACAGGGAGGTTAAGAATAATGGCAGGGTCAATGCCGAGGTAATTAGAGTAATCCAGGCCTTCTCGTTGACAACAAGCCGCAGCCAGGCACTTATTTAGGGAGGGGATACTTACTTGGTGATTAAGAACTTCAAGTGGCACTGAAAACACTGATCACAGCAGAGGGCTTCTTCACTAAGGATACAATCCAGACTAACTACGGGACCTTTTACATCGACTAACCCCCAAATCCAGAGCAACTACAGGAGCACGTAAGAGACTTTATGTGCACCTGTAGTTACTGCACCACCTAGTGAAAACCTATAGGAAATTAATATTGCAATCAAGAGTAAGTTGTTCTTGCATCGGAGAAAGGACTCCCTATAGTTACTCTGGATTTTGCCCATAGTTACGTTGCCACCTATGGGAAATGCACAGAGCAATCCAGAGTAAATGCCTCTTATGTCTTCCTATAGTTACTCTGGATTGTATAGATGTATGGATTGTAATATTTGTTGCAAGTATAAGACATGACGACAGGCACACATAGTGGACACTAAAGAGGGGGAAATAATCTCTGCAAAATAGCTTGGAGCTCAGAAACACAAGAACTGGTTCTGTTTTGTTTCATCCTGGTGCATAATGAAATTGTGTTGTTTGAACCACAGATAATTCAGAAACTATCAACGGGGGATGAGCACAAACAAAGCTGTTCTTCATCCGTGGAGAATTTTCATTTGTCACAAGGAAAAGGACATGCAGTAACATACGTACGTAGCAACTTTCAACACAACAATGCATTTAAATACATACTGATACAGATATTGTATCTAAAAAAATAGATACTGCATCTAGAATGTGCTTAGTAGCAAAAACATTTAACAAAACACACACTTGAGGATCTAGTTCAATGGCTGGAAAACAATGGCTAGATACAAGACATGAAACCATGAGGCAGGGCATACCATTTGCTTACATATCACATGTATGTAAGCAGTACACCACCACCTTCATGGCAGGAGTTAATGTGTCCATCCAGGTACAGCATGGCCCTAATGTGCCATAACATAATCTGAACAAATTCATGTCACTGTGCATATTACGTCCAACTACTGCCCACAAACCAATCTGATCCTATACAAGCTCATTATTCAGGAGTTTCCGCATCAACAGCTTGTCCTTTAAGCAGAGATCGACAACTTAAAGAGCAACTCCCACTGGTACCCAAGGCTTTCAGGAGTGGGAGAGTCGAAGCAATCTGAACAACTGCAAATCCAGGGGGTTACTGTGAAGGGCTCTGAACCAAACATGCTTTTGTAGTTTGGACGACAGAAAGACCCCCATATACAATAAATGTTTCTTTTAAAGAAGATTCTTTTAAGTCCAAAACCGGTTGGGTCCCATGATCAGAATGAAAACCTTATGCAGATGGCGCAGACTGCATCAAGACAAACGATGTGCCTTGAATTATCTGGATTAGGTGTGTCAGTTTGAACTGTGCAGTTAGTAAACCTTCCACAGCGCCCCCCACAGCGCCCTATATTGCACAAATTGGTACCTTCTCTTCACTTCTCCACCGTTAAAAATCGAGATGTGCGGGTGTCATAGAAGGGGGGAGAACTTACAGCTTCCACTTGTTGCTCCAGGGCAGTAATGCATTCACTCCCTTCCTGTCCCCCACTCTTCCGATTGGTTTGTCCTGCAGCTTGGTGGGAACAGATCTGTTAGATCTTGTCTGCTGCCACCAGTTCAAGAGATCCAGTCCCCAGTTACATGTTCTGATCTGGTACTGTTGGGTATCAGATCACAAGGGTAAGAACTTTTCCTAACGCTGTTGGCACCCTCATACGGTGGCTTTCTTGGCTGCTTCTATTAATTCAAATATGCTTGCCTTCTTTCCATGGAACTAGTATTATCTTATCCTGGCATATTATAGACAACAGTGATGCAAGATGTGGCTGTTTGGAAGGAGAATTCAGTTTGTCATCCAAGTAGGCTAATGCTTTCATTTAGTCACCAGACAAAACATTGACCAAAACTGGAAAAGGAGGCGGAGGGGAACTACTCATGGGAGTTCCTATCCAGAGAGAGAAGCACATTTAAAATAACATCTTCACACATCTTCTCCCAAACTTTCTCACGATGGAGAGACCGTTCCACTTCTTCAGATCATGCATGGATGCTCACAGTAAAGAGCTTCTGCCATGGAAAACTGGCATTTACTATCTGATAGGAAGCTGAATCCACAAACTTATTGAAATGGTCTTACTGTGCAAGCATAACCTGGAATTCCAGCATCATGGTTGCAATTCTGTAAGTGGAAGGCTGGTCGCACTGAACGTAACCTGCTGCACAGCCAAGCATTTGACTCAAAGGATCAGAATAAGTTGCTGTTGAAGAAGGTGCTCTAATAATAACTAAGAGATGGACCACAGAGAACCAAGACACTGGTCAAAAAAGCTTTCTTTTCTTGCCAACCCCAATACCGCCTGCAGTGTCTCCTTTCCTTTTCTTCCCTCACCACGTGCAAGAAATACAGAGCCAGGGTTGCCATACATCCTGGAAAATTGGGATTGTTCCAGATTTAATTTTTAAAATGTTGGTCCACCTTGGGTGCCAGAGCTGCCACTCACCACTTTGTCCTGGCTGCCACTGAAGCACCCATGGGTAGAAGGACCACAACCTGCCTCATAGCAGTGCATAGGCTCCTACACTTACTCCCAGGTCCTGCAGCTGCCACTTGGAGTAAGGGGAGCATGCCAAGTGCAAGCCATCTGCAGAGTTCATCTTTTTACAAGGTGTAGTTAATGAAATATCAGATTTTAAAATAAGACTTTCAAGGTTTTCAGTCTGATGGCAGAACTTGGTAGGATGACTGAGAGCACAATCCTAACCATGTCTTCTCAAAAGTAAGCCCCACTGTGTTCAATGGGTCTTACTCCTAAGAAAGTGTCATTAGGATTGCAGCCTTAGCCTTTTTATAACTTCCCTTTTTCCTGACTTCAACCCTGAAGGTATCCACATAACCATCACTTGTGCATGGGAATGGGTACCTACATATGTAGGAATGCCACAGGATGTAGGAGTAGGAGTCTGGTTCAGGCCTACAGAAGGCAAGAAAAATCAAGCAGATATAACAGCATACCTTAGATTTTTATTCGTATATATTTTGTTATGGCTTTTAGCAGAATGCAAATAAATGTGATGATGCTGATGATGCATACCTTAGATCTCTTCACTCTGCATAATTGTAAACCTACAAGGGCAGACATAAGATACGTGACTCTATAAAAACACTAATGGTATCCATTCCTATAATAAACTATTATCTATGTAACCGATCAGCTAGCACAGCAGAGACTTTTGACCAAAACTGTTAAGGCTGGAGCTGTCATTTATTTCAAGATAAGCTTATGAAGGGGTCCAGCTGTGCAAGTTGAAAGCAATATATTATAATGGAGATCGCAAGTGTAACATGCCAATGAGCAGAGGCATCCATGTCTGTTGTGGTTCACAGTGTTATTATAGTTTGAAAGTCTTGTCCTAATTGTTTTCTTCCTCAATCTGTGGAAGGCACACACAATGTTTCAAAGTTAGGCATGGGGAGGCCAATCGACCTGCCTGGGAATCTAAGGGTTAAGTGACTCAAGAGGGGGGAAACTTCAAAACCTGGCACAGTTACCAGTTCAACCCTACCCTTTGCGCACAGGAGTTGAAAACACACATGTTCCATGACTCACAGATGCATCATGCACTTGCTCCACTAGTTTAATCAAGGTATCCATCTCAGAACATTTGGCTAAAGGATTTATCACTCAATGGCAAAGGACTTTAAAAAAAATGGAGATGGCAAACTCAATTCGATCTCGTAAAAAAATGATACTGTACCTTATTTTCAAATGCCTTAACCATCAGCTCTCTCTTACATATACACAACTGTTTTCCAATAAAGAACAGAGGATGGTGCGATGGTTAAATTAATCACTTTTTCAAACCACAACCATTTTATGACATTTAAATCTTGCTCTGTCTTCAAGACTTTCAGCCAGCACAAAAATTCCCTGCAGCACAGTATTTCTGACTTCATTGAATTTGCTGCTTGTAATCTCCAATTTCATGCTCTGCAAAACTTATGTATGTAAATCAAGTTTGTTGGTCCTTCATTGCTCTGAAGGATAGAATGTCTCCAACTCAGATTAGACAACCACAAATGAAAGGAGCGACAGAGCCTTAACTACTGGAGTCCTTTAAATCATACGAAACAACAGCTCCTAAAAGAGGGTTTAAATTTTTTTAAGGATTAAGATCTGCTAAAAGCAAGACAGCCAACCATGGGGCAAAGCAAAACCTACAGCACCAAAGCATCACTTAACACAGAATGCTTAATGTGTACTGTTATAGAACAAAAGTTGTACCCAACTTCTTGCATGCTCATGGTGGTCCATCGATGATTGCTCTAGGGAAGAAGATATTACCCTTTCTGTCCTTGAATACTGCCACACTATCTTGGGCATCCCAAAGATAACCACTACCTCCTGCTTTAGATCAACTGTGAATGGTTATCTTATGAAGTGCTGTCTTGAAATGTTTAATGGTGATGGAAGCAACAAACAAAATCTTCAAATTATCATATTGACTACTGAATACGTGACCTGCAAATGCTAAAATTAAGCAGGGATTAAGATTAGTGGTGAGAAGAAACTTTTCCAACTTTTGCTATTCTAAATAGAAACCTTAGAGTGTATGACCAGAAGTCACAGAACCATAGAACTGGAAGGGTCTTATGCCAATAAAGGTTGTTGAATTGAATTGAGTTGGAAGGGACCCAGAGGAGAGCAACAAGAATGATCAGTGGGATGGAAGGGAAGCCCTACCAGGAAAGGTTGAGGAAACTTGGGATGTTCAGCCTGGAGAAGAGGAGGCTGAGGGGAGACATGATTGCCCTCTTCAGATACCTGAAGGGCTGTCATAGGGAGGAAGGGGCTCATTTGTTCATAGCTGCTTCTGAAAGCAGAACTAGAACCAATGGGGACAAACTGCAAGAAAGGAGATTCCGACTGGATATCTGGAAATAATTCCTGAAGGTGAGGGCGGTTCAGCAGTGGAAGAGATTGCCAAGGGAGGTGGTGGACTCTCCCTCACTGGGGCTCTTCAAGCAGAGGCTCCATCGGCAACTGTCGGAGATGCTCTAGGAAGATTTCCTGCTACAAGCAGGGGGTTGGACTAGATGACCTACTATGTCCCTTCCAACTCTATAATTCTGACTTTTAAAACCAAGCAGATATCCTGTTGGTCACTGAAACAAAATTCTACTAATTCTCTGAGTAATTTAGAAAATCTCTAAGTGGGCATCAGTGATTTATTGTGAATCCTATTCCACATCCCTGCTAAAAAAGTGGGAACGCTAAATGAGCATAACTGTCAGAGTCATTTGCAACACTGAACCAGAACAGGAGAATGACCGTGTCAATACATCATTTATCAAAAGCCTCAAGGCCCATCGGAGTTTAGTTTCTTTTTGCTGTTTTTAATACTGCAGACTCAATAAAACCTCTTGCTCATTTGTATCAAGTACAACTTCAGGTGCCAAGAATCTTTAAGGAATATCTGACAGTTGGGTGTGACAGTTGGAGAACTGTCTGGCAGTTGGAACGAACTCAGCTGTTCATCAGAGCAGACACATACCGGTTAGCTCTGAGGAGGATTAGACTGAAGGACTTAACTCATGTGTATGACCTGGACTGAGTTAGACTACTCTAAACTTGTAAGTACAGTAAACAGTTAATCTACGCCACTGTGTCTGTCTTCTCTCTTGCGGCACCTAAACAGTCCCAGGACACAACGATCAGTCAACATCCTGACATTCCCAATTTGTAATTTATCATCCAATCCTCTGAATGGAAATCTGTAAGTAGCATCACTAAGGCGCATGATCGCACCAGGCGCACGAGCGTCATTAGGAATTGAAAACCTAAGTGAACTGCATCCAAATCACCAGATTAGACACATCCCGTTAAACAGCAAATCTGGGAGCTTTGATTTGACTAAAATTTAACATCGTCCACAGATTTCCAGAAGCATCAGAACCTTGAAGCAGCTGCGCGATTCTTCTCTCACAGATGGCTGGTACAATTGAGCCTCCTGGAGCAGGATGCTTTCAGAAAATTTATTTATACACATGCTTTTTCTTCTGGCAGGATAAAATGCACAGCGTGGCTTCAAAATGCTCTCATTATTATTATATTAGTCAAAAACGACACGTGAAGCTCCATGTATGACAGGCTGATGACACAGTGGGTAAGCGCAAGTACAAAACCACATTTAACTCTGATCTGAATTCTGCATTTTGAAGGCAGTATGGATACCAACGTCAAAGGTGGCAGAATTCAGATCTTTGTACTCTTTGTGTAACACACAATTTTGCTAATAAAAAGCATTTGCGTAACACACAATCTGTGAAACACACAATTTTGTTAATAAAAAGCATTTGCCTTTTCTGGTAAACTAGTACTATTAGGATAATGCTTTATAGGTAAAGCTCACCAAAGACTTAAATTCTGCATTTTATATATTCATTTTTTAAAAAAAAACAATCAAACTTGCCTTTTCCTCAAGGATGGTTGTGATCACATTCTTATAAAAAAGCATCCAACTTCACTATGAATGTTGGAACAGTGTGATAAAATGTGATTAAAAGAAGAACAGTGTGATTAAAATGTATGAAGTGGTAATAGTGAGGTGTTTCACAGTTATGAGCCAAGTTCAATAAAGGCCTTGCTAACACCTACCCTACAATTAAAATTTAATCTGATTCTAAAGGTTCTCATGCTGCACTTCCCCATTTGAGGGAATCAAAGGAAAAACTGGAACACAAACTGATGCTGTCCAAAAAGCAGAGCATTTGCTGCTGGGGCCCTTAAAGTATTCATGCAGTCTTCAGCATCATCTCTAGCGAGGCCCTTCTGCACAGAGGCTCATGCATACTTTATACCATACTAACGGATAAAGCGATCCTTCTAGTTGCTGCCGAGAGAACCAGAAGTAATTTCCAGGCCACTGTTCTGCACATGCTGTCCCTGCACCACCTTCACACTGAAGAACTATTGCAATATTTATTCCGCTCATGCTTTGCTCTCGCAGGTCAGGCTGCCCAGTGTCACACAGCTGCAAAAGCCACCTGCCACTGTTATGGCGCCATTGTCCGCGCAGCCTCCCCCACACCTCATCATTCTTCCTGAAAAGGATTTGCACTCTTGAAAAAAAGAATAGGGAAATAAAGGTTCTTCCCTCTGCCTTTTTTGGCAACTCTGCCAATGGGAATCCCAGGTGGCTCCAGCTAATTACCCATGCGCTGTGGAAACCTAATGCTGTCTATTGTTAATGCAGTGGAGTCTTCAGCCACAAAGTCACTTCATATGCAAATCAGAGGCAGGCTGATCCCTAGTTAATACCTTGGTCTGTTCAGGAGGACTGATCTTATGGAGGGAGACAAAAAACAATACCAAAATATAATCCAGGCAAGTAAACAAAAAAGAAGGCTCCATCTCTCTGCCCTTTCATCATCAGCACTGCTGGAAATGAGCCTCGCATGCCTGCCCTACAGTCCCCTTTTCTTTATTTTGTTTAATCAGAAACAAGGAGGCAAGAAATTATTTCTTATTTATTGTAGGGAACATTCCAAAGTGACCTAATCCAAGCATTGTATTCCGACTCTGGGTTGTTATTAGTCTGAAACGCCACAACAGAATGAGTAACAGGTTCACATGTGTAAATGCCATTTTAACACTAACTACAGTTTATGTGGTCTTGCTCAAACTCTAAGGTAGAATCATAGAGTTGTAAGGGACCCAGTGGATCATCTAGTCCAACTCCCTGCCTGTAACAGGAGATCCTCGTCTTGTGGTGACATGATCTCGAACCATGCCTGCTGGTTAACAGGCACCGTGTCTTAATCACTTGCACCACCAGAGGATTGGAGATTTTTCAATCTTTTACATTTCATGGCACACTGACAAGGCGCAAAATTGTCAAGGCACAAGTTTACCACTTTTTTACCACTGACAAGGCACACCAGGCTGATGGTATGTGGCTCAAATCCCCACTTGTCCTACTAATAATGTCCTGCGGCACACCAGCATATCTTCCGCAGAACAGCAGTGTGCCACGGCACACAAGGAAAATCACCGCTTTAAGGTGAAGCCCATGTACTCCAAACCCTACAGGTGCTCCAAGGACTACTTAATTACTTTTAGTATTTGTTAATAACTCAAAAAACCTGAACAAGTCAGAAGTAGGACAGCCAAACTGCTAGATGAACACCCCCAGATACGAGACACAGAAATAAACACTACTGCCTCTGCTGGGGGGGGGGGGGGAGAGGAGAGATTAGCGGTTGGTTAACCTATTGTTGTCACAAGTATTGTACAACTGGTGTCTACAACATTTGAACAACCTCATTAGACATAACTATTTTGTCTTTGGATGGTGTTTAGCTTCTTTTGAGATCATAGAATCATAGAATCCCAGTAGGTCCTCTCCAACCCCCTGCCTGTAGCAAGAAATCCTCCTAGAACGTCTCCGACAGGTTGAATATTCAATAAATATAAAGAAAATGGATACAAGAGAAATAAACAATATAAAGAAAATGGTTATAATAGAAATATCATCTGTTGGAAAAGATGTGACAAAAATATTAACAATATCCTGTAGCAATTGAGGCTGGGACTACTCATAACAAATGACAGTTTTTCTCCTATCCCCACCTCACACAAAAGAAACATGCCAAAGTACCATATTTCCTGGCTTATTACACGCACCGGACCATGAGACCCACCAACATTTAAAGGAGCAAAACAAGAAAAAAAATATTCTGAACCAAAAGGTGTACTAATATATTTAATAAAATATAGCAGAATAATATTTCAACCATGTAAAGTCAACAGTGGTATTAAGAACCATTATCACTGTCATTAACAAATGAGGAAAGACTTTAAGCTTCAAGCACTCTTTTAATTTTCTGGTTAACACCAAAAACTCACCATCTCTAGTGTCAGTGATTTGCGACTTTTGCACAAATCTCATTGCAAATGATCAGACAACAACATTTTGCACAAATCTCATTGCAAATAGTCCAGGAAGGCAGGTAAGTTGGGGGGTTCTTTTGGGGGGGTAGGTAGGGAAAGGTGAGGGGATCTAGATACATAGGGAAGAGTGAGGGAGGCACAGGCATGGAGAAGGAGGGACCAGGTCTTGTTCATGTCTACTTTGGAGCAAGTCTCCAAGCCAGGGAAGGCTGCTTAGGATTGCAATTGTGCCAGGGTGACCAGATGCCAAACCCAAAATTCCTGAACCCAAAGGCCAAAATTCCTAACCCCTAGGGCAAAATTCCTTCCCGCTTAAAAAATTGCCAAAAAATGTATTTTTTATATTTTTGATTTTTACTTTTTTGGCCATAACTTTTGATAGGAAGGAGATATCTCAAAACTGATTGTTGCATTGGATTCTGCTCTTCAATACGAATCCAACGACATATGACATGATGGGGTACGGTGCTCCAGGATTGGCCCTATCACTCTATAAGACGCACAGACATTTCCCCCCCCCTTTGGGAAGAAAAAAAAGTGCGTCTTATAAACCGGGAAATACGGTACTTCAGACTGCAACAACAAGGATGCCATGATGACAAAAAGAGTACCACAACATTCATCTAGGAACACCAGGACATATACCAGTAGCTCCATGAGAAACCAGTTCTTGGCACTGTGGAACAACTTGTTAAGCAACAAGTCCTACAGCTTTATAAGAGCACAATCCTAACCATGTCTACTCAGAAGTAAGTCCCATTGAGTTCAATGGACTTTACTCCCAGGAAAGTGTCTTTGCAGCCTAAGAGCACAATCCAGTGTAACCACAGGGAGTCCTTGCTCTGAAGTAAGAACAATCTAATCTGGATTGCAATATGAATTTCCCATAGGTTTTCACTAAGTGGTACCGTGACTACGTTGACGCAAATGTCTCTTATGTGCTCCCGTAGTTACTCTGGATTTTAGGGTTAGAATGTGCAAAAGGCTCTGTTCTTGGAAACAGCCGATAAGAATGTAAATTTATGCCTTAACGTCACTTGAGATTAGAAAATAGACTGTAGTGATACTCAACCTTAGAAAAATCCTAGAACAGAACATCAGATCGAACCTTAGGCCAGAATCCTCGCTCCCAGCGTATAAGCTTTTGGTACACAGTTAAGTATATTTGTAGGATGACAGACTGAAGCACAGGATAGTGCACCTATGACCTGAAGAGCTACAGCAGAGGCACAGGTTAACACCCCATTGGCCGATTGTGAAAATTAGGCATTAAGTAAAACTAAACAATTTTAAAATGTCATTAAGAAGTTAGCACATCTTATAGTTCTGAATGCAGATATGTCAAAAGATGTTGGGGGAGGAGAAGATATGACACAACATCCTATGATTACCAGGAAGATAACCCCAGCTTTCTAAGTCACTGTGGTCTGGTATACTACAGCAAAATACATCACTGATTTTCGTGTATGTGCAGTACACCTATAGCACTCTATTGCTCTGGTTCACTATAGTATTTGGTTTCTCTCAAACTGTGCTACTCCAGTCTTAGCGAAGCAGTGCACCGATTGCCGTTATATGAATACTTAAAAACTTTGAGCTCAATCCCAACCAGGTCTACTCAAAAGTAAGCCCCATTATGTTCAATGGGTCTTGCTCCCAATTCCTTTAGGATTACAGCCTTTATTTTCTTACTCTGCCTCAGCCAGATTGTTGGAAGGTTTAGAAAGCAAAATTGAGGGGTCTAGCATGATGACAGTAATATCTAGATGACTATAAAATGAGGTGGGGTGCCCAGACAAGCACCCCCTTTCGACTCCCCACCCACTGACTTCCTCTGACCAACAAATAACACGTGTTGCAGCTTTTTTGAATTCCTTTTCTTCAGCAAGAGAGAAAATAAGCAGCAAGTACCACACCACAGAGAGTGAGGAGGAAGATCAACAGGACCAAAGGAAGGCTTCTTTCAATTTGTGAACACTTCTCATGCTTTTCAAAAAAACCTATATTTTTAAAAGTCTATATGAAGAAATGTAAACCTAGAAATACTGGGTGAAGAAAGGGAGCATTTCTTGTCATCATTCCTTAATGAAGATTAAACAGATTCACTCCTATATGTTTCCCCCAAGTCCCTGGTGTATGAATCAGCAGCCAATTACAAGTCCTGAATAATGGAGTTGTCCAGTTCAGGTAATTTTTGTCTGCACATGTTCTTTGCGGATGGAGAATTACACAGCAGATGAGTCAGTGTTAAAGACACAGAAGTGGGGATGTATTTTTCAGACATTTGAAGACAAAAAGTTGAAGGGAAGGAAATGGGTAATACTTGCATTCCCCCCCCCCACACCGTGTAAAGAACCTAAAAATAATTTAGTGGAAGAAAAATGTCTTTGCACTCTTAAATTTCCTGTGTACTTTAATTTTTTTTAACTCCCGTTAAAATCTTGGCACTCTGACAAGGTTGCACAGAACTTGCAAGTGAAGGAGGAACACAACAACATTGCAAACTCTGCCTGACACCTGCATCTATTCTTTTACAGCCCAAATTAATGCAACGATTGCCGCCAATTTCGAAGTACACCTACTGAAACACTATGCAAGATGTGTTAAGTGGTATACACACACGTGTCAAGTGGTCAAAGGTGGGACAGGAAAATGAAATAAAAGCAATTCTTAGCAGTATGTCTACAGCGGGCTCAAGTGACTGCCAAACAGCCCTGATTTCTGATTTTTAAAAATGGGGAGGGGTTCGGAAGCGAGAAGAGGATAAATTATACACAAATTTCCTTATTCTAGCTACTTCATGTCATACCTGGAGTCAAAATTAGGTCCAGACTGAGCAAACAAATGCCTAAGGGAGACAGAACGTGGAGCTTCCAAATTTGTGAAGAAGTGAAAGTCTGAAGACACGAGCGGGAGAGAGCCATGTTTTTATTTCACTTTGCCTGCAAACTGCAGGCCTCAAATGAATGCACTGATTTGGCCTACAATCCAGAGTAACTATGGGACCTCTTATGTCGATGTAGTTACGGCGCCACCTATGGGAAATGCATAGAGCAATCCAGATGTAAGTGCCACTTATGTTGACATAAGATGTCCCGTAGTTACTCTGGATTATAGCCATAATCTGACCTGGCACAACTCACTGGTAACAGAGTCGCTACAAGAACTGACATACGGTAAGCAAGGCTCCCACAACTTTTGGATATTCTCCCATTGGGTCAATAATCTACAGTTCATTGTTGGCAGAACTATTTTTTTAAATCTAGAATAAAGTCTCCAGGGTTGAAGATTTCTACAGATTCATTGCTTCAGTATATCAGGTGACAAAGGACTGAAAAAATACAGAAGTGGGTATGCATTTAGATGTTGAAGGGTTTATAGAAGTCTGTGGGGAAAAAGGCGATACTTGCTTACCTATGGTGCAGTTTGTTGTTATTTTTCTCCGTTTGGGGTTGTGTCGAAGCAGCTCTAACTCTCGTTTGGTTGGCTCCCATGTTGAATACTTCTCTCCAATACCTGAGTAATTAATAGAAAAAAGATACATCTATTAAGGGGGGGGGTGCACAATGCAAAGCTAAAGGGGTACTTTGCAAAGTGAACTATAGCGCCTATTACATTAGATTCACTGCACATATCACTCATGGTGGCGGCAGCATTGCAGCTTGCCTTGTCCTACAGTTTGGAAAGGCACCAACTGACCTTTGCAGTACGTTCCCATAAACATGTGCGAAAGCAACTCCTTGTATAGAATTCCTATCCGTCTCCATTTTCCCCACCTTCACAATGGTTGGAAAAATAAAACATTCCTTCAAAGCACAATAGCAGTTTGCCCTTCACGCTGGCATTTGTTTCAGGCACCCACCATTCTGTATTTAGAGGGGTCATTCTGCCAGCACATGCCTGGCTCTTGAAGCAAACAGGCAGGCTGAGAGACAGCCCCATAAGACCTACTAGGTCCAGATTTGTCCAATCAAGTTGTTAATCAAATTGTTTTTAGCTTCTATGTTTTAATTGAATGTTCTATTTAATGTTTTTAATTATGTTTTAATGCGAGCCGCCTTGAGTCGGTCTATGACCCGAGAAGGGCAGGATTCAAATTTTAAAAATAAAATTAATTAATTAATACAGCAAAACAAAATCCAACTTGCTAGATAGTTACAGACTTGAAGAGATATAATGCAGAATCAGATACGCTTAAGTGATAAATATTGTACTCTGTAAACCATGTATTTTACACACCAAGCAAGTTGTCATTTCAGACTGGAGCGTACAGTATACAGGGTGATTGAAAAGTAACTCCCTATATTGTAATTTATAAGTATTTTAAAATAAATACTTATAAATTACAATATAGGGAGTTACTTTTCGATCACCCTGCATATGTCAGAACCCAAAGAACCATAAAATGAGTTATATAAATAAGGAAGCTTTACGTTTTTTCTTCCAATAGTCAGCTATGCAAGGCTGAACAGCCTTTGAACTGAGCCAAGTTTCAAAAGCATTTTGGGTGGTCAGCTATTCGAAGAGACACTGGGCTCTGCAAACCCCTTGGGAGTGTCTAAGCAGCTCTTTGGGCCCATTCCAGGCCACAGACTTTAGTACACCCAACTATTTTTTTTAGACTTAACTTATTTTTCAAAGGCTAAGGTTTCCATTGCTCGACAACATCAAACACAAGACCTTCTTTCTGAAGAGTTTGACAAATATCTGCTCTAACAAAATCAATTGTGCTTGGAAAATGAATTGTCGCTATTTGAAGATGGGGGATGTGGGTCATTAGAAGAAGTGTTTGCAAAAACGAATTAGCTACAGAAACCAGGTAGACAACTTGTTTTGAAGTTAAGAGATGATAAGAGCAAGCTGAGCCGTGACCTAGAGAAGGAATACTGATATGACTGTGAAAGCCCAGCAACTACTAACCAAAAAGCATTTGGGTATTACAAAAAGCACTGCTGTAAAGTCTGAGGTTTGTTAAAGTCAAATCCACCTTATTCTGCACACCGTTGAAAATAGCAGTACAGAAACAAATGGTTAAAGCGCCACATATTGTGCAAAAAGAAAGTTAAGCAGGTGACGTGGCTGGCCAGGTTAACGCATCCTGCACTGGACGTATGACAAGTTTCAAACTCTGTTCTTCTCAAATTAGGGTGACCATATGACCATAAAAACCCAGATTTGTCCAGATTTTTAGCCTCCTGTCCGGGTGTCCTACATTTTGGATTCATTGTCCTATGTTTTGGCTTCATTTTTTAACTTTTCTATGGTGCACAGTACACATAATCATGTC
Organism: Cryptoblepharus egeriae; assembly: GCA_030015325.1. Lineage (NCBI taxonomy): Eukaryota > Metazoa > Chordata > Lepidosauria > Squamata > Scincidae > Cryptoblepharus > Cryptoblepharus egeriae. The sequence continues at coordinate 29,296,085 of JAREYC010000012.1, forward strand.
ATACGTCATTGGATTTGTATTGAAGAGCAGAATCCATTGCAAAAATTGTTTTTGAGATATCTCCTTTCTACCAAAAGTTATGGACAAAAAACAAAAAATATAAAAACAAAAAAATACATTTTTTGGCAATTTTTTTAAGTGGGTGGGAACTTTGGCTGGTGGGGTAGGAGTTTTGGCCTTGGGGTTCAGGAATTTTGGGTTTGGCTTCTGGTCACCCTGTCTCAAATGTCACTCACCCAACATGCCCAAGACCCTTTTTAGCACCATTATTCATTCATCATTTGAGCTTAAAATTTGGATCATTTTTCCATTCTTACAACAGAAGATATAGGAAAAAAGCCGATGATCTTCCACTAACGAAACTTAAGAACAGTTACTACCACTACAGCCTCCAGAACATTTTTCACTTTCATAAGACACTTTTTCTTTTACTTGAAATACGGGCAACTTCATGTTCTCTTCTGCTGCAACCGTTTGATTTTCCTTCAACTCACCAAGGAAAATAAAGGGAAGTCTAACTTCCATGAAATATTTGATTGACTAGCTCCAGATATTTTACTATACTATCCTGTATGCATTTGTAATGGTGAAGGAGGCACCATTACATGGACACACATGCAACATCACTCTGTTTTGCCAGTAGCGCCTTCTGGGTATCTTCAAACATTTTCAAATTACCCGCTAACATGTTTTGTAATTACTATTGGAGACTCCACAAATAGAGTAAAAACTTCATAAATCATGTGCTATAGATGGCATGACAGAGGAATTAGGTATAGGCTGTCAAAAAGGCTTAATTAAAGGGGATGTCCAGACAAGACTATGAACCAATATCCAATACATATAGTCAACATGTATTATAAAATGGGGTGAAACACTTGGATTAACGCTCCAATTCTGCATGCACAGATGTGCTAATATTAGATCTGTATGTGGTTCTAATGCCCCATGACGCCACAGGTACATAAAGGCGAATATGCAAATCCATTTATAAGGATTAGAATCTAAATACTTTAACATCTGAGTTCAGGGAACACAACAACACAGAAAGGGGGTAGAAATGGTCCAGTCTTAAATAGCAAATGACGCAAGCATACATAAATATCTGGACAAGAGCAAAACAGCTCAGGCACCTGTCCTGTAGGGTTACCACACTTAGGAAGAAATAAGGTTCCTTGGGGGGAAAATTTGACCCTTAGATTACCATCTAAAAATAGCCCAATTGGAATGAACTACAAATGTGGGTCTAACTGACCCGCCAGGTAGGAGAAGGGGTGATATTGTTTGAAGAATCTATGACGTATCCTAACTTTTCAGTATCCATTACTTTGGAAAGTGGAACAGTTATTTATGCAGGAGGTCAGTTGCCCTTTCAAGGAGCATATATGGAGCTATGTACAAACTTGACTTTCAATGTGTTATCTTCATGACAAGAGAATCAACTGATCTAAAGTCAGCATCACAGACTCTGGTTTGGTGGATCATGAATGAGGTAGGAAAAAAAAAGTCGATGCGCTTGTTTTAAGTTTTACCAACAAAATCCTGGTTAGGTAAACCACAGTTTCATGGGTCCTCCGAACTCAGGAGCTGCAATTTACATTTGCTCTCAGTAATCCTGGAAACAACCCTGAGTAAGTTCATTACTATGTTTTTATTGCAGACAATAGATTGAATCCAAGAAGTACCTAGTGAGTTCATGGCTAGGGTGAAATTTCTTGGCTCGCATATTACACTTTAGGAAAAACTTAATTCTTGGGTGTTTTCAATTATAATGCTCCCAATTAGGACCGTCACAAAAAAAGTATTCTTAGGGCACAATCCAGAGTAACTACGGGGAGTCCTTGCTCCGGTGTAAGAACAATTTGCTCTGGATTGCAATATGAATTTCCCATAGGTTTTCACTAAATGGTGCAGTAACTATGGGTACATGTAGTATCTCTTACCTGCTCCCGTAGTTACTCTGGATTGTAGGGTTAGGCAGCAATCCTATCAGCACTTTTCTGAGAGTAAGCCCCATTTAATTCAGTGGAACTTACTACTGAATAGACATGAACAGGATTGCACTTTTGGCCAGTTAATAAATAAAATGCTCAGTGTTTTCTCTTCCCTTTGCATTTTGGAAAATCTGAATTTTCAAGGAAATCACAGGAACATTAAGTTGTGTCCCAAATACATCAAAGGGTGAAATCCAGAGTAACTACGGGGAGTCCTTGCTCCGAAATAAGAACAAGTTATTCTGGATTGCAATATGAATTTCCCATAGGTTTTCACTAGGTGGTGCAGTAACTACGAATGCACATAATGTCTCTTACGTGCTCCCGTAGTTACTCTGGATTGTATACCTAAACTGTATATTAAATCACACAGACTTTGTTGGGACTTGGATGCCTGTTCTGCAAGGGGCCTGCAATCTCAGGCTAAGTCTATAACTTCTGTCCTGTGCAGCTGTTTTGCTCTTTCAAGTTAGTTACCTCTCAGGCCAAAGACAAGCACATTTTAAACACATTTTATAGGTTATTCAACTGCCAAGTAAAATGCAAGGTCTAAAAATACCTTCCAAAAATATTTACCATTAGTTATTCTCCTGCACGCCTTCCTTAAAGTGGCTTTTTATGCCATAGTTTTCTTCTTCTGAAACCCATCACAATCTTCCCCTTCCCCTGAGTGAACTACTTCAAGATGTGTCAAGCAGTTACACTGGGAGCAGGGGAAACTATCTTTCACCCACAGCCATACTTATCACACAAGAATAGGTGTGATGGTGTTGCAGGCTTTATTTTACTAGTTTAAGAGGTTTTTTTAAAAAAATGCCTCATATTTACAACTAGATTTCTATGCTCCCTTTCAAAAAAGCTGGGGGTGGGCGTTGTTTTGGAGTAGCTCAACCATGGGGAAGGTCATGCAAAATCAGAGTTAATTGTGTGACCCTCCAATACACATTCCTGTAACAAGAAAGCTTATTTCGATTTCAAAACCTTGGCATTTTAAAACCACAATTCTCATCTTAAAATGGCAGATTATCAGCAAAGGGACGCTTGTTAGTGAATGCGTCACCAGCGCACACTTCTTACCTGTCATTGTACACTGGTAGTGAGAAACCATTGTTGGGGTGAAGGCTAAAAAAGAAAAAATTAGGGAAAGCAAACTGAATAACAAAACAAACGTGTGTACATATACTTGTGTGTCAATATCTACAGATACACATACTGGATGTGGTGTGCTTATAAAGCGGGCACATTCTATGAGATTACCATACACGAAAGGGTGGCATTTAATGTGAAAGAAACAGACTGTTGGCCTCAAGTTATGCACTAGGCTCAAAAAGTTACTTTAAACCAGCCTCATCACTCAGTCTTGTACAATCACAAGGGTATATTTGTTGAATATAAGTTTTTTTTACTTAGTCTGGCTATTATTTATTGAGCTGCACATATTAAAACAAAACAGCCTCCCTCTGTAAACCTCTCAAATGGTCTCTCCCACAACGGCCCTGGAATCCCAAAGGAGTCTTGCTCCACCTTATTGGTTTCTTCCACTGATGGGTGGGAGGGCCAGTGGTGACCAAGAAGAGCATTCATTCAGGCAGATACTTAAAGAAAACCAAACCTTGTAGCTTCCAAGCTTTGCGTTGTTCTTCTTTGGCAATTTGTTCCATATCTTTGTCGTATATGTAATCTTGACACATAAAGCAGTATATACCCCCATACAAAAGGTCTATGGCTGTAAAAACAAAAAGGGGGAGTGGGAGAGAAGAGATATAAATGGTGGAAATAAACATTAGATTGTGGATTTTTTCCGTATCAAGGGAAACAGTAGTTGATCAGCCTCTCCTGAAAGACCAGCCTGTGCACGAATACTCTGAAGTATGCTTATTACATTCAATGGGCAACGTAAGGGGAGTAATGGAAAGGAGCCTGAAAGACCTAGCCTTGCATGTATTCTCTAAAGTAAGCCCTATTATAAGCATTGGGCTCACTCTTGTGTAAGGAGGGCCATGGAAAGGAACTTGAGAGACCTAACCTTGCATGTCTACTCTAAAGTAAGCCCTATTATAATCAAAGGTGCTGTGTAATGGAAAGGAGCCTGAGAGGCCTATCCTTGCATGTCTACTCCAAAGTAAGCCCTATTATCATCAGAGGTGCTCACTCCTGTGTAATGGTAAGGCGCCTGAGAGGCCTATCCTTGCATGTCTACTCTAAAGTAAGCCCTATTATCATCAGAGGTGCTCACTCCAGTGTAATGGAAAGGCGCCTGAGAGACCTATCCTTGAATGTCTACACTAAAGTAAGCCCAGTAAGCTCACTCCTATGTAAGAGGGGCAGATGCAGCCTAAGAGTCCTGAGAGATAAAGAGCAATTTAATTTATTTTTCTTGATATTTTGTATTATTTTGTATTCTATTACAAAATTGTAATCATTTTTATAAGAATATTTTTGGGTTGTGGAGCAAATCGTCTGGGTTTCCATTATTTCTAATGGGAAAATTTGCTTTGATATACAAGCAATTTGGATTACAAGCCTGCTTTTGGAACAAATTACGCTTGTAAACCGAATTACAACTGTATATTTTTCAGGTTGACTTAGCAATTAAATACACTAGTTGCTGTGGATTCCCTCACACAAGAGCGTGTTGTCCTCTGCCTTCTTACCCAAGAACTAGGAAACAGAAAGGCTTTGCCAATTAGATTGTGTTTCATTCACATTATATAAAGCTGCATAAAGATATTATGGCAAGCTGCATTATGGCAAAAACTGCATTATGGCAAGCAGGTCCCCACCCACCGTATCTTCCTTAGCGGGACTAGAATGGGATCGTCCAAGTCGGAGAGCCTAACCTAGAGAGATGCATTCCTTGAGGGATTCTGGTGCCAAACCAGGCTCACTTTTAAAATCAACATTTTGTTCCAGTTCAATTCAAACTGGTAACATGGAGCCAGTAGAACTGGCCCCAAACTGGAAATTTCCATCAGCGCTCTGAAGCAGCTGAAGCAGCTGAAGTTTCCAGCCCTATGTAAACTTCATAGTAATTTACCCTGGAGTTTGCAAGAGCATAGAATGACAGATACAAACAATGCAATCCTAAGCATGTCTACTCAGAAGTATTCATTGCATTCAATCATTGCATTCAATGGGGCCTACTCCCAGGAAAGTGTGTTTAGGATGGCAGCCGAGGTCTTCCACCTTCAGAGAAGGGTGCAAATAGCAAACAAGTCAGTCTTGGATCATGGCTGTTACCTGGACACCCAGGTGAAAACTCTAGTCCAGGAGTACCCTCAAAATGTAACCAGCAATCCCAAGGTGGCCACGACCCATGGAAACCTATCCTATAATAATAACCAGAAACCAGAAATAATGGCTTTATTACCCTATCCCACCCCAAACAGTAACCAAAACAGCATGTTCACACCTGTTTGGAAACTTCAGTGCGGATTAGGATCCTCTTGAATCTTCATTTCCACATCCTAACTGAACTAGGAAAAGACTCACTCATTCACTCACCACCTAGAAGCATGAAATTTGGGGAGTGTATTCCTTCTGTGATGTAAGGACCCACTAAGAACTGATTCAGTGTCCTGTGTTGCCTGCTGCCCACCAGTGATGCCTGCTGGTCCCCACTGCCCAGTAGGGATGCCCAGTGCCCAGTGCTTCCCAGTGTTGCCTGTTGTCAACAGTGCAGTGGTGCCTGGAAAGGATGCCTAGTGCTCTGTAGGGATGCCCGGTGCCTACTGCTGTCTGGTGGTGCCTGCTGCACACTGATGCATGGTAGAGATGCCCAGTGGTGCACAAGTGCCTACTACCTGGTGATACCCAGTGCCCACTGCATAGTGGTGACTGACAGGGATGTCCTGTGCCCAGCAGTGTCCACCTCTGCTCCCTGGTATCCTCCACTGTACTGGCCAGTATCCTGGTATCCTAGCCAGTGTCAGTGTCCAGGTCCCACAAATATTCTCGACATTTTACTCAGAGAATGAGGGGTAGCAGAAAGATAAGAATCGAAACCACTCACAGGTTCTGGTGGCTGCTAACACAGAGACAGTCACAGCACAATCCTAAGACCGCGCCAGCCTGGAAAGGTTGAAAACGTGCTGTGAAACATTGGCGCTGCCCTGATGCAAGTTACATGCAGGTGTGCATCGAGTCTCTATGTCGGGAAAGATCAGGACCTCTGTGCCGTCGGAGCTAACAACAACAATGAAGCTTAATTTCACAGAAGTAAACCCTACTGTGTTCAATGAGACTTGCATTCAGGAGGGCATATCCATGAAGCTAGAACAGCCTCTTATTCCTTTTCCAACTTGCCTTGAAAACTCCTTGTGAGATAAATGAGACAATAAAATGAGAGTCAAATATCCAATTTCCCCTTCAAATCTCCAGGTATAAACCAGAAGATTGTGTGTATGCAAAGTGTGAGCAGCCCCTTAAAATGGGATTTCTCAAGGAGTGTTTTGAAAAGCTCTGTTCTTCCATCTTAGCCAATAACCTGCATTTCAGCAACTGCCGGAGACCTGCCTTTAAGCCAGACTAATTATGGAGAAAGTATGTTTCCATCAGTGCTGTCACTACTTCCAACACTCAGATACGGTAATTTATCTTCTACTGTATGCATCTGCTGTATACAGGGTAACTGGCAGAAAGAGTTTCTTATTTATATCATTCTGGCTATATTCAGAAGGTACGTCGCTGGCAGAGAATTTTTGTGTGCAAGTGTGTGTGTGTGTCAATTTTAATGAGAATGTTGCAAAAATGTGGTACTCGCCTTATATAACAGTTACATACAAGTTAACTGTTGCTATAGCAACAGGGTGGGTGGATGGATGTCAGGAACCCAAAGCAATTTCTGAATGTTGTATTTTAAAATAAGGCCACAATTCCAAAAAGAAAGGCTGTATATTTATTGTAGCATTATATATATAATGACAATATATAGTGTGTGTGTATATATATATATGTGTGTGTGTGTGTGTGTGTGTGTATATATATACACACACACACATATATACACACATACACACACACACACATACACCAAACACACACAAAAAGCTGTTTTGTAGTTTACTGTAACTAGGACATGTTCTGTTAAGTTCCATTTAGTTTAACCACTGATGACAAGTAATGGGTTGCACAAAAGCCTACCTGGTTTAAAACCAAGACTAGTATCTCTGAGTGACTTTTGCCAGGCGTGTTTGTGGGCAATGGATACACTTAGATCAATCAGGCCAGGGGTCAGGGAACTTTTTTACCTTTTACCCCAAAATATATTTAGATATGCCAGCATCACTCCCTTGATTTGAAAAGAAGGACATCATATATTATTAATTATTTGAATTCAAAATGTTATTGAATCTATTTTTAAAAATCTGGATTTTTTAAAAATGTAGGACAAAATGTAGGAAATGTTCCTATAGTGCTCAGACTTAGCAGCACAAAGCCGCGGCTGGCTCAAACTCCTCCCCAGTGCCACGTTCATTACCCCCAGGAATTTCATCTTTACCCCATTTACCCCATTTGGGGTAATCTCCCCGACCACTGAATTAGATCAATTTTATATGCAGACCTGCAGGAGAAACCACTGATATGGTCCTTTCACTGCTATCTAGAAATGGCTTTCAGGCAACATGGTGAGAGTTTTAGGGCGCAATCCAGAGTTACTACTGGGAGTCCTTGCTCCGATGTAAGAACAAATTTACTCTGGATTGCAATATGAATTTCCCATAGGTTTTCACTAGGTGGTGCAGTAACTACAGGTGCACGTAATGTCTCTTATGTGCTCCGGTAGTTACTCTGGATTGTAGCCTTAGAACCACTGAATTAAATTGAGACCTTGGTTCCCCTCCCTTGGTGTTAACTCAGCATGTGTTGGAGGGTTAGCAGCACTGGCTCCACACACGAGCAAATGGCTCTAGCTACTTCCTCTCACACTGTGAAGAACAACAGGGACTGTGGTGGAGTTCTTTCTATAAGCACATTAGCTGCTCCCTTCCGGCATGAAGCATCTTCACATGTACACACAAGAGTAAGCAAGCTGAAGTTCATAAGGGGAGAACAGTTTTAGAGACCTTCTTGCCCTTTAAGATTGTAGGAGGGTAAAAAGATCCCAGGGAAATTTATCTTCAGAACTAGACAAGATCCAAAATAGTTTGAGCTGAGGAGATACAGGAAAACCTTGGAATGAGAGTAACTTGGATTGGGAACATTTTGAAACAAAAGCAAACATTTCTAATACATTTTAACTTGATATACGAGCAGTGTCTTGATAAACAAGAAAAAATAGTCCAGCTGGGATACAGCTGGTTTCAGGACTTCACTAGTACCTGCTCAGCCACTCCAGAGATACCATCCCATACGTGTCTACGCTGAAGGAGGGCTCAATGGGGCTCACTCCTATGTAAAGGGGCAATGGAAAGGAGCCTGAGAGACCTATGTTTGCAAGTCTACTCTAAAGTAAGCCCTATTATAAGTTGTGTAGCTCACTTCTATGTAAGGGGGGGGGCAACAGAAAGAAGCCTGAGAGACCTATCCTTGCATGTCTACTCTAAAATAATAATCAGTGGGATTCACTTCTGTGTAAGGGGACAGACTGCAGCCTGAGATACCTGACAGATGGGCACAATCCAGAGTAACTATGTGGAGTCCTTGCTCCGGTGTAAGAACAATTTGCTCTGGATTGCAGTATGAATTTCCCATAGGTTTTCACGAGGTGGTGCAGTAACTAAGGGTACACGTAATGTCTCTTACGTGCTCCCGTAGTTACTCTGGATTGGAGGGTAAGTGCAGGTTAACTGGTTTCTATTTTGTATTTTCTTTTTTCTTTTGTATTATATGACAGTATTGTAATCATTTTTATAGGAATATTTTTGGGTTGTGGAACAAATCAACTGAGTTTCCATTATTTTTTATGGGAAACTTTGCTTTGATGTGCAAGTGTTTGGGCTTACAAGCTTGCTTCCTGAACGAATTATGCTTGTAAGCCAAGGCTCCACTGTACTACCCACTAGGCTGCAGTCAGATTTCACGCAGGGCCTTCAGCTGTCTCTTCCTACTACTATCAGTGCACTTGCAAAGACGTCACTCGTGCGCAACTACAGTTTCTGCTCATCTCCATGGAGATGGATGCCAGCGAAGCAAAAGTCACCAAGTTCTGCAAGATATTGTTTTGTGATTTGATTTGTACTCCACCTTTCTCCCCGGAGGGCACACAATGTGTCCCTTCTGAGATCTGTACCCACTTATCATGGGTTGGGTTTTTGTTTTGGAAATAATTAAATGGCCTCCTCTATGGATGCAATACCAAAGAACAGCCTAATGCTGCAAGTATACCTATCTGAAACTACATCAAGATGGTTGTTTTCCTTGCTCCGCAGTCCATACAGCAGATTATTACCATATACTCTGAATGTAAACCCTTTTGTTGTGCCATTCCACCTATCCAGAACTCCCAGATAGTTCACAAAATGCAATGAACGGAGCAGGAACCAGCTTGCCGCCTTCTTGACGCATTGGCATCCATCAGTCTCGAAAGACTATGGTATCGTGCTTGACGCTGCATGAGAAGCATGAAGGCCTGGGTAGATTGATATGGAGGATAGGCTGTTACCCCCTCTCTGAGGATAGGCAAATCCCCCCTCTCCAAGCCACTGAAATAGTCCAATGGAACAGCAGAGCCGATACGATTGGTTCCAGCTGCATCGCAGAGCTGAGCTAAGGACAGGAGCTCACCCTGTCTTGTGGGGATCTGGGTCTCGAACCCTGGCCTGCTGGTTAACAGGCACAGTGTCTTAACCACTTGCGCCTCCCAAAGCCCCCTACTCCAGATAAACCACTTGTTCCTACCAGCTATCTTTCTCTGTCCAAAAAGAGTTTCCACTCACACTGGGAAATCCTGGCAGCCAATTAAAAGTACAACTCTCCCCAATGGGCTGCATATCTAGAGTAAAAAGGATTTTGGGTTTTTTTTAAAGAATAGGACATTTTCATAGACATTTAAAAAGAGAAGAGGACATACTGTTTCCTGACTCCTACAAAGCTGTACATCAAGTCTGGAAGGTGAGGCAGTAGGTGGAAACTTTCCAACTAACGAAGTAAATACACAACAGTCAAAATCAAAACACACATATACACTCACCCCCCACCCACAAATACATCAGTGGTTCCCAAACTCTCTGGGAGTCTGGGAACCACTGTTAAGTCTTTATGGGGGAGAGAAGAAGAAAGCAGTACAATCCCTAGGATTGTGCCAATATCTCTGCCAATGCCAACTTTGGGCAGAGAGCAGGAAGCTCTGCACACACCTCTGCAGAGCTCCCTTAGTCTGATTTGCTATTTTTAGTTAATTGGAGGCTTGGAGAGCCCTTGAGGCATCTGTGGGGTTCCCTCCACCTCTGTTGGACGTCAGCACTGGCAGAGGTGAGGCTCCCTTTGCTCCTGGCTTGGGTGTGATCCTGGGGGTTGCATTGCTTCTTGCCCCCCTCCCCGCTCAAAAAGGGTTTGAGCATTTAAAAAAGAAAACAAATGGTTTTCCAAGACAGACTACCCCAGGGGCTTTTATTATTGTTTTAGCTTTTATTTTATTTTTGGCTTTTATTATAGTTTGGTTTAAGCAGAAAATTGTACCATTTGATAAACACCAAATAATTTCACCAGTGGAATTATTTGACGTTTTCTGCCAAAACACGAAGATAAGCTTTTTAACTGGTTTTCAGGTACAGTTTCCATTATTTTAAATGGGTTTTGCAACATTAAGTTGGACAACATGAACATCCAAGGAATGAAACACCACTCTTTCCACTTCAAACAGAAAGAAGCCAGTCAGATTCAACTGCTACTTTGCTTAACATAAAAAAGCCACAGATGGGCTACCTCGCCTCAATTAATCATAGCCACAATTACAGGGTTCTGGAAAGCAAAGCTGCTGGGAAAACTGAATGAGTTTATGTGAAGTGTTCTCTATGGCCTGAAGATACAAACTGTCTAGGCTCATCTGATCTAAATGCAGCATTTTCCACCTTCTCGAAATCCTGCATTCGTGAACAAGCAGAGTTATTGTAGGAATCTGGGAAGGTTGCTTACCTAAGTTGTGTCGCTTTGCCTTTGCGTGTTCGTGAATATGTTTCTTTGTAAAACAGCCAAAGAAGACACAGTAGAGGCAAGAATGAAGTCTGTTCAGGTGGGCACCACACATATGACAAATGCACGACTTTGCCTGAAATATAAAGAGGAGGTTCGTTACAAATAGTAAGTGACATTTCACTTAACTCGTGACACTTACCTCTAACATAGAGATATGCATTTGTTTTTTCTGGTATTGAAATGAATTAGAACTTCAACCAACAGGCATGTGTGTCTGCCCACTGATATACCACCTTTCTGAATTTATGCCTCTGTTATAGCACAGTCCTAGGCCTTTCTACTCAGAAGTCAGTCCCAGTGTGTTCAATCCCTGGTATTATTCAGATAGGGCAAGATACCTGCTTGGAGACCCACTGAGCAAAGCAGCTTCATCCTTCTACTTTTGAATGTTATGAGCCTGACCGTCAAGGAGCCACAAACACAGCATGGCATACATCCAATTTATTTACTGAAAACATTTGTGTCACACTTTGGCTCTGTTTGCTGTACTATCAATACTCCAGACTGTGGAGGTTCTTCGTAACTGGTGCAAAACTACAGAATCTGACTGACAAATACTTCTTGAGAACCTCAATTTGCAACTAAGAGAAAAGCAAGATTTCAATTTGTACTCAAAAGTGCAAACTTGATTTCAAGTTTGTACTTGATTTTAAATTGTCCTTGAAAGCATTACTGTTGCTGAGGAATTCTCAGAAGCCAGGACAAGCTGAAGAAGAACAACTTAATTTGAATTAATTTAAATTAGTCCCAAGATCCAGCTTTTCCTGGTGCAGAACTGTCCTCTGCACTTAAAGAAAAAGTACGGCGCAATCCAGAGTAACTACGGGGAGTCCTTGCTCTGGCGTAAAAACAATTTGTTCTAGATTGCAATATGAATTTCCCATAGGTTTTCACTAGGTGCTGCAGTAACTATGGGTGCATATAATGTCTCTTACGTGCTCCCGTAGTTACTCTGGATTGTAGGGTATGGTTAATAGGAGTAACTGCAATCCATGAACAAGCAACTGAAGGTCATTATCCGGCAGGGATAGTCAGCTGGCTCTTTCCATGGAAGATGCCTACATGTGCCACCAGAAAAAGTTTGCGTTCTTCTTGACACAAATGCAGCTGGCAATGTTTTCAAACTGTATAGAAGGGACAGCAAAACAGACTGATGAACCTATGCACTTGTCTGTAGATCCACTACATTTGCCAAGACTAGAAACTCTCTCTTCAAAGAGGGCTTTCCAATTCCGTATTGAAATTAGTTCCACAGCAATGAGAGATGTTAAAAATGTACCAAAACATAAAAATAAGAGACAAATAGTTCATGGCTACATGCCTAGCATTAAATCTAAATCCAACCGTCTAACCCACAGGCACGGTGTAACATCCTACAAAAAGGGGTGGGAGAATAATTATTTGTAATACTTGCTTTCATAAAACACCAGTGCCAGATATATCTCCAAGGAGCAATCAGCTATCTTTAAAAGGGCTTAGATTTCACAATTAGCTCCCAATGGCAGGAAAACAAAAATCTCCTACGAACTGGGAATTACACACACATTGTAAAGACCAAATAAACTCACCCTTCAAGGAATAACATGAGTGAAGAACCACTGAAACTGTGAGAATGCAAGTTGAAGGAATCTTTGTGTGTGCAAATGAAAACCTCTCAAGACAAGCAAAAGATGGAGATTCCAAGTCCCTTTCCCTTCAGACCCCCATTCAAAGGTTTTACATACATGCATTATATCCATAGAATTTATATATATGCAAATAAATATTTATTTATTTCATGGTGCTGGTTTTATTCGTTTCCTGCAATGCACCACTGCAGTGGGCAATTTCACATAAGAACAAGATGATTGCCAATTCCACAGTAGTGTGTTCTAAGAGAGTATAAAACTCTATTACTTTCCCTCATCGTTTTCCTGTGTCAGCAAATCGTGAAAATGTTTTTAAACATCCTATTAGGTAATGCATTGATCTAATCTCCAAGGACATGTGACCCGGGAAGTAATGCAGCAGAGAAGCAGCCACGTTGACTTGAAATTGTGCTCTGCACCTTACTCCACCCATGATGCTCAAGATGGGATTTGTAAGGCAAGATCATAGAGTGAGTGAAAACATTATTCTTCCTAAGGTCAGGAAAAGGGGGTGCATGTTCTCTAGAAACCCAATGTGCTACTTTAATGGAAATATTCTAAGCAGCATCTTTCCAAAACTTAAAGTAGACATTAAAATTTCAGCAACTCCTTGATCTCATTTAAGCAAGACCAGTTTTGTTTTGCTAAAGCAGGTTAAGCTGTCCACAGAAAAACTAGTCTCCAACAAACCAATGAAATTCCATTAACAGGAAAGGTAGTTGAAATATGGATCCTATGAAACTATTTATGCAGGCTAAAAAACACCCATTGAAGGACGGGGGTGCCACTTATGTCTACATACAAGTTTCCCTCATTATCCACTAGACTTCCATTCTGGAACCTCTAGTGATTTTAAAAAAAATTCATGTATAAAGAAAACAATTGAAAAAATAGGTTTAAAGACCCACTTCCAGATTTCTTGCTCTTCTATTGCATCTAATTAAATAGAGTAGTTCCTCAATAACTGCAGGGTTTTGATTCTGGAACTGAAAAATGGAGTGATTGTTTGCATGACTACATATCCACAACCGTAGAAAAGCAATTTTTAAAACTGTGATTTGTAGTGACCCTTCGTGTTAAATTAAACCTGTGGACAGGGTGATTCAAAATGAATGGGACAAAAAGAAAACATACCTGTGACTGCTGTAATGGGTTGCTTGCCTTTTGGTCCCATTCATTTTGAATCACCCTATATAACAAGTTTGGACCTGTATATGGCAATAAATTTTAAGATCCAGTTTACTAACAAGCACAAGAAATAAGTGTCCCAGTTTTCTGCCACTCTATTCTGACATGATGTAGATGGAGATTATATGGCAGCAGAAAGATCCTGAAAGGTTATTATGTTGGCAGAATTTATCAGTGAGTCAGATAAATTTGGGGAATGCTGATCTAAGGGTCCCAGTTATAATAGTTATGTGACCAGTAATAGTTATGTGACCAGTAACAGATCATCCCAGTTATGTGACTAATAACAATCCAACACTCCATCTTTTTTTCAAATTAGAGAACCACTCCAGCTTTTCTTGCTATGCAATCCTAATTCCATGGGAATCAGAACAACATCTTAAATGAAGTTAAATGCTGTTATCATTTCATATCCCACTGGTATTATTCCCAGATTTTCTCTTCTGCTAGATAAAGCCACCCCAGTAATTAGCAGATTATAATGTTTACCCTAATTTATGGACACTCTACTTAGATTGTCATTTAGCGCACATAGCACTGCTTAGTTAACACAACCCCCCCAAAAATCTCCTTTAAATGCTAATGCCTCAGCAAAATATACTGTAATAATTAAATTTTTAATCTTTGCATTCCCAACAGGCCAAAATTATCAAAGGGAAAAATATTCCACACTACTATCAAGGGATAGAACTTGAACCCCCATTACTTTCCCATGGATACCTGAAGATAATTCAGACTAAGGGCTCAATCCAGAGTAACTACAAAGAGTCCTTGCTCTGGTGTAAGAACAATTTGCTCTGAATTGCAATATGAATTTCCCATAGGTTTTCACGAGGTGGTGCAGTAATTACGGGTGCACATAATGTTTCTTACGTGCTCCCATAATTACTGTGGATTGTAGGGTGAGGCTGCAATCCTAAACATACACACTTTCTTGAGAGTAAGTCCCATAGAACAGAATGGATTAGATCAGGGGTCTCTAAACTTTTCAGCAAGAGGGCCACATCAGCTCTCTGACACTGTGTCAAAGGGCCAGAAAACTAATTTATGTATCAAATTTGAATAAATTTACATATAAGAATGTATTAGAGTGGATTACAAGCCTTGCCCAAGTGCCAGATAGAGGGATCTTGCCAGGAGCCACATTGAGGCTCACCTAAGGGTCACATCTGGCCCCAGGGTCTGGGTTTGGAGACCCCTGGATTAGATCATGCAAGAGATTTCTGAATAAAGGCAAATCCTAGAGGATAGTGCTTACTACACCAGTAAATTATTACACATTAAAAGACATCCTGAAGGAAGGACATCCAGGTAATATACCACAACACATATAGAAAGACATACACTTTTACACTAGGAGGCTGTTCTCTCATGAATGGCCAGTCTTTGCAGTCACACCCCTTCTCCATAGGTAACTGCTATTTTTGCCTTACACACAAATAAGAAATCTGCATGATGTCCTTGCTGTCTGATATTTTCTCCTTGAAAAAATGTTTTTCAGAAGTGCAGTGGGAGGGACAGCGGATTTCTGCATTGAAAACCTCTGGTCCTTGGTATCAAAAGTACCTTCAAGGCAGCTATCACACACAGCCCTTGCAGAGTTTAGGCAAGACAAAGGAAAAGGGGGAGCAAAGCAGAGGCAGCCCATAGAGAGCAAGGAATAACATTTTCGACGTAGATGTACATGAAGCACCCAACCCTATGGACAATACATTTTAATTCTTAACAGTCTTTGAAAATCAGGTCTCCTAATACTGGGAAACAGAAAATGCAAGTTAAGAGAAGTCCTGGGAATTCAAAACGGAAAAACTACAGTAATTGAGCACAGAAGACTGTAGGAAGGTACTGCCCAAATAAAGTCAAACAAAGAGAAATTTAAAAAGCAAAGAAGTGGTGACAGGAGACAAAAACTATCATGTTTCAACAGCAGTCTTTCATAAGTTTTTTTAGGTGATACCAAAGCAACAATCTATTATAAAGGAGCATATACAAAAACAAACCGTATTTCTTTTTTGTCAAGACCACACACAAAACCATGGTCTGTGAGCACAGCTGGTTTGCAACCATTTTTGCCCGTCCCAAGTGCAACTGTATTGGGCTACTATGCGCCTCCTATACCCACTGCCCAGGACTGCCTCTCCAGAGTTTGCCTGCTTTCATTAATAATGCTTTCCTGCTGCACAGGAGGAAGGAACAGCCCTGAAGATGCAATGGTGCTTTTCCTACTTAGATCTGGAAGGCAAAGCAGAGATTAGCCTTCTTTCTCATCTTGGCCCAGAGAATGCAAGGAAGAGGGGAGGGGAGGGGGCTGAGACTCCACTCCATCCTGAAGACCCACTGTGGGACTTGGTACTTTCCAGAGTAGAAGGGGACAAAATGCTGCCTCCATCTCTGGCAGCTGTTACAGGGCTTCAAGATGCTATGGTAGCTGATTTGGTGCCACCAGCTTGAGGAATGGACTGTTAGTATCAATTAAGTTTACTTTAGTTTGCAACCTTAGTATACGGTGGTGCCTCACATAAAAAGTTTAATTCGTTCCAGAAGCATGCTTGTTATGTGAAACGCTCTTTATGTGAAGTGGATTTTCCCATAGGAAATAATGGAAACTCAGACAATTGGTTCCGCAACCCCAAAAATATTCAAATTAAAATATTAACTGGATGTTAAAATGATGACAAAATACTGTAACTGAATTCAAAACATGCATTCAATGTGCATGAGCCTATGAAGTCTACTTAGTCTGCAATCCTAAAGACACTTTCCTGGTGGTAGGACCCATTTAACACAATGGGGCTTACTTCTCCGTAGATGTGGTTAGGAGGCTGCATGGAGAATAGGGGGCTTACCTGAACTGCTGCGGGAGGCCAGTGGGGTCACTTGGGGGTAGTTACAGGCAGCAGTCACTGCCCGGCAGCCCTTTAAAACAGGCTCCGTGAGGAATGTCAGCACGGAGCAACTTGGGGGAGGTTGCCTGGGGCTTGTTAAGTGAAATGGGCTTGTTAAGAGGAGCACACTCCCAAAGTGAATTTGTGCTTGTTATGTGAATCACTCTTTATGTGGGGCACTTGTTATGCAAGGTACCACTGTAGTTCCTCTCAAATACTAAGCTCCAAGTCTAACTGAAATTTTCCAAGAGATTGCTTAGAACTCAGGTATAAGATTAAAATTAATCTTTTTTATTAACATCCAAGATATGCCTAGTTGGACACAAGTTTTAAAGTAGTAACAATTCCAGGCAAACAACTTCCAAGATCAAGGTATTATGTTCTGAACATATGCACATTTTTTCCATCACTGAAGCGTACTGCTGCTTGTATTGATACCATGTTCCATTTGTGTCCTCTTATATTAATGTACTAACTGTCAAGACAACATTGCTTACTCAACTGAAGGATGTCAGTTTCTTCTACTACTGGGATATTCCATGAGACCGTAGATGTGTACTGGAGAAACATTTGATGTATCAGCCAACAAAGAACACTAATGAGTATAGGTCAAGCAATTACACACCTAATACAATGCTATAATAGAAGTTTGGGCACCAACTGATTACAACAGAATGCTTGAAAGGAAAGGCCAATAAGTACAAGTAAAGTGCAAGCAACTTCCAACTAACAGAGGGAGGGCGGAAGGGGGAGAGAGAGGGAGGGAGGGAGGAAAAGAAAGAAGGAAAGAAGGAAGGAAACAAAAGGAAACGAAAGAAAACGAAAGAAAACGAAAGGAAGGAAGGAAGGAAGGAAGGAAGGAAGGAAGGAAGGAAGGAAGGAAGGAAGGAAGGAAGGAAGGAAGGAAGGAAGGAAGGAAGGAAAAAAGAAAGAAATCTTATTGTGAGCTATTTTATGCTTCAATTGTATAGTAATACTTCAATTGTAATGCTTCAATTGTATAGTAATTGTATAGTAATTGTATAGTAATACTTACTACTGCCTAGAACAGCAATCCTATGTAGCAACCTATTACAGGGTCTATGAATGTGAGTTATATCCACATTGCAAGTTTTTATACTACGGTAATTTGAACATTAGTATAAAAAGATTACATTATTGAAAACACTGAAAAATAAAGGAAGCTTGAACAGTAGTGTCTGAGACACAGGCCCATATCCTAAAGTCAAATTAAGCCCTTTGCTCTGGAAGGTGACTTTCCATAACATAACACTAGAGAGTGACATAACTGCGTGGACCTGTAACTGCTCTGGATTTTGCCCACAGTACCATAATGTTCATCATTGGCATCCTTCAGGCTCGAAAGACTATGGTATCGTGCTTTGAATGGAAGTCCTAAAACAGCATCTACTATGGTTAAAGTGTCAAACTACCAATAAGTCTGAATTATGAATATAAGTACATTTTCAGTTTCATACCTAGTTTATGTACTGATGTTATTCTTGAAATAATAATTAGTGGTTTTTGAACACAAGGAAACCAATACTAAAAGATTCAGGAGAGAAAAAGATACCATCAAATCCAGACAAGGAATATCCAGTCACAAATGAAGGGCTGTCTTGACTGGTAAAAAATTTATTTAGCTGTTGTTGGCATCACTGAAGAATTATCACATTCAGATTTTATCTATTTCCTCAGGCCTCAGACTACCACCTCTGAAAAAAAATCCATTGTAAAACAATTCAAATTTCTGGATTGACACTAAGCTTTACAACCTCCAGTTATTAAAAATTAGATAGATTGCAGGGTTCGAATGAATTTGGTTCATTTGCATGATTGTAGAAGCAAAAAAACAAAAGTTGCCAGAGAAGGATGGCACAGAACCACATGGCACAGAACCAGCACTGCTGGATTGTCTACACTTCACCGCCTGCACAAAGCAGAAGGTTAAACTGCTGGTTACTGCCAAAGCACGGCTGCACACCAGTTAGCCTTGCCTGGCAGACAGTATACTTAGGCAGCAATCCTAAAGACACTTTCCTGGGAGTAAGACCCATTGAACACAACGGAGCTTACTTTTGATAGACATGGTTAAGATGGCATCCTTAACCTCACTACCAGCTTACAAACTTTCCAACCGCCCCTAGGTTATTCACTTCCAGAGGTGCAACACACCAGGCAGATGCAATATCAAGTAATATTAAAAAAAACTAGGGCCAAGTGAAGCTGTCCAAGTATTCTCCACGGCATTGAACGAAAAAAAGTTACATTATTTTTCAGTATTCTCTGTACCTCAATTTCTGAGGATTCTGCAGAATTATTTGGATGTTATAGAAAAACTATTTTGTGTATCAAAAGTCAATGGAAAAAGGACTGTGATACAGGAAACCAAGTTAGGAAGCAAATGTGTGTAAAAAACAAGCAGGTAATGTATACAGAAAGTCTATCCCAGCAAGCAAGGACCATGAAAAATGCATGTTTAAAAATGCACCACTAAAATGGTTGGCTCCTTTTTATGGTTATTCTATGATGATTGAAGTACACATACTGAAATGTCTATGTATGGCTATGATATCACCTACAAGCCCTGGCAGGCTCATGCACTGCTTCCATCAAGCAGGTACTGTAATCCATTCCGTTTTAATAATATTCAACTGTAGCACTGGAGGCCAAGTCAGAATTTGCATCTTACCTTGTACTGAATCTGCATGTCTATAGAACAGGCACATATTCATGAGACTGTCTTGCTCAACCCAGCTTTGATGTACACACAAAGCACATTCTAGGTAGTTTTGCATACTGTGCTGTAAATTTTGTAAACAGCTCTGGAGTTTATGGGAAAGTTGGGCAAATGTAAATAGTTCTTTAAATTGTGCCTCCTTTCAGCCAAGGTAAGAAAAGCAACCACAACATCAGGCCAAAAAAGGGGAGAGAAATTATGAGGCCCAACAGGGAATATACAACTCAAATTTGGTGATCCAGCACTTAGGGGGCAATCCAGAGTAACTACAGGGAGTCCTTGCTCCAGTGTAAGAACAATTTTCTCTGCATTGCAATATGAATTTCTCATAGGTTTTCACTAGTTGGTGCAGTAACTACAGGTGCACGTAATGTCTCTTATGTGCTCCCGTAGTTACTCTGGATTGTAGGGTTAGCCAGCCATTGTGTTGACACTACTCCAGCCTCCCAACAGAATTGGACACCCTAAATGCAAAGTCCTAGTGCATCTACTACCTACTGTCCAATATGTGTTCTCAAATGCCCCTTGCCAGAACCCACATGTTCAGTATGAAGGGTGCTGCAACCCACCTCCTTCTCTGGCTCTGGGCTTCCACAGGCCTCTGGAAGCAACCATAAGTCACCTTCATGAACCTGGAAGTAAACCAAAATTAACTTTCTGACTGTTTCAGAGGGCCTTCAAGGAGCTTAGAACATCTGTGGAGGCCTGGTGCAAACTCCAACTGCATCTGGAAGGCTCCAATTTGACCTATTAAGAAACAAGGGTGGGCTGGAGGGTCTAGTTCAGGACCTAACAGACATCTGGTTGCTACTCACCAAATAGGTCCCAACTCACAGTTTGAGAAGGCATGGCCTAGATCAGGGCTCTCCAAATCCCAGCCCAAGGGCCATATGCAGCCTTCGGTAAGCCTCAATGTGGCCCCTGGCAAGAAGGCTATCCAGCCCTCTATCCAGCCCTTGGGAAGACTTATAATCCACTCCAATACATTCATATATGTAAATTCATTCAAATTTGATACGTAAATCAGTTTTCTGGTGCCCACCACAGTGTCAGAGAAGTGATGTGGCCCTCCTGCCAAAACAATTGGAGACACCTGACCTAGATCATATCTCAGCATTCTGAACAGGAAGCTACAAGGCCGTGTGAATTCACCATTTCCCTTCTTCAGAAGTTAAACTCATGTCTGTTTGGGAGGGAAAAACACATTAATACAAACCATGGAACAAAAGAAATTGACTCGAGTGTACAACATGAAGGACACATGAGACGTCCACCAAAGAAGACAACTTGAGAAAGAAGGGAAGATGCAACATGTAATTGTCAATTACTTAAAAGCCTGCCATAAAAATCAGCATTTGTGTCTATTATCTGTTAACACCGAGAAAAGTAGATTTAAGATAAATTAGGAACTGCTTCAAGAAGTGGGCAATGTAACAGGTTGCCTAGCAATCTCCTCCACTGAAAAATATTTTTAAAATAGCACCTCGGAAAACATGGGATGAAACAAGAATACTGCAAAATCAAAGAGTGAATTCAGGAGCTCTACAGGTTCCCCAAAGATACAAGGGATCACTTCTCAGCTTCTTTTATGCTAGAATCATGTCACCCATATACTATATGGCTACTTTACATTTACAGGACTGAGAATGCACACACCACACATGAAAGACAGAAGTTGGTGTTAAAGTATCTTAAGTGAAGCACCTGCAGAGATGAAAGCAAGGAACCCTCACCCATGGTTTACCACCAGCTAACAGCATGATTAGACCTATACACTGTTTGACAGTGGACAACAACACTATCAAATAGGAAGCTGACTTCTTAGCCGGTGTTCTTCATCAGCTCCAGAGAGGCAAGATAGGAGGTCAGTTTGCTCTTTAGCAATATCAAGGCACAAAATAATCCTCTCAGGACTTGGTTCTCTGTCACAGTCTTTACAGAATGAAGGAACAAGCCCATCATCATTCCACAAGAAAATATAATAGGGATATCTCAGGACAGTGTTACTCAAAAGTGACAGGGTCGGGACTCCTTGGGGGGTTTGCAACATTGGGTCAGGGGAGTTGCAAAAGGGTGGAATCCACCACTGGGCTCTCCTGGGAATAAGTCTCATTGAACACAATGAAATTGACTTCCGAGTAGACATGGAGGAACTCTGGCATCACAGTGATGTCAAATCCCAGTATGTTTGACAGGGGGTCCCAGAAAGTTTGAAAGGGAGTCCCTGGCTGGAGTGCATGAGTGCCACTGGGACAAATTAGACAATTAACACTATTTTCCCCTTCCTCTTTTGCTTCCAGTCACATCTAGTCACATTATCCATCTGATACCACAGTGTTTCAGGAACACATCTTTGGGATCCTTCCGAGCCTCAGAATGATTCCACTATGACAAATTCTATTTGCCAAAATGACATATACAGCAGTAGTACACTGTAGTGCTTTGAAGACTCAGAATACTCTACCTCCTTCAGACTTCCATATATAAAGTTCAAAGTCTACACAATACCCACTCTCACTAAACGGAAATATAGCTGTCCCTTGTTATCCATTAGGGTTTCATTCTGGAACCTCCCATGGATTTAAAAAATCTGTGGATAAAAAAAGTGGGAAAATATATTTAAAGATTCACTTCGAGCTTTACAACAGCTTTTCTTACTGTTGTAGAGAGACAGTCAACAACTAAAAATGCAAAGGACCCCCTGCCTTTGCCTGGCTTAGCTGAAGAATGGGATGATTGCTTGCATGACTGCCTCTCTACAGCAGTAGAAATGCAGTTTTTAAAACTATGATTTGAAGTGGCCATTCATGTTGAGTCAAATCCATGTATAACAAATTAACGTATAACAACATGTATAACAATGTTGGTCCTGTACTCAATTTTTCATTTACAAAAATCATTAAATTACTATATGCACTACTAAAATTGTAAAATTGAACCAGTTGTGTTCTCATTCATGATACCAGCACTAAAATTAATCACTTTTCTGAGAGCTGGAGGTAACACAGTAACAAGCCAGAAAACCAGGGCCTTCTTGGTTCTCTCTCCACTCCTATTGAGCTCTTCATCTACAGTATGGGGTTGACAAAGCTTAACTTTTGTTGACTGCAATCCTAAAGATACTTTCCTGGGAGTAAGGCCCATTGAATACAATGGGGATTATTTTTGAGTAGACATGGTGAGCATTGTGCCCTTAGTCCACATCAATACATGCCAAGTGCTTTGAACACCTGTAAAGCATTATAGGGTTTTACCTCTCTAAAGCCAAACAAGAACAAGAAGCCTGGAAGATCAAACACCACTATAGTGTCCCTGCCCCAGAGCCAAGAACTACAAGGAAGCACACTGTGGGTCCATCTCTTCCACTCCAACGCAGATTAAGAATTCAAGTGCAAAAAAACACAGAATAATGTTCTTTTTCTCCATTTTCTCCCCTCCCTGCTGAACATGACTATACAGGGACAGTGAAAGCCACTTACCACCAACTGGAGAGAAAGTAAGGCAATGTAGCTGGAGGGCAGCCAGGAAGTCTAACAAGTACCTGCATGTGCATTATGTACAAAGCAGAGCTGCAGCAACAAAGGAAAGGGAATATTCTCCAGCACAAATACGTGCAGAGACAGTAAGACAGCAAGGTTATGACAAAGCCAACAAGTCTGCCCAGCAAAAAGTCAACCGGACACCTTCTATCTGCTCCAACCATGATCATATTTAACTATGATTTATATCTTGCCTTTTCCTCCAGAGTGCTCAATACCTCCACTCAACAATGAGAAGCCCCAAAACAAAACAGAAGCAGTTCTTCCTGCCAAACAAGACAGAACCAGAGCAGATGAGACTGCAGACAACATAGTTCAGTGATGGTTCTTTTCTCCCTATAAAAGTTTGGAAAGATCTGGCAGCTTCATTCCCAACACTAGACAGGCAGTATAACGTCACAAAGCCACTTTCCTATGGGTGTCTGCAGTGCAAAGCAAGTTAGAATCTAGGGTTAGTGGTGCTCTGTACAAGTCATTCACAAAAGCTGAGAGGAGAATCCACCACTAAGCACATGGGGATGCTATGCTGATGTGGATGGACCCCATGCTAACTCTGTAGTGTTATAGTACAGCAACATTCCATTATTCCTTGGGTCCCACACGGTGGTAATACTACAATACAATTCAGAAACAGTGCCGACATTATAGCAAGAGACAGTTGTGGACAAGTAAAATCCAATCTAGAGTGAACACTACGAATAGGCCAAGTAAAAGTACATACATACATACATACATACATACATACATACATACATACATACATACATACATACATACATACATACATACATCTCACTGGGTTCTAAACTTAGAATTTCAACTCCAGATACTGATCTGGCCATTCCTATGATGAGCTCAACCAAGACTTCTGCTCAGAATGGAGCTGGGAGTAAAATAAAACAAAAGTTCAGATATACAGAATATAGAAAACATTATACAGACCATTTGCTTACTTTTATTTAGAACTAGTGAAAACATACCAGTGTTGCGGAAGTAAAATTCCCCCGTATGCCATACCCACAATGCACATCAACCCCCCCATACACATCAACCCCCATGCACAACATTCCCCCAAGCGCATCCCCCATGTTCATCCACCCCATGCGCATCACCTCCCCATGCGCAGCATCCTCCCTCCGAACAACATCCCCCCACTGCACCAGGCACTGAGCACCAAATTGGCTGGATGTTGGTCAGTCTTCCATGTTAAGTATAGGACAAAACAAGCAGCACCCCTCTTCAGCCCCTTAAGGTATAAATTTCTCCACATCGGTTCTTGGTGAGTGTTAATGTCCTAGAAGGAATACCCTCCCAAATTTCATGCTTCTGGGTCCGGGGGTTGGGGCGGAATGTTGATGAGTCATCAATTCTTCAATGGAAAGTATCGGGAGGAAAATGCGTTGCGCTCCTTTTACCACTTTCTGGATGGAATTTCCTAAAACTGATTCTTAGTGGGTGTCTCCATCATGGAAGGAACACCCAGCCCAAATTTCATGCTTCTAAACCCAGCGGTTTTGGCTGGCTGTTAATGAGTGAGTCAGTGAGTGACTTTTCAGTTTTATGTACAGTGGCACCTCACATAACAAATTTAATTCGTTCCGGAGGCATGTTCTTTACGTGAAACATTCTTTACGTGAAGCGGATTTTCCCATAGGAAATCATGGAAACTCAGACGATTGGTTCCACAACCCTCAAAATATTCATATAAAATATTAACTGGATGTAAAAATGATGACAGAACACTGGGATTGAATTCAAAACATGCATTCAACGTGCATGATCTTATGAAGTCTACTTAGGCTGCAATCCTAAAGACATGTTCCTGGAAATAAGACCCATTGGACACAATGGGGCTTACTTCT
This sequence comes from Cryptoblepharus egeriae, assembly GCA_030015325.1. Lineage (NCBI taxonomy): Eukaryota > Metazoa > Chordata > Lepidosauria > Squamata > Scincidae > Cryptoblepharus > Cryptoblepharus egeriae. The sequence continues at coordinate 29,321,056 of JAREYC010000012.1, forward strand.
GGGTAGACATGATTAGGAGGCTGCAATCCAAGACACCTTCAAAGTGTCTCCCCACATTCTCCTTCTCTCCATCCTGAGCCTCTCTCTCCCCTGCTCCCTTCTGGCTAGCCCTGAGCTGCTTCCCTCTTCTCCACTGCTCTTCTCTCCCTAGTGGACACCTGGCCACAGGAGGAACAGCATGGAAGTATTGCTTTCACTATGGGCAGGTGCGCTAGGCAGCTCCGTCGCTTTTTTATGAAGGCTAGTGCATCTGCCCCAACTGCCAATGAATGTGTTCTTTACGTGAAGCAGAATCCTAGAGAAATTTTTCTTTGTTACATGAAACATATTTTACTTGAGGCTATCTTTACGTGAGGCGCTACTGTATATAGATATGTCAAACAGGACACAAACCACTTTCAAGGAGACGCTGACAAAGCTGTGTTTACAACTGAAATAAAAAAATCCAATTGAGAGTTATAAGACAGTCTGATAAATATAAACAAAAAAAGTTTGTCTTAGTATGTTTGAAAATATTCACACATAAAAGATTTTTTCATGTTAAGTTTGTTTCTTTAATGCACCATTCCTGCAACAGATTTACCAACTCAGCCTTGCACCACAAACATGAAATCTATATAAAAGAGAAAATTCACTGACTGACTGACTCACTGACTGACTCACTGACTCATCACCACCCTGCCAAAACCGCTGGGCCTAGAAGCGTGAAATTAGGGGTGGGTGTTCCTTCCATGACGGAGGGGTGCACTAAGAACCGGTTTTTGGAAATTCCAACTGGAAAGGGGTGAAAAGGGGCGCAACACGTTTTCCTCCCTATACTTTGCATTAAGAATTGCTGACTCATCAACATTCCGCCCCAACTGCTGGGCTACAGAAGCATGGAATTCTGGGAGGGATCCTTATGTCACCTGAATACCCACCAAGAACCCATGTGAAGAAATTTAACCCTTCAGGGGCTGAAAAGGGGGCAGCCTGTTTTATCCTATACTTAACATGGAAGACTGACCAACCTCCAGCCAATTTGGTCTTCTCTGCCTGGTGCACTGGGGGGACGTTGTTCGGAGGAAGAGGTTGCACTGGCAAGGATGCTGAGCATGGGGGGAAGTTGCGCGTGAGGGGATGATGTGCATGGGGGAAGTTGCGCACGGGGGGATGGTGTGCACGGGGGGGATGGTGCGCACGGGGGGGATGGTGTGCAGGGGGGGGGATGCAGATGGGTGATGTTGCATATGAGGAGTTCAGGCACACGGGGGACTGATGCACATGGGGGACTGATGCGCATGGGGGGAAGTTGCGCATGGGGGGAAGTTGCGCCCTGGAGGGATGGCATAAGGGGAAATGTTACTCCCGCAACGCGGGTACACTTTTCACTAGTCTACAATAAATTTAAAAATTATTTATTAAATAAATAAATTTAAAATTTATTTATTTAAAATTTATAGAGAGAGAGAGGGAGAGGTCACTTAACTATCACACTTTCAATCCAACATGTTTTCAAGACCTATGAAGGCATATTGATCTTATGTTGCACACAATAGAAACCCATTTTCCAGTTGTTGATTTGATTAAATATAACTCACACAAAACACAATTGGAAGTATTTCCAATACCGAGCATTTCCAAATTCTCAAGTTACCTTCCTCTAAACTGGCAAAAAAAAAATCCTGTTATATTCCACAAACTGTAGTTTTATTACATAGTGACTTGCAGTAACCCCCATGTATGAAAACACACATGCAAAACCAACAGCTTTAATGGTTTATAAGGTTTTTAAAAGGCCAGAAAGGTATTTTATGATGGGAGGAATAATGACAATAAAGAAGGAACAGTGTATGAAAGGGCCATGCAAAACGTAACACAATAAGCAATGTTGTCAGCCAAGCAAAGAAGCAAAAATTGACAGTTTCTGCCCCCTGCAGTTTGCACTGATATCTAGGTTTTTATTTTAAGAAGCAGGGCCTGAAGAGAAGAAAGGAGGCGAGATTTTAAAAATCAAATGAACTCATATCTCTTATTCACAGGACACTTCATACTAAGCACAAATTAGAATCATAGAATCCCAGAGTTGGAAGGGACCCAGTAGGTCATCTAGTCCAATCCCCTCTCTGCAGCAGGAAATCCCCCTAGAGCATCTCCGACAGGTGCTCATCCATCCTCTTCTTGAAGATCCCCAGTGAGGGAGAGTCCACCACCTCCCTTGGCAATCTTGGCAAGCCACCACATTTCTATGCTATCAATCCTGCGCACAACTGCGGGCCCAAACAGGCCAGATGTTGGCATTTCTACCTCCTCCTCCCATGTCACTGAATTTTCAGCTGAACACAGAATCATCTAATCCTTTCCCTTTCCATTTTTCTGCCCAAGAATAACTTACATTTACAGATCTCAACAGCAACATTATAACAGCAACAGCTTAAGGAGTGTTGCAACCATTAGGTTCTTGAGGATAAATGTTTATACTCCCTCTGATCCCTTAGATCAGGGGTCTCAAAACCCAGGTCTAGGGGGCAAGATGTGGCCCTCAGCAAGCCTCAAGACCCCTCTATTTGGCCCTGGGCATGCCCTGTAATCCACTCCAATACATTCTTATATATACATTTATTCAAATTTGAAACGTAAATTAGATGAAGTGGCCCTACTGCCAAAACGTTTGGAGACTCCTGCTTTAGATATGACTTCCTACTGGGAACAGCAAGAGAAAAAGTGATTTGGTTTTAAGGCCTAGGCCTACATAAAGAAAATTATAATATACCAAACACTTATCTTGCAGTTTCTGCATTAAAGTCCTTGGCATATTGTAATATGACTAATAATCCATACTGATGGCAGAATACCCTAGAAATCCATACTTGAATCGCTTAGTCCACCTATTTCCACAAGTGTCAATGAAAGGCACACAGTATATGCCTTAATTATCACAGAAGGTCTGTTACCACCAGCAGCCCTTAATGGAATGAGCCTGAATCACCTTCATTCAATGGAAGGTGCATAACATTTGACTGATCACAAGTCCATGTGTTTGCCATATGCTAAATGACAAGCACATTTTTGCCATTTAGTGGTGGTCCAGTACCCGCCCGGGGCGCATGCGGACCAGGACGAGGGTAGATGCAGCCCTCCTGCAAAGCTGGCCACCACCATTGGAAAAACCAGCTTTGTCTGCCCCTGCAGACCTTGCAGTGCTCACCCACCCTGCATCCCCCAAAAGCAGCCTCAGCCTCTATCAAAGCTGCTGCCTGCTGTCCTCGAGACCTACTCAGAAGTAAGCCCCATTAAAGTCAATGAGGCTTACTCCCAAGTTGCAGTCTGCGAGCCCAATGATGCATAGGATGGGCTGTGATCCTCTCCAAGCTTAACCCTGGAGATATGCTACGACCCTTGTCTACTCAGAAGTAAGGCCCATTGTATCCAGGGGGTCTTACTCCCAGGAAAGTGTGTTCAGGATTGCAGCATATCTCCAAGGTTAAGCTTGGAGAGGATCACAGCCCATCCTATGCATCATGCCTCCTCAGAAGTAAGCCCCACTAATGTCAATGAGGCTTACTCCCAAGTTGCAGTCTGAGAGCCCAATGCTATGCATGGCTACTCGGCAGAAAACCCCACAATAATCAATGAGACTTACTCTAGGGTTTAGCTTGGAGAGGATCGCTGCCCATCCTATGCATCATGCCTACTCAGAAGTAATACCTGTTAAAGTAAATTAGACTTACTCCAAGGTTTAAAAAATGTAGGACAAAATATAGGGCATCCTACATTTTGTCCTACATTTTTTTAAAAAAAGTTATTCGTCTTTATGTGCAGCCCAAACCAACTTGTCTTCTTCCAATGAGGCCCAGGGAAGCTAAAAGGTTGGACACCCCTGCACTAAATGGAGGACGCAATCCTAACCAACTTTCCAGCACAAACACAGCTGTGCAAGTGGGGCATGTACTGCATCCTGCAGTTGGGAGTCACAGTGACCTCGTCAAGAAAAGACCGTTTGATTTCTTACTCCAGAGTTGTGTTGTCCTTACCCAGGAGCTGGAAAATTGGTTAGGATTGTGCCGCAAATGAACTAGTAGGGTTTTGTGATGACGAAAGATTGGAACGCTTTTGACAACCAAATAGGGGGCCACATTATGACTTCCCCCCAATATAAACTAGCACAGCACAGGGAGGTCTGAGCTAGAAAACTACCTCACCACTAGTTTTCTACCTGCAGGATTTTCTTGAAATGCAAGGCTTAAAATAAAAAAACCCACACACTACCCCAAGTGTTGCAATTTGGAGAAATATGGGTCATTTTGCCACCTCATTCTGCCACAGGATAGACTGGACCTTAACTGCATGCACAATTTGGGGCCTAAAGCAGGAGGATGACTATGCTACACTTCCAAGATCCAAAATCTTCAAGTATCCGTAACAGTGGGCAGGAAAGATACTGGTACCAGTAAATAGCTTGAAGAATACTTAGAGTGTCTGCGTCCCATGAACCAAAGACAAATCTGCCCTTTAATGAATGCTTTAGTATAGATGTCTTCAAAGTGGATATGGGGACTTCCTGGGGGGGCGGGTTGCAATCTCAGGACAGGGGGGTTGTAAGAGAATGGGATTATCCATCTTGGAATCTAGCACTGGGTTCACATCTCATTGTCATCTCATAGATGTCCTGGGAATACATCTCACTGAATACAATGGGACACGAAGGCAGTGACTGGTCCTCAACCTTTTGGGCCCCAGGGATTGGTTCTGTGGGGAAAAAATTTTTCCCCACAGGACCAGTCCAGGGGTGGGGGAGAGTTCTGCCTCTGGCAACCTGGAGGGAGGGCTTCCCCACCTAGAGCTGCCTCCAGCTGTAAATCCCATTATAACACATAGAGCTACTGCTGGGTTACTGTGGATGGGATTGCAGGTGAGAACCAATGTCTCAATGCATGTCTACTCAGAACAGGGATTTTCAACCTTTTTCAATGCAGGATGCATTGAAAATGCACAAAGCCATCCGAGTCACTCTTACTGGAGAGTAAGCCTCATTGACTATAATGGGACTTATTTCTGAGTAACAGGCATTGGATTGGACTCTGAGGCTGCAATCTTATCCGCGCTTTCCTGGGAGTAAGCGCCACTGACTACAGTGGGACTTATTTCTGTGTAGACAGGCATAGGATTGGGCTCTGAGGCTGCAATCCTGTTCATACGTTCCTGGGAGTAAGCTCTACTGACTACAATGGGACTTAGTACCGAGTAGACAGGCATAGGATTGGTCTCTGAGGCTGCAATTCTCCGACTAAGCCCTTCTGCTGTGAGGAGGGGAAGAGGCACTTAGAGGAGTCCTCTCGCAGACCGGCCAGGCAGCTGCCAAGGACCTCCAGTGGTCCCTGGACTGGGGGTTGAGAAACCCTGCACTAAGGAACAGTCAGCATCAATAGTTTTCACATAAATAATTACACTCAGTTCAGTTTACTCTGGACTTAAGGAACCACACCATCTTGGAACCAGGAAACTGTATAGCAAAGTGGGAGCAGGGCTTAATTTTGACATCTAACCCCTATGACACATTTTTCCAACTTAGGTTACCAGGAGCCACTGAAACCAATGGGACCTACATCTGAGTAAAGAGGCCTGGGATCGCACTGCAATTTGCAGTTGGATTGCAATTTTCCTATTAATTAATGTCAATCCCCAAATTGCCGCGACACACCTGAGGACTATCCGCGGCACACTGGTTGAAAATCACTGCTCTCAACTATCATATAGTAAATTAACTGAAGGCTTTAAAACCAGTTGCCACCTTCCCTTTCCATAAATTTCTAATGCAGTCTTTAATACTCCACCTCTGCTCCCCTATGGTTCAAAGAAAGAATCATTCCATACGTTGAGGTTCCACATAGAATCATTTCCTTCTATTGTACTCTTATAAACACTGTTTGCTTCCTTTGCTCATTCCCATCCTCCTGCTTGCCCAGAAAGGCCAGCTGCAGCCTCTACCCTGATACTCCCCTCCCCACAGGACCACCTCTCCTGCCCTCTCCATCCTCCCCCAACCTAACCCCTTCTTATTAACCACCCACCATCCTAATTACGGGGCTCCACAAGTGTGTCTGTAAAATTAATGAAAGCCACTTCCCTCTTTTTTGGTTTTTCTTCTCTAACAACACTGCTCTTTCCTGTGCTGAGCAGGGCCTTTAAAGGGGGGGGGGGGAGAAGCCTGCACCAAACTCATCACTGAAGGCTGCCTCCCTCCACATCCAATCCAATCCCAGAGCACAAAAGCAGGCCGGACATGCTCTTCTGCCCTGGGAGCTCTTGCTTCTCTCTCCTTCCTTCCCTCCCTATCTATCCCTCCTCCTCCCCCCCCCCTGCATTGCCTGATTCCAGGAAACTCTCCCTCCCTCCAACACCTACAGGAGGAGGAAGAGGAGGAGGAGGAGGAAGCTGCTGCTGCTCCCCCACCTCACCCGCACACCCACCCCTGCAAGCACAGGATGGGAAACCCAGTCACCCTTTCTTCTCTTCACTCCCCTCCCGTGACAGAAGCAGACTATACTGCTGCTGCACGGGGCGCAGGCTGTAGTGATGCGCCAAGGCCAAACCTCCTCCTCTTGGGATCCCATTGGCAGCAGAGACTGCAGGCATATTTGGGGAGAAGACAGAAATAAGGAAGAATCCTGTGTGTGTGTGTGTGTGTGTGTACGTGTGTGTGTACATGTGTGCGTGTCCCCAAAAAAGAAATTACAGGCACAGTTCAGGAGGAGGCAGAAAAACGATACAGAGGGAGGGAGAGGTTGCCTGCACTGCTGCCTCTTTTGCCATACCTGTGTGGACACAAAATATATGTGTCTCACCATACACATTTGAGCAAGTTATTCTTCACACCTGTACAGAACCATACAAATTTGTGTATGTGTGCAACCATATATGTGTACATACCTATAAGCAAATGCATGTTAGCAATCATACACTTGTGTACATAACCATACACATGTCATAACCATACACATGTACATGTGTACATACCCATTTGTAGCTGTATGCATACATGTATGAATACAAAAACCTACAGGCATGTATGTCTCTGAACACACAATCACATATACACATGCGTATGACAATTCACACCTGAATGTTAACTGTACACGTGTGTGGAAAACTGTATAGATGTGTACATCACTATACAAACGCATGCTACTATATCACTGTACACACATGAATGTACACACACATCACTTTACACATGTGTGTGTCACTGTACAAGCGTGTGTGAGACTATACACTATTTTACAGTTGCATATAGTTGTGTAGTCATACAGACCAGAGTGTCATACACATGTGTACAGTGCTGTATGTGTACAATGACATGACCATGTATGCCTACAGTGATGTACGCATCAGTTATGAATCATATAGGCATGTACATCACTGCACACATATGTCACCATGCATGTGTGTGACATAAACTGTACAAGACATATATGCAAAACACATATGTGTATATGCAAAATACATATATGCATATAAAAATATATGCAAAGCTGTACACATGCATATATACATACTGGTGCATAATATACACCTGTGACTAAAACATGGTCACAAGCATGTGACCATGTGTATACAGTTGCATGCACGCATGTGTACCTATATGTACCCATGGGGCATGTATACAGCTGTACACATGTGTATGTGTGTGTAGACATGTGTGTGCACCATCCACACATATGTAGGCATGGCACATGTATACAGCTCATATACGTGTGCAGCCATACATGTGAGCAGGTATATACACGCATGTAACCATAGTACTTGAATGCATGCAGCTGTACAAATGAGTATGTGTGTAGCCATGTGTGTATACTTGAATACAACCATGGCACGTCTGCCATGTGTGCAGCTATGTGCATGTGTGTAGGCATGGCATATGTATGTAACTGTACATGCATGTGTAGCCAAATAGATGTGAGTGCTGTGTAGCTATTGTACACGTTTGTGTGTGTATAGCCATCCACATGTGTCTGGTGCTGTGTACATGTGTAACCATGGCACATGTAAGTAATTGTACATATATGCGTACAGGCATTCCTATGTGTCTGGAGCTGTGTACATGTGTCTTGTCTAACCATGGCACATGTATGTAGTTGCACATGTATGCAGTTGTACATATATGAGTGTAGGTATCCGCATGTGTCTGGAGCTGTGTACATATGTCAAACCATGGAACACGTATGTAGTTGTACATAAATGTGTGTAGACATCCGCATGTGTCCGGAGGTATGTGTCTAACCATAGCGCATGTATGTAGTTATACATATATGTGTGTAGGCATCCGCATGTGTCTGGATCTGTGTACATGTGTCTAACCATGGCACACATATGTAGTTGTACATATGCGTGTGACCATCCACATGTGTCAGGAGCTGTGTACATGTGTCTAAGCATGGCACATGTATGTAGTTGCACATGTATGTAGTTGTACATATATGTGTGTAGGAATCCACATGTGGATCTGTGTACATGTGTCTAGGCATGGCACATGTATGTAGTTGCACATGTATGTAGTTGTACATATGTGTGTATGCATCCGCATGTGTCTGGATCTGTGTACATGTGTCTAAGCATGGCGCATGTATGTAGTTGCACATGTATGTAGTTGTACATATATGCGTGTGGGCATCCGCATGTGTCTGGAGGTGTGTGTCTAAGCATGACACGTGTATGTAGTTGCACATGTATGTAGTTGTACATACATGTATGTAGTGTGGGCTTCCGCATGTGTCAGGAGCTGTGTACATGTGTCTAAGCATGGCACATGTATGTATTTGCATACGTATGAAGTTGTACGTATATGTGTGTAGGCATCCGCATGTGTCTGGAGCTGTGTACATGTGTCTAAGCATGGCACATGTATGTAGTTGCACATGTATGTAGTTGTACATAGATGCGTGTGGGCATCCGCATGTGTCTGGAGGTGTGTGTCTAAGCATGGCACATGTATATAGTTGCACATGTATGTAGTTGTATGTATATGTGTGTGGGCATCCGCATGTGTCTGGAGCTGTGTATGTGTGTCTAAGCATGGCATATGTATGTAGTTGCACTTGTATGTAGTTGTACGTATATGTGTGTAGGCATCCGCATGTGTCTGGAGCTGTGTACGTGTGTCTAAGCATGGCACATGTATGCAGTTGCACATGTATGCAGTTGCACATATGCGTGTGGGCATCCGCATGTGTCTGGAAGTGTGTGTCTAAGCATGACACGTGTATGTAGTTGCACATGTATGTAGTTGTACATATATGCGTGTGGGCATCCGCATGTGTCAGGAGCTGTGTACATGTGTCTAGGCATGGCACATGTATGTATTTGCATACGTATGAAGTTGTACGTATATGTGTGTAGGCATCCGCATGTGTCTGGAGCTGTGTACATGTATCTAAGCATGGCACATGTATGTAGTTGTACATGTATGCGTGTGGGCATCCGCATGTGTCTGGAGGTGTGTGTCTAAGCATGGCACATGTATGTAGTTGCACATGTATGTACGTATGAAGTTGTACGTATATGTGTGTAGGCATCCGCATGTGTCTGGAGCTGTGTACGTGTGTCTAAGCATGGCACATGTATGTAGTTGCACATGTATGTAGTTGTACATGTATGCGTGTGGGCATCCGCATGTGTCTGGAGGTGTGTGTCTAAGCATGGCACATGTATGTAGTTGTACATATATGCGTGTGGGCATCCGCATGTGTCTGGAGCTGTGTACGTGTGTCTAAGCATGGCACATGTATGCAGTTGCACATGTATGTAGTTGCACATGTATGCGTGTGGGCATCCGCATGTGTCTGGAGGTGTGTGTCTCAGCATGGCGCACGTGTGTAGCTGTTCATGCGTGTGTGGCGTGTGCGTGTGGGCTGTACACGTGTGTGGAGCCGTGTCTGGCGTGCACACGTGGGGGGGCCTACCTTCCTCTTCCTGGTCTCGGCGGATCCGCTCCAGACGAAGCACTGGTAGATGACGCGGAGGTTCTGCTTCCAGTTCTCGGTCTTGAAGCCCGTCACATGGCAGCACCCGGCGGCCGGCGGACTCATCTCAGACGCCCCCCCTCAGCGACATCGACGCCGCCGCCGCCGCAGGAGCCCCAGCCCTGCCCTGCCCTTCCCTGCCCGGCCCGGCTCTGGGGGAGGGAGGGGAGGGAGGGGGAGGGCGCAGGAGAGGCCCCGCCCCCGCCGCCGGGGAGGGGGGAGGGGCGGCGAGCGGGCCCCTCAGGGCTGCGGCGTCTGCAGAGGGCGCGGCAGGCAGGCAGGCAGGCCAGGCGGGGGCCGTGAGGCAGGAGGCCCTCTCGCTCCGCCCCTCCGCTCACGCCCCCGCCCCTCCCCGCCCCTCCCGCCGAACAAAGCCCCGCTGAGGAGAACCGGGGCGGCCGCGCTTCCTCAGCCTCCCTCGCGCCGCCCTCCCGGCTCCTCCCCCCGCCCCCGCGATGGTCTCTCCCGCAGCGCCTCAGCCCGCCCGGGACACACCAAGTGTCCGCGGAGAAGAGGGGGGTCGGCCCTGAGCAGACCGCGCGCCCATTGGCCCAGGCGCCGCCGGACCCGCCCCTCCCGCGCCGCGCCTCCACACTGGACGCCGCGCCTGTCACTCACCGCGCGCGCTCGAGGGCGGGGCCTCCAGGGGGCTGATTGACAAAGGCAGGGCAAGGGGCGCCGCCATTGGCCGGCAGGGCTCGAGGCACGACGCTGATTGGCGGAGGCGGGAAGGAATGCCAAGACGGACACGCCCCCCGGAGAGGACAGCGGGAGGTGGGCGCGCCAAGCTCAGTCCTGTCACATCCGCCGGCCTGGAAGCCTCGCTGACGGCCCTCTGGTGGCTCCACCTGCGAGTAGGCCCCACTCACTTCAGTGGGCTTACTTCTGAGTAGACCCAGCTAGGCTGGCCTCTGCACCTGCAGTCCTGGCCACCATTACCTGGGAGTAAGCCCCATATTCTTTAATGGGACTTACTTCTGAGTAGACCCCTCTCTCCCTTCGAAGTAAGCACCTTTGATTATTATGAGGGCTACATCTGAGTATACCGCACCCTCCCTTTACCTGGGAGTAAACCCATTGACTATAATGGGAATTCTGAGTAACTCCCTTTACCTGGGAGTAAGCACCATTGACTATAATGGGAATTCTGAGTAGACTCCCTTTACCTGGGAGTAAGCAACATTGACTATAATGGGATTTACTTCTGCTTCCAGTTCTCGGTCTTGAAGACCGTCACATGGCAGCAGTGCTCTCTCCCTTTACCTGGAAGTAAACCACATTGGCGATAATGGGATTTACTTCTGAGTAGATTCCCTTTACCTGGGAGTACGCCCCATTGACCATAATGAGACTTACTTCTGAGTAGACCCCTCTCCCTCTACCTGGGAGTAAGCAGTATTGACTATAATGGGACTTACTTTTGAGTAGACCGCACACTCCCTTTACCTGGGAGTATGCCCCATTGGCCATAACGGTACTTACTTCTGAGTAGACCCTACTTCCCCTTTACCTGGGAGTACGCCCCATTGACCATAATGAGACTTACTTCTGAGTAGACCCCACTCTCCCTCTACCTGGGAATAAGCAGTATTGACTATAATGGGACTCACTTTTGAGTAGACCGCACACTCCCTTTACCTGGGAGTAAGCAACATTGACTATAATGCTTACATCTGAGTATACAAACATAGGGTTGGGTTCTGAGGAGGAAATCCCACCCTCTCTTATATGGTAGTAAGTCCCATTCACTATAATGGGAGTTCTGGGTAGAAATGCAAAGGTTGGGTTCTGACACTCCTTCTACCTGGACCTGGGAGTAAGCCTCATTGACTATAATGGTACTTAGGCTTTAATCCTAAATACACTTTCCTGGGAGTAAGACTCATTGAACACAATGCGACTTACTTTTGAGTAGACATGGTTAGGATTGCACCACTTCTGGGTTGGCTTACCTATGCACAGGCTGGGGCTCCGAGGTTGAAATCTCACCTTCCCTTTACCTCTGAGTAAGCCCCAGTGATCACAATTCTTACTTCTAAGTAGACATGCCTGGGGTTGAGCTACCCATCCTTTACCTGGGAGTAAGCCCCACTGACAATGAAGCTGCCTGGGAGGAGAGATCCTTATAGAGCATGTGGTTAAGACAGTGACTGAGCATCACAGCTCCCTGCACTGAGCAATGCTGGGCTATCAGGTTGCAAGTGGTGCAGTTTCTTCCCCATTTCCACAGGGAGGCCAGCAGTGCTCCCTCCCCACATCTCCGGTAATCTGAGGAGCCTCAATTCCCAGCATTAAAATCATTATCTTTCAGGATTTTCCCGATTAATGAAGGGAGTTTCACCAGGCAAGCCCATTAAGGACCAGTTAAGGCTGGGTTTGGTTTCACTGCCTGCAACTGAGCACAGGCTTCTCAGCCTTCGGGGACCTCAACCACCCAGGCGTGGCTCCAGAGGCCTCCCAGCAGCCAGGTCTTTGCGCTTTTCAGTTTTCCATATAGGATCTCCAGTTGTCCCCCTTTCCCAGCGATGGCTCCAGTCAGTCCCAGGGTTGGAGCACTTGAGATCCTATACAACTGAACACAGCGGGATTTGGGTCTTCCTCATATAGGGTTGCCAGAATTCTCTTCCACTAAACTGGGACAGGAACCCCATCAAACTTGCCAGTATGTGGATGCAAACCTGAAAACCTGAAGTCCCTGGTTTTCCAAGGTATATGGCAACCCTATGCACAACCCTATGTCCATGTAGTATTGCATGGACAATTGTTTCAGTGCACAGTTTAACAACACTGCACAAGGGTACAATCCTAATGTTGGCCGGCACAACTCATTGGTCTTCCCATTCCCGTGGTGATGTCGGGAGGCAAGCACATGTCTCTGCACTGGCCTAACCAAGCCACTGGCCAAGAGTGGGGCAGAAGTGCCTTATTGCACTTTTGTGATACCCCCAGGTTAGGCCAGCCTAACCGGGGTTAGGATTGCAGCCCAAGTGGCTGTACAGCGGGAATTTGCTGAGTACCCTTGATGGAGGCAAGCCTTCCAGGCACTGGCTGTACCCAGGATGGGTGTGCATTTAGAAAGGAGGACTTCAAGATGTAATGGGCAGGCGGGTGCGCCAAAAGGGTCCTTCTGAACATGATGCCTTCTCATGCGGAGCCAGAGGGGCCTGGCACATGTGTGCAAGCTGGCAAGTATCCATCAGTTTGCATCATAATCCCTGTGTCATCATGTTTGCCTGCCTCGCTGCCCCTTTAGAAAATCTCCCCAAGTGACAGCATTTCCTCCTTGGAAATGGTATATAAATACCTATATCTCTAGTGTTTCTTTCCTTCCTATAATGGCTTTCTCTGCAGAGTCGATGACGGCAGATGGAAGTCTATTCTTACTGCTTACCAGGTTCATGAAAAATCAATGCTGGGTCTGGGGAAGGTGTGGGGGGAGAGCCTGCAAGAGAGGAAGAAGGAGGCACGCTATGACCTTGATATGAATGTCTGATGAATGTAAAGGGGATGTAAAAGCCACTGGCGGCTGACGTGGTTCGGTTGGAATAAAACCACACGGCTGTAATCTACAAAGGGAGAGGGAAAGATGGAGTGGCTGCATTTTCTACATCCCTTAAAGGGGTTTCCGGCTTTGAAGCCCTTTTCCTTGTGGGAACAGAAGACATGGAAAGAATTCAGTTCTGCACCACATCAATAACATGTTCTGAAAACTGGAGCTTAGAGAACCAGCTGGCAAGTGGGTGTAGGTGAGGGTGGGTGGGTGGTGAGCTCACCATGGCATCCAATTATACCTGTCCTCTCTCCAGCATGGATAGGTATCCCCCCCCCCAAAAAAGGGGGGAGGGAATCAAGAAAAGAAGAGGATTTTCTTTTAAGGCACACATTGGGGAACAGAAATCACTGCAGTTTGTCAAAGAGTGGATCAAAAGCGCCACCTGGCGGAGAAAAAACTGCAGTGTCCCTTCAGGGCAGGCGTGTGCTCTGCAAAGCTGGAAGCAGGTAGAGGTTTTTCAGACCTCATAGGCTCATATCAATCATTCTGTCATGGGCATCCTATGGGTACCCATCCTATTCTATGGGTATCCATAGAACATTGTAGGATCATGATGTATCGTAGGATTATAGAATCCTATCTTATGGGTAGCCATAGGACGTGGGATCATGATGCATCATAGGATTATAGGATCCTATTCTATGGGTATCCATAAGACATTGTAGGATCATGATGTATCATAGGATTATAGAATCCTATCCTACGGGCTTCCCTAGGACATGGGGTCATGATGCATCATAGGATTATAGGATCCTATCCTATGGGTATCCATAGGACATAATAGGGTCATGATGTATTGTAGGATTATAGGATCCTATTGTATGGGTATCCATAGAACATCATAGGATCATGCTGTATCATAGGATTATAGGATCCTATCCTATAAGTATCCATGACATCACAGGATCATGATCTATCAAAGGATTACAGGATCCTATTCTATGGGTATCCATAGGATCATGATGTATCATACGATTATACGATCCTGCACTATTGGTATCTATGGGACATAGTAGGATCATGGTTTATCATAGGATTATAAGATCCTATTGTATGGGTATCCATAGCACATCATGGGATCATGATGTAACATAGGATTATAGGTTCGTATTCTATGGCTATCCATAAAACATCATAGGATCATAATACATGATAGGATCATCATATCCTATGATATAATAAAACATAGGTATATACATCATATGATCATAGCATAGTGGGATATAAATGAATAGGGATGCAATCCTTATCCCCAGTTAGGCCAGCATAAGTCCTGTGCTGGCTTGGACGTGACACAAAAGTGCCGTAAGTCATTTCTGCTCCACTCCTGCAGAGGTTAGGCCAGTGTAATGTGCACAGGCATACGCCAACCTACCCACACGACTTCCCCTCCCAACTTTCCCACAGGAAGTTATGCCAGGCCTAAATTGGTTAGGATTGCGCCCTAGAACATACACACAAGGACAGACACAAAATCTTATTGACCAGGATTGCAATCCTAAAGACACTTTCCTGGGAGTGAAACCTCTTGAACACAATGGAGCTTGCTTTTGAGTAGACATGGTTAGGATTGTGCTCTAGGACCAATTAGACCAGGACACAATTGTCCAAGATGCAACTGCAAAACTGCTGGTCTGTCCATTTTTGTTCTACTCGAATGTAGACAAACCAGCTGCACGAGGGAGTGCCTGTTTGACCCAGACAGTGGACAATTCACACCCTGCTTTGGCAGAGTTTCCATCTCTGATTTAAATGGAGCCTTTGCTCTGTGTTGCTGCCAATCAAGCCTCCATATGGAGGATCCAGCTGGGGAAAAATGCCCCCAGGGACTGCAGCATCTCAACCTTACAGCAGGGCAGGCGGTGATGCCAGGTGCCGACTGCGGCTCTTGGCTATGAAGTGCTTCACGGCAGCAGATGCACAGCACTGGTGACCATGAGAGGATGGCAGCCATCGGGTCTTTGAGGTCTGTTCAGCAACCTCAGTGGAGCTGGTGGTGGAAGGGGGAACCCTAATCCTGTTCTGCTACCTCCTGTATCAGGATAGCAAGATCCCAATTTATGTGCTGCAAAGAAAGCGATGGTTAAATTATGGAATGCACCAATTCAAAATAGAGATGGAAGACTATATTGTGGAATGCTCCACCATGCAAAGCACCCTATAGTTCACATACAGTACATCAGCAGGATGGCTATATAGTTATTTGGTGGGCTTGCTTTTTGCATGCAAGCCAGAGGTTGCTTACATGAAAATCCTTGCTTGCTTGAGCAAAAATCTAAAATTAATACAATCTCAGCCTGCAACCTGACATGGTATGGTGCAGAATCTGGGACTACGGCTGCAATCCTAGAGTTGGGCTGCAATCCTAAAGACACTTTCCTGGGATTAAGACCCCATTGAACATAATGGGGCTTACTTTTGAGTAGACATGGTTAGGATTGTGCTCCATGACCCACTGATCACAGTGGGGCTTACTTTCGAGTAGACATGGTTAGGATTGTGCTCCAAAATGCACTGAACACAATGGGGCTTACTTTTGAGTAGACATGGTTAGGGTTGTGCTCTACAGCTATCTATTTTGCATGCAGTATAGACATTGACATTTACCATAAATCCATGTATTGCATGTCATACACTGAATGAATGAATGAATGAATGAATGAATGAATGAATGAATGAATGAATGCCGATTTCCAGATCCTTGACTGGCATCTCCAGGCAGGACTGAGAAAGGCCCTACCTGAAATCTTGACCAGCCACTCCCAACTGCATTGCCAGCACTGACCAAGACAGGCAGTGTTATGATTCACCACAAAGTAATCTTCCTAAGATCCCTATAACTGAATTAGGACTTACCCACCAGTTGCTGCCTCTTGCATACTAAAACAAAGACACTTTCAATAGCAATGGAGAGATCCGGTGCTGGGATGCTTGCTGCCATGGCATAGTGGTGTGCAGCGGATGGTCTACGCCGGATTTGGGGAGGACCGCTTATTAATAGGGCATCTGGAGGATTTCAGTCCCTATCAGCAGCATGTGGAATACACTGATGGTGCACCTTGACCATTTTAGTGCCTTGCCAGTGTGCCATAAGATGAAAGAGATTGAAAATAACTGGATTAACTGTGTGAGTGAGGAAGGAACGGATGAGTGAGAGCACAAACTGTACATCCACAGACATATCATAAAGAGGTGCATTGTGTTTCCATCCCTATACTTATCACTGAGGACTGATCAACACCTAGCCCCAACCCCAGACGTAGAAGCATGAAATGTTTTTTTTTGGGGGGGGGGTGTATTTCTTCTGTGATGTAAGGACCCACTAAGAACTGATATGGTGCCAGGTGGTGCCTGATGCCCACTGCTGCCTCATCCCTGGTGCCCAGTGCTTGGTAATAGCGGGCCTGGTGGTGCCCGCTGTTACCCAGTGGTGCCTGCTATCCACTGGTGCCCAGTAGGAATGTCTGGTGATGCCTGTGCCACTTCTCGATGGTGCCCTGTGGTATCCTGTGTCGGCCCAGTAGGGATGCCCAGTTCCTCGTGGTGCCCAGTGATGCCTGCCACCCTCTGTGTGGTGGTCCCTGGTGCTGCCCGCTGGTGCCTGGTGACGCCTAGTAGGGATGCCCACTGTTGCGTTGTGGTGCCCCATGCTGCCCACTAGGGATGCTCGATGCCCAGTAGTGCCAAGCTTGGTTGTGCCCGATGGTGCCCACTGCCTGGTGGTGCTCCTTGTTGTCTACTGCCCACTGGTGCCTAGTGGTGCTCACTGCCCAGTGGTGCCAAGTAGGGATACCCAGTGCCCGCTTCTGCCCACCACTCCTCCCTGGTACCCTCTGATGCCTGGTACCTGTTTATGCCCAGTGGTGCCCAGTGCCTGGTGTCTACTGGTGCTCAGCTTTATCCTGGGCCTACAAATATTTCTTGAAATTTTACTATTGGGTCAATTCCAATGGTTTATTCCACATAATTAATTATAGGAAGGCTGCATACAGCCTGCTCAATAGGAAAAGGAAGACCATGAAGATTTATTTTTCCAGGCTAACAAAGAAGACATGTCCCAGAAAAACATGTGGTGTACATAAGGTTGACCTGGTCCTAGTCAAATGGGCCCTAGAGGTCTAACAAAAAAACTAGTGGAGATGGCAGAATTCCAGCTGAGTTCCTGAAAATCTTAAAAGATGACGGTGTCAAAGTAATACATTTAATTTGCCAGGAAATCTGGAAAATCCAACAGTGGCCTCAAGATTGGAAAAGATCAGTCTATGTCCCAGTCATAAAAAAGGTAATGCCAAATAATGCTCAAATTACCACACCCGTTCCACATGCTAGCAGGGTAATGCTCAAAATCCTACAAGCTCGGCTCCGGAGCATGAGGATCATGAACTACCAGCTGTACAAGCTGGTTTCCAAAGAGGCAGAGGAACAAGAAATCTAATGAGTCAGCAGTGTGAGGTGTCCGCAAAGAAGGCAACGGCCATTTGCGGCTAGAGAACTAGAACCAATGGGTACAAACTGCAAGAAGGGAGATTCTGCTCGGCTATCCGGAAGAACTTTGGAAGCCGATGGAGAATGGTGTGCCTGGCACGCTGCAGTCTGCACGCTGGTGACCACGTCTCCAAATCTCAAAAGGGGGACAAAGTCTGGCATTCCCCTCTGCCTGGCCTTTCTGGCAGACAATGGCATGTTTGCCTACTCACGAGTAAAGCCATGATATTGGGCACTTTCACTTTCCCGTAGAGCTCAATGCATATTTTAGATTTATAGTTTTTTTGACCATAACTTTTGATAGGAAGGAGTTCCCCAGGCTAATGCATGGAGCTCCACTCTGCCCACCCATTATGTGGGTCCCCATCATGTTCCCCCTTAATTCCTGTGGCAGGGAGTTCCCCAGGCTAAAGCGTCCCACAGGCCATGAGGGCCCCACTGCTTGCAGCCTTGAGCCTAAGGCCGTGTCTCCCACCTCTACACGGGAGTAATTCCCATTGACCTCAATGGGGCTTAATTCTGAGTAGTCCCACAGAGGACAGCTCAGGGAGCAGCCCTGTTCCTGGGCTCCACTGCACTGAGCGGGTCAGACCCTGCAGTCCTGGCCCTCCTGAGTCCCTCCGCAGGAATCCCCGGCCGGGCCCTGCAGCCCCCGGACCCCCCCAGACACCCAGCCCCTGAGGCGGAACCTTCAACGCTGAGCTTCCGTTTCCAGGCGGAGCCTTAACAGGTCCGGACTCGGTCCGTCGTCTTTTCGGTCCCGCCTCCGCCCTCTTCCTATTGGTCGCTTCCTAACCTCTCTTGATTGGTCCTTCCCTTTATAGCTCCGCCTCCCAGGAAGGAGTGTTGTGATTGGCCAGAACAGGGCGACGGGGCGTGGCCAGGGTCATTCCATTTCCGTGTTGGTGGTCATGGTGACCGTGGTTGCCAGGTAGAGGGCGCTCCCTGTAGGGAGTGGGTGGGGGGCTGGCCGTGGGGGGCAGGAGGAGGGTCTGACTGTGGGGCAGCTAGGGCTGGGGGGCTGGAGGGCCTAGCCTGGGGGGCAGGAGGAGGGCCTGACTGTGGGGCAGCTAGGGCTGGGGGGCTGGAAGGCCTAGCCTGGGGGGCAGGAGGAGGGTCTGACTGTGAGGCAGCTAGGGCTGGAGGGCCTAGCCTGGGGGGCAGGAGGAGGGTCTGACTGTGGGGCAGCTAGGGCTGGGGGGCCTGGAGGGCCTAGCTTGGGGGGCAGGAGGAGGGCCTGACTGTGGGGCAGCTAGGGCTGGGGGGCTGGAGGGCCTAGCCTGGGGGGCAGGAGGAGGGCCTGACTGTGGGGCAGCTAGGGCTGGGGGGCTGGAGGGCCTAGCCTGGGGGGCAGGAGGAGGGTCTGACTGTGGGGCAGCTAGGGCTGGAGGGCCTAGCCTGGGGGGCAGGAGGAGGGTCTGACTGTGGGGCAGCTAGGGCTGGGGGGCCTGGAGGGCCTAGCTTGGGTGGCAGGAGGAGGGTCTAACTGTGGGGCAGCTAGGGCTGGGGGGCTGGAGGGCCTAGCCTGGGGGGCAGGAGGAGGGTCTGACTGTGGGGCAGCTAGGGCTGGGGGGCTGGAGGGCCTAGCCTGGGGGGCAGGAGGAGGGTCTGACTGTGGGGCAGCTAGGGCTGGGGGGCCTGGAGGGCCTAGCTTGGGGGGCAGGAGGAGGGTCTGACTGTGGGGCAGCTAGGGCTGGGGGGCTGGAGGGCCTAGCCTGGGGGGCAGGAGGAGGGTCTGACTGTGGGGCAGCTAGGGCTGGGGGGCCTGGAGGGCCTAGCCTGGGGGGCAGGAGGAGGGTCTGACCGTGGGGCAGCTAGGGCTGGGGGGCCTGGAGGGCCTAGCTTGGGGGCAGGAGGAGGGTCTGACCGTGGGGCAGCTAGGGCTGGGGGGCCTGGAGGGCCTAGCTTGGGGGGCAGGAGGAGGGTCTGACCGTGCGGCAGCTAGGGCTAGGGGGCCTGGAGGGCCTAGCTTGGGGGGCAGGAGGAGGGTCTGACTGTGGGGCAGCTAGGGCTGGGGGGCTGGAGGGCCTAGCTTGGGGGGCAGGAGGAGGGTCTGACTGTGGGGCAGCTAGGGCTGGGGGCCTGGAGGGCCTAGCTTGGGGGGCAGGAGGAGGGTCTGACTGTGGGGCAGCTAGGGCTGGGGGGCTGGAGGGCCTAGCTTGGGGGGCAGGAGGAGGGCCTGGTTGGGGTGCAGCTAGGGCTAGGGGGCTGGGGAGAGCCTAGCTAGAGGGGCAGGGGAGCCTGGTTAGGGGGAGTACTGGCTGGGGGGGGACGACTAAGGGACTGGGGCCTGGCTGGGAAGGCAGCTAGGGCTAGGTGACTGGGGGGCTGGCTGGGGAGGCGGCTAGGGGGCTGGGGGGAGCCTAGCTAGGGGGGCAGGGGAGTACTGGCTAGGGGGAGTACTGGCTGTGGGGGGGGGCGACTAAGGGACTGGGGCCTGGCTGGGAAGGCAGCTAGGGCTAGGTGACTGGGGGGCCTAACCAGGGGGGCAGGAGGAGGGCCAGGCTGGGGGGCAGCTAGGGCTAGGGGGCCTGGAGGCAGCCAGGGCTGGGGGGCTTGCTAGAGGTGCAGCTAGGGCTAGGGCGCCTCAATGGGGACAGGGTGACCATATGACTGGATTTTTCTGGATTTGTCCTCTTTTTTAGCCTCCTCTCTGAGTGTCCTCCAAAAGGGCTTCACGGTCCTCCTTTTTGGAACTTGCAGTGGTGTGCAGGACCCCTTGATGCTGTATGTTGTTGGATTTGTATTGAAGAGCAGAATCCAAAGCAAAAATCGCTTTTGAAATCTCCTTCCTATCAAACATTATGGCCAAAAAGCTAAAATTCAAAAATTGAGCTCCATGGGAAAGTGAAAGTGCCCAATATTGTGGCTTTACTTGTGAGTAGGCAAGCGTGCCGCTGTCTGCCAGAAAGGCCAGGCTGAGAGGAATCCAAGACATTGTTCTCCTTTTGAGGTTTTGGCATCTAGTCACCCCAGGTAGGAGAGGTGCCGGACTGGGAGATAGGAGGGGGCCTGGCTGGGGTGGCCTGACTGGCGGGAAAGAAGGGGGGCTGGCTGGGGAGGTGGTTGGGGTAGCAAAAGACTGGTTGGAGCAGTAGGGGGGCTGGCTAGGGGGCAGGATAGGGGGCTTGCTGGAGGGCTGCCTGGGGGCTTCCCAGGGACACTGCAGGGAAAGGGGCTCTAAGCAAAAAGCCATGTGGGGGAGACCCTGAAACAGCTCCACCTAGCAGCCTGGCCTACTATACAGGGTCATTATGAAGTCCAAAGGAAGTATGGACTCTGCACTGCCACCCCTTGAGGAGGGGCAAAGAGAAAATAGGCGGCGGGGGGGGGGAGAGAATGATAAAGAGAAGGAGGGTTTTATCAGGGTGTACAGTCTGTTTTGGGTTGCCACCCAAGGGGGAGGGGGTAAAGCACAGTGTGAGGAGGGGGATGATGGGCAGGGGTGAAGCAGAGCTGGGAGTGGGTGGTGAAGATGGGGGCAGATGGGGAATGGCTGGGGGGGGAGTTCCACTTAGCAGCCTGGCCTACCTTATAAGGTTGATGTGAAGCCCAAAGGAGGTATGGGCCCTGCACTGCCATCCCTTCAGGAGGGCTGGGGAGAAAATAGGCAGGGGTGGGGATTGATGGGGTTGGCAGAATGGAGGTGGAACAAGGAGTGGAAGGTGGTGATGGAGTGGGCAGAATGTGGCAGGCAGGCGGTGGAATAGAAAAGGGAGGGTGATGTTGGAATTGGAAGAATGGGGGCAGGCAGGGGGTGAGTGGTGATAGGGTGGACAGAAGGGGGATGGAACAAGAAGGGGGAGGTGGGGATGAGGTGGGCAGAATGGGGACAGATGGTGTGAAACAGGGAAGGGGAGTGGCAACAGGGTGGGCAGGATGGGGATGAAGTGGGGGAACATGGTGATGGGGTGGGCAGGGTAAGGGCAGGCAGCTGGTGGAACAGGGAAATGGGAGGGTGATGTTGAGATGGGCAGGATGGGGGTGGACTGGGAGTGAAGCAGAGCTGGAGGGTGGGTGGTGACAGCCAAAAAATTCTTCAGGGCTTCCCAATGCAGAGCTCAGATCTACCTCCCCGTGTACAGTAATACTGAAAACCACTCCTAAGTCTTTCCGAAATCTCTCTCTGGTTGATTTTTCTATGCAGGATCTGACCACTCAGCAGCCCCCTTTCCAGCCTAAGCCTTCTTGGTGGCTATTCTAGGTTGGACAAAAAGAGTCGCTTGGGCATCCTGCCATGTCCCTATTTAAATCTCTCGGCCTCCGTCAGCCTCTGGGTCAGCCCCAATGTAGGACATGCTTCAGGCAAGAAAGCCCTTTGCACCAAGGTAGGCTCTGGTCTGTTCTTCAGACCACGGGTGGTGACCAGAAGAGGCCTCCCTTGCACTATTTTTACACCAGTAGAATAAGACCAGAGGTGATGTTTGGGGCCGTCCCTTTCCTAATGGCGCGTCTATGGAAGGAACTGGAGCATTGCAGGCGGAGAGCTTTTGTTAGGGCACCCTGTGGCTGGAATCCCTTCTACAAAGGTGGCCTGAGCTCTGTGTAAGATGATGCATCTCCAAATGACTTTGGAATACTTTTCATTTGCACGTGTTGATGTGCGCTGACTTAAATAAGATCCCTGTTAAGCTGTAAGGCTGTAACCCTAAGCTTCAGTTAGGCTGGCCTAAGCCACAGCATAAGTTCTGAGCTAACTTGGGGGTGTCACAGAAGTGCCACAAGGCACTTCTGCACCACTCCTGGGGGAGTTAGGCCAGTATAAGCACAGCCAGCCTCCCAGCACCACCAAAGAAAGTTATACCAGGTGAGTTAGGCTGACCTAAATTTGTTAGTTCATAGAATCATAGAGTTGGAAGGGACCCAGTAGGTCATCTAGTCCAACCCCCTGCCCGTAGCAGGAAATCCTCCTAGAGAATCTCCAGCAGGTGCTCATAGAGCCTCTGCTTGAAGATCCCCACTTGAACTCTAAAAGGACTGTTTAATCAATGCTCTTGCCAGATCTCTCTCTCTCTCTCTCTCTCTCTCTCTCTCTCTCTCTCTCTCTCTCATCGATCTATCTACCTATCTATCCCACCTGTCCATCTATCCATATCTATCCCGTCCGTCCGTCCGTCCATTCATATCTATTTATCTCATCTCTCTGTCTTATCCATCATATTTATGTACCGTTTTTCAACTACAAAGTTCACAAAGCGGTTTACAAAGAAAATGAAACATTAATGGCTAATAGGTGTGCTGCACAATTTTTAGACTACCCCAGAGTAATCCCATGGTGTAAACAAGGCTGACAACATTTAGTAAGGTTTTGTTTATCAGCTAAACAGGCACATATTTTCAGGTTGATAAATCGCCAAAGGCTGAGTCTAAGCTGAAGGATTCTTTGGGGTGTGTTTGAAAATCAGGACTAGGAACCATAGCTTAGGGAGCAACCGAATTTGGCTGGAGAGCTGGAACAAAATGGCCTCCTTGCTCTCCAGTTGCAAGACTGTCCAGGCCAGGGTATGGAAGGGAGCACATCATGTTCCTTGTTTGTCTCATGCCATCCATGGCTTAACCTTGGCTGGATCACACCAGATCCATGTGGGCTTCGTAGATACGGTTTTCCCTGTTGGTGGTTCACTGTGATGACGAGCTCATGTCTCCCAAAGTCCTAAAGGTGCAGAACCGTGAACATGGTTCACAAGGCAATGCATTGGGAAGACTAAATGTGCATGGCATGGCACAAAGGCTGACTGGTCGGGTCAGACTGCTCTCTCGCTTTCATGTCTCATTTCCAGTCTAGGGTTACCATAATTCTATTCCACAAAATTGGGACTGGACCCTTTGTCACACTTTGTATGTGAACACAATCCCCCCAAATCGGAATTGTCCCTGTTTTGGGGGATATACGGCAACCCTATATCAGTTCGTATCCTCGATAAACAGCTTTGAAATCTCTGCTGTTATGCATGGTTTCTGGTAACAGTCCTGATACAATCCACTCCCTATAGAATAGGTAGTGGCAAAATGGAGTCTCTTAGCCGTGTTTATTTGGGGCCGAATCTTCTCCAGCATCACGAGGGCCGTTTGCAGGGTGGCCTACTATATTTTCCTTTGCTGTTGTGCATGTGTGTCGCTGCCTCTTTGCTTGAATTGGGTTCTGATTTTGTTTGTGCAACGGTTTGGGTAAGATCTTAGGTTGATTCCCTGGGGGCTCATAATCTAAAAAAGGCTCCAAAAGGACACCAGCCAGGAGACCACTGGAAAAGACGCTGTGCCGAAGAGCCGTCCTTGATAATAATACTCTCAAATACAAAGAGCATGGAGTGTCCCGAAGCTGGTGAGAGGAGCAAGATGTCCCTGCGGGGTTTTGTTTAGGGAACATTTGGCTTCAGGCTCCAAAAGAGCTGCTACTTCACTCCCAGCACAATTCTATGCATGCACAAGTTTCCAAATACATCCGTCTCAGTGGCGCATCCAATTTATGGTTGCAGTCTGGAAAAAGTGCACTGATGCACCTTCTTGATAGAAAATGCTCACTCCGTTTTGGAGGCTGTGGCTGGAGAAGGGGCTGACCGAGCATCCTGGTCCTGCGTAGATCAGAGAGAGATGTGGTCACCTGAGCCCAATCCAGGTACTCCCTGCCCCTCACTGATTGATTTCCACACGCCAAAAACAGACCCTCAGTTTGCTGCTATGTTGCACCGAGTGCTGCACGTGCAACCATGGAGTAGTTTCACTGTTGGCACATGTGAAGGGCTTGTCTTCTGCTTGCTTTCCTGCAACTCCAGGAGGGGGAAGCTGATGGATCTGACCTCGAGCATCATCGTCCCCTTGCTTTTTGGCGGCCTGGGGGTCTTTGCTCTCTTTCGGCTGCTGCAGCGGATACGGGTGAGGGCCTACCTGAAGGACGCAGTTGTGGTGATCACAGGAGCTACTTCTGGTCTTGGGAAAGGTACGTTGTGGGGATTTTCAGAATGGAAGGACAGTTTGAACATGCACCATGATTCCCCATGTGGGTCCAAGAAATTTTTTGGATACATGTACAGTGAAAACATTTTAAATTAATGGCACAGGTTGCTCACCCCAAATTGATCCACCACAAGGGAACCATGCCTTGAAGGATTCCCCTGATGTGCTTCACATGCCATGCCTTTTGCCTTTTTCCTGCCCAGAATGTGCCAAAGCATTCCACGCTGCCGGATGCCAACTGGTGCTTTGCGGCCGAAATGGAGAGAGGTTGCAAGACCTTCTGCGAGAGTTGGCTGCTACGCCTGGTCATCCCAAAAATGTATGTGAAGCTGGAGGAGGACCCTGGAGGTGGAAGAAGGTTCCAGTTGGAATTTTAAAAACAAGCATAAATGTCATCCAGGAAACCAGTTTACGCAACTATTCTCCTCCTTTCCCTGTCAGGTCCATACCCATCATACTGTGATCTTTGACCTCTCAGACACCAAAGCTGTGGTTAGCGCCGCTGGAGAGATTTTGAAGTGCGCAGGTCATGTGGACGTCCTAATCAACAATGCCGGGATCAGCTACCGCGGCACCATTGTGGACACAGCGATAGAGGTGGACAGAAAGGTCATGGAAACCAACTACTTTGGCCCAATCGTGTTGACCAAAGGTAATGCTGAATCCCCCTTATCTGCCCACCTGTTGAGAGCCTCTGTGTCAGTGTGTGATGAGACCTTGAACAACCAAAGGACACTCATTCCGTCCTGGGGAAACCCAGATCTCTTGCTTCAAATAAAAATATATGTCTGAATGCCCCATTTGGCTTCTGTGATCCAGGCTTCCAGAGGGGTTTGAAGGAAGGGATGCATGAGTGAGACTTGGGTAGAAGGATGGTTCTTTCCTACCTTCTCTTCCCTCTTTTCTTCCCAGCTCTTTTGCCGTCCATGATCAAGAGGCAACAAGGCCATGTGGTGGCCATCAGCAGTGTGCAAGGCAAAATCGGCATTCCTTTCCGCTCTGCCTGTAAGTTACTCCCAGGCATTTAAAAAAAGTTAGCTCTTGACTAGATAGGGCGTTGCTCACTTGCTATTTCTTTCCAGCTTCCTACCTCGCAAGGCTGCTGTGAAAGTTAGTGAATATTTGCAGATAACTCTGCAGAATGAGCTCAGTTTAGCTTTGGGTTCTTAAAATGGATTCATTCCCAGTCTTTCCAGTGCTAATGCTAATGCCCAGGGCAGCTTACAAAGTGTTTATCCTTTCTCCTCACAACAACCCTGTGAGGTAGGTGAGTCTGAGAGTGAGTGACTGGTCCAAGGTCAGCCAGGAAGCTTCACAGTTAAGGGAGGGATTTGAACCTGGTTTTTCCAGATTCCAGTCCATCTCCCTAATCCTTTAATTAAATTAATTAAATTTAAATTGGGCTTTAATTAAAACCCATTTAATGTTATTTTCTACTTGGAAAAAAAGAACCAGACAGTTCACATGGTGCCAAAAACTGTGCTGGGTTGGGCAATCCCAAATTGGAAGATGGCCACGTGTGCTCATAATTACTAGCTCTTTCTCAGCATTTAGTAATTAATGGAGGCCTCCTTGAGAGTATGGAGGTTGCATGTGCCTGTCTTGACCAGTAACAACCTGTGTGACCACATTTTCCACACCTGCTGTGAAGCAACCCAACTGGGAAATGCAGATCCCTCCCTCCTTCTCCTCTTTGCTTTTCATCCCTCCACCCCACAGATGCAGCCTCCAAGCACGCCACCCAAGCCTTTTTCGACTGTCTTCGTGCAGAAGTGCAGCAGTACAACATTGAGGTGACCGTTGTCAGCCCTGGCTACATTCAGACCAACCTGTCACTCAACGCCATCACAGCAGACGGATCCCAATACGGAGGTGAGGGTTGGGCTGCAAGAGCTGCCTGTTCAAGACAAATGTTTTCATATAACTTGAACAACCTTGTATTTTTGCCCCATGTTGCAGATGGGGTGGGGGGGGACACTGAAGCCTGAGTATGAGGGGCTCACATAGTAACACTATTGAGGGAAAGATTTCAACTGGGAGAGTCTCTCAACCTCTGTGTCCCACCAGGTCTCTCTCATCTTTCTTTTCAGTGATGGACAAGGCGACCAAAGAAGGCAAGGCAGGGGTAGAGGTTGCCCATGAAGTTCTTGCCGCTGTTGGAGAGAAGAAGAAGGAAGTGCTGACTGCTGGCTTGATGCCCTCTCTAGCTGTGTACCTGCGGACCTTCTGTCCACGGCTTTTCTTCAGCCTGATGGCCTCTAGAGCGCTGAAGGAGAGGAAAGCCAAGGATTCCTAGCCCTGCCCTGCCCAGGCACTCAGGTTGCCCCAGAAGCCACCTGTTATTGTCATTTAAGGGCCATGGGAAGCATGAACTCAGAAGAGTGGCAGAAATCATTGCATTTTTCCTTTTGCATGAGGGGTCAGGTCTGGTCACATTCTGATTCAACTTTGGCTGTGGGAGAGGAAGGGCTTTATTATGAGAGACACACGAGGTTGGAGCCTCAAGGAAGTTAGTTGAGGAGCTGTGGTCTTCCATGCGCTTCCCATGCACAAAATGCTTTCAGTTGTGCTCTTAAACAAGGCTGTGGCTTGTTCTTAAGGACCGGCAGCCCAACTGTGGGAGTCACGTGCCTCAATCTCTGCCTGTTGGAAAACCGAAGAGACATTTCCGGCTGCCTCTCGCACGTGATGTGGTTGCACTTTTCACCAGTCAGCCTCTTCAGTGCACTATTTGTCCATTTGTTCCCAGTGCCTGCAAGAACAGCTTCACCTATTAAGGGCTGGGGAAGGGGGGGCTTTGAAACAATAGAACTACAGCAGAAAATCCCCCCTCCGCCCGTGTGCATGATGAAATTTTTACTGTAGTTACACTTGAGGAAAACACACCGCTTCCTTGGCAGCAAGACCTTGACTCACTCATTACTATTAAAAGAGCCCAAATTGGAGGCAGAACAATGTGTACGCTGTGTGTTCATTGTGCAAGCAGCTGAATTTAGTAGCCAGGGCAGCACTCCAATATCCTGCCACTGTCTTGCTTAAGCAGTTCAGAACCCACACAAATGACTGAAGAACGCCAACGGGAGTAGTGTCCCCTTGGTCTGTCTCGTTACCTCCCCCCCCCCTTTTTTTTACCACCCATGGCACCTTATGTGCAGTAAATGTGTGGGGGCTCCAGTTTTCTTCCTCTGAGTTGGCCCAGAGCAAAGCTGGCCTTCAGCAGAATAATTCTTGGAAGCTCAGACGAAGCTAGAATAGATCTAAATAAGAATTGGCAAACTACAGCCCACGGGCCAAATCCGGCCACCCCACCCCAAAGTTTTATTCAGCCTGTGCAATGCTTGAAGGCAAAGCATTTGCACCTGGTTTGTGGCAACACTCGACCAGAGCATCATAGCAGAGCCGCCTTCCCAGGCTTGCAGCGATCTTGTTCAGCGCAACGGCACCACAAGCCTGGGCAGGCAGCTCTGCCATTCTCTGTCTGGCACACCACAAACTAAGCTGGAGGCTTTGCCTCTCAAGCCAAGCCTCGCACAGCTGCAACTAGCTCAGCAACGGCGTGATGACCTCATTGCTGAACATCAAAAAATTTATGGAAGAAATGCAGATCGCAATTGTTTGCAGCAAGAACACACCAGCACCACCAGGAATGTGCTGGGGCTGTTTGGCAGACCTTGTCACTTTCTGGTCACAGTCTTTCAACCCTTAGTCAAACTGACCTACTGAACAGAGGCAGCAAACTCTCTCCTGGCTGCACCAGATTCCATGGGCTAAAGATAGCTCTGGGTTTTGGCTCTGCCCTTGTGAGGTGTCACTTCAAGGTCACTCCCTTCCTCAGGTTGCAACCAACATGTTCAGCAAGGGATACACCTGCGCAGGGGCACAGTTCTGTTCTCAGGGTCAGAACCAGCACTGAGCAAAGACAGCCCTACCCTTCAGCAAGGCACACACGCCCAGGCTCGCTTTTCGAGGGCCATCAGGCAAAAGCGGCAATTTCAGGCAGGCTGCCGGGTTCCAGTTAGGAAAGAGAAGGCCGAGGATTGCAAAAGTTCTCCGTGAAAAACTGAAAGTTTCAAGAAGTTTCTGCCAAAGTGGGAGCTCACTGTCAAGTTCTGCTACAGCATTTTGTCTAACTCTCTGCACCTCCTTAGCAGTGGAAATCCAGAATAGTGACAGGCATCCCCATCTATGACAAGGTCTGTTACAATGGGAAGGGAGCCTGCCCCACAAGGCTTCCCCCAGAACAACTGCACATTTCATTTCTGCATTGAGGGAGGAAGCGTTTCTGGTCATCACCTGCTGAATGCCATCACGTTCAGCCCGCAGCAGGCATCTTGAATGCTGTTTGGCCCACTATATGAAACGGGTTTGATGTGCCTGCTCTCAGGAAGCCCTTTTTAAAAGCTGTTCCACCACCAGCAACTTCCAACCGCAAAAAGCAAGCCAAACCGTTTGAAATTCTCATCCTTTAATGAATGGTCAGTGATCACTTTTGAGCTGGTTCTGTAGAATACAATTAAACAATATACTTAAAGGTTTCTCAAAAAGGAAAAAAAACCTCAAACCCCACCCTCCTGTGTTATTGTTTCATCAACATCATTCCATATGACTGACTTTGGCTCCCACAAGTGTTCCGTTTTCACTGCAGACCCATGTCCGAGGTGCAAGAAAGAACTGAAAATTCCTTTGATGCACTGGTGACACTGGATTTTTTTTAAAGAAAAAAAACAAAAACGGAACAAAAATTGGATAAACCCAACTGCTTCCCAGGCACCACCACTTCAAGAGGAAAAAAAGTCAAATGTTGTTACTGTGGAAATTGGTAATATGCTTTTTTGTCTTTCTCCGTCCCCTGCCGCAATCATACAGCGTACAGCTCATAAATCTTCTTTACACAGTACACCAGGGCAGCGAGTGCTATCGTGTTATGCAGTCTCTTTCTGTGCAGGTCATCCTTCCTCACTAGAACCACTGGGGTAGAGGAGGTGAGGGTATGCAGGGGCAGGCGAGAAAGTTTGTATGCATTATACTCCACTTGGTACTTGCAGCAGGGGTCAAATTGCCAGGAGATCCCATAGAGGGTGCAGCAGGCTATGCTCAGCACACCGGCCGGCAAGGAGATGTAGTGGGAGTAATCGGCAGGGAGGGCCAGTGGGGTGAAGAGGCAGGCTGTCCCTGCCAGCACGGCTGTCTTGTGCAGGCAGTTCCCAACAGTGATCCAGCGGGCCGTCTCGTCCCCGATGCGGGTGGGCTCAATCACAATGTAGTTGTACTGGGCCTCCAAAGCCTGCTCCAGCTCGTATTCAAACTGGTCCTGAGCGTTCTCCCCATTATAGATTTCATGCACAATGTAACAGTCCGTGGCAGACAAGCTGATCCTGTTGGAAGGAAAAGCAGAGTTAAATCAAATCAGCTATAGCTTGGTTGCCCTCACCACTAGCCTCATCACAAGATCCACACAGTGGCTATGAAAATTGGTGGTTTACTGAGGGGAGACTTGGACATGGGTATTCAGATCGTGGATTACAAAACAAAAACCGGACCCAGAGAACACTAACCAGAGATTTTCTGTGAAAGATCTCCAACAAAATACCCGTAATTCCTCAAATCTAATGTGCCATCAAATCTAATGCAAACCCCTATTTTAGAAGGCGTGAAATTTTTAAAAAATGTTTGGCAATTGTAATGTGCATCTGCAAAGCAGGTGAAAATTTTTATTTTACAGCATACAACATTTGAGTTATAGGATAATAATAAGACAATGGGGTTATGATTTTTACCTAATTACTGATTTTAATAGCAATGGGTTTATGTCACATTTTTATTGCAATACAGTAAACTATCAAACTAAATACTGACCTATAATCAAAATATTATATTTACTCAAATAAAGGAGGTGGTGGACTCTCCCTCACTGGGGATCTTCAAGCAGAGGCTCAACGAGCATCTGTCGGGGATGCTCTAGGGGGAATTCCTGCTGCAGGCCGGGGGTTGGACTAGATGACCTACTAGGTCCCTTCCAACTCTATGATTCTTTGAAATCTAATGCGCCATCAAATCTAATGTGCAACCTGATTTTGGAGATTAAATCTGTCTGGAAAAGGTGTGCGTTAGAATTTGAGTAAATATGGTATATTTCCCTCCATCTTTACCATTATTCCCCTGTTGTCTTTAGTGATATGTAAGCTGGACAGGTTTGTGTTTACTGAACAAAATTTTAAAACCCAGCAATGTTGGGGGGGGGGATTCATTTTGAAGCCAACCCTCCTATTTCTGGAATAGCCAGGCACAGAAGCCTTGCTAGCAACTAGATTATCGATAATCGACTTAGCATACTGTCAAAACACCGTATCGGGGACGGCGTCTTCCAGATCCCAAAGGACACTGTCCACCCACCGGCCACCTTTGTATCAAACAGGATGGGACAAAGCTTTGGAGCAGCTG
Source organism: Cryptoblepharus egeriae (assembly GCA_030015325.1). Taxonomy (NCBI): domain Eukaryota; kingdom Metazoa; phylum Chordata; class Lepidosauria; order Squamata; family Scincidae; genus Cryptoblepharus; species Cryptoblepharus egeriae. The sequence goes on from JAREYC010000012.1 coordinate 29,352,487, forward strand.
CGCACATTCACTTTCCAGACCCTCTCACCCAAAACAAAGAAAAGCTTTGTGTGGAGGGGAGTTTATTTAGTGTGCCTGGAATAATGCTTGCCTCAGTGATGTCGGGAGGGGGTGTGAAAGCTTCAGTGTGGTGGCAAAATACAGGAGCAGGGATGAGGATCTCAAGAAGGCTCATAGAGGGAAAGTTGGGGGCTATTCATCTCCATGTGACAGCCTCATTAACACTTTTTAACGTGCATTCATGAGGGGGGGGGCATTTAAAAGTGTCAAGAGAACTTCCACACTTCCGAAAGTAAAGCTGTCTCTGTCGCCCAAGGTATCCAGATAACAAACCAAGCCTGCCACTGGGTACTTTTACACTTTACAGTGAAATATAATAAAGTACTTATTATGTTCTTCAAATCAGTCTTTGAGATGGGGGGACAAATATCCAGTAATAGAGGAACCCTGTTAAAAATCAGAAACTTTATTACACATACATACTCTCACCAATTGCTGGGAGAAATCTGTGCATCTAAAAGTGACCTCAATGTGCAGAATCTGAAATATTTGTCATGTACACCATATGTATAAAGGCTGCAGGTTTTCAATTGGTTGATCTGTTACTGATTGCTTTATTTAATGGAAAGGGTAATCTTCAATCAATTGATCTGCAAATTAAAAGGAGATGGATGCTTATCTGTGGCTATTCTGGTGAGCTGCTCTCACTGTGAATGGAAAATATTAAACACGGGGCGGGCCTCCCCCTCTCACAGCTAGTGGCAGCCTTTTCATCAACAGCTAGATCATGCTTCCTTCTGCTCCCTTCAGTATCCCAAAAGGACACGCTACTTCAGTGCTGACCCTATGCAAGATTATGCCCATTTAGTCCCATTATCCATTCCAAGGCAAGTCAACTGACCGGCCTAACTATTTTTTGTTTCTATTTTAAAGTATATATTTCACCTTTCCATCAAATATAATCAGGGCAGTTTTCAGGATGAAGTTAACACATACAGAAGAATGAAGGTCACTCCAATAACAAGCAGTGCTGGGAGAAAAAAATAAAAGCAAAGCCAGCAGCAAGAAGATGGTTATGAACATCTGCTCAATTAAAAGCTTGAGACTACTGGAGTCTTCACCAGGCATCTACGGTGCCAGTGAACCCTCTTTTAAGGCAGCCCGTTCCCAGACTGGGAGTTACTATATACACACCCCATAGAAAATCCACACAGGCATCAGAACTAGGGTACATCCACTAAAATTGAATGTTGGGAGGGTTAGGACAGACAAGAGAAAATATTTCTTGACCCAGTGTGTGGTTGGTCTGTGGAACTCCCTGCCACAGGATGTGAGGGCATCTAGTTTCAATGCCTTTAAGAAGGGATTGGACAAACTCCTAGAGCGAAGGACCACCATGGGTTACAAGCCATGAGGGGTGTGTAGAGGTGGACAACCTCAAAATGCCAGATGCAGGTAGGGCACCTGGATGCAGGTAGGGCACCTGGATGCAGGTTTCTTTTGTGCTCCCTGAAGCATCTGGTGAGCTGCTTTGGCCTAATCCAGCGGAGGCTCTTCTTATGCTCTTATCTCTGACCATCTTTTTGACCCATTTTTTTTCTTGCCACCACAAATTTCCTCTTTATAAAGATAGCTGGGGTTGCTGATATGAGAAACGTCACATCAGGAGTAATAGAAGGCCTTTCAGTGGCAGCTGAAAAACTGTACAATCTTATTGCAAGGACAGCACCCCAGGTCTTACAAGAGTCTTCTCTGCTGTGGCACAAATAGAAAAGGCCCCTTGTTCTTAAGAGCCTTAGCAGGTTGCTGAATTCCAACAGCCCCAGACACACTTGACTGGGACACCATTCTCAGGGCAAAGGTGCAACCTTGTACCCAAGGATCTGGACTCAACAAACCATTGTGCTCTACAGACACTTCAAGGCTAAATATAGCTCAAGAATTTGGTTAAGGGAAGGGGCTATCACCCTATCACCAAACCAGAAAATGTTTGACAAAGTTTGACAAAGTTGACTATGGAGAAAAAAAATCAGAACAAGAGCAGAAAGTTTTTTTTCAACCTCAGAGCATCTCTCATACTTTCACTGCTTGCCCACTGATGTCAGTCCATACCAGAGATCACATAGTGAGTTAATGGCAGGAGTAAGATTCGAACCAATATCCTAGTTGCTGCTGTGCTGCACTGGAACAGATTCACCTCATATTGTCTGCAGGAGGAGGATACCTATGTAGGGTTGCCATAATTCTTTACCACAAAACCCCATGTCAAACTTGCCAGTATGTGAATGCAATCCCTCCAAACCAGGACACTACTGGTTTTCTAGGACAGATGGCCAACCCTATACCTAGGGACAGTGGCTTGGGTTAAGGTTGCCTGGCGTGCTCACAGGTAAGGCAAAATTCAAACCATAGACTTCCTCATTCACAATCCTGCGCCAGTTCTCAGAAATGGCAAAAATGAGAGATTTGCCTATTAATGTCAAAAGGCAAAACCTTTTAAAATCTGCAGATGTTTGGGGGAGTCTAAGTCTGCCTTGTTGCAGTGGCCTCTTCCGGTGCTGGCCACGTCAGCCAAAGCATGGCTCCCCCCCCCCCCCCGAAGGAACAGATTATATTCTGTCTATTAAGCCCATGGACACTGCAGAAATGCACACAGGAATCTGCATTCAATTTCTGATCTTTGACAAACAGACCATCAATTCTCAATACCCACGACCCTGAATGCTGGAAAGGAGGAGGACACACATATCAATTGATTGTTTCCCTGGGTGTCTTTCAAATTCTCATTTAAGACACAAAGAGGCTAATTTCTCCATTGTGCACACCAGTCATGTGCACACCACTTTGCATGTGTTGATCAAAAGTAATGAGGGTGGCCAACCTCACAGGTCATCATCTTTGGTCGAAGGACAGCTATGCATCTTAACAGCATTTTTGAAGGTTCAATATGCATCACCTAAAATGTGGTAAATTAGCAGAACAGGAACAAACACAAGAGGGCTTGTGTTTGTTACAAAAACCCAACTGTTGTGTGAAGTCTATTATTTATAGCTCGTGATTTATGCAAGCAGGAGAATCACACATTTAAGAGATCAGTCCTTTGCAGCTTTCATTTGGAACCCTAGGAACAGCCCATTTATGGATTTTATTCAAATTAAAGTCCAATAAAATAAAACCAGGCACACACAAAGAATTTTAAATGAGAGTGTCATAGTGGTTACCTGTTCTGAAATCAAAGGTGTTGACCCCACCTCCTGTGGGGTGAGGGAAGGCAACAGCAAACCCTTCTTGGATGGCAACATGATTCCACCAAAATGATAGGGCACAAGGGTTCTTGTGTATCCAAGGCTTCATGGAATATTTTGACCAGCCTCCCAAAGGTACCAGCCAAATTATTAAATGTGGCCAGTTGCCCTCATGTCAAACAATACTTTATTCATTAGGTATCCCTCCGACACTGACTCTTTTAGACTACCCATCTAATAGCAGTACAGTCTAAGAGCAACTCAAAAAACTCACTGTTAACGAGAAATCTGGCTCGGCGTGGCAGAAATCCGATACAACATATTAACAAAGGGAAATACATCTACCATGCAAGATGAACAAACTCTGCAGTTATTTGATGAATATCAGATCTGCTCTGCATCCAAAAAGAATTCCTGGCAGTCAAAAAAACACAGATGTTAACTCAGGAGGGGGCACTGAACGGGGTGGGGGGAGAGCCTTACATGCCCATTTGTAACTCCTCAAGAGAGAAAAGCCACAATACAATGTGGTTCAGATGATTTCAACCAGAACACATTGTTTGGAATACAAATTCCCTGGGTCAGCTGAATAAGTAAGGCGTGGACAGAGGTACTCCTCTAACCCCTGTGTTTATGGGAAGAGGACTAAGGCTTAATCCAGTGATGGTCACGGGATCAGATGGCATGTGCTGAACACAAGTTTTGGAAAACAATCATAGATACAACACCTAAGTCATGATTAGAACTAACCCTGGTTTGCTGCTTTCAACCTTATTTACATCCCAAAGACAACAGTTTAGCTTTGCCTCTGCAGTGTGTACTGTACAGGGAGACTCAGGAAGACCTGCTTCTTACCTTTTAAACTGGGGACATGGAAGCCACCATAACCAGTCTGCTTAATGGAGAGGCAATGGATGACCCAAGTTAATACACCTAGGTCAACAAACCCCTTCAAACTATTACAGTAAAACTTTGGATTGAGAGTAACTTGGACTGAGAGTGTTTTGCAAGACAAGCAAACATTTCTAATAAATTTTGACTTGATTTTACAATCAATGTAAATGTTTATAAGCAAACAAAAAAATAGTCCTGGATAGGATACAGCTAGTTTCAGTGCTCTGCAAGCTCCTGCTCAGCCTCTCCTGAGAGACCAGCCTATGCAAGTTTACTCTGAAATAAGCCTTTTACAGTCAATGAGGCTTACTCCTATGTAAAGGAGGAATGGAAAGAAGCCTGAGACCCCTAGTCTTGCATGTCTACTCTAAGATAAGCCCTATTATAATCAGAGGGGCTCACTCCTCTGTAAGGGGGGAAAGATTGAGCCCGAGAGACTAAATGCAGGTTAATTTGTTTTATTTTTCTTTCAATTTTGTATTTTATTTATTTTGTATTATATGACAGTATTGTAACCATTTTTACCTGACTCTTTTTGGGTTGTGGAACAAATCATCTGAGTTTCCAATATGGGAAAAATTGCTTTGATATACAAGCGTTTTGGATTATAAGCAGGCCTCTGGAATGAATTATGCTTGTAAACCAAAGTACCACAGTATTTCCTTTCCTGGATTGAAGCAAACCCTTAGTACTGTACCAGCTCCCTGCAGTGTTAGCTTCCCAACCTCAGATAAATACACTTGATCTCAGATAAATACACCTGCACTAGTTTCCCCCCTAGATAGTGCTCTCCATCTACCTTAACCCTTACTAGGTTGCCTGTCCACTTAGTATGAATAATATTGCCACACTGACCTCTTACCTTACAAAACTTCAACCTATTTATCCTCATCTGTTCCTTCTTGAATTCAACTTCTAATTAAAAATATATATAATAAACTTATTTTTCCATTCATATCTCAAGACCGCTACCCACCACTTTCTAAAGCCTCATCAAAAAGGCAGTAAAAATTTTGTCCTCAGTTGAAAGGCACAACAGGCAAGCATAAGAGTTAGAGAAGTTTGCCAGAAACTTGGAAACTGGGTAGCAGGACCAGCTGCAGTTAAAACCAATGGCAATTTCAAGGTAAGACTGTTGCATTTGAACTTAACCAGCATGCGCTGGCACACTAGTGTGCAACCAACAGTCTGGAGCTATGCTGTGGGAGTTTGAGGGAATGTGAGCCTCCTCTCCAGCAGCATATGTGCCTTGAAAACTGTCCAAAAACTAATGGTGCCTTGACAATAGTCCATGTTCCATGGGTGTGCGTGGAAGGACAATTTATTTATAGGGCAATGGGGCATGGGGTGTGTGAGCCCCCACCCCCAGAAACATGGTGTGCCTTGTCAAGCGTCCAAACGCTGACAGTGTGCCTTGACAATGATCTGGAGGTGGGCTATGGGAGTTTATGCACTATTTTAGCACCATGAGATGCAAGAGAATGAAAACCATTGTTGTAGGTGAAGGGAGTGGAGGTCAAAGGGGATCCCCTCTCCTGACAAATAAACTGAGGACTATGGGACAAGCAGGTACTAACCCCTTCCCCACTGAGTCTTGCAGAGAGCCAATGCAGAGAGAGGGTGGCCAGGATCCAGCAGCCTCCATCACACCAGCACCTTTCAAATCCTGAACAACTGTTGATGCTACCAACACACACACACACAAATCACTGCACGGGTGTTAACAGCCGTGTGTGGAGAGGTCACTTTCAGGAAGCTTTGGGCAGAGGGAGCATTTGCAGCCTCCAAAGAGGGGTGTCAGGAGGCACCTATGGGGAGGGGAGGCACCTATGAGGAGGGGAGGGGAGGCACCTATGGGGAGGGGAGGGGAGGCACCCATGGGGAGGGGAGGGGAGGCACCCATGGGGAGGGGAGGGGAGGCACCCATGGGGAGGGGAGGGGAGGGACCCATGGGTGTCACATCAGGGGGAAGCCCAAAGTCAAGTGCTGGCTGGAAGTGACCTTGCCAGTCCCAAGCACAACAAGGGGATGAGGAGGAACTGAACCCCCCTGCCCAGCTGCCCCCCACTCCTACTGCAGCTGAGCCTGCCCTTCAACCCCTACCAAATCACAGGCCCTGAAGCATCACCTCCCCCCCCCACAGTATGGCCCCCTTGGGCCTCCTTCTTCACCACCCAAGATACCCCACCACTAAGGGGGGGTTCCCTGCTCACAGGCACCAACAGACCTAGCCCCCTCCATCCCCCACTATATAGGGGGCACAGCAGCCCCTCAACAAAAGACCCCCCACAAGGGGGCACCCCACCAACACAACACCCCCTCCAGGGCGCCCCCAATACAAGGCCCCTCCCCACAGGGAGGCCCACCAGCACAAGGGCCCCCATAGGGAGAAGGGCCCCCCATAAACCGCCCTCCGCACAAGCCCCCCCAGAGGAAGAAGCCCCCAAGGCCCTCCCACAGGGAGGTGCCCCCCCTCCAGGGCCCCCACCTCACTCCTAGGCCCCGCCCTCAGGCCCCCCCATGCCTTGCTCGGGCCCCCCCAGACGTGCGGCCTACTAGGCCTCCCCCCAGCTCGAGGCCTGGCGCCACTCCCTTCCTCCCCCTCGGGCCTCACCTCTCCCGGGCGCCCCCGCTGGAACTGCCGGGCCCCGCGCGCCTCCTCGCCCAGGCCGCCATCTTGGAGAGAGACTGGCAGGGCTGAGGAGGCGCCGCCAGAGCGGGGAGGGGGAGAGCGGGGAGAGGCGACGGAGGGGGCGTGACAACGACGCCCAGATGCCTGACGGGAAATGTAGTCCTCTAGGCTGAGGGGAGCGAAGGCGCCCGCTTGGAGCTTTATTTTTTTTAGTTTTTAAACGCGGAATTTAAAACAGCAAAGAACCAGCCTCATAAATATGACTTTTTTATTTTAAAAAGTACCGTATTTTTAAAATAGAAAAAAGGCGGGAATGTTTCCCGCTTAAATCTCTAAAATGGCGGCAACTGGGCGGTGCTCATGGGAAATGTAGTTTTGCGTGAAGGTGACAGGAAGATTGACTGCTTACTTCGCGGGTGCTCATGGGAAACGTGTTCATAGAGGGGAAAGATGGCCTCATGGGAAATAGAGTCATGATGAAAGTGGTAATGAGGAAGAAGGAAACACTGCGCAGTGCTTCATGGGAAATGTAGTCCCGATGAGAATAGAAGTGGGAACAAATGGAACTGCTGCTCATGGGAAATGTAGTTCCTGAGCTGAACTGCTCCTGCCCTCCCTCCCCCCAGGCTGTGACGTCACCAGACCCAGACTTTGGTCAAGTTTGACCTGAGTTTGAGTGCATTAAATGGACCTTAATCAGATGCACAATTAACACACTTTAATATTAAATATGGAAATGAAAAATATTAATATTTTAATTTTAATTAATATTATAGTTTAATTAATATTTTAAATAATATTAAATTTTAATATTTAAAATTAATTAATTTAATTAATATTAAATATGGAAATAAAAAATAAAAATGTATTAAAATTTGATACTTTTACTTAATTTTAAATTAAAACTTTTTTAAATTATAAATTTAAGGTTTTTAAAATTAAATTTTTTAAAAAATTTTAATTAACCTGTCAATTTTAATTAACTTCTTGTTTAGTCGTTCAGTCCTATCCACCATGGACTCCAGCATGCAAGTTTAAATTAACTTCTTAAAATAAAACCAATGTGTATTTTATATATATATAAAATATATAATTAATCTTTATTTGCATTAGCAACAAGCCATAGCAAAGCAAACCATCAGCAGATGCATTAGATGCACAGACATTAAAATGTATTTCCATTCATACATCAATTAAAACTATTTGAGACCATGAGTAATCTTGTTTTGATTGCTACTGCTAGGAACTTTGTTGTTTGTGTTGTTTAATATGATCTGCCAAAAGGAGGTCTGTGTGGAAGTATGAAGATCAGCCTATCCACTTTGCTAGCAAGGGCAAGATGAGCTCTCTACGGGTGTCTTTACAGAAGGAGCAGAACAAAACTATGTGAGCAAGTTTCAACGCCCTCGCCACACACATATATAGGATTTTGCAATGGCACTATATACCGTACGTACTCGAGTATAAGCCAAGGCACCTAATTGTACCACAAAAAGCTGGTACAAAACTTATTGACTCGAGTATCAGCCTAGAGTGGGAAAAGCAGCAGGTACTGGTCCTTCTCCTTGTAGCCTTCTTGGAACTTATTGGCTGCAATCCTAAGCACACTTTCCTGGGAGTAAGCCTCATTGAACTTAGTGGGGCTTACTTCAGAGTAGACATGCATAGGTCAGGGTGACCAGATGCCAAACCCAAAATTCCTGAACCCCAAGGCCAAAATTCCTACCCACTTAAAAAAATTGCCAAAAATGTATTTATTTTTATAGTTTTTTTGTTTTCTGGCCATAACTTTTGATAGGAAGGAACTATCTCAAAACTAATTTTTGCATTGGATTCTGCTGTTCAGTACGAATCCAACAATATATGACATGATGGGGTTTGATCTCACCACTTTTCAGTTCACCTGAGTATAAGCTGAGGGGGCTTTTGGGGCCCATTTTTGGAGCCCAAAAAACTCTGCTTATTCTCAAGGATATACAGTAATATATGTACTATATATTGGTATTATATAACCAACCATGGGTGGCGCAAGCCGTTAAGATGTTGTGCCTGTTAACCAGCAGGCCAGGGTTCGATTCCCGGGTCGGCCCCACAAGACAGGGTGAGCTCCTGTCCTTAGCCCAGCTCTGCAACGCCAGCTGGATCCACTCGTATTGGCTCTGCCTTTCCATTGGACTAATTCAGTGGCGAGGAGAGGGGGATTTGCTGCTTGGGTAACAGCTTATCCTCCATAACAATCCAACCCAGGCTTTTGTGCTTCGCATGCAGCTTATGCAGCGCCGAGCACGATACCAGAGTCTTCCAAGACTGACGGAGGCCTGCTTTATGTAATGTATACTAGCAAAATTTACTTGCCGTTGCAGGAAACACCACCATCCTCCCCCAACTGTGGGCATCCCTACCAGGCAGGTGCACAATTTGGGTCTGGATTTGTTCAGTCATCAATGTTAAGTATAGGGGCAAAAAAAACTGCACCCCTTTTCATCCCCTTAGGGGTTAAATTTCTATAAACAGGTTCTTAGTGGGTGCTCCCTGAATTTCATGCTTCTGTGTTCAGGGGTTGGGGCAGGGCGTTGATCAGTCAGGATTATTCAAAGTACGTATAGGGAAGAGAACATTTTGCCTCCCTTTTCACCCCCTTCCGGTTGGCATTTCCAAAAACCCGTTCTTAGTGGATCCCTCCATCACGGAAGGAACACCCTACCCAAATTTCACACTTATAGGCCCAGCAGTTTTGGCTGGGCGTTGATGAGTGAGTGCGTCAGTGACTTTTCATTTATATATAGATGTATAAAATACATATTATATTTGTTATAATAAAAGAAATTTGATTTATTTATTAAGTTATTGATTAATATTAAAATTAAGGTAAACGGTATCCCTCTCAGGTTGTCCTGATAGCTGTGTCTGGGCATACTGTGTGGCGCTCATCTCCATTAAGTTAAAATTTAAAATTATTACGGCTGCAATCCTAAAGACACTTTGCTGGGAGTAAGACCCATTGAACACAATGGGGCTTACTTTGAAGTAGACATGGTCAGGATCTTGCTTTAAATTGTTAACTACATTTATTAATTATTAGTAGCAATAATCCTATTAATTTAAATTAATAAAAAAGTTATTTTACACCAGACCAGGAAAGTTGGATAGGATTGGGACCTAAGGTTGCATTTCTATATGCATTTTCCTAGGAGTAAATTACCACTGAACACAATAGGACTTGCATCTAAGTAGGCATGCTTAGGATTCTGTTCTAAACAGCACCTGCATTCTTTGTATATAAGCAGCAAAGAGTTATTTTAAATATTTAGAGCCCAATCCTATGCTTGTCTACTCAGAAGTAAATCCCATTATAGTAGTGGAACTTACTATAGTGCAAGTGTAGATAGGATTTCAGGCTTATACCTCACTTTCCTATGCTCAACGTGGCTTAAAATTCAAGAACATATAAAATAAATCTATAGTTTAACTGTATTTTAATTGTGTTTTAATCTGTATTTTATTATCTACTTTTATTGGTGTTTTATTGTCATTAACCGTCTTGGGGTCCCTTTTATTAAAGAAAGGATAAAAATAAATAAAAATAAATAAATATTGAGAAAAACAAAATATTATTTTTAGAAACATAATATGTTATAAATATAATATTTATAAATATTTTATAAAATATAAAATCAATAATATTAATAAAAAATTATTAAATTATAAAATAATTTAATAAAAATAAAAATAAATAACAATAAGATAAATAATAATATAAAGCAACCTTCTCTCACTTGCCCGTGTAGTTACGAAGTTGAGTGCACCAGATGCAGAAGCGGAGTCAGTTGCAATTGGTTTAGCCACAACTTTTATTGTATTCCATGCAAGAGGGTCAGGTTTGATTAATAATATGAGAAAATGGGAGGATCACGTTAGACAGAAACAAGAACAAAAAGGTTGTTTCTGTAGGGAAAAAACAGGTCCTGAGTAGGAAAGGCACATTAGCGACCACTTTTTAAGAGCACCCCAAAAAGGAAAGGAGTAGAATGAAAATAAATCCACACCATGTGGAAAGCAACACTGGAAGGATAACAGAACAGACTGGGAATTCGTACCATGATGCGCAGTCGGCACTGATCCGTCCGTAAGAGAGACGTCCACTCGGTCTGTCTTCCTGGCAGGGAGTCACCGAGCAGCAAAAGACAGAGATGAGTTACAGGAGAACAAAAGATGTCCAAAGATGTGATGCCCGTCACTGTCGTCTTGGCAGAGATTCAGGCAGCGCCTTGAACGTGATGCAGAGCAGGTGGACGCAGCAGAAAATCTGCAGCATCGTAAGAATCGTTACCAAAAACACACCTCCGTTGAATCAGAAATGTTGGTTGTAGCACCTCTTTGAAGAAGCTTCAGCCAAAAATACTGAGCTGGTGTTAAGGCAGGGGTGGCATCTCATCACCTTGCCAAGCTTCCCCCAGAAATCAAACAAAGGACCCCCAGCTGGTTCATCCACGGAAATTGTGCAATGCAGGAGAACCCCTTAAACTGCTTGAGGGTTCTTTCAGCAGATGCGCACACACACACCTGATGCACATGGGATGAGGAGGGTTAAAATGATGCACATGGTCCCCTAGATGCATAGGACGCAGGTACAGACTCCTGACACCCAGTGTTGATCCCCCCAATATATAGCCGCTTCTTGGCAGTCCCATGGCTCGCGATTCTGCATATCAGTTGCACGATGACCAATGTCGGACTCTCCTTTCCGGGACTATCAACTCAGCGCCTTGCTGGACAAGGTGAAAGGTCCATCCAGAAAAGGCAGCTTGGAAGATCATGCTTTTCTTATCCGAAAGAGCAGGAGGGCGTGATGCATGTGAGCTCAGAGAGAGTGGACTGCGACAGAACATCCTTCCATTATGCCAGAATTGCCTCTCCGATAAGGTCGCCACCACCGATGTGACATGAAAGTTGATAGCTCCAATGTTGCCTCTCTTGACCAGCTGTTGTGTCCAGTTTCCTCTCCTCCAGAGCAAGGAAACTGGACATTCGCTCACATATGTGTCCAGCTCTACATCCGAGAAACTGGGTTGCATGAAGATCCGAGGAACCGGGTTGCATTTTTGACACTCTTTGGATTTGATCGAGAAGAACCCCCAGTTGAGGCCATCATGGTAACACCAAGCTCCCACCCCCCCCCCCAAGCTTCCACATTTAGGTATTAAGCCATGAGGATGATGACTTGTAAAACTACATGGCACTACAACAGACACAGGGGGGATTCAGACCCTGAGGAGAGAGTCCCCACCTATGGGTAAAGGGTTTGGGATCAGGGCTACTTTCACCCCTTGTGCCATGCTGGTCCAAATTAAATGCTTTCTCCTGGCACCTGCAAGCTACTTTTTTAGATGTCAGCTACTTTCAGATGAAAACATACAGGCTTTAAACTTCAGGAGGAAGCAAATCCTGGTTAGCCTTTCCTGCTGAGAAGTTGCTTGCCATTTCCTCACTATGGTCACCTTGATCCATCTCCATCTGGGGACCAGGATAGCAGCCCTGTTGGCTTCTCGGCTGCTGAATTCCCAAAATCCATCCACATCAGTTTTCATCCTTCCCAACCCCATCCACCTTACCCCAGGTTTATTCTTCTCCCCATAACAGGAAATGTCCTCCACTCGAGGAACACTTGGAGATCCCATGTAATTAGGAAAAAAATACACAAAACCAAAAGAACCTGACCCTTTCCTTTTTCAGATGTGCCATAAATTTCAAGTCCTCTGTCCCAAAATAGACTAGTCACCGTGGTCCAGCAGACCAAGATTGTGCCCATCCGCCCACCCAAAGGGTCCAACATGCTTCGCTCAGTCCATCTTTCTTCTATTGAGACACATCCAGGTGACACTAATCTCTGAAGACGCACCAGAATTGTAGTATTAGCACCTGGAATTTATGTCCTCTCCAGTCCAGCCCCTATATTGACTCCATCTTTTTAATTTCCATTTCGACCTACTGTATTGAAATGTGGTTAAGTGGCCAACCAGAAATCTAAAGACCATCTCTGCTCCTTCCAGCTTCATCCCCGGAGAAGTCTCTGGTCCAAGAGGACAAAGATTGGGGCTGGCTTCCCAGAAAGTTTTCTCCACCGCCTATTCATCAGGAGGAAGGAAAGGCCCCCATCAGAGAGATCATTGCTGAACGGGGTGTCCTCTCCACCTTGGTATTGCCGCAATCAAAGCCCATGGAAGTCCTAGTTTTCCACCTGGTGGGTTCCTCCAGAGAAAAGGAGTCCATGTAAACAAGAAACCCTACTTTGGCTGTTGGAAGAGCAAAAGAGGGCAGATGGAAGCACTGTGAAAGAGGGTCTTTACCAAAATCCGACAGCATGACGTTCACACCAAGGCAGCCCAGGAGCAAAAACTATTGGCCAGTCAGTGGCAGAAGTTCCTGGTGAACAAAAAATCCAGGTGCCGCAGTGTTAAGACTGTAAACGTTCCAGATACTGAGGCAGGGGGTTCTCCTTGACGTATTTCTGGATGTACCAGCATGTCAGGTGGGCCTTCAGATCCTCTTCCACCACAAAATCCAAGGCTGCCTGGAAACACAAAAGGGCACAAATACTACCATCAACATCCCAAACATCTGCAAGAAGTCATGATGGAGATTCCTGGGTCGTTACCCTGAACAAACCCATGCTTATAGGGATAATGAAGTCTATGCATTTCAAAACTTGTGGGGGATCTTAGAACGGATTCCCCACAAGTACCAACAGTACCTTCAAATCTAAAGCGTACCTTTTAAGCCAAATTTAGTCTCCATAATTGGGGTCTCCAAGATCTCCAAATTTAATGTCCAAAATTTGATGCCACGTTAGAGTCAAGTAAATATGGAATCTGGATTATTATAGTTTGTTTTCTATATTGCAATAAAAACTGTACCAACTGACTGTTGTATAAAGTAGTGCAATTAGGTAAAAATCATAACATAAACCCACTGTCTTCTTATAATATTACTCATATGGCGTAAAATAACATTTTGCACCTGCTTTGCAGCTGTGCACTACAATCATCAGTATCTCAAGCCTATTATAATTAATTAATTAATTAATTAATTAATTAATTAATTAATTAATTAATTAATTAATTAATGCATGCTTGAGGTGTCAGCTTTAGGCACTAATATCTCCCTAGAAATTACTACCAGTCAGGGCAGACAGGCCTAGACTAGCTGGAGCAAGGGTCTGACCACGGCTGCAATCCTAAACACTTTCCTGGGAGTAAGATCCATTGAACACAATGGGGCTTACTTTTGAGTAGACATGGTTTGGATTGTGCTTTGAGCGAGTGGCAGCTTTGCTTATGTTCCATCTGGGAAGGGCTCATTTGGTCAGTGCAATTTCACAACGTCCTTGATGGGGGCAATGCTATCGGATCCCGTTTGCGCTGCTCATGGGGTAGCACATTAGGACCCTCTTGATCCCTTGGAACAGATGCATATGTCCTGTCCGCCCCAAGTGTTGCAAGATCATGTTTGCAGCAGCGGATGGGAATATGCAGTGGTGGGATTCAAATAAATTAACAACAGGTTCTATGTCCCATTAATAACCGGTTCTCAGAACCAGGTGCTCATTAGCAAAGGGTTCAATAGAACCTGTGAGAACCCCCTGAAGACCACCGCTGGATACAGGTGAAGCGTTGATAGAAGGCACAGCTCAGGGAAAAGATCCAGATTCTGCATGTGGTCCTGCTTCAGACATGGGGGTCCGCCACTGATTTGCAGTGGTGGAGTCTCTGCCCTTTTATGATGCGAGATTGGCACAGACTGTGCCCCTTTATCACGGCCTCCTGCAGACAAAGGAAGCCATAAATTGTCCTCATCTCCCCTCTGTCTGATGCCGAGGGGAGGGGGAGAGAGAGAGAAAGAACAGATTACTGGCGGAGAGAGAGAAAAGCTGCACGCATAGAACAGCAGGGCAGCTGCCCCCCCCCCTTTCCAAATCAACCAGCGGGTGGGCACAAGAAAATCCCTACTGGGCGCTGCAAGAACAGCAACACTGGAAAACAGATGCTGCTCAACCATCAATTGCAGGTTGGAGAGGCCGCTCTTCTTTGCTCCCTTTCAAGGCTTCAGCCTAATAAGCGTCTTTCCGTGATCATTAGCTAATTTAATAAGAGAGGTGCAGGCCCCAAGAGGATGCTCGGCTAAGGCGATCCGAGGAAAGAGCTACCCAAGAATGAAGGGGTTTCGACACGGGTGCACTTTGGAAGAGCCGGCCCAGAGTGCTCAGGGTTGGCACAAAACTGCCCAGTGCCCAAGGCACCTACGCAAAGGGTGTCAAATAAAGGCCAATGGTTCTGGAAAGCCCATAGTTATAACTGGGCTCACCTGGAGTTGAGCTTCCAGTAGCACTGCTTCTGCCAAAGCTCTGGGAAGGAAAGACAGTAACCCCAGGCAATGATCTCACTTGGCCTCAGGGTCTGGCCGGTCCTAACAGCAGCACTTTGGCTGATCTGCTCCCTAAAGTCCTACCTTTGCCAAATGCTTGGCTATTCCTCTTCCTCGGTAGGCATCGGGGACCTCCGTGTGCTGCAAGTCCACTATCCTCTTCCCCACGTACTCGTACAAAAGGACGGCTTTGTCGTGACAACCTGCGGAAAGAGAGATGGTTTCTTAGGGCACAATCCAGAGTAACTACAGGACCTTTTATGCCGACATAATTACAGTGCCACCTATGGGAAATGCATAGAGCAGTCCAGAGTAACTGCCTCTGGACTGTAGGGTTAAACACACAAAGGGCACAATCTTAACAATGTCTACTCAAAAGTAAGCCCTGTTCTGTTCATTGGGTCTTACTCCCCGGAAAGTGTCTTTAGGATTGCAGCCATAAAAAGATTTTGATTCTTGATGGCCTAAAAGGACTTAGCATTTGCGGACGTAAAGTTCTTCTGAACAATTTTTTTTGGCTGTAATCCGTACAACATCCCTGCAAGGTAGGGGGTTCTGTTATCCACAATACAAATGCCCTATGGAAGCTTCATCGTTGGGGAGGACCTGGGAAAATGCTTTGGAGTTCTAGATCATGAGACGGCACACAATTTGGGGTTTCTTGGAAACATCAAGAGGGGAGATTCCAGCTGAATCACCGGATAAATTAACAGTTAAGTGTGGTTTGGCAATGAAACCGATTGCTCAGAGGAGTTGTAGGGTTTCCCTTCCTGGAAGGGGGCCTTAAAGTGGAGGCTTTTTCAAGCATGCTCCAGAGAGGACTTTCTTGTTCCAGGGAGGGGGATGGACTAGATGGCCTTGCAAACCCCTTCCAGTTCTGATTCTGGTTTATCCAAGGTCCATAGTATTAATTTCTATAAAATAATACACAGGCACACAAGGCACAGGCTTGCATAAAGTTGTGGGGTGGTGGAAACCAAACTGAGAATCCCAAACCACAGAATCCATGAAAAAGAACGCTGCACACTAGTCTTCAAGGACAGAGTGAACTCCAAAGAAAAGAAAGGCTCGCATTGATTCCCAAGTGGGGGCAGCGCATATATCTTGTTCATGCGGCTATTAATTATCCCGGGAAGAATAAAGAGCCTCTAGTCCGCACATGCACTGAATGGCACACCCAGGCCCAGCAACAGCTCTTGTCAGTTCAGTCTGAAGGAGATGCTGGGTGGGAGGAGGGCTGGGGGGATCCTCGGAAGTGGAGGAGGCTGGTACAACCCCATCCTTCAGGCTGAAGACCCCTGTATGTTCCCGACACATAATTCCGCCCAGTATCACTGGATGGAAACATTCAACATAGGAAGAGTACTTACCCTACAATCCAGAGTAACAACGGAAGCACGTAAGAGACATTAGTGTCGACGTAGTTACGGCACCACCTAGTGTAAACCTATGGGAAATTCATATTGCAATCCAGAGTAAATTGTTCTTACGTCGGAGCAAGGACTCCCCCCATAGATACTCTGGATTGCGCTCTAAATTACCGTACTTTCAGGAAGCATTTGGACACACAAAGCTCTTCCTATTGATTTTCTGGCAATAATCTGTACAACATCCCTGCAAGGTAGGGAATTCTGTTATCCACTATGCAAATGCTCTACAGAAATGCCAGGTTTTCAACACCTGGGAAAACTGCTTTTGATTTCCAGATCATGAGGCCAAAAGCCTATCAAGCCCAACTTCCTACATCTCATTGCAGCACATCCAATGTCTCTGGGAATGCGCAAATCAAGATTCCTGCATCCCAATGCCAAGCACGGCACACCACAGAGAACCTAGTTCTAGGATCCAGAGTTTGCGCATACATACCCATTGCAGCTTGTAACTTGTGAAGGATTTTTCCTCCATCAGTCTGTTCAATTGAGGCCTTTGGGTGCCATCCTGTGGCAAGGAGTCCCACAGGCTAATTACCCAGAGCTAATTACCTGCCGCTAGTAATGTTTTCTTAGTAAAAACCTCATCCTTGCTGCATAAGTCCTAATGGTGACTTTCAAAAGCCTCTCCACGTTTTCCTCGACTCTCGCTTTCTTTGCTAGTGGGAAATGAGCCAGACAGCCCAATCCTAACCATGTCTACTCAAAAGTAAGCCCCATTGTGTTCACCGGGCCTCACTCCCAGGAAAGCGTCCTTGGAATTGCAGCCAGAGTCTGCTCCTGTCCCCAGTGCACCAAAACTCAGCCACATGCATATTCCACATAGGCACACTCATGCTTTGGGGCACCTCTTGGCTGTCATGAGGACTAGAACCGCCCTTTAAGAATGAAA